>CM069444.1:29972974-30604648 GCA_035610835.1 Ophiura sarsii | reverse complement strand
GTCATGTCTTCCATAGAGGGGTGTGGATTTCAAATGGAATAGCCCAATGAGCACGATACAGAATTGTACCTTTGTGTCGTCACCTTTCGATGGCAGTTGTCTGCATATAAGGGTGTAAACTGGAGGGGTGGGGCAGGGGGCATTGCCAAAGGCTCGCCCCCTCCTGATGCCCCCAAATGAAATGACAAGCTCCATGTATAATTACCCCCCACCCCCAATTGTATAGACCCTTGCTACGCTACTGTGTGCACTTCTCACGAGAACGAATTAATAGATACAATAGTATAATGGACCTTGTTGGAAATAATGAAGTATTTAAAAGCTGTACGCAGTGGTGGCACCAGGGGTGCCAGGGGGAGGGATAGCAAATACCCCAGTCATGATCTTCCCCCCCCCCCCCCTGCCAGTCAGCTAAAGCTCAACCCCATTTTGTCCCCCAAACATTCGAAAAATACTTAAAATTAGCTAAATTGGTCTGAAATGTCCAATTCAAAGCAAATTAAGCTAATTTCAGGCAATTTTTACAATAAAACCCAATATTTTGGTCTTGCCCAGTGGCGTAACTAGACTTTTTCATTGGGGGGGGGGGGGGGGGGGGGGGGGGGCAGGAAGGGGCAGCTCCCGCCCCCCTGCCCCCCCCCCCCTCCCGCTGGTTACGCCACTGGTCTTGCCCCAGAGCTTTTCTTGCCCCCGTCCCCCCCCCCCCCCCCCCCCTCCCCCCAATCTTTTTCTTTAGATGCTGGTGTCGCCACAGGCTGTACGTTATGCGCGCGGAGCGTTTTTTAATATCTCAGCAAGGGATTGTAACACGTTTTAGGATTAGTATTTTGGTTAGGTTAGGATTTAGGGTTGGATTAGGGTTAGGGTTTAGGGTAACGATTAGGGGTTAGGGTTAGACTTAAAATTAGGGTTCCCCTCGCTAGTTTACAAATAAATTCGCGCACAGGGAGCTAAACTCCCTATTTGTTGCCTGATCACACTGAACTTAAAACACTTTCCACGCGGCAGGCATCTGCAGACGACGTGGCAAAATTTCACAAATGTTTCAAAAATGTCAAAATCATTTAATTTCATTACCATATTTGGAATCACCATGAGAAATGCATTAAAAAAAGTACAAACATTCCTAGTATTGGTTCAGTAATTCTTGAGATAGGCTTTGAAAGTTGGGAAAGGTTTCTGAAAAATCTGTTTTGAAATGGTAAAACTATTTTAATACTATATACATGTAGCCGCGTGGAAAGTGCCTGTCTGGAAACGCGCAAGAGCTCCCTCTATAAATTGAGATAACTTCGCTGTGCGTTGAATTAACAGTAGCACAGAAAATCCTGCAGTTAGGGAGAAAACGTATATTAACACTATTAAATAAGACTTTATGCAAAGTTAGATTTTAAATTGCTGTTTAATTACAACAGAGTATTTCCATAAATAATACAAAATTATTGGATGAGGCATCAGTTACAAATAATAAAAAGCGTCGATTGTGCATTCATATCTGTCATATGTTGATCATTATTGATTATTAGGTTTTTTGCCCATCAACGTATTTCGATATCGGAAGAAATCCATATTTTTCTCCTTATTTCTGTAAAATGTTTGGCGCAAGATATGTTCCATTATACGTTATAGGCCAAAATGAGTGAATTACTGCCAAAGGTGGTTAACCACCCGATCAGTTTGTGTACTAATCAATGGGTAAACTTCATGTCACTTTGTGCTTCTCAAATAAGAACCATAGGAGTTATGCAACTCAAACTTTGGAATACAACTATTTTTAGGATGACCCATCATGTAGAATAGATAGAAAAACATCAAGTTGAAAATCGGTCCAGTAATCGGAACACCTACCTTTAAGGGTTAAGTAACGCTGAGAATTTATCAACAGTGTAGATTAGTGACGAATCGGTAGTTCGCGTTATTCGAAATATATTTGACTATAGTCAATTTCGCTTTCTCGAGGCGTGACGTGTCTGCGTCATTTGATGCACTCAGTACTTTTAATGCGTAGCAAACGCGCGTACATTGACATGAACGGTATAGACGTGCGCATTATATCCTGCGCCTGAAGATGACGCCACCCTCGAGAGGAAGCGGTTATGTAGACCTTTAAGTAGGTTTGCACTTAGTCGAAAAAGAGTGAAAATTCGCCATAGAGAGCAAAATACACTATCATATAACTAGAAACAAGAGTGAAGCCTCAATGCGCACTTTCCTGCATCGTTAACGCTATAAAATAGTATATGTTTGATAAATGAGTGAAAAACCCAGTATAACTGTATAGAATAGTCTTTCTACGACTCTCTCTCTGGAATCGCAATGTGTCTCTATCATGTCTATTTCAGCAGTACAGAGTTTTAGATCTAAATTGCATTTGTAGTAGGCCTATATCTTTTGTTGTATATACGGTTGTGATTATTTCGGGACTCTTAAAGGTAGATGACCCGATCACATTTTCGTAACACAGAATTATTTCAAACATACGGAGATTTTCATATCATATGAAAGCTCGTATTTTTCTCATCATCATACTGAAATTTGACGGCCTAAATCGGTATAATTACGGAGAAATCGATGAAATAACGTCGAATTACCGCGAATGGTGGTAACCACCGATATAGTTTGTGTACTACTCAATGGGTACAGTTCACAGCATCTTGTGCGTCTAAAATAAGAACCATCAGAGCTATGCAACTCAAACTTTGGAACACGATTTTTTTAAGGATGACCTTTCATGTAGAATAGAAAACTTCAAGTTGAAAATCGGAACATCTACCTTTAACTTTGACACAGACATATGAAGGCGTTGTACCCTGTAACTCCCGTAGAACCCTTTCAATCATGAATTAGCGAGTCTAAAGAGTCCTATTCTATGAGGCCTACCTTAAAACATTTCCCACGCGGCTATACTAAAGGCCTATAGTTTTACCATACAAAACAGATTTGTCAGAAACCTTTCCCAACTTTCACAGTCTATTTTAAGAATTACTGAACCAATACGAGGCATGTTTTTACTTATTTTAATGTATTTCTCATGGGGATTCCAAACATGATGATGAAATTCCAATAATGTTGACATTTGTGAAACATTTTTTGACATTTTGGAACTGTCGGCTGCAGACGCCTGCCACGTGGAAAGTCACTAACCCCTGGGCACTACCGGCCTATCTTACAGTGGTTCTGATTGGTTTATTGCAAGATATACTCATTTGAAGAGCCAATTAAAATGCAGCTTGTAAAATATTTCACTCCAATCTTTATCAGGGATACAATTATTCTGACACTGTCTCTGATTGGTGCAATAAATGATGTATCTAACTTTCTGACCAATCAGCCGGTAGTTCTCAGGGGGTTAACTGTTTGTATTTATTTACTGCACGCATCAGTAGTTTGTAAACTTTGTTTAAAAAGACCGAGTCTATGGAAGCTAGGAAGCTCAGAGTCTGTCAAATTTCTTACACCGGCAGTTGAGTCAATTCGGCAATTTGTGTGACTACGATACAACATGTATTTCAACGGAATTTAGTAACTTGAAATGAGCTCACTTTACATTATTGGATGCTCTATCGATAGTATAACCATTATGTAGCTTGTCGAATCTCTTAACACGCTTCTGGAGGTTTTAATAGGGTTAATATGTCTCTCTTTTTTGCACAAAGGGTTAAGTTAGTTGCGTGTCTGAAAAACTTGGAAGTCATCTCCCACACATCGTCACAGCGATAAATTATCCATAGCGTACAATCCCGTGAGTCACATTCGCACACATCATAAAGTCTATAACATGGGGGCATTTAAGTTCTATTTTACCAAAAATAGCTGAGGAAACCTTATTGCTTTACCCTATAATTTAACCAAACACTTGGAACAATTCCTCGGAAAAGTAGCGCACACACGCGCGGGATGAAAGATCGACTCTGTCGTGAGGCTTGTTTAAGCAAGCAGTCTAGCGCCCCCTATAGTTGGAATTGAGTCCAGGTTTATCGAGTCGAAGTTCGCCTCTGTCAATCTTACAGGTGTAGAGATGAGTGACAGCTTTAGATCAGATGCTAATTTACATAATTAGCAACCTCTCTCAACTATAGCACAGAGGGCGGGCTAATGGTACACTGCTTTCTTTTCTTCATGTCGCCTCCGATCCAACCGATTGCGATCAGTGTTGCGTTGCATTGATAGCTATCGCTATAGAGATAGCAAACATTGTCATGATTTTGGGCCACCGACAAAACTACCTATCTAATTTGTAACATCATAAAAATAAAACAATACGTAAGACAAGTAAGTGAACTAATGAACTATTAGATAATATTGCAAAGTCAGGGGTTGACACCTAAAGCTATGATAAATGACACTTAGACACACCAGTTATAGTTAAATCACTTCCCATGGTTGGACTAGAGTTTCCGACTAATTGTCTTTCGTACTCTGTTCAAATCAATAATGTGGCTATATTTTAGAAGGGAATTTTGATGCTTTAAATTGCTTCCCGAGTTTAACCAATTTGTTATGGTCTGTTTATTTCGTTGCATAGTGGTATAATCAATGCCTATGTTTCTACGAAGGCCTACACTCCTAACCTGCCGCACTTCTTTTAAAACGTTAACCTTTTTAGGCTGCCCTAATTAAGTGAAGTCACAATTGCTGTTGAAGAGATTGTTATTGACTTCGTTGGTAGAATTTTGTGTTTATTATACAATACGTATTGTCTTAGATACAGTCTGGACAGATCCACCTACACACTTATGCAATGCCTTTGTTCATTCGCTAAAAGGAAATGTCGGTTTTTTCAGGGACGACAAATTAGTCTGGTATGTGCGGTTTTGCCACGCAATAGTTCAGATAACTTAAACTTGACCCGTGTAATGCATTTTGCCGAGGAAGGCCTGTTGACAATTACATAACGTTACATAGAGAAATCAACTGAGAATTGGCCAAATGTTTGGTTATTGAGATATCTTGAGGAAATCAACATCTACATTGACAATCTTTGGGGGCTCGTCAAGGAAACCTCTAACACCAATTGTTTTTTAACAAAATGATACGATAAGATATATGCGTAAAAGTTATTGTTTAAGATATAAGAGTTGATAGTAAATTGATAAATATTGATCACCGGAGTCATCATTAACATGATTAAGCACTAATTTACTTGCTATATATATTTGATTTATCTCTCACCACTCAGGCGTTTTATGTGCCGCTTAGACCTTGACAAACCAAAACGAGATTTCTCGAGAATGTACGAGAGTACCGGTACCGGAACTTCGTCAAATTGCGCACAGGAAGGTCAAATGATAACGGAGAGGTCAAATGACGCAATCTAATTGCAGTTACCATGGTTACCTTTAACATTCAATATCCATGTTTCTGTTCCTTTGGTTTCTTGATCTTTCACGTTTTTAAGTCTTGCCTGTCATTCGAAAACTCTCCTCACTTTCCCTACGTCCCTATATGATTCCCCCTCCTCTATCTGTTGTTAATAAGACCTATGGTATGCATGCTAGTCAAAATAAAACCGTTAAATGTCGCGACGTTCAAAAACGCCTGATGGGTTTAATGTATTATAGTGTACAGATGTAATGCCTTTCGGTACACAACATAGGTATTGTAAGGCCTAGGGTAAATTTATTTCATAAATCGATTTCAATAATTGCTTTACACTAATAATAACCATTTATACAATATAATATTAATAATATAACAATAATAATTATTGTACATGTTTTATAGTTAAATGGTTTGATGGGACCATTCCGCTCAGAGGCGGGAATAGAATGGTGTAACAAACACATTCGATAGATAGGATATCCCATATGAAGTTCAAAGGTTCGATTTAGAGTCATAAAAGACCGCAACACAACACAACAAAAATAAAGGTGAGAATGCCTGCCTACCTTGCTTTGGTAATTACATCATACTTTTTCATATACACCTATATGGATTCACTATTGAAAACCACAATTGTGCCGTTCTAAAACGTTCCCATATATGAAGAAAAGAAAAAACCTTTTGAAGGACATGCTATTTTCAAAATAATATTTTGTTGTCATGTGAGTGGATTGGATTGGGTTATTGATTTAAGCTTCTTTTGATTTAAGTATGGGATGTTTTGTTTTATTGTTTTAGCTCCATCTTCACAAATTGTTGTGACGCCATGTAACATCAAAGGTTGTACGGAACGGAAGTAAGATCGCACCTTCTGTACGTAATTACCCAAAACTAACTCTCTTAAATTGCCCATTAGTTTGTCAATCTTTGGGACTGAAGGGATAAATCGGTAAACAGTTTCAGTCTATCGAGTATTCAGTCGTCAACGATTCACGATTGAATATACAATTGTTTTCCTGAGTTGTCCCTAATTACAGTCTGCAAGATTGAAAAACCAATTGGTTAATTTCTCAAGTTTTTAGTAGATATCTGTCATGAACTCACCCTTACATAACTGCATGGCGATTGTTAAAGGCATGGATAAATAATCTGCACGCGCGAGTATAATAGTAGGACTTTCAGCACAAACTATTCAGTACGTTCGGTAGCCCCTTTCTGTAACAGAAACTATTATACACCATTTTTCACCTTTATGTTTTCCCACTTTTGTCGCGATTGTTGTTTCTGACTTTATATTTCAATTAAAACATTCGAGCAATATCAATTATATCAACACTTACAAAAAAATATGGTAGGAACAAGTGTACAAGATTTGAAACTAGAAGGCGAAGTAATAGCGCTTTTGTTCCGTCTTGTTATGCTACCGACGGTGAACATATCTAAATTGAGCGATGTTGATTTTTCTACATTGTTCCGATCTTGTTATTGCGTTTTCGGTCAGTGATTTTGCGGACCAGAAATAACAAAACTCTGATGTTAATGGTGCAAAATTACAAACTTTTTTCTAGATATATTTTATAAATGTCGATATATTAACGATGGAACGTTATTGGGTAATAATTTGAAGTAAATTACGAGGAGACTATTTACGAGTGAAGTGAAATAGAAGAAATTAATAAGCACATAACAGAAAAATTGTAGGGTCTTGTTAAGTGAAATCATATATGTCTAATAAACGAGTCGACCTTGGCCGGCTATTCTTAGATAAACAAATCTCCAACCCTAAGACATAACGAGCTATAAATGGGCGAAAACTTTTTTCTTTTTTAGCTGTCATTTCATAATAAGACGAAGAAACCAATTAAGACAACATGTTTTCGAAAGAAACCCTCGTATATCGTTTGAAATGGACTGACACGTATACACATGATAAAAGATAAATGGCCAATATTTTTAATAAGCATTAGCCATTTTAAACATGCAACGAGAATGATGACACAAGCGGTTATCCATGTAGCCATGCGCAACGGAATACAAAGGGGAATCGAACCCGTCCTATTCTACATTCAATTGAATCGGTACATGACGTCCAATTCATTGCATGAACCGTGTTACCAATTTGACCTACATATCATGAAACAGGTGTGTCTTGTGTCTTGGATAACCTCTATTGTATACTATCTACCTGCTTGGATTATCACCAACCAAAATCAATCACCTTAAAATAATCCTGTCTGATTTCTGGAATAGCTGATACCTTTAGATGTATTCATCCATTCTCCATTCCAAATCCCTTGCGTATGGGCGGTATGACGTAATAGATTCAAGTTTCAACAATAAAAACATAACATTTACTATGCTAGTAATGGACTGTAAGATTTGAATTTTCAGTTCAAAAATAAAAGTCTTAACGATAGGGGATTAACGGTCAATCTTGTAAGCCATCGAACATGCAGTTTAGCCAGGTTAGGGCGCCAGTGTAAATCACGCAATATATGTCAAACCAGAGATGAGTTCCCTCCTATCTATCACGCAATTATACGCAGTCCAATCCGACTGCCTGTATCGGCAACATTGCCTGACCAGGCAGCATGTTTACTGCCCAGGAAACCTTAACAATGAGCAACCCTGTGGAATTCGGCAACCTAACCCTGAAATGTTATGTACCGGGTGGTTCAAAAACAAGTTGACCCAAGTGTAAGGTAATCTCTCAACCACATTTATAATTTCAGAGAATTTGTGTTTACTTATTGATCAGCTGTAAGTTTTGAAATTAGGCCTATCCTCAAAAAATGGTACATTTAGCTTGGTTAGTTCTTCAGATATGGCTCATAACAGAAAGCATGCACAAAACTGACTTGTCCACGGGAGCAGTACATCGTGAACAATTGTGTGTATTTACGATATAGCTCCCATGGATAATTCCGTTTTGTGCATTTCATCTCTACTAAAAAGGACGCTCCCGTGGACAAGACAGTTAAACGTACCATTTTGTTTAGGATAATTTTAAAACTTACTGCTGATCAAGACTAAGTAGACACAAATTCTATGAAATTATAAATGAAGCTGAAAAGTTACCTTAAACTTGGGTCAACCTTGTTTTGAACCACCCGGTAGTATAGGGACTTTATAGGGACTTTATCGCATTAATGTTGATATTTTATTCTGGGATACTTAAATCCCCTAATTTACTATTTTATAACAATCCGGATCGGACTGATAACACATTCCTACATAAGAAGCCACACAGCAATAAATGTCTCAATCAGAAGACCCGAGTTCACCCTTATTGCATATACATCAAGTATTTCTCAACGGTTTCTCATCTTCATCACTATCCTGTTGTCTCGGTGATAGAGTGGCCTAGTTTCTTTACTCATCAATAATTGACCATTATCATCGCTAAGGAATAAGACATAGTCAAACCAAACACAAAAACAGGAATAAGATTAGCCGGTAATCCAACGAGGATATGACGGTATCACTCAGTACATAAACGCTTATAGACTTGTCAAAAAGTGGAGTGAAAAGTTGAAAGTTAACTGCTATAGGTACAATCAATAATATGACGAATCTAAAGGTTTTCAGCACTCACGATTAACAGCTTGAAAAATAGAAAATCATTGGGTGAAGATAGAACAAGGTTTGTCGAATAAAGAAGCGATGATATCCTGTGAGGCCAAAACAAAAAGTAATTTTGTTTGTCTAAATCCGACACAGTATATACAATGAAACCAGGAAGAAGTTTTTTAAAAATAAGAAATGAATAACTACTCGAATTATGGTAATTTCTAACAAAAGGTTTTGTTTTTCTTGTTAACTTAGGCTATATCTCAGAACTAATTACGAAAATAAAGGTTTACATCATTTTCCACAAACTAGACCTATCGTAATTGTTAATACAAAAGTTAAAACAAAACAGCTTAAATCTAGCAGTGATATCCTGTGAGGCCAAACAAACAAAAAAGTGATTTTATCTCAATCGATCAGCAATATTTTAGAAACTTGGATTCTTTTAAAATTCTATGTTCTTTTCTTGTTAATATGTGATCATAACACTTGTCACACTGTTGTTGGTTTTACCATATACGAAACAGATTTGTTAGAAACCTTTCCCAAACATCAAGGTCTATCTCAATAGTTACAGAACCAATACTAGGCATGTTTGTACTTATTTTAATGCATTTCTCATGTTGATTCCAAATATGGTGATGCAATTCAATAATTCTGACATTTTTGAAACATTTTGTGAACTTTTGGAACTGTCGTCTGCGTGGAAAGTGTTAAGCTTTAAATTGTGAAACAAAAAGTTTCAAACAATGGATTGAAACTTGTTAAACACTCATACACTGATGTCTGAATGTGATACAAATTACTATATTATTCTATTTAAACTTTTTTGTGGTCTTATTTTGCATTTTTTTGTTAGATCTTATATATATGATTGGTACGGTGGCTTGAAACAGAATGACGCGCGCTTAAGGGCCAGGGATAGCACTGGATCAAAAATGTGAGAGGTCCCATGAAATTTTTCAGGACCCCTTAGGACTTCAAAAAACAAATTTAAGGGGTCCCCCAAGAAATTGAGGGGTCCTGAAGTGTGAGTATTTCAATTTTTTAAACTTTTTTACGGACAGTTTTAATGAATTTATATTGTGAGCAAAGGATGAATACGTAATTTACAGAATTTCTTAAGGTTTCCATTTCCATACATCGTCATATTTAAGGGGTCCCCTTCAAATTTGATCTGGTCCCGCAAGTCTTTCCAATTTGAAACCTGACGCGTCACTATAAGGAAGTGAGAGGTCTAGGACGCGCAGACGCGTCAGAATGCGACCCCTGTTAAGGGCCCTACGCGTACTGCGTTTCCGTGTGATACAGTTACGTCATACTTTGTCGTAGGCATACGTTTGCAATTTCCAAGGCAGAAGTGATTCAAGCTAACATTAAAAAAAAGAACAATCAATTTCTAAACTTACCGATCCTACTTTATACATTCATGGGCAAACAAAACATACTTTTTTTTTGGCCTAAGAAGATAAGAGATAGAGAGAAAGTTACACGTATATCGGACAATGAACCTGAATTATAGGATGTCAATTGGTTTGTTTGTATTATATTTATAGACGTTTAACACCGTGCGGAGGAAAGCCGAAATGGAAATAGCCGTGTGGAAAGATGGAATCAAACGCGGAAATTATCCAAATGTATTGAAGATCCAGAAAAAAGGGAGAAAAGGAAAACACTGCGAAAGGAAAGAGAGTTAGAGCATGCATCACCAAGAAGGAAATACGGACCGATGCCGCTAAATCGCGTGCACTGAGTGTTACTGCATGGTACTTAGACGTGCAGTTTGTCGCGGACGGCGCGGGAGACAAGCGTGACCATGGTGACCCGGATCACGCACTGCAGGAACTTATCGATTTATATGAAAGTTGCAGACGATACGACTTAAGGAAAGTTAACAAGACAAAAATACCTCGTTGTTTTCGAAATACAAAATGGTACATTAAAAGTATATGACCCGATCACTTTTTTGGGGCTATGATTTTTTTTCTTCACATCAAGATATTTTGATATCAGAAGAATCCTCATATTTTTCTCATTATGTCTGTATTGAAAATCTTAGGGGCCAGAAATGTTCCATTTAGAAATTATAGGCAAAAATGTGGTGAATTACTGCCAAAGGTGGTTAACCACCAGCCAGTTTGTGTACTACTCAATGGACAACATAATTGTGACCTTGTGATTCTAAAATAAGAACTATTGCAGTTATGCAACTCAAACTTTGGAATGTGACAAATTTAAGGATGACCTTCCATATAAAACAGAAAACATCAAGTTGAAAATCGGACCAGGAATCAGAACAACTACCTTTAATTATTATTATTATAATTTATAACAATGATTAATTATTAAATGATAATTTAAGAGGTAATTAGCACAAAGAACCTATAAGATAGTATCATGAAAATATATCAAACAATACAAATTAAAACAGTTATAACATGAAAATGTTATATGAAGTTTATATAATGTGTGTATAAACATTTTACCTAAAGGCCCTGTCACACCATAGCGTATGGCCTGAACGTATGCCGACGTATTAAAAAAATAGCTCGAAAATTGTCAGAGTCCAAGAACGTCCAAGAACGTCCAACTTCCCAACGAATTGTGTAGGAAAAGTCGAAATCGGTGATAGAATGGACGTATCCATAGCGTATCCATAGCGTATTGAACGTATACATAGCGTATGACTACCGTATTGATAGCGTATCACTAACTTATAACAAACTTATCACAGCGTATCACAGCGTATGCGATCGGCGAGCGTATGACCAACGTATGCTTAACGTATTCGTAGCGTATGTCTGCCTTGTTCGACGTATCCTCAGCGTATCCTCGGCGTACAACGAACACGTGACTTATGCCGCTGCAGAAATTGAGTTTCGTACACGGCGGGACAAGTGTTGCCAGTTCAAGTAAACGCAGCCTAGATGATAACTATTAAAATATCTAGAAGGGTAAATCTATAGGGCCAACCTATAAATTACGACGAGTAACGTACCTCTAACGTATGTCAGCGTATGTCAACGTATGTCTAACGTATGTCAGCGTTTGCAAACGTATGTATAACGTACCACGAACCTATCTGGAACTTATGAAGAACGTAAGTTAAGCACACGTTGAGTACGTCGAGAAATTTTGAACATGCTCAATAATTTTTCGCGGGCTCGACGTGTTCCAAATTTTCACAACGTATCACAGCGTGCTCTTAACGTAAACGACGTATCCCCAACTTACCCCTAACATGTATCAGCGTACAACAACGTACACCAACGTATTTCTGATATTTCGCATACGTTGTCATACGTTCAGGCGATACGCCATGGTGTGACAGGGCCAGCGTATCGCCTGAACGTATGCCGACGTATACAAAAAATAGCTCGAAAATTGTCAGAGTCCAAGAACGTCCAACTTCCCAACGAATTGCAATATTTTGGTTTTTATCAATGCTAGATAGCTATATATTTTCAGCCGACGTACATCAACGTATACCAACTTACGGGTAACGTACCTCTAACGTATGTCAGCGTATGTCAACGTATGTCTAACGTACCACGAACGTACAGGGAACTTATGCAGAACGTATTAAGCACACGTTGAGTACGCCGAGAAATTTTGAACATGCTCAATCATTTTTAGCGGGCTCGACGTGTTCCAAATTGTCACAGCGTATCACAGCGTGCTCGTAACGTAAACGACGTATCCCCAACTTACCCCTAACTTATATCAGCGTACACCAACGTACACCAACGTATTTTTGATATTTTCGCATACGTTGGCATACGTTCAGGCGATACGCCATGGTGTGACAGGGCCTTTAAATCCTGAACCAAATACGAAGATCTCCGTGTATTGCTATGCATTTTGGAAGGATATGTTCCCCCTAAACATGCTACATTGTAAATGGGGAGGTGAATTGAGGAGAACCGTAATTTGGTAAGCTAGCAAGCGTAAAGTGAAAAAAATAGACCATCGTTACATTTTTCAAAAGTGGTTAATTTAGATGGGTTTTCTCAAGTTGAAGGTCTGATTTGCTGAATATTTGTCCGAATTTATATATTACTTTTAAATAACCCGTGTATTTGTAAAGTTCACCTTGTTCATAATGTAATTAGAATGACCTTATAACGAAATTGATTGATATTATAGTAGGTAGGGTAGGGCCTGTAACAAAATTGTTTTTTATTTTCTTTGCCTGTATAATTGGTCATTAATTACGGGCACCGGGCAAAATGGCACTATTTAGAGTGAGAATTGTTTTTGACGGACGATTGTTACCTATTTTTCTGTTTCTGAATAGTGTCAAATATTCATGATTTTATGTATGGAAATTGGTCACGAGATACAAATTATGTAATAAAATATTGATATCATGATCATCAACAAATCGTCAAATGATATCTATTTGGTCTTATACGATATGAATACCATGTTGTTCAGCGTGCCGCGTGGAAAGTGTTAAAGGTTTTCCGTCACCTCGGGGAGCTATTTCGAACAATTTCATGAGCAAATACAAACTGGTTTGCTACTGGATTCGAATTAAGCTATATTCGCTTTTATCTTTGTACCCAAAGTTAAAAAAAATAATCAAGCGTGCAAGATGTAGCTGCAAAATTAATCCGGTAGAATCCAGCGTAGAAGGGATATTTGGCGATGACGCCAAAGTATAGACTTAATACTTTGTATCATTAATCCCCAACTGTACACATACTCCTGAACATCAATATTGAACTGAGGACAATGGCACATGCTGCCACCATGTTAAAACAGATCCATCCCGACCAATTATAGTCTATGGTTGGTATGCACGGAACAAATATACGACCAGGTCTAAATGAAGAACAATCCTTCTGAAAGGACCATTATATTCGTTTATATCCCTTATTTAGCCTACACTTTAACAAAGTCAAAAATGTAAAATTGGGGTTACCTAATTAGGCTCATTTAACACTAAAACGAATTGCCCATAGGTCCATTGATAACGTACAATGAGCTTTATATCTTAAGCAAAAAAACACCCCATTGTGAGAGGACTTTTCTTCATTTAGACCAGATCTAAAGTTTCTAAAGTTAGAGCGGTGTAGACGGATATATAGTCCCTGGAGCTATAGTCCGGCCTGTACAGTTAGTATAGGACACTCATCTCTACACACTGTTTATAATTAAAGTTCCATATTCTTGCAGCAACGTTGCCGGAAATTCGGTTTATTCCGTAAAATTAAACATAACCTTAAGATGAGTTTGATAGGGATTCACGGTTGTGGGTGGGATAAGAATATGTACATGTACGGGGTGTGTCCTATTATGTGTCGTAAGTGTTGGGTGGGTGTAGTTGGTTGAAATCACACTATTATTATTATATGCTTTACGAAAATATTCCGGGTTTTTTTGGAAACAAATACGTAATATTTCACTTACGGGGTCCGTAATGTTACGAAACTTTCTAACAGTGGCACGCGCACGCATGAACACTAGTTCCACGCTTCGTTCCGTGTATGTATTATGGACACCGACCGGACTATAGCTCCGGGGGGACTATGGCTCCTTTCACACTGGGTCTCAGTTATTATGTGCTTAGGCGGACTATGAGAATTTGTGCGCCAGGTAATGCCAAACTCTAATCCGGCGTCAACGTAAAATTTACGTGGTAAAACTAACTTTTACTCTTGAACCCATCGTATTTATTTCGCAACCACGCCAAGGACGCAGTCAACTATGCAAACTGAGGTGAAAAGAGCATCTTTGAAGACTTAAGCTTTCAGAGATCTTTAAATGTTTAACACCTGTATTAACTGATGAAGACACTTGATGCTGCGAGATCGTAATTAAAACCTCACACGATACATGTCATATGAGTCCATCTTATGCATAGCTTAGTAGTATAGCAGCAGTATAAAGACAATCTATAATTTCTTTCCCGTGTTTATAATCTCGGTCAAATTTCTCACGGTCATTAGTTAATTGCCGACGTCACATTTTTTTTAAATACATTAATGACACTCGCGTAAACAATTCTAACCGGGCAAATCTATAACCACACAGTTCGACCGATCCTTACGGTACTGTTTTTAATGAGTCTTGTGTAAGAGATTGCTGCCGGGAGAACTCAAATCAGAGTTGATAATATCGGAAAACTGCACATTCTGGAATGAAACACGTTATTGATGAGGAAATACGTTTTGAAAACCAAGCAGATTAAGAAAACAAATACTATGTTAGGAATTAGATATAAATGTGTCCCTTTCGGGCATTTTAATGTACCGTCATGTACAAAGGAACCACTACAGACACTCGTGTACATTAGTTTACACCTAGCGGAGTCGTACCCAAGTGTCTTTGTCGGGCATTGCTGTTCATATACGATATGCAGCAGAGAAAAGCGGAATGTCATAAGAATAAGAACGTAACGTTGCCAATAAGGTTGGATGGGAGTGTTTTCAGTATATAGATTCATGATATATGCTTTAACTGGATTACTGCCTTCATTTCTTGTTCTTACTACAGAGTGATGCTTGATCCGGATGACATTCAAAGTTCGACGTAGTCTTAAGACTGTGTATTTTTAAAACCCAGTAGCATCTCGGGGATGAAGGTTGGAGAAATCATTTCATACTTGGTCCACACATCAGTTATGATGAACCATCTCATATTATGGTGATAAATCTTTCATCGCGAGTCCCAGTGTCTCTAGATCAAAACACCCTAAATTTGCCAATTTAGACCATTTTAGCCTATATTCAGAAACGGGTAGTTTTAGTTTAAACCCTCCAACTGCAAAACGATTTTGCACAAGACACTTACACTGCAGTATCATCTTAAGATACCTATAGAGTATATAACATGTGCATTACATTTAGTTAAACTTCTGTAACTTTTGTTTTATAATGGGATCAAACTTGTGTTTTTCATGAAAAATAGCTCAAATTATGTGTCAAACTAAAAACAGAAATTATTTTACGTCAAGCAACCAATTTTAAAAATTCACATATGAATGCAATCTATACATATTAATCTTCAACATATAAAAAATCACCGTTGGCTTTTTATTCCTACAAGTCGCTGTGTGACGTCGAAGTTACGTGTGTATATCACTCTACATGAAATGTTGGAAAATGAATGACGCATAGTATATCAACCATCTCGGTCATATGAGGGATGAAATGTTGTGTTTACGACATGCATCTAAATATTAAATATATCCCATCTTGATAACAATCTTCAAATTCAAGATGGCCTCCAAAATGGCCGCCATAATTGCCAAAATACATATAGAATGCTCATATTGAATTCCATACACTAAATTATGCAGTTTCAATGCCTATTATCGAAATGCCTGAAAGGAGACACTAATTTAAGACGTTCTTGAGGATTCTTTACCTTCCATGATGGCCGCCGATCATGTCAAAATGGACATTAAATGGATGGAACAATGATTATTTATTTGTTATAACTATCTTCTTTGAGACTAGGGTTTAACAAAACGTATACGATATCGTTATTATGGATCAAATTAAAAACGGGAATTAGTTTACGTCAATTAACCAATTTTAATAATCTATAAATCAATGCTGTCTATACATATTAACCTTTAAAATAAACATAATCATTATTAGCTTTTTATTCCTATATGTCGTTGTATGTAAGTCCTAAAAAATCATGGTATCATACAGACACATGTGACTGAATTGGAATCACCGATTGATATACTTAATTTTCATTTCTCAATTTTTTTGCTAGACATAATTAATTTTTCAATGTATCTTTATAGCAATATACTGTTGTTCGTATGCCAGGCAGAAATTCGTTTTGGGGGTACCGTTAACTATTTGGACATTCAACCAGTTGCTGGTCATATTTTAAATGGTGAATATGTGCCTTCAATGATCCTTACTATACACACATTATGTAACTGGTAGCAATGTATTGGCCATTTTGTTTGTGTTTGTTTGTTATACACGGTGAGTCTGCACGGACACACGCTTGGGTCCTTATTTTAATGCCCGTTTTAATGGCAAGCAGAAACGTTTGACTATTCTGTGGTCATTAATCACTTGTCATGCTTGAATCACAATGTCTCTCCCAATTCATATCATAAACCAATATTTTGTTTTCCAATAGACAATGGACAGCTTACACTAAAAGCAATGGATACTATACCGGTATGTCATTAACATGTAATCGAAGACATTTCAAGCATTCCATGGCCACATTCAGCATTTGGTGGTCAACGTAGTTATTTCAAGATACCCATGATTAGTTATATGGTGCCTAAATATTTACTGTAATAACGATATTATATAAAAAAAAAATTTAAATCCTCGTCTTATAGAAGATAGGTATGACAAATAAAGAAGCTTTGTTTCAGCCATTTAATGTCCAATTTGACATATCGGCGGCCATTATGGAAGCTAGAGAATCCTCAAGAATGTCTCAAATGTGTGTCTTCTTTCAGTCATTTCGAGCATAGGCATTGAAACTGCATAATTTAGTGTATATGGAATTTAATACACGCGTTCTTTATGTATTTTGGTGATTATGGCGGCCATTTTGGAGGCCATCTTGGATTTAAAGATTGTTATCAAGATGGGATATATTATTTATTTAGATGCACGTCGTAAACACGACATTTCATCCCTCATATGACGGAGATGGTTGATACACTATGCGTCATTCATTTTCCAACATTTCATGTAGAGTGATATACACGCGTAACTTTGACGTCACACAGCGACTTGTAGGAATAAAAAGCCAACGGTGATTTTTTATATGTTGAAGACTAATATGTATAGATTGCATTAATATATGATTTTTTAAAATTGGTCACTTGACGTAAAATAATTCCCGTTTTTAATTTGACACATAATTTGAGCTATTTTTCATGAAAAACACAAGTTTGATACCGTTATAAAACAAAAGTTACAGAAGCTAAACAAAATGTAATGCACATGTTATATACTCTATAGGTATCTTAAGATGATACTGCAGTGTAAGTGTGTGGGGCAAAATCGTTTTGCAGTTGGAGGGTTTAAACTAAAACTACCCGTTTCTAAATTAAGGCTAAAATGGTCGAAATTGGCAAATTTAGGGTGTTTTGATCTAGAAACACTGGGACTCGCGATGAAAGATTTATCACCATAATATGAGATGGTTCATCATAACTGATGTGTGGACCAAGTATGAAATGATTTCTCCAACCTTCATCCCCGAGATGCGACTGGGTTTTAAAAATACACAGTCTTAAGACCTTTAGATAGTCGTCAGTATTAGCTAAATATGCCAAATACAGGGTGTCCCAACAGTTTCGATACCTTTTGAAAGCTTGAAATACCGCGATTGGCAGGATAAAACATGTTTGGATATAAAACACTTGTAGAATTATTTTGATACCAGACTTACAAGTAACAATAACAGCTATCTATATTGCCAAAGTACAGAAGAACGTTTTCCAAACTGTACAACTGCACTTTCATATAAACGTAGTTTACAAGTTAAATGAGCTTGAAATGAACGTGGGGAAGGGAGAGGAAGGGAGAGGTGGAGAGAGGGATAGAGGTCGTGAAGAGAAAAGTTGAACATGTGATGTGATTATTTTGAATTTCATATTGATGAAATATGAACATTAGGCCTATATATGTTGTGCATTTTGTGTGCAAACATCCACAATAATGGATTGTGAGAAACACTAGTATCAGATTCTAGCCCGATTATATAGTCCAAATTGGATATCCTATACTAGCTTTTTACGGAATAAGTGCAATGTATGTTTCACATAGCTTTTCCCCTTTATGGTCCTGAACCATGTTATCGGGCCAAAATCTCACAAAATCGTGAGAAACCTGCAGCACGTGAATGCAGCTACGCACACCTGGCGTCATGCAAGTTGAACAATGGTATCGTGAGTTATGTGACCAAACTTTTCAGCATGTTTCATATACATGTATGAAGGAGCCTTTGTAAAGGGGACAAGTATGGTATCAAAATAATTCTACAAGACTTCTCCATCCAAATATGTTTTCAGTTTGAGAATGCGAGTAATTTTAACAAAGATACAAAGCTTTAAAAAAGGTATCGAACATTTTGAGACACTCTTGACCTAAATATGCATTTATCTGCTTACGTAAAATACCTTGCTTACATCATAACACTACTGTAAGGTAATACATTAAAAAAATGCCGGATAAACGGAAAAAATCAAGATAACGTATACGTTTATGTATGGATTACCGCTGATTGAACTCAGCCACCACAAAGGATTCCTATCCTATTGACAGTACATGTGTATTGATGATACCTTGGATGTATTAAGCCTCAGAAACCAATGTTGCAACAGCTTCTCCTGTAAACAGGTAAATAGCAATGGGATTCGCTTTCATAAAGGATAAAAGCATGTCAAAGTAGATGAAGAGGTGGTTGCCTTCTACAGCTTCACTGATCTGGCACTTTGACAGGTAGGTCGGTACATGCTTAGAAGATAAACATGAAATAGCATTCGGAATATAATGGCTTGGAGCAGTTCAGCGTTAGGACGATGGAGCTCAGGAAGACCCGATCAATTGTCTCTCGAAAGATGCAGTTCGGACTTCATGACATGCAAGATCCAAAGTTGTTCCATAGAGGTATTTCAGGGTAAGACTCACAAGGATAAACTGGACACATATATATCTACAGGGTGTCCCAAAAGTCTATGCACGACTTTGAAGCTTTGTATTTCACAAAATATAAGTCGTATTGAAAATATGAATACATATTTAGAAAGAGGAGATGTGCGAAATAATGTTGATACCAAACATTGGAGTAACATCTGTTTGTAATGCCACCCTAGAAGTAAAATATGTATTACTGCAAAAATGTAATTTTATACTTCGGAGGAATAAAGTTCATAAATCCATACCTATTGAGATTAACAAAAAGACGGGTAGATTTGGTTACACGGAAAGTGATCCGTCAATTGTAATATTTATAATTTTACATTACAGTGATCCTATCATAATAAAAAAAACCTATATCTGTCAGCTGCTTTAATGTTTTGTTTGATCTGAATCTTGTATGGAAACTTCTTCAAGTCCTTACGCAAAATTCTGTGAACAGTTGATCTTTTAATCTTGTTTTCTGCGGAAGGTCGGCGAATAGATCTCTTTGGACTTTTGAATAGATCTCTTTGGACTTTTGGCTACTGCATGTCTCATGACATCAATGTGACTTGTTGATCTACCAGTCTTTCTACCACATCGATACAAATCATGCACAGTTCCTGTGTTCAAAAATGTATCCATCAACTTCAGAATGGATATTCTTCCTGGTGCGCGTTTCAAATTGAAATGTTTTCTGAATTTTTGTTGAGTAAGTTGAACTGAATTAGATTTAGCGTAGAACCATACAATTTGTATTCGCTTATCTATGCTGTTAACCATCTTGAATGAAGACTTTTGCTGTGCAATGTTGTCTACTACGCTTATTTATGTTATGAGTGACCGAGTTTGGTAATAACATTAATGTTGCAAGGTAAGCAGTGAACTGTGACTAATGCGCAACGTTGCTTTCATACTGTTAATTTATGCGCACCTGATTTTAGCAACAATGTGTGGTACTTGGTATGGGTTGGTCTGGCGCATGGCCAAAAACTTTCAACCAGTTTCATAATGTTGTGGATTCACCAATAGGGTTGTGTTTGGTATTAAAATAATTTCCTAAGTCTCGTCTATCAAAATATGGTTAAATTTATACCATATGATTTATATTTTATGAGATATGACTCTTCAAAAACGTGCATAGACTTTTGGGACACCCTGTATCTACAAGAACAATCGCTCTTTTTTAAAATTTAAGTCATGTCATGTGGTTATGTCATCTTTCTCAAGATACCATGCATTGTCAACGTGGACTTAAATCATGCAATGTCAAGTGGATAGTCATCGTGGCTACATCAAAGCATGGCTAGCAATAGGCATATAGACCATTTCAAATTGAGATCGGAAATCTTCGGAAAAATAGGTCACGTGGACTAGGTGCGTGGTGCGTTCTTCGCAACGGTTGATCGCATTCATAGCAATGGTTGTCCGCCTAGTGGTGTCCTATGAGCGTGTTTCTACTGGGTAAGAATCGGTAAGTTTTCCCAGTAGAAACAGGCAGAACCCGCTAAAGAATCGGTATTTTTTGTAATCCCAAAAACCTTCACAAACCAGGTTTGGAACTGGTAAGAAACGGCAAGAAACCCGATAGAAACAGAAAGGCGATTAATCTTAGCGGTTTGTGCCGTGAACCGTGTCACGCTGGGTTATACACATTGTGAAGCAATCTTTTTCAGGTGCGGTGGCATTGTTTGGTATTACAAAAGGTCAAATGTCGTGGCCCATCGACTAGGATCGATAAACTAATAGCGGTAACTTTTCGCGAGTATAAACAGGGGGGATTAAAAACTTACCGGTTATTCTTAGCGTTTAATCTTAGCGTTTACTTTGCAGTGCCCCAGTAGAAACACGCTCTATGTTTACATACAAGCGTACACACATGAGAAGTAAAACTACATAGTACTAGTAGTAGTGAGACTATTTTGATTTATCAACAATAGCGTCGATACCGGCAACTTCAACATTTATCATGCAGACGGTAAATGTGAAAGTATCACCCCGAATCTCTTTTATCTCACCGTTTTTGTTACTGAAACACCGCCAGATACAACCTTGTGAGCTAGACAATCTTTCACCAACACCAGCGAAATCTACACACGGGTTATTACTGATGCCAAATCACACTCGGCTAATCGGAAACATTCGGATCGCACCCGGCTAATCGGAAACATTCGGAACCGATGGAATATTTTCGGATTTGAAATCGTCTATTGCTGTGGAAAGAAGGCATGAGTGAGAGAGTGAGTTGTCCGATTAACTGTAGTACGATAAAATGAGGTCATCATTGTTATTGATGCAATGTCAATATCTCGCTAATATAGGATATACTGTACATGTAGAATGTACTAATTTCATTGTCATATAGGCGGAGCTAAGATATCATTACATTATGGCTCCTGAGTTAAAATCACTTTAACCACTAAAACGCTAGAGAAATATTTGGTTATTTTAATTACAGCTGATCCTTTTGAACAAGGCAATAATGGTTATGGTCTGAATTCAATCTTGATTCTTGTATTGGGTTATTTCATTTGAAATCCATACACCCCCTATGGAAGATATTACACAGGGAGTGTATATTTCAAATGGAGTTACCCAGTCAGGTAGCCCTATTTGAAATTCACATTCCCTGTATGGAAGATTAAGGTAATGTCTTCCATAGGGGTGTATGGATTTCAACTAGAATAACCCATTGTTATTACTCTGGCGTCAACGTAAAAGTCTAGCGTACAAAGTCATTTTACGTTGGAGCCTAGGGTACTAATTTCGCAGCACCCCCAATTGTATTTAAGCTCATTACCAGTAAACAGCATATGTCTCAGTCACACAACGTCACAACGTGAGGGGCCTCATCTGCATCTCTGCAAAAAAGAGCAGCAACTATCCCCCATGTCTATTTATGACAAGCTAAAAGAATTCCAAAGGGATCCCCCCTAAATTAATTCATCTGACCTCCTGCTGCTCCTCAGCATTGTTGTTCTTAACGACTTAATGCGTTGTATCTCGGAGCCTTTTTGCCGCCTTCATCCCTCCTCCATCGTACCTAAGAGACTTACACTCCGTGGCTGAACCGTGTTCGCACCTGAGCTGCAAATCCGGGTTACTATAGCTGCAAAATTCTGCAATAGCTTGGTCATGCCGATGATTATAACAAGATATTGGTATGTGATATGAGCGATGCTGGCTCGTGGTGTAGTGTAAAAGACAGTGACTCGTGCTTGAAGTCGATGTTATCTGTAATGTGAAAGTGTGTCATCTGCTTGATTGGCTGATTTGAAGCATTGATATCAAAGCTGAATAAAGTAAACATCGTGAACACATGATTTGATTTCAGTATATCTGATTCTTTTTAATGAGCACAAATTCAATTAAATGTGTATTGAATAATTTTTATGGGTACTTTACATATATTATTGTATTTAGGAGTAACACAACAACAAAGTTTAAACCGTAAACAGATACTGTACGAGATGGTTGCCAACCGAGAAGTTTGAGGAGAGATAATACACCGATCTGGTATTGGTAGCAATTTGGCTGCCTACCACAACTATTTTATTATTTATTTATATCATTCAGTAGCATTTCTAAACTCGCACGCACATAGGCCACGGCCACATTTTTAACGATTTGTCAAGACTATTTATGTAATGTGTTACAAAATTGACTCTGAGCTTGTGCTTGAAGCGTGAGATATCATACAATGTTTCACAATTGTGATGAGAATAACAGTGATTGGTTGTCCCGATAACACTTGCAATGCCAACCTACCATAATAAGTGAGGATGGACGTACGGTCGTACGCATACGAATGACATAACATTTTGACAACTAGATGTAACTCTGTCATTGACATTTTGGAATTGATCCTGAAAATGTATCATTAATAACCTTTATTATTGCAATACTTTAATTTATAACGAACTTCTTCTTATTAATGAGCCAGCCTAGCATAGACAAATGCTGGACATGCTGGTCGGCGACCACATATATAATGACACCGCCAATTGTAATACATTTTCATACCACTTCTCATAGGAATTACTCTCCTGCAACTTATGTTGTACCCTGTATGGGACTTTTTCTTGAAAATGATAATTTAATTTGACTTAAGTTATAATTTTAGACAATTACTTTGCGAAATAAACGGAAATAAACACCGCCACCCAAGGACCTCATTAAAGGTACTTGCGCCAAAATTTAACGAAAGACACCCCCTTCACCTTCACCTTCACTGGAGAAATCGGCACTGGGCAACTCTTATACACCATGCAACCGACTTTAACTAATTTTATAGCTCTTTGAAGTCACCCTTGACGTACAATTTTATAAACTTGCTCAACACTTGCAATGGTTCTCAGTTAAACAATTTTGGAAACGTCCTCGAAATATGCCCCCCTTCAATACAAACGACTTCAATTATATATGTTGGGCTTATGCTAGAATTACTCAACCCTCAGTTCCTTGAAGGACTTTTCCTCAATACTTTAAGGGTGCACACAACTAATTATTGCTCCATAGGGATATGTACAAACATACTGATATAAACCTCTGTTTTAGACCACTAAATTTTGAAATGGGACCTTGTAAAGATGATTACTCTTTCTCATCAAAAAGTGCAGAAAATAGGTAGT
This sequence comes from Ophiura sarsii, assembly GCA_035610835.1. Taxonomy (NCBI): domain Eukaryota; kingdom Metazoa; phylum Echinodermata; class Ophiuroidea; order Amphilepidida; family Ophiuridae; genus Ophiura; species Ophiura sarsii. Next base: position 30,580,500 of record CM069444.1, on the reverse strand, counting down.
GTAGCCTTCCTTGATTTTCCAAAAGACAGCCATGAAGAGACTACATCTCTGACGAGCTTGGAAATGTCACCGTAATCGCCAATGTTTCCAGTAAAAAAACACAAATTTGAAAGATCTCTCAAAATTTGCCTTTGATGACATTCACATTTAATAGTCAGTGTGCATGTAGGTGATGTCCCATTAATCATAATTAATCAAGAATCCTAGGTATTTATGCAATTGTTCTTACTGTCAAGTCTTTTAAATTGAGGATTTTGTCATGCATACTTTCCGATTCTAGTTTTAAACACCTCTAAAGGGTAGTGGATACCCTATTTAGTGTAGTGCACCCTTCAGGGCTCACTCCAACTTTTGTGGACTCGATAACGTCCTCAATACATACGATGGACGTCGTTCACATTTAAGAATGATTTCAAGAATTCCTAACCATGGTAACATGTGAATACATCATCAACTCCTGATAACTCACTGTAACACTTAATCCTTCTATCACTTTTAAGACTTCAAAACACTTTTTGGCTTACTTAACACTCTTCTAGTACTTATTAAAACACTAACATGCATTACTATAATTATACTTAATACAGTAAAACTTATTGCTGGTGCATATTATATTAAAGGTATACACGTATTGTTTGGGTTATGTAACAAAACAATATGTAATTATAAACATCTTGCAAACTGTAATATTTATATTTTGTCAACCCACCATAGTATATTATATCAATTGTAATTTCATGTATGTATCTCATTTGTGGTGAATAAAACTGAACTGAACTGAAGTGATTTACAAGCACATAATCAGATAATAATAAAACAAGTCCCTCACATTATGGTTTGTCAATCGATAGAATTAATGCATTTAAAAACAGACTCAATATAATTAATCTGTCTTTGAAAGGGTCTATTTGACATCCCCCTTAACTTAACCCATTAAAATTAATCAAATTATCCTTCATCAATTGCAAAATGATCCGTTATAAAATGATGCAAATGGGCATAGACTTCAATACAATTGAAGTATTCAAGTACGATCAAATTCTTTTTGTAGAACATGTTACACATGCTTTCAATACATTTGAATCCAATGAAGAATCGTTACAAATTGTGCAAATTAAAAAATGACGTAATATCCTGTGAAAGGATTCAAATTTCAATGATTTCAAGTAATTAAGTTTTCTGACGCGCATGCAAGGAGAATAAAGTAGCCGCTGGAAGTTTGTCCTTTCTGGGTTTTGGCGAGCTCATAACTTTTTCGCGGTCTTTTTTGGCTTCCGCTTCCTGTTATGTTATAACATCTCAATATTCTGCATGCGATGTCGTTTTAATTATCAGAGATTCAAGAAAAATATGTAAACTAGGTTTATTTATCAAATGCTGGTTCATTTATAAATGTCAACAGGTAAAGAGTGTTGTTATGTTGTATAGTGTGAATAACTAATTCTGCAGTAGTGGTACCTGCCACCAACTTGGCTTCATAACTAAATACTTGGAACACTTTGGATTTCGTGTTTTTTCATAAATATGTTGTAATTATGGCTTGCAATTAGGTATGTCTCGAAAACTTCACTAAGTATGAGGAAGTGTGTCTACTCTTATAATCAATGATTAAATTTTGACAGGAAGTATTTTTTCTTGATTTGTTGAAAACGGGACTCGACTATTTTGACTCACCCTGTATACGGGAGGGTCCATGTAATCTGTATTATTTTGTGTAGGTTTTTGTTAATGGTCCATAACGTCGGATAGCTAGTACCTGATTATTACACAATCATCACGTTTAAGCTTTTACATTTATGTATAATATCATTAATAGCAATTTGAAGAAAGAAATCAATGATAATAATAATAATAAAATAAAACAAAACAAAGCAATAAAACAATAAAACAATAACAAAGCTAATCTATACTATACCTCAATATATCTTGGGGCAAAGGCTTTCCAACCTCGTAGTCATCACAATAGGGGTGGGGTGGGGTGGGGGTGGGGGTGGTGGTGGGGCGGTCTGACTGGACGTTTTAGAAATCCAAGTGTACCTGACAATTCTTTTCCAAATTGAAAATATCATTACGTGGATGTATTTGGCTTAATAAAGTCTTTCTTTCATAATTTCGTGCTCGTAATATTTTGGAATAAAGATAATAAAATGTACACCTAAAACAAGCCACACACTCATACGAAAGAATTCATCCGTTAAAAATAAATATTATTGCATTGTCGTTTTTATTTTTGTCTGCAAAAAATATTTCAAAAATATTTTGCACAACTGAACAGATGTCAGGTGTATATAACATGTTTTGCTTCTTGATTAAAATCAACAAGAAAATGTCCTAATAGACACAGGTTAACCTCTAAGTATCCCCCTGGTCTATCAGGATTCATCACACCATCATCTTAACGCTTTTCATGCGACAGGCGGCTGCAGACGACATTCCAAATGTTCACAAAATGTTTCAAAAAATGTCAAAATTATTGAATTTCATTACCATATTTGGAATCACCATGAGAAATGCATTGAAATAAGTACAAACATGCCTAGTATTGGTTCAGTAATCCTTGAGATAGACCTTGAAAGTTTGGAAGGGTTTCTGACAAATTTGTTTTATATATGGTAAAACCAATAGCCGCGTGGAAAGTGTTAAAATGGATTCCTCGACCAAAAGTATTCCACACACACCACACATGCGCATGATTTCGTCGCCTTTTCTCGACTTATCTCGTCCAAGGTGACTCAGAAAACCCAATGCGTTATGCCTAATACGTGTATGCCAAGGAAGCTTTAATTTGCGTTCCCGGCGTGTTTTTTTGCGCGACCACGGATCGAAAGGGGGTAAGATAAAGGTGTGACAAAAACCCGCGGGATAACGCGAGATTATGTAAATGATGATGGGAATGGCGGGAATGGAAGGTTGAATGGTTCTGATTTCTCCACAATGCTCCCTCAACCATTATAGGTTTCTCCTTATAAAATATAGCCCATTCTACCCCATGACCCCAACAGCAAGACCACCCTCTTCTGACAGCTCGACAGGTACGATCAAAATCTAAACCAAAGTGGGATTTGATCTCTAGCTGCCCCTTTCAAAAATGAAGAAATCACGATATATTATTAGAAACTCGCGTACTTTTTGTTGTATACTTAAGATTACATTTGACTGCCTATGCATCAACCTCACCCTACAGCGATCACTGGTTATAAAGCACCACTTAAGAAATTCTGACATTCACCGTTCATAAAAGGGGCTAATTATGTCATTTTCTATTTTCCCATAATGGTCCATTATTGAGTATTATGTCCCAACATAACTTTTGAAGGTATACGGGCTGACATATTTGATTTGTGCGCAGGAGCGAGGCTTAATCATTTACATTTTGCAAACCTCTCTATTGTCCTAATTGTGCGGGACTCGAATACTGACGCTTGCGGACAATAGATCCTAGTATAAACCAAGTGGTTTTAGATACATAGAATTTGATATTCGATCTGAAAAGTTAAAAAACATTTTCGCTCAATAACTCAAACTGAAAAACAGAATTATAAACTTGACATTAATCACCGGATGTGAGGACAATCCTCGCTCGGGGCGAAACCGGCCATGAAATATATACGGTTGGCACACAGCAACTCTTGCGTCTAATTGGTGGATAGTAATGCACGAAATCAGGTAACCTGTCAAAGAATTCTTCGGTCAAATACAAAAATATAGAATTAGTTTCTCTTTTCTACATCGTGGAGAAAAGGGAAAAGGGTGAGAAGGCGCTTTTTATCAAATATAATGTGCATTTTCCACTACCAGCGTGTTATTGCAATACAATGATTGTCTGCGAGGGCTTCTCCGTGAACTCTTTTATTTATAGGTTCTGAGAATGGGGCGAGTGATAGCCTAAACACAAAGCATATTTTATTATACTCATACAAATCTATAAACAGAATTTCTTAAGTATACCAAATGTTATCATAACTTTAGGGATGACATAAAGAATAGCGTATAGATTCCTATAAAAAGGGATGCTTAAGGAGACGAGAAACTATTTTTTAAACCTTACTTCGGCCTTTTAGTATTTCAGACCGGATATATTATCTTTAGGATTGGAGCTAGTTCAAAATCCATTGGTGCAATTCTCACTCGTATATTCTCCCCAAGGAACTCTCAGGTCATTTGAATTCACCACAATCTCTTACTCACAACTATCAGATCACTTTGAATGAGACAGAGATTTGTTTAACGTTTAAAGAATATGCTGCAGAGCTTTACAGTCATGACATACTTTGGATAGATTTCATCGACTTTTTTGTTTGGTGTAAGAGGCCGCAGGGTGAAAACAGTCAAAATTTAACCTGAGTTGAATCAAAAATCCGTTTTCAGGATTAGATCAGGTATTTGCCCTGCCCACCACGTATTTATGATAAAAATGACACGGAGTGAACTCGTACGCACTTCACACTCAAATAGGCCTAGTTTATAGCTTGGCACGCACACACAGTACACGAAAAATAGCTTCAAAACAACAAACTTGAATTAATTGTATTACAAAGTGTTGAAAAAGCTGTTATTAATGTAATTACCAAATCAAGAATAATTAGCACGGGAATCAATGAGATACATGTATGAGAAAGATAAAATGATGGAATTGCTGTATTAAAGGCGTGAATGAGAATGTCATTTATGGAAGGTTTTGTGTTAATATTGGATTACATTTGATTATTTGTCTCATGCTACCCTCAGACGTATGAGTGTTCGAATATAATGCACGATCGAGAGGCTGCCAGGCTTATTCAACAATACACCAAACAGTATAGTTATGCTCAAACGTTTGAAGTTTATGGAAGCTTAAGTGTATCACTTTCGCCTTTATCTCGGGACAAGGTCTCTTATCTCGATGTATAAGTGGGCCTTATCTCGATATAACGCTCCGTTAACTGAAGATAACAAAGTTGAACCCTAAATAACGTTCCTTATCTAGTGATAACAAGGGATATCTCAGGATAAGGTCTCTTATCTCGGGATAAGGGAGCCTTATCTCAAGATAACGCTCCGTCAACTGAAGATAACAAACTGAAACCCAAATAACGGTCCTTATTTAGAGTTAACAAAGCTTATCTCAGGATAAGGTCTCTAATCATCTCGAGGGGCCTTATCTCGAGATAACATTAATTCGGGCCATATATTGTGCTTTGCCCCGTTACGTCATACACATTGCCGAATTCTGCATCTCCTGTACTTTTCACAGCTTTCGAGATTACGTAATACAATTATATGTTATACGGGGCACCGAACACGATATAGCCAATGGAACAAATTCTAAACAAGTGATGGATTACTGTGTCATCCAGACCATCAACACATATTGACAAACCATCGGTATCAATCTGAGATTCACTTCAAACTTATAAATATATCAGTTATGACTGTATTTTGCTTTGAGATAAACTTCAAAGGATATAACTTATGACTGACTCGTTAAATATAAGATAACACGAATGGATTATATGATTTAGAGAACGTTTCATTGCATGAGTGATGATACGGGATAAGTACACATTTAAACACATCGGATCATTGTAGATTAACTTTGATTCTATACTGACTCATGGAAGAAAGGGTATATATCCTTGGTGTAAGACATTCATAAGTTAGACTAGGGTAAAGACCCCGTTACGGAATAATAGAGGATTTTGTGCTCTGTTAATTACGTGTTGTCTTGTACCAAGGATGAGACCTAAATTCAATGCTGATTGACGTGGTGGGGGCGTGAACTATTAACCTGTTCAGAGGTTTTGTTGAACGCCGCACTCATGATTCTTTTAATTCCCCGGGTTCCTACTCAAACTGAAGTACGTCCTCTCCTTTTGTGACAAGTTTAGGCCATGAAAAACCCCACCCTGTTCTACAGGCAAGCAGACCTCATTGGTCGGTGAGCTTTTTTCCCCCACCAATTTCGGGAATTTATGGTAACTTTGCACTAATATTCGAAGTTGTCAGAAAAATTCAAACATGTACACGAAATTTCAAAACACTGTCAATTTCTTTTCTTCAAAAAAACAAAAACAAATCGGAAACGGGTTTTTTTCGTGGCCTTGCAGCTTAATGTACTGAGGGATGTCGAAAAATATCGATGATGTCCATTAAAAACATTGTAATCACTGCAAAACCAGTTCGGATGGCACATGCGTATATTAAGCATGATAAGTGACTGGTACGTATAAGTAATTTTGTATCACCATATAATACGTACACATTACTTATAACGTATAAGTTTTCCGTACCAGTTTTGCAGTGAGGCTATTCATTTTCATTTGCACTGTATTTAGCATGTGGTACCAGTATTTCAGTAAATTATGCAAATGAACTTATCAAATAATTTATTTCATGATAAAAATATGACACATACACATCAACTACGGTGATTAAATCTGTAGTAGCTTAATTGAGTTGTGAATTACATACAACATTCATTCAATAAAATACACACTCCTTGCCATGGTTTCGACAGTAAAATATCAATTTGTGTTGTTTTCGGAACATTGATATCAAAAATAAGTAACTATTAACCGTGTTTAACTAAAAATTGTTCATCTCATCTTTCCCGCCAATAAAGTCCAATAATTAGGCGAACTCCATGCGAAGTCGTCTGCTATTATTGTTACGCCAATACCAATTAATGCCGATGTTGCAGTTGAACTCCATTATTACCATCATCATTCAAATGCCGCCAATTTCTCTCCCTACATTTTTGGAATGAAACTATCGTTATTCATCTAGATCGGTACAGAAGCATATCTATACAAACATCGTTATCTCAACATTTAATTTGAGCACCCGTTATTTTTGCCGCGCTGTTTTTAAGCTTTAGCATGCGCATCATGAAGTCTGCAGAAAACACATACTCTTCAACTGTAATCATAATCTTGCCTAAATGTCTTTTATTTTTCACTTTTATCAGCAAATAAATGCTAATCGTATCAAATAAGTTCCAGTTCTTCCAGTCTCGTAGCAGGGGTTCTTAAGCCCCCATGAACGGTAATAAGCTTACTTAATTAAGCTTACGCACGTGCCGGTAGCAGACGACATTACGACATTTACGCGCCATTTGTAGAGTGTTATTAAAATGATCGATGAATGGGGAGCTTAGTTTGTGGTGCGCACACTTGTGCACTTGGGAAGCAATACAGGCTAGCGGTGGCTCGATATTTGTATAGATAATAATGATAATAATCATAATTCTTATGGGGGTGTATCTACACAATTATATCATTATTACGGCGGTGAACGCGTCGCTTATCAAGAGTGTAAAGTCTCTTGACCCAACGATCCGTACACGAGACTTGATTGTATCGTGTGTTTTATTATGTCATCTGTTATTTTTTATGTACATGCAGTAATATTAGACAAGCAACAAATAGTACTGAAGTGGATAAGCTTTCGTTAAGCTACAACATTATTATTTGTTAATTTGGTTACAAGGGGGTTGTTCGCCGGGGCAAGGCAAACAACAGTCACAATGTATGTTTGACACTACTCTGTCTTTCACATGCAGGTTGTGCAGGTATTATTTGACAGGCGTGGCAGGAACAATAAAGAGCTGACGAATGCTTGAGTGAGGTGTGGCGGAGTGTAATGGATGAACTCTACGTCTTGATTGGTTCAAAGTTCTTCTGCTGTACACAACGTTGTCATTGGACAGTTCTTGGTTTGTGCGAATTTCTGAAATAAACTAAATTGATAAAAGTGTTTGATTGATAAAGTGTTTAAAAGCAAGGCATTTGACTTCTTATTATATTATCAGATAATATTGTTTTATGAAATGAGGGTTTAAGAATGAGTGTTTAGTAATATGCCATTATATCTTGGCGCATGAACATAATGTGTTGCCTGATTTTACTTTAAGTGTACATGTATAAAAGAAATGGAACCAGAACATCACATGACATGCATGAAGTTCGTCCCTTGGCCTGCTTGATCTAACACTACAGTACCATTAGAACAGGTAACATCAACCATTGCATGATCACGAGATTAAAATTTTCTACGCGGCAGTCGTCTGCTGACGACAGTTCTAAAATGTCACAAAATGATTCAAAAATGTCAACATTATTGAATTTAATCACCATATTTGGAATCACTATGAGAAATGCATTAATATAAGTACAACCATGCCTAGTATTGGTTCAATAGTTCTTAAGATAAGACGTTGGAAGTTGGGAAAGGTTTGTGACAAATCTGTTTTATGGTAAAACTAATAGCCGCATGGGAAGTGTTAATGACACTCATCTGATTTGCTGAATTTATCAAACCTGTATGTACTGTATCGTACTCAATAGGGTCAGCAAATGGAAGGGGGATTCAGATACCAGTTTGGTGTAATCAATATACTGACTTTGCATTTTCAAATGAAGATATTACGGGGGTAAACAGCTTCTGTCTGATATGGATATAGATAACATCTCCAGACATTAACGGCGTGAAACCATCGAGCTAATTCGCCCTGTCGCATAATTGATAACTTCCACATTACGCGGAGATCCGCTCTCAAAAATACTAAGAGCCCCACCAAAACCCCCCGATGTCACAGGATCTACAGTCAGGTCAAAAACCTCCATTTGAAATGCAGAAAATCATCATGCAGGAGGCTCGGCTATTAGAAACAAGTTCCCCAGAACTATAAGGGAAGGATACACCTAGATCAAACTACAGTGTTTGACTAGTAGAGTCTCTCATACCGCTGTCCAAATGTGAGTTACTCAGACTTGCAGATTAGACAGGAGGGGGAAAAAAAAGAAGGGTTCAATTTTTGTAGCGCTTTCACACAATCGACTAAGAGGTTTCTTAACGCGCTACTTGAAGAGGAAATGTCTCGCTTTGTATCAAGATTCACTGTTTTTCGCACGGTTTCCTGCACTAATGGATGCGATGTGAAAACCCGTGGAAACATTCAATAACGTTTCGATTAGTCCTCAGCCTGTGCGGTACTGTGGACTGTGTAGCGTACATCACAATTACAGAAGATAACTCGTACTCATCTTCACTGAATAGCGCTGTGTTAAGCTAAGACACTTGAAAGTTTATGAGTGTGTTGGAGGGAGCCGTGCTTTAACACTCTTGGTGTAGATTTCTCTTGCACACGTCCCTCTTTTAACGCAGAAGTGGAAAGAAAAACATTACTTCTAATTAGTTCAATTCGCCTATATAGCCGTGACGACAATGTTTGATAAGCTAAGCACAGGAGCAAGTAGGGGCAATTGAGAGAAAACTGAGTGACGATTCGGCTTTAATATGGCATTTTCATGACTCAGGGATGACTCTATTGACTAATTTGATAACAATTCGGGACCTAGAACTCCTTCTACTCCGTTGCTCTGAACTATTGCGCTAGTCCAATTAATCCATTAAATAATCGCAGTTCTTTATTATTGCATCATGTGTTATACACGTTGTAATAACACCTGACCATAACCCTAACCCCAACCCATATCCCAACTACAACCCACACCCTAACCCTAACCCTAACCCTAACCCTAACCCTAACCCTAACCCTAACCCTAACCCTAACCCTAACCCTAACCCCAACCCTAACCCCAACCCTAACCCCAACCACAACCACAACTACAACTACAACCACAACCACAACCACAACCACAACTACAACTACAACTACAACCACAACCACAATCACAACGTAGTTTAAGGACTATCAGAGCTGGATGGAGGAATATAGTCACATATGAAAACTATGCGCTTATGTTAACCATGTGCTTATACGCGTGCAGATTGTTTAAGAAATTAAATAAAGACACGCGGTGCCAGTATTTAAATTGATTTAATTCCTAATGTCATTTTATTACAAATAACACAATCTCGGAATACAACTGTGCTGGAACTATCTCCAACAAGCATGACAATAACAAGTTTCACAAGTTATGTCATGGACATGTAATCATGGTTACGTAGGTTACCAGTTAGGATTTTATCTTTAATACGTGATCGTTAAATACCTATCTGTTACATCTATTGAACCGTGGCGAAAGTTTTACTCCCCAAAGTACCTTTGTAAAAGTTGGGGTTATCCAATTCTCCCTTCTATCAAAATCCCTGTAGTTTTATGAATTTCTAGTGTATAATGAGACTTGAACCTTCAATTTCTACATTTAGAATTAAGCACTGCAACCTTAGGGACACGCCCTAACATGTTCAACGCAAGATATGTTTTCTTATTTCATTCATAAAAAAGCTCATGATCTAACAAAAGTCATGGAAAACTGAACATTCTTGATATTGATTATTTTGTACCAGGTAGGTATTATGTTTTACTGGGTTGAGTTTTATATTGACTTATTTGTGTTGAGTTTTAAATTGACTTATTAATTGTATTACTATACAAATACATATGAAGTTTCATTTTAATATATAATGCTACTTGTTTTACAACTGCCTGTGATCATATGCTTTACAAAACAGGTGTCTCATATACTGAGCATAATACTAATACTACTGCTTAATTCTGACGCACATAACACCTTCCCCTCCTTTTTACGTTGACGTCCCTTTTTGTACCATCACGCTCTACAACCAAGCTCACATTCGCTCTGGTGGAAACTAACCGGCTAACAAAACAGAACATGCCAAAACAGCAGGTTCTCGTTGCACGTTATGCAGAAGGAATTGGATGTCGTGTTTTGGAGATGAGTCGTGTCGTTTTTTCAAGGTATTACCCCTGAAACGTTGCCCACGGGTAAAAACAACTTTAGGCAAGCTCAACGAGATCGTCAAGAGGAAATCACGGTACGAGTTTCCTTCTGGACGCTCCATTCGGCTCTGCTCAAATGGAAAACTGCACAAATTTGACTAGTAGTACGTCTTGTTACCCATTGTTGAAAACACGTAAAGGTGGGACAGTACAGAGTGAAGACTATCATGTGGAAAATTCTCGCCTCCGGGTTAAAAACACACGTATACAGGCCAGCTGATAAAAGACTTATATTTCTCCTTTTATTTATCACCTTCACTTCTACTAGCCCCTCTTATATTTTGCCAATCATTGTTGATGATTATATTTTTTGTTCGTGTATTTCAATTAGTTCTTGCTCGAGCAGACGACAACGTGAGGTTTGGCGGGTTTTTTACTTCTCGCGGTTCCACGTGTAATACCGTCAATGTTGTTCGAAGGAAGTGAGGACATTCCAATGCAATGTGATGTGACTTGGACTATCAAAACAACCAATCTTCCAACGGAGTTTATTACTTGGACTTCCAAAAACAAAATGTATGCATTCAATTTCAGCCGCCATTGTGAAAGAAAAGGCAACGATTTCCTGCATCTGCATACGCGCCAATTATTGCTTGCTAAAAATGGAGCCTTTTCATTACATTTCTCAATAATGTTCAATTCGTATTTTTTCAATCATGATCATTTTCGCGCCACTAACTTTATATCAGTCGTTTGGGACATGTGAGACCTTAGTACATATGTCTTGAATTTCGTTGAGTTTGTTATTAGTTTTTCACCATGGCTTGGCAAGAGATATTGCGGGAAGAGAAAGACATCATATTCCCTTTTCAATCGAACTACTAGACACCTTACAAGTCATCATGGCAAATGCTCCTTGTATATTACGGAGGTGATTCGATTGTAAACGTAATACGGTGGCACCTCGCTAGGGATGTTGGCCCCATGTTTGCTAAAACCGTTTTGCCCCAATGTCATATTTGTTTCTGCCATGTCGTCGAGTTTTATTGCCGGGTTTGTTTTTGTTGGAATGTCCACCCGGTCGTGCAATTACTGACGACCTATATGCAAATTCAACTGAACACGTCATGATAATATCTGATTGATTCTCAAACGTGTGTGTTAAACGTTGTCAATTTTGATTGGTTACAAAGAGTGTTATACCATATATTTAGCCAATCAGAGATACAGTAAGAATGGTGGTATGGTTGATAAAGAGATATAAAAGCCCTTTTTTGATTGGTTACTCACAGGGGTATATCACATTTATCCTGTAATGAGCCAATCAGAGACACTGTAAGAAAGGTGATAGTTCTCAAGTGGTTAAATGTTGTCAATGTTAAACAAAATAAGTATTTGTATCCACAATCTTTATGGATCAAAAGATGAGCACTTTATCAGTCACATTCAAGGAGAACAATACCTTCCATCTGTTCGACAAATACTCAGTATCATACACTGAGCTATCATGTAGGGACAAATCATTGTCAGGGCTATGTGTCTAGATGACATTCATATCTCATTCCGCAAGAACAATACTACCACCTGTTTGACAAATACCCAGCCATTGTCATGGGCTATGTTATTTAGTGATTTACTATGATAACTCTAGATAACATTCGAATAACATTCTACGAGAAACCTTCACCTGTTTGTCAAACAAAACACTGTTATAATCACACTGGGCATGGACCAGGGGGAGATTATGACGTTTCAATTGCATACCACGAGGACAATACTATCACCTGTTTGACAAATACCATGCATCTTGCTATAAATATCATTTTAAATCAATGTTACTGCCATTAGGACAATGTATTCAGTTACGAGGGAGTATCAAAAAGGTTTTGAAATCACCCAGAAGTGATGGAGCTACATCGATGAAATCTTGTCAGTGTAATCACTGGTCCTTAAAAACATTATGATGCAAACATGGTCTCATAACTATGTTTACTTTTTATACAGGTGGCGCTAAATGCCAAGGCCATGTAAATCAATGACGTCTCACAACGGTGCGGTGTACATGGTAAACGATAATGGTCCATAAACTGATCCTTGTGACTGCCCGAGGAGTATGAGGCTTAGAAATTTGATCATTTATAGAGATAAATTGAATCCTATGAGTAACAAATGACCAAAATCTGAGCCTAATATTCTACTGGAAGGCGTCCCACAAGAATCAGTTATTGGATCATTATAATTTACCATGTAGACATCACCGTTGTTGATTTACATGGCCTTAGCATCTAGCGCCACCTGTATAAAAAGTAAACATACTTATGAGACCATTTTTGCACCATAATGTTTTTAAGGACCAGTGATTACACTGACAAAATGTCATCGATATATAGCTCCTTCACTTCTGGGTGATTTTCAAAACCTTTTTGATACCCCCTCGTAGAACATTGTTGGGTTATCACTGATGTTGCCTTCATTTTGAAGACGAAGATGAACTGGTGATACAAAATAAAGGATGGGACAAAAATAATATATACAACCATTCCCATTGAACATAGATTGGCTTACATCCAATAACCGTGTTTTTTCAGTGGTAGTGTAAGATTAAATCTGATATTTGAAAATATGACCACAATAATCCGCCACCATTGCTTTAACAAAACTTCTGCATGTTCTGTGGATTTATCGTATCTTTTTTGTTATATTGATTTATTGTGTAAGGAAAATCCGAGGAAAGCTTATAGCCATTATCAAAATAGTATCATATATATGGCACGTGAGGGGTTGGACCCCCCGTATGCTGCGCACGCTTTCACGCACCACCGCGTCAGTCCATACATAATGCGTCAATGCACAAATATCTGCTTTACCTATTGTGTGCCACGTGACCCCACGGACTAGTCCGCTAATTGGGGCAGAAGGAACCCTGGGCTTTTGTCAGTGCCTCGTTTGGGCATGAATAGCATGAGTCGCCCAGAGATGACCAGCCGGCCAGCCGGGTGGCACAATAATAGAACATCATAAAACCATATTTTTGAGATCTACATATTTGACCCACTATGGGCGTCTCGATGTCTCGTTTTCTCGCCCGATTAATATGAGTTTTGTTAAGGAGCATGTCCTGTATTTTTGATGGGGAATCGATAAACTTTCGGACGGAAAAATCAGCATAAGCTTAATCGGTAATACCGGGCTTTAGTCGTGAAAGCGAAACTTTTCAATAAATGTTTAATTGGTGTGGTTTCATGATGTTTATACAAACTATCAAAATCAATGTTGGTTGCATAAAAATAGAAATATTATGAGCTTGGTTTGCATAATACATTTTAACAAAGTGGACAAAAGGTGTACTTTTACTGCATTGAATCAGGATCATTTGCAAACGCAAGCTTGCAGTCGATGTATAAGACGAAAAAAGGCAACAAAGGTAGGCTATATAAAGTTTCAGAAATAAAATCATCCATGTAGCCATGCGCAACGAATTACAAAGAGGAATCGAACCCGGCCTATTCTACATTCAATTGAATCGGGGTATGACATCCAATTCATTGCATGAACCATGTTACCAAATTGGCCTACATATCATGAAACAGGTGTGTCTTCTTCTGACAATTTTGAACACAGTTATTATTCCCGAACAGATGGCAGCTAATCCAAAACACGGATAATCTCTATTATCTTTAGTGAAGAATCACACACTTAAAAAAGTAACGAGAAAATGGCGCTAAGGCGACGACAAAAAAACCTTGTTTACTGGGCCCGACCGACCCACTTTTTGCGTTTTTCAAAAACTTTTTTTTAGAATTTTTTTTCTCAAATCATGCAAAATCAGCAATTTTTTGGCCGAAAATCTGTCGAAAATTTGTTTTCGCCAATTTGTAAACAAAATTTGCCCGAAAATCTGTCGTCAAAATGTTTTCACCCATTTTTAACAAAATTCCCGATTTTTGCAGATTTTGGTGACATTTTAGGTTTAAAAAACAAACAAAAAACACCCGACCGACCGACCCTACTTGACAGGTCCCGTCCGCCCGTGGTTTTTTTTCGCTGCCTAATTATCATCATTATTTGTTAAGTTTTCTCCCCTGGATTCAGGTCGTGGGGAGAGGAATTTCCGAATAGTTTCACGACATCCCCCCTTTCACAGAATATTATCGTGATGTATAGTAATAAGGCATATAAATGCGCTTCAGTCCCTATTAACAAAATGATGAAGATAAGAAGAATTAGTTGAATAAACAGTGATGTTGCTATCTACTGAAGATAGCAAGACATTCTGACGATACCAACAATTTAAATAAAACTTCTAAATAAAGAATCGAACCTTTTGGGCAATCGTATTTTCTGCGAAAGTGAATCATCTTTACCTCGTTTAAATGCTGTCATGTTATCATTGTCTTAACCATGTTCACAAATGACAAAAAAGTAAATCAAAATCAAAAATGTCAATTTTTATCGTTTTCATTATTTTTTAATTTTGACCACTTTAAACTACTTTGACCTTAGTTTCATGTAATTCAATATTTGTATTTATTATCGCTTGTCTGGTGCCAACCCAGCTTCATTCAATTTCAATAAGAATTAATGCCATACCAGTATTTGACGATGGTACAAGAACCCGCAACCTATATTATTCCTGTTAAAGTATAAAGTTAATGGCAACGAATTGTGCTATTGTTTAACCGAGGACAGCAAGATAATTAGGCCAACAGTTTAAAAAATGAAATAGCAATTTTAGGTGAAAAACGATCATTTTGTGCGTATGTTTTGGGTACCAAACTTGTTTTTTCTTTTAAATTGTTTATATCCATACTCGAATCCGAAAAAGAAGAAGTTTATGACGATTCAAACATGTCATACAATATCACAATTCGTTGCCATTGTAATATTGCTATCTACCGAAGATAGTACGATAATTACAGTCTTAAAAATTAAATAACGAGAGTACAATTTATAATTATACAACCAAACTTGTATTTCCTCTTAATTCTTTATATCCATACCCAATCCCGTAATACAGTTTTATGACAAAAAACATACCATAACAAAAATAAAGTAAAAATCCGTTTTACAATAGCCATTTCTTTTTCAATTTTCTTTCCAGATAAAAACCTCTTTCTCTGAACGTAGTTTCACTTGAATGTACAAACCATCTGTGACTAGATCAGTAGCTACATGTATTTATGTATTTGTTTTTCGCTTGTCTGGTTCCCTTTCCAGTTACTTCAATTTTGATTCAAAATTAATGCAATATTTGATGATAGGTTTAAAGATCCGCAACGTGTGATATATGTGGTGTTTTTTGTAACGTGTCACCTTCTTTGTCACGGATACATTACGCGGTGCAGACGTGTCGATGAAATGCATTTAATATTGATAAATCCGAAAAAACACCCAAACGTACAAGTAGTTGTCTTTTGATTAACACTTTCCACGTGGTTATTAGTTTTACCACATACACAACAGATTTTTCAGAAACCTCTCCTAAATTTCAAAGTCTATCTCAGGGATTACTGAACCAATACTTGCCATGTTGTACTTAGTTTAATGCATTTCTCATGCTGATTCCAAAAATATGGTGATATAATTCAATAATTGTGTCATTTCTAAAACATTTTGTGAACTTTTGGAATTTTGTCTGCAGACGCCTGCCGCGTGGAAAGTGTTAAGAACGAACGAACTCATCTGCGCCATTAACAATTATTTATGTATTTACTTTCGCGTGTCTAAAGTCATTCATTTCGATCCGTATACTAAATTAATGTGCAATGGTTAAACCACTTACGCGTGATAATTGTTCGTTTTGCGTAATGGGTGATTGAAATAGGATCGGTCGGTCCGTTCCCCTCTCTCGCCATCGCCACTACACAATGTATAAAACAATGATAAGACACAAATATATATTAGGACAAATTTGAAAATCGAAAAAATAAGGTCTGTCGAAATCTTTTTTGTTTTTGTTTTAGAATTTTAAAAGTATTGCTTTTTCTACATTGCAAAAACCACTATGAACACTATAGATTAGGATAACGAAATCTACTAACGATTTAAGAATACTAAAATATTTAAAAAAGATTAAGCATAAATTGTACCCGATTATTGCTAGACCGCGGTTCCTAGCTATATTATACATTAACATTGTTGGTGCTACCATGCCCCTGTCTCCCCTATTGTTAGATCAAGAGTATGCAATAGTGTTCTTGGACACACCATGGAATTAGTAGCTCTCACTAATTCCATAGATACATATACTATTACTATGATATTTCAATGTGCAACAATACCAAATTTAAATTTCAACGCTAGCCTACAGACAGCTTTCCATCACACATGTACGTACATTAATTTGAAATTTGGATGATACAAGAAAGTATAGTGTTATACAGAGTTATGAGTCGATTGTTAGAAGAAACTTGAAGAAAGAAGACTAGCTAGAAAAGAAAGAAGAAGTACAGAACAAGACCTTTTTCGATTCTTGACTAAAGTAAGAACAATGTGTCAGATATGCCGCATCTGTAGTACACGTACACACCCTACACGAAATAACCCGGAAACGCACTAAATTTGATGATCGTAGAATTAGACAGGCGAAAAGCGTACATACATAAATAATCCTTGCGTTTGTCTTAAGACGTTTATGTTATATGCTGTTTAGTTTGTAAACTTGTGTGATGGTGTTTGTGGACACATGGGGCAAGGACGTTCGTTGTGGTAGGAAGGGGATAGTCGATTTTTCTATTTTAAAAGATCTTAGTGCTCGCCTGGGGCTATTTCTGCTATATGAAGAATTATAGAAGCTTTCTGAGTCGATTTCCCTGAATATGTCTGGTTGAAATAACGATTGGATGTATTAGGGAAGAGAAAAACATTTTGTTTACTTATACTTTGTAAACGTTTATTTATTTATTTATTTATTTATTTATTTATTTATTTATTAGTATATTTATTTATTTATTTATTTATTAGTGTATTTATTTATTTATTTATTTATTTATTTGTTTATTTATTTATTTATTTATTTATTTATTTATTTATTTATTTATTTATTTATTTATTTATTTATTTATTTATTTATTTATTTATTTATTTATTTATTTATTAGTTTATTTGTTTATTTATTTATTTCATGAAATTTTATTAAGAATTAAGATTTATTTATTTGAACTTTTTATTTCACAAAATCTGAATCAGCACTATTTATTTATTTCGTTATTTATTTAAATAGTTATTTAGTTATTTAGTTATTTAGTTATTTAGTTATTTAGTTATTTAGTTATTTAGTTATTTAGTTATTTAGTTATTTAGTTATTTAGTTATTTAGTTATTTAGTTATTTAGTTATTTAGTTATTTAGTTATTTAGTTATTTAGTTATTTAGTTATTTAGTTATTTAGTTATTTAGTTACTGTTTCCAAATGTTCAGAGGATTCCGTCACAATGTTGCATCAGGATATCCATAAGAAATGCAATGATCATGGACCTGTTTAGAAACAGACAAAACTTATTATTGTAATCGAATTGGATTTCGCGCTTTTGCGTAAATATGTTATAATTCTGGCGTGGAATAAGGTATTGCCTTGCAAAGACCAACAAGTTGAAGAAGTAGTTCTACTCTTTTAAACAATGAAGACATTAACTAATTTTTGACCAGAAGTATTTTTCCTGATATTTTGAAAACGGGACCTGAATATATTGACTCACCTTGTAACCATGACTACTCTGGATTTCGTTCTATTTCTCAAAAACATTTGGTCCAATTTGAGCGCCAACGAGCTTATCGCCGCACACAGTTGCACTTTTATCAAATTTAGGTCAAACAAATTACCATCAGTGTTACGTAATTAAATCAAGTTCGCTTCGCAGGTACACATCTTACCTACTTTCATAATGAATCCTTGAAAGTTCCTGGAAAAATTAGACTGCATTATGAGGTAAGATACAATTGAACAAGATGTTGTGATTTCGGTTGCATAAGTCTAAATGGTTTTCAATCGAGCGGTTAACGTAAACTCGCTTGATTTTGCCAAAAGAAAAAAATGTCTTTCGCTCGTGCATACAACAAGTGGACCAACACGTTATGCTCAGAAATATGTCCATGGCCCAGTATTACATTGGATAGAATATTAACACATTCCACGTGGCTTTTTGTTGTACCATACAAAACCGATTTTTCAGAAACCTTTTTCAAAATTATCAAAGTATATTTCAAGGGTTACTGAACCAATACTAGGCATGTTTGTACTTATTGTGATGCATTTCTCGTGGTGAATCCAAAGATGGTGATGAAATTCAATGCTTTTGACATTTTTGAAACATGTTGTGAAATTTTGGAACTGTCGAGTGCAGGCGACTGCCGCGTGGAAAGTGTTAACACAATATCACTGTGAATGAATGGTCACGTGACATCAAATATAGATAGACATTAATGCACTTACCAGTGGCACATTATGGGAACATTTACAATTTACTTAAGAAAACCTACAGCTAACTGTGCACCAGCGCGAGCTCAAGAATCTCAGGGAAGGTGAATTAGACGACACACATTACAATTTACAAAACAGGTGTTTGGTCCATGACGTTTATAAACATATATAGCCGAAACAATAACAAAAGGTCTTGTATGATTTAGTATAATTATTGGTTTTGGAAGTTTGATACATATTTTCAGAAAGTACCAATACAGTGAGCTTAATGTCACACCACGTGACACCATAGTAGAAATTGACATGAATGACGTGCGCATGCGCGGTGTGCGTGTTATTTGGCTTTAATTATAACGTGGAATGACAAACATGCCCGAACATAATGGAATGTTCAACATCGCGTTCCATAGTGCTACTGTACAAATCTATTTTCTCGTGCCTCCCCAATTGCCCAAAACTATGACCCTGTGAACCTAATGCGATTGGCTAGCGTAATCGGCTACGCACGCATTCACTGGTCCCAAGTAAATGTAGTCGCAGTGGTAAGTAAAAATCTTACGGGGTTTGGTTGAGATATGCAAGATTGAGTGGCGACGCAGAAGAGAGTAGCAGTGGCGACGGAGAAGAGAGTAGTAGTGGCGACGCAGAAGAGAGTAGCAGTGGCGACACAGAAGAGAGTGGTAGCGACGCAGAAGAAAGTAGCAGTGGCAACGCAGAAGAGAGTAGCAGTGGCGACGCAGAATAGAGTAGCAGTGGCGACGCAGAAGAGAGTAGCAGTGGCGACGCAGAAGAGAGTAGCAGTGGCGACACAGAAGAGAGTAGCAGTGTCGACGCAGAAGAGAGTGGTAGCGACGCAGAAGAAAGTAGCAGTGGTAACGCAGAAGAGAGTAGCAGTGGCAACGCAGAAGAGAGTAGCAGTGGCGACGCAGAATAGAGTAGCAGTGGCGACGCAGAAGAGAGTAGCAGTGGCGACACAGAAGAGAGTAGCAGTGGCGACACAGAAGAGAGTAGCAGTGTCGACGCAGAAGAGAGTAGCAGTGGTGGTCGTAATGAAGATGTCGGACAATGAATACCGGACACACATAGTCAATCACATGTCTCAACCACTTGCCCTATAACTTTTACTCAACCGCATGATCTTATGTTAACACCACGTTATTGTTGTTATGTCGTTTAGCTAAACGCTACGTGGAGTTACAGCATTTTGGTCGAGGGTCGAGTTAGAAATTTTTGGTCGAGTTACACACTTTTGATCGAGTTAGAAATTTTTGGTCGAGTCACGCATTTGGTTTGGTCGGGTTACAAATTCTGGTCGAGTTACAAATTTTGGTCGAGTTACACATTTTTGGCCAAGTCACAAAGTTCATATGCATATTATTACATTTTTAAACGAGTTACAAATTTTTGGCCAAGTCACAAAGTTCATATGCATATTATAACATTTTTTAAATGCGAATATAGTGGATACTCAAATTTATTAAATGTTATTACTGGACATGTGTCTGGAACACGTGCTTTAAATTGGGTCTTTTTAAAAGAGCATTTTCATATCCAGAAGCCAGAAGGGACTTGAGTACCAGGTCTATGTTCTGGCTATTTTGACATGATAATAATGTTTAATAAAAAACCGTCAATTTGTATTATGATAGGAATTTACAGTGATTCAATTTCAAACTCTAAAGAGTGGGACCTTTGAACTGTGAAATTAGTATTATGTTCTTCACAATAAGACATTTATGAGACCATTTAATGACACAAGTGTGAACAATGATCCAGATGTTTGGGCACAGCATAAATTGAAATCATGATCGCAATAAATATGCCAGTAAACCCGGATTATGAGGTTTTTTTCTTGTTTTGCCTACACTACTTTTTTTAGCCAAAATTATACAGGCTCGGTGATACCAAGGGCTAGAACTTGTCAACTATTTTGAGATAAAAATCAGCGACAAAGACAGGTCTACACACAAAAGAACATTCATTTGATGAAGATATGACTTGTGTTTAATTTTAAATATCTGGGTCGCCATGTATTTCAAAGCTTTCTTAATTACTCCGTTTGGGGCACTATTCCCCAGCGACATTTTTTTTTTATCCAGGGAAGGTTTTGGCGCGAACGAGAAATAAACTTTCTCAGCCATTAACTGAGTCGTCTGCTACCAAGGGCCATTTTGCGCGGGATGGCCACAGGGTTCAGAAAAAAGTAAGTTTTCTTTTAAAACCGTGCCAGTTATGCCCTCTGGAAAAGGGGGGGGATTTCGAAGGCCAAATCCGGAGATATGCGAAAGACGGAAAGACGGTCGTAAGATGTAATTACTTTAGTATGTCATGACATTCATATTTATTGGCGTGACGACATTATTGTGCATTTTTAAGTCCCCAGCAGTTTTGCGCGTCGTTCTATATAATGGCTTAAAAATAAAGATGCGCCCTTAAGGTTTCTCGCGCTCTCGCACTACATCTATAACCCTTCACCGCATCTGTTCCCATTACTTCGCGTGTTCACACACACACAGTTTGTAGTATCGGGCAATATTTGCCGAATTTAGGCTTTTTTTGTGGAAGGCTGTGTTTACGCTTCATCAGATCCCAACATGTGTCTTCGAGGGTTTAATCTCAACAAATTCGACCGAAGATCCGAGTATTTTTATTGAAAATTCGTTCAACAACTCGCAATATTGCGCGTTCGACTTTTATCATACAATTGGCGGCCGGCGACAAGCCTCTATATATTCGTCTTTTTTTACACCGTGCGTTCCGTATACACAACATTATTAAGGACTGCTGGCTGAGATGAGGCAGACCTTTCGGAAAGCAAAATTGTGTAAGCTCCGTTAAGCAATTTTGGCCATTATAAAAACGCACGCAATTTAGGGCTAATAAAACCAGGGCATGTGAGTAGCTTGTGCCTTAAATCCCTTAAGATTCCCAATGAAATTCACCGCACACACACAACTCACTGAATATTGTTGTGCAGTATAAGTTCTTGGTGAATTCAAACTTGGCTAATGCATGTAAATGGGTCTATCAATGTAGATTGCGTGGCAGGCATATGATCAAAATAAATTCACTTTGTTTCGAGTCTTGTAACAACCGTCTATACTGATTATGAGGTAATACTATCGAGCCACGCAGATGTCATCGGTAACATCTAAATATGTCGAAATGAAAATAACGCGATATAACACCCAGGTATTATTTTCATTCATACCCCTAAGTGTTTATATGCAACAACCTAACCAAATTCCAAATAAACCTTAAAGAGATACTTGTAGTAACCGTATCAATAACGTTGCTACAGACCTTCCACAAGGAAGAAGAAAAAAAAGCTTTTATTCATAGTAGTATATTTGATAATTGAATAATTAGATCCCATTCCGCCCGGTCGAAGGAGCACATCACAGATCTTCAACCATATAAACTAAGACGGGCAATTTCCCCGCCAATTTTCATCGTCATTGTCAGCTTGACTAAATTTGGTTAAGTTGGATGAGAGGGAAAAACGAAGGTAGAAAGCCTACTAAAGAACGCTAACAGCACCATGATAATTGGCACACAAATCCCATGAGCCGGATAGGGAAAAGCATATAATGTAATAAAAAGCGTGGTAGCCTCGCATGTACCCGCGAGCAAAACTTAGAGACCGTATATGATCAGTACCGTATAGTCATACTAGAAACACTGTTTTGCTTCATGTAATATCGTTGAAAGAGAGATATTACTGATAGTATGTAGTCTGTTTATTGCTTGTTTTATATATTTAGGTAAGGGAAGATTCTATGTACAGATAACTACCGGTAATATTAAGGAAAAATATACCGTTTTCGATTTTTATCAGATATTATTTGACATCTGTCGTGTGGATTTATTATGTTATTTCACAAACTCATTTGGACGTTCCACTGCAGGAAAATGGAAAAGGTCACGCATAAAACGACCACTTTGAATAGGTTTTAATTAATTTTGTGTGCGTGTTAATTTCCAATTCGTACATATTTGAATACGAGCTTACTTCCACAATATTATGACTTTCATTCCTTCACGTTCTAATTCCAACCAACTGTTTACCAGGCATTTGCACTTCTGTTTAATAGGATTTGCTATCTACGGTAGACGAGACCATTTTTACATAATTATTCTGATCGCCACAAATTCGTAAACCTTTTTTATTGAGTAAATTGTAAATTAATTGAATTAATTCAATTGCAGTTAAAACACTTCAAATATCATTTTCCCTTAATGGTGAACCTTTCTTCGTGAGATATTAATTAGCATTATGACTTGTGCAGTAAGCGACAATCAAATAAATGAAACATTTCAATTAGGATATTAGTGACCAGAAACAAGGGAATCATCAAATCTTCTTATATCATATTCATAGGACTTGCATCCTTTTAACAATTTCCACGCGGCAGGCGTCTGCAGACGACATTCCAAAAAGCTTACAAAATGTTTCAAAAATGTCAAAATATTCAAATTTCATTACCATATTTGGAACCCCAATGAGAAATGCATTAAAATAAGTACAAACACGCCTTGTATTGGTTGAGAAATCTTTGAGATGAACTTTGAAAGTTGTGAAACTAATGGAAAGTGTTTAACAGCTGCTGCTAACCTTTTTTAGCAAAACATCGAGGAAATGGTAAACTAATTGAGTTCAATTGCAGGCCTCATTAAACCTGATGATTATGAAGTTTTGTTTAGGTTACACCCGTGACCTGGGAGGTTGCCTCACTTAGGTTTTAGGGTTAGGAATGATTAGTAGGGCTTATTTGACGACGGAATTAGATACGTATTTTGCTCTTGTATACTGTATAAGTTCTTCCGAATTAGGCACCTGGTGCGTGACGTTCTAAACATATTCGGGACGTATCCGTTGTGTACTCAAACGCCAACTGAAAACTCTGAGAACATGTTTGGGTCAGGGTTAGGGTTAAATGGTTAGGGTTAAATGGTTTAGGGTTAAATGGTTAGGGTTAGAGTTAGGGTTAAGGTTAGGGTTAAATGGTTGGGGGAGGGGGGGGGGGGTCGCAAAGGGGTCGTTAAAATAGGGTGGGTTACGACACCTCGCAATCCCCGCTGCCGCCGCGTATGGTTAAGGGATGGGGTTGTGGTCCTAGCCTATTTTTAAAATTGTGGACGGAATGAGATATATATTTGCGTTATAGAATAGCTTGATTGCCTCATAAAGTCTACAATTATGATGCATCTTGTTGGTCACGTAGAAAGCACTATACCATACGTATTGTTGCTAAATCCGTGGCTACATAGCCCAAACGGGCTACTTTTCATTCAATCAAAACATATAGTGCACTTGATGGTTAATTGGGCTAGTTTGACAACCACAAAACAATGTTAGCAAATGGGTCTTTTGGATTTTTTTGGGGTCTTTTTTGGCAACGCTGATAAAGAAACCAATGGTTAACAGGTAATGCTAGACATCCCGTTACTGATGTGCGCATGCTCACAACAATAACATAAAATAAAAACATAAAATGTGTTGGATGGAGTAGTACACGATTTATTCCGTACGGGACGTCTAGCAAGATATAGCCGGTTAACAAACAAATTTGACCAACTTGTCACTTAAAAAATGAGCTAAACTTGAAATGAATTTATTGAACACTATACCACCGAAATTAACGGTTAATACTACTCCGTTGATTTTTGTAACAGATTGGGCGCTTTATCAAAGAATCGTGCCGATTCCTTATCAATTGGGCTACTTACGTCAAATATAATTGGCAACACTGACCTAGACAATATCGTCCATGCCCGTTTTACATGACGCCCGAGGTCTCTACCGGATAATGCAATTACACAACTTATAAATATTACTCTTCAAACCGGTTTAGCAAGTATCGAGGCAATGAATTAATGTTAGATCCTAATTGTTTATATGAATTTAACACGATAGTCGATATAGTCATCAGTCACTCCACTCTCTCCGATATGGTGAAACAAAATCCCGTTTCGGTGTGGAAATTTCTGCGAGCTAAGTATCGCATTAAGGTGGTGCCATCGGTAAGCATTTACTAAAAATGGTCTCTGGAACCCCCTGAAACATTGCCGAAACATGCCCGGCAATTTCTTGGATTGCATAGAACTTGTACTTGTGTCATCCGTTTTACGTCTGAATGTGGTCTGCCGCAGTTAGCAATGGTTGGACGGTTCCTTTTAAATCGTTTGCACCATCAAGTAACCGTTATTAAACGAAAATTAAATTCTTTTAAAATGTAACTTTTATAATGCCTATGAAGCCGGACGAGCTTGCCCATCATGCGGGCATACCTGCCCCGGCTTGAGTAGCGTGGGGTAAGTCCGCCCTGTTGGTTATTTTCCTTACTCCTGCACTTACTAAAAGTTCTAGAGTGCTGAAACTATGGGGTAGCTAAGAAACGTAGCTTTCATTTGGAAGTAGGATAGCTTTTTAACTTGTAAAATGAGTCCGCTAGGCAAGCCTGAACATTAGAGGGCGGTCTAGCCCGCTCTCCCCTACAATCCAGAGTATAGCGATAAATAATTTTGCTTAATAACTTGTAGACCTATGTATTTATAAATCATGGTAAGAGATAACGTATTTGATCGTTTTGGATGTTTAGAAATTCAAAGCAGTGTTAGATTGAAATTATTTAAACCATACCTCTATTCAGAAATTGCGAAATGGTTCAAATAAAACGTATCTACTTTACTTTACACGCTGTATTTCCAAAAAAAAGGTATAATTCCAAGAAGTTTCAGCAAACACTGCTATTAATCTACAATTTTAATATCAACGTTTATTGTCACTACTTTTTCCGTTCGACTTTTCAAATTATTTGTATGATATAGGACGGTCAGCACTTTTTGAATTGTTATTGCATAGCCACGTGGGCTTTTAGATATTTGTTTCATGTACATATAAAATGCATATGCACAATTATATATTTATGTTTATTTTGTTTTTCAAGCCTTTTTGGTGAATGCCTCAGGGGCACGCCAACAACTTGAACTGGTTACCTGGTTTTATTGATGTTAAATCAATACAATTGTTCAAATATGGTACCTACAAGTCGTATAATTTGAAAATAATATGTTTGAATTCGATCTTGTCATGCTTTTTATCGTACTTTTAGAGTAAGCACCGACACCATTCACATGATTTTTACATTAACAAATTGGCTCCTTTGATATTATTTTGATTAATTTTTACCTCACTCTCAAAATAATTTAATCATTGGTATTATAAAGGGCACCCTGGCACTACTTTGTCAAACCCAGGTTCATGTCACAAGAAAACGATCATGCCATTCCTGACTAAAGAATTAAGAAAGTCATTGTCTTACCATCCTATTAATCCAGCGTTGGTTTTTTAATCACTGACATTTTGTGAAACACCTAGTCCGTGAAAAACTTATGGAATTTCTAATTGCGGATAATTTGACGGACTTGATATCGCGTGGCTGTCGTTGATTCGATCTCTGATTTCAACAGACGACCCACGTGCTCATCATCTTTCCCATCCTGTCTCATTTTCCCACTATTTTTGACTCGTTAACGGTGGTAAGTAGCTAACTCACGCTTGGCGCGCGCGATCGTCTGCCAATCTATCGTCTCCTAACACGGGTATTATAGCGCAAATAATTGCCGCCAAATCGGTCTACAGTAATTAATTACTGGGGTAACTTTCACCAGTGTAAAATTGTCCGTGAAGAGATTTGAGGCTTGAATGTCATTTTCCAATTTTGCACGGTTTTTTAATCATTAACGCCCTTGACCCCCTTTTTTTGGTTGGCTCCAAAAAGCCTGTCGTCTGCCGCTGCAACTGGCAATACCCAATTTATCGATTTATCGTGTATTACAGAGAGGTCTTATAATCTTATTATCGCGTTCATGATTCGCGGATAGTCACATAAACACGTGTCCCCGTAGACCGCACGATATTCCCGTTTGTAGGGTTGCCAGTGACACCAAACATATACCTATGATCTGCAGACGATAAAACAAAGATAACAGCGCGCGCGACTCGGGCATCCCCGATTTTTGTCTTCATTGCAACAAGATTCGTCGTCTGCTGCGCGCAAGTGTTGTTTTAAGATTTTTGTGTGGATTTACATAAATGCCGAGCAGTATGAATAAAAGTATGAAAACAAAGAAACAAAATTCTTGAAATATCATATTTTAACACTTCAAAGTGCGATATACCTGTATTGAGCACATTGAAGGAGTTATACCGCAAAGCCGCTTCTTCAAAAGCTGCCGTGTGAAAATTGCTTTATTAGCTTACCATGGTTTATACGTTAAGGAGATAAGTGATACAGCCGGGGCAGCGATTGCAGATACGACCTAATGTATAAAGCATCGTATTATTTTGTATAGAAAATAGAACACTAAGTGAGCACACTTAAGATACACACGGACAAGGCCAACTGCAACTACACGCCTTTATTTGACAATAAATCCAAGACTAGTTTTCTAAGTAATAAGCAGTATACAGAGCTACATCGTTTTTGTGCAATTTAAGCGAGAAAAAAAATCAGTCAATCTAACATCTTTTCCGATTTACAATCGCTAACGCTTGAGCAATTTGGCGATTGGTCTTTAGCATGTGGCATGATAATGATGAACGCCAAACACGGGGCCATTGCCAGCAAATTGAAATAGAAAAGGGCGCTCAATCGCCGCGGATCATCGGGCTCAGTTATGCGAGATGTTTGTGCCACATCAACTGACACGTTCGTAGCTTCACCAGGCGAGATATTAGTAACGCGCGCAATATCTTGGAAGATGAACATGAATGAGAATATCTGAATGGTTGACGAAAGAGGATGGACGGATGGACGTATGGCTCGTATAACTATCATTGAAAATTAACACTTTCCACGCAGCTATTAGTTTTACTATTATACAAAACAGATTTTTCAGAAACCGTTCCCACTTTTCAAAGTCTATCTCATTGATAATTGAATCCAATACTAGGGATGTTTGTACTTATTTCAATGCATTTCTCATGGTGATTCCAAATATGGTAATGAAATTCAATAATTTTGACATTTTTGAAACATTTTGTAACATTTTGGAATGTCGTCTGCAGACGCCTGCCGCGTGGAAAGTGTTAATATGTCACATAAAGTGAATGATGGTTCCGGGACAACTTCTAATCATCAAACCTGTAAAACAGCACTACACGTCCAATTTCTAATTTCCAGAAACCTTCACAAATACCTGGGCATAATCATTTCAAGATCATATGGGTGGTAAAAACCATAGTCCCAAATACAATTTATTCCAAATCAAAGAGCGTAGGCCTAACTCAGTTTTAAAAATACATTTGCACGTTTTAAGATATTAAAGTTGAATAAAGATGCTTTGCAATTTCTCCAAGACGAAAACTAGATTTGTGTTGCCCGTATTTATGTACATACATGTACATGCAGTAGTTTCTATTCGAGTTGATGTTTTAGGCTTAAATCAAGCCTGGAAATCAATTGCAATTGACTTAATTTTAAAGACTAATAGTATGACGTAAAATAATCACGTAGGAAATGTTGGATGTTGCTTCTAATTGATGTATTGTCTATATGCACACAAATAAATGAGACAGGTGTTGCAAATCAAGCTCAAGACCAATTAAAAGTCCGACAAATGCGATAGCTGCTAGGTCATGTGGTATTTGTGGTATTCTGTATGCTGAACAACTAATGGAAACTTAAAGAAAGTAACCTAAGGCAGCTATTACGTATAGATGTCCTGTACTGAAAATCATTGCCTTGCAAAAAGGTCGTGCAAAAGCTGCCTTGAACGTAATAGCTGTATTATGTGACACCCGGATGTGATATTGTAAATGTAAGCATTATAAAAAACAAAATCTAAACAAATGGCAGCCATTAGTTTCTCAGGTGCTTTAATCTCCGTTAATGAAGGAAGAGCAGATAATGTCCACGAGGTGATGTTATCAAGAGGTGTTGACGACGATGCGAAACATACCACCGTCGCCGCCATTTTGTTTGTGGACATAACCGCGAATGACCAGCGCATGTGCAGTTAACCGGAACACGTTTTACGGGATTTACACAATAAACGTATTAAGGGAATGAGAGGGCATAGACCACGTGTCGTTCAAAAAAGCAGACGATAATGTAAAGCTAAAAAAAAGCTATAAATAATTATTGGCGCGAGATTTTGACATTACGTGTAAATGGTCGCATGGGACAAGAGAGCGATGAAATATTATTTTGATTGTATGGAAAGAGTGATACATGAGACGATGTGAAGCATTATTATGATTGTTGCATCTAAATGTAGATACATGTTGTGGGATCGTCACGGTTATGATGTTAATTTATAACATATAAGTGCATCAATTGAACATTGGTGCATTATAACAAAATCTTTAGGTTTGATTTAGTATGATTTAAAAGGACATGAGTGGGTTTACGTTATCATTTGTTATGTACATTATGTTTAGGTGCAGTGCCTTACGTGCTTCCACCCAAACATCTGATTATCGAAATCTGACCCAATCTTACTCTATGTAGGTCTTTTTTTACTTATCGTAACACAGTATCCTAACTCTAAACTGTAGTCCTATACGGCTATTCCAGTTGAAATTCACACACCCTCTATGGAATACATGACCTTAATCTTCCACACAGGGAGTGTAGTTTTCAAATGTAATCACCCATGCCGGTAAACCCATTTGAAATTCATACTCCCGTGAAGAAGATTAAGGTAATGTCTTCCACATAAGGGGGTGTATGGATTTAAATGGAATAGCCTATTAAAGGTAGATGTTCCGATTTTCAACTTGAAGTTTTCTATTCTACATGAAAGGTCATCCTTAAAAAAGTCGTGTTCCAAAGTTTGAGTTGCATAGCTCTAATGGTTCTTATTTTAGACGCACAAGATGCTGTGAACTGTACCCATTGAGTAGTACACAAACTATATCGGTGGTTACCACCATTCGCGGTAATTCGACGTTATTTCATCGATTTCTCCGTAATTATACCGATTTAGGCCGTCAAATTTCAGTATGATGATGAGAAAAATATAAGCTTTCATATGATATGAAAATCCCCGTATGTTTGAAATAATTCTGTGTTACGAAAATGTGATCGGGTCATCTACCTTTAAGCAGCAATGTCCGAATATAAATTACATCAACCTTGCCTTAATTATGTAAAACATAAGGATTACGACAATTGTACTCTAGAGTATTCTGGGTAAAGAAGGTATTTTTGTGTTCAATAATGAAATTTATTTTCATTTCAATTAATTCACTTTGTAGTTAATCGTACGCGCGTGCTACGTCGGAAATAAAGAAATTAGGTTAAAGGTGAGCTCATACTAAGCTCTCAGAAAAACACCTGTTTTTGACCGAATCATTGAATTCTACTACACCATGAATACAATCAGGTTTTAATTTCTTGTACAAAACGCCTTCTCGCGACAACTTTTTGACATTAAAACAACAATCGAAGTAATTCTTTATGCTTATTCATTGTTAAAATCCAATTACGTGTTGACGCGTAAAACGAACGGTTAAAAATACTACTGCCGGTATTCCCATTATATGCATTACCCACAATCCTGTACGGTACGACACTCACGCGCGAACTGTATTAAACATGCCGTTAAGGGTATAAAGGGAAAATGCATTCCGCATGGCGCGTGTGAAGAATGGAGGGAAGGATGAAGATGAAGAGAGAGAGAGAGAGCAAAAGTGCAGTGTAATTTGGATTTTAGTTCACAGAAGGTGAAATGATAGGAAACACGACAGAGGAAATGGAATACACGAAGGTTAATACTTCTAGCCACATGCCCCAATGGTTTACTCATTCACTGGACAACTATATCATAGAAAAGGGGATAAATCAAGCGAAAGTTTAACACTTTCCACGCGGCTATTAGTTTTACCATACAAAACAGATTTTTCAGAAACATGTCCCAAATTTCAAAGTTTTATCTCAATAATTACCGAACCAATACTAGGCATGTTTGTACTTATTTTGAAGCATTTCTTATGGTGATTCCAAATATGGTGATGAAACTCGATAATTTTAACATTTATCATTTTGTGAATCTGTTGACTGCAGGCGATTGCCGCGTGGAAAGTGTTAAGAGGAAGATGCGCAAGCTGTACAGAGAGACATTAGATGTCACCGACTTCGGTATCGATAAGTGATTTTAGTTGGCCAAAGATCGGCACAAGTGTTAGAAGTTTCTATTTTCCTATTGTGATAATTGCGATATGTTTGCTGGGGCTTAAGAAAATGTTCTACCAAGCCTCAATGCAACCATCGAAGAAAGAAAGCATTATCTATTTGTTAAACATGTTAAATGATCAGCGCTGCTTTGTTTTTAACCTTAGGCGGTTTGAATCAGATAACTGAGCCATGAAAAGCACTCTTTAATGGTTAATTGCTATTTAAAAAGTATGTACCGTTAAAACTCGAGTGTTTTGCATCTAAATCGTCAAATATTGGCAAAGAACCGTTTCTTTAGGAGATGAAGCAAGCTTAATAAAAAAAGAGTTAAAAAACCCCACCACAACATTTTTTCAATTTTTATCACTCTTCAAATTTAAAAGATATAAGTTTGGAATGGAATGAGAAGGAGGAACAATACAGCCAGTTGTTCGTCCTTAAGTGACTTTTAACCAGTTTAAAGAAATGTCCCTCGTTTCATTCTTTTCGCTTTTACATCTAAAGACTAATGTCATATATATATATTTGCATATTTTATTTTCAGGTTTAGATGATTTCCAACGATGACACAGACAATAAAGAAGGGGTAGGAGCACTGATACTTCTGAAGTATGAAGGAAACGACGGGGACCAAATTGTGAAGATGACATGGCAGGAATATGAGGTATCATGAAGTGAAGTCCTGTCTGCAGACGATTTAGAAAAAGATCAAACATCCTGGCATATTATGTATATTGGGCTATTCCATTTTAAATCCATACACCCCCTGTGGAAGACATGACCTTAATCGTCCACACAGGGAGTGTAAATTTCAAATGGAGTCACTCATGAAGGTAACCCCATTTAGAATTCACACTCCCTGTGGGGGAGATTAAGATCATGTCTTCCATCAAGGGGTGTATGGATCTGAAATGGAATAGCCCATTAGTATTCACAGAACATGCAAGAGAAAGAGAGGATCACGATAACAGAAGATGGTGGTGGGTTCGATTCCTGTGTCGATCTAAATTACTTAGCGTTCTTAAATTTAACACGTGATTGTATTGTACTCCTTGTTCTCTATAACACAAACCAATGCTAAATATAAAGACATACCTTGATCAATATCTGAATTTCAAAGACAGGTGATTGTATTTGTATGTACCTGTCATTGGTATGTGCTATGTAGTATTGAGTACAGGGAGAACCAATACAATTACCTGGTTCACTGTAACAGATGTAACGGGTGATTGTATTGAAATCTGGTGTCCTTAAGAACACAAACCAATGATAGGAGTACAATCCAATCACCTGGTTCCATATCTGGGTTAACTAGTAGTCACATGTGATTGTATTGTACTCCCGATCATTGGTATGTGTTATGGAGAACAGGGAGTACCAATACAATCACCTGGTTCACTGTAACAGGTATAAATTGTATAGAAAGCTGGTGTTCTCAAGAACACATAACAATGATAGGAGTACAATACAATCACCTGGGTTACCTAACACATGTGCTTGTATTGTACTCGCGATCATTAAAATGTGTTATGGAGAACAGGGAGTACCAAATACAATCACCTGGTGTACTGTAACAGGTAATTGTATAGAAATCTGGTGTTCTCAAGAACACATAACAATGATAGGCGTCACCTGGATCATTATATCTGGGTTAATAACTATAGTAGTCACAGGTGCGTCGTATTATACTCCATTTCATTTGTATGTGTTATGGAGTACAGGGAGAACCAATACAATCACCTGCTTCACTGTAAAAGAAGTAATTTTAAGTGTTGTATTGAAATCTGTTATCCTCAAGAACACATACCAATGATAGGAGTACACCACAGCAACCGATTGGATCATTATTTGGGTTACTATAAGTAGTCACATGTGATTGTATTGTACTCTGCGTTCATTGGTATGTGTTATGGAGTACAGGGAGAACCAATACAATCACCTGCTTCTCTGTAAAAGATGTAATTTTAGGTGTTGTATTGAAATCTGTTATCCTCAAGAACACATGAACCAATGATAGGAGTACACCACAGCAACCGCTTGGTTCATTATTTGGGTTACTATTAAGTAGTCACATGTGATTGTATTGTACTCTGCGTTCATTGGTATGTGTTATGGAGAACAGGGAGAACCAATACAATCACCTGCTTCACTGTAAAAGATGTAATTTTAGATGTTGTATTGAAATTTATTATCCTCAAGAACACATACTGATGATAGGAGTACACCACAGCAACCGATTGGATCATTATTTGGATTACTAAGTAGTCACATGTGATTGTATTGTACTCTGCGTTCATTGGTATTTGTTATGGAGTACAGGGAGAACCAATACAATCACCTGCTTCACTGTAAAAGATGTAATGTTAGGTGTTGTATTGAAATCTGAAATTCCTGAAGAACACATACCAATGATTATAGGAGTACACCACAGCAACCGCTTGGATCATTATTTGGATTACTAAGAAGTCACATGTGATTGTATTGTACTCTGCGTTCATTGATATGTATTATGGAGTACAGGGAGAACCAATACAATCACCTGCTTCACTGTAAAATATGTAATGTTAGGTGTTGTATTGAAATCTGAAATCCTCAAGAATACATACCGATGATAGGAGTACACCACAGCAATCGCTTGGATCATTATTTGGGTTACTAAGTAGTCACATGTGATTGTATTGTACTCCATTTCATTGGTATATGTGTTATGGAGTACAGGGAGAACCAATACAATCACCTGCTTCTGCTTTACTGTAAAAGATGTAATGCTAGGTGTTGTATTGAAATCTGAAATCCTCAAGAACACATACCAAGCAACCGCTTGGATATTGATTTGGGTTACTAAGTAGTCACATGTGATTGTATTGTGCTCGGCGTTCATTGGTATGTGTTATGGAGAACAGGGAGTACCAATACAATCACCTGCTTCATCGTAACATATGTAACAATACTGAAAGGAGTGCTAAACAACCGCCTTAATCATTATCAGGGTTAATATAATAAGTATAGTCACAATGTAATAACAGGTGATTGTATTGTTCTATCTTTCATTGGTATGTATTATGGTGACCAGGGAGTACCAAAACAATTACCTGCTTCACTGCCAAAGATGTAACATCAGGTGATATACTGTAATACTCTATTTTAAATAGAAGTTGTCAAAAAAACATAACATTTTTGGTATCATATTAAAGACAATTTATCCAGCTACCGAATAAAAAAAGAATTAAAGCCACATGTTTAGCAACAGTGAAGTTATCAATCTAAACGTCGAGTGAGTCAAGGGTGGGAGCGGTGGATGAGGAGCCGGTGGATGAGGAGCCCATAGGTTTGTACACAAAATAGCGGAAAACTAGAACTTTTGAAATTGATGCCATTTTAAAAGTATACGTAGGAAAGTTTTCAAACTTCTCATATGTGTTAATAACATGTGCCTGCTACTATGAATACTAATATTGAATTGTTATCTAGACATTCTCTACTAGAATATGATGTTCAATTCAGGGAGTGTTTTAATGTAAAAAATACACAGTTTTATTCATTTTATTGATTAAACAATGGCCAAATCGCAGTATCTCTATTTCATTTGTGTGACTCTTCAGTCCTTTTCTACCCTGGGTAGTAAAACATTTAACTAAAAAAGCCAGAAGTGTTTCTTCACAGAATTGTTCATAGATTTATGAAAAATTTGCTATTTAGACCTATTTTGGACCACCCTGTATTCAAAATAAAAGGAACTTTAACGATATGCATGTAGTTCATTTTGATAATCATTTTCTTTTAAATTAAATGGTCCATGCTAACTAAATTTAACATAGAATATTATATACAAACATTCATTTTATGCATTATTTCATCATAATTTTAGACACCCTGTACTTTTCCTGTGTACATTTTGGGCAAATGATTCTTAGCAAATTTGGTAGCACCTTCTGCGGTTGTTCTGATTTTGGTGACTATTTTCAGCTAAACCCTAATTGTACAAACTATCAAACTATTTTGTGAGGAGCAAAAACGATCAAATTTTTTATGTTCCACCCTGTAAAAATTGTACACACCCTGTATAATTTGATTCTTTTTTGCAAAAATAAAAAACCTTGAATCTTAAGTTTTCCAACAATATATAGTTTGTGGGTCATTAAGTATGTAAAACTTAAGTTTTGTCCCGTTTAATCATAATTGGTGCATTTCTCAACATGATTAGAAGTGAAACTTTTTTTTGGACCAGTTTGTGACTTCTGACCACTGACAGGAATACAAAACAACCATGTGATCAATATCAGAATTACTAAAGTATTAGCAGGTGAAAGTGTTGTACTATCTTTCATTGGTATGTGGTGACCAGGGAATACCAATACAGTGAGCCATAATTACTAGTGTTGCAGTGTTACATATAACAGGTGATTGCATGATACCCTTTGTACGGTGGTTCCCCATAGCTAATGCTAAAGATAATAAGTACAATATAATCACCTGGATCAATATCTGAATTGCTAAATTGATAACACGTGATTGTATTGTACTATCTTTTATTGGTATGTGTTATGGTGATCAGGGAATACCAATACAGTGAGCCATGCCTAAAACAGGTGAATGCACGGTTCCCCACAGCTAATGCTAAAGATAGTAAGTACAATATAATCACCTGGATCAATATCTGAATTGCTAAAGTAATAACAGGTGATTGTATTGTACTATCTTTCATTGGTATGTGTTATGGTGACCAGGGAATACCAATACAGTGAGCCATGCCTAAAACAGGTGAAGGCATGGTTCCCCATAGCTAATGCTAAAGATAGTAAGTACAATATAATCACCTGGATCAATATCTGAATTGCTAAAGTAATAACAGGTGATTGTATTGTACTATCTTTCATTGGTATGTGTTATGGTGATCAGGAAATACCAATACAGTGAGCCATGCCTAAAACAGGTGAATGCATGGTTCCCCATAGCTAATGCTAAAGATAGGAAGTACAACACAATCACCTGGATCAATATCTTATCTGAATTGCTAAAGTAATAACAGGTGATTGTATTGTACTATCTTTCATTGGTATGTGTTATGGTGACCAGGGAATACCAATACAGTGAGCTATGCCTAAATCAGGTGAATGCATGGTTCCCCACAGCTAATGCTAAAGATAGGAAGTACAATATAATCACCTGGATCAATATCTGAATTGCAAAGTAGTAACACTAACAGGATTTATTGTTCTCCTTATTGGTATGTCTTCTGGAAGACAACACAACCGTATGAACTTCCGTAAAATCGCCTTTCAGTCGGTCATCCATTTCACGCAAATTCATACATAAAGAAATATTATTGTATTAAAGAGGTATCTTGGGTGATATCTGGATTCCAAAGTAGTGACATGTGATTGTATTGTTACTCCCTATCGGTGGTATGTCATTTCGAAAATATGTGATTTCAAAAAGGATTTCGTCTTAATAAGGTGGCATTGCTCAGAAAAGCCAACCAATGTTAGGTAGTTAGTAGATCAAAATCCTCCGAATAACTGTGCAATATATTCATATGGACAGTATTGTTCTAACCGTGTATGATTTGCACACCAACTTTAGCTGATGTCTAACTTCATACATCTATCAATTGGGAAATAAAATTCATAATCAAGGGCAATTCATTATGGTTAAATAGAGTCCTACATTTGAGAAGAAAATCATGTAAAGCACATTCTGCCTGAATGGCTTTGTGAAGGTCTTCAAACTGGATACTTAATGGATTAAAACATACACAAGACTTTGAATGGATAAATACATAAACAAGTTCAACACGCGTACAGGAACTAAACTGACTCCCAAAACCTTACGTTTTCCTTCAATAATGTTCAGAATAAAGCAATTACGTCTATATAGAATCCTTCATCGATCTATATACGGTATCTAATGGTAGATAACCTCTTACATGACATCTGTATGAGTGGTGTGTCTCCGTGAATTCAATACACATGATACAGGTGCGCACTTACTGAGGAATCAGCTAGGGTGTTAAAATGGCGCTTTGTGCGTGCAAAAAGCTTTTACCCATGCCTAAAACACCTTTTGGCTAGCCCACGACATATCCTCTTATGCAGTCCCTCGTCATATCTTGTGTACCCGTCATGTATTGTCATAGCTGCGGGGCCTTCCCCCGATGAGCTTTTGACGGTGACACGCGTGATGAACCAGGCTAGTTTATAAACCGTCGCGCGTCCGTGGCCCGCAGGTAATTTTAAGAGATGAACCCGAGAGGTTGGTTGTGCCATCCCCGGGTTTTACTTGGCCTACCTTGAGGATATAAGCACCACGTGGCTCAATGGACAAGCACGGGAGAGAAAACCCGATTAGCGTTTCAACCTGCGTCCCCCATACCCTCCCCGTGGGTGACGAAGGCGCATTAGTGGCACGTCCGCGACAATCTGGCCGAAGAGGTGAAAATGCGTTGGGAGCTTTTAAAATTCGCTCTACATTTTACAAGTGTTTCTCGGTATTATAAGCCGTCAAATAATTATTCCGTGCGTGGCGTTGTACAACCAGAGCGATCCTTTAAGAATAGTAAGCATTATCGCTGGGTGTGACAGAAGTTTAGAAAGAGGCCTGGAGGATAGAACAAAAAAACAGAAAGCAAACTAATTTCTTGGCTTAAGGCTAATACATGAAATTGATGAGAAAAAATTGTGTTCAAAAACTTTTAATACTGTTGATTGCATGATTTGCTGAGAAAGAAAAGGTTGCCAGAATATTAAGATCCCATTGGATTCAATAGGGCATCTGGAAGGTGCTCTATTTATAATAATGGCTAATGGGAATGCTATATGAACGGATTAAATGATATTGGTATTTGATTAAGGATAAGAAATATTTGTATGGTAGCCCTATGGTATTTTATTGTTTTCTAATTTTAATGGATGTGAAATTCTGTGGATGATATTCATGCTTCATTATCAATTTGTAAACTAAAGTTATGTTCTAAAATGTTGTGTTATGACACGGAACTAAACTGAGTTTAACCATCATCATTTGTCATGAATGTAAGTGGCTTAATTTGACTTATGTGGAGAAAACCAGCTGTTCTACTGGTTCTCATGGCAGAAAGGAATTGAAAATGCTTGCTACAAGATGAACAAGATATTAGTGATACGGCATGGCTGCGAGGGAATCGAACCAGCCTGCTCAAGAGACGAGTTGCAATTTTACTGTCTGCGATCGACATTCAGCACAGATGTGTCAATGAATTGTTAGCAATCTCAACACGATCGTGACGATGAGGAGGTGTTAGCGGAACGAGGACAAATCTCTTTCTTCAGATAAAGTTTTCGAGGACACTTACAACTGTATCAATATTCTGGAGACCTTTTCTCCAACACTTTGCGCCCAACATCCATATATGTGTACATCTTGACACTTGCATGCATTTGAACCTGTTTTTGATACCTTTTCAAATGAAAAAGAATCTAATTCAAGGAAGGTCTTATGCTCTCTGTTAATGTACGTGTCGGCTTAATCATGTTAATGGTTTCAATTTCGTGAACAATCCTAAACAGATCATCAATAGGCGTGATGGTGCGTGTTTAGCATGAATTTCCTTTTATAAACGATGTGTGAGAACATGCATTTTTACAGCATACATAACAAATTTGAGTACCCTAAATTATACCTATTGAGCAATAGGCTATTGGTGGGTTTTTCTTACAATGTTTCTGATTGGTCTATTGCGTGATAAATGCAACGGAGTAACCATTCAGAATAGAGCATTAACATTTCTAAAAGGTCAAGGCTCTTCACCATGTTCAACATGTTCGACATTGTCACCGTTCATACGACACCTTCGATTGGTTAAATGAATGACACATCCATTTTTGTCACCAATCAATTTTTGGTTCTCATTGGGACAAGCTTTTGCATTTGGTTTGACAATACTCTACAGCATCCGATACAAACCTACTTCCCGACCACTGAACCACCGTGAAGCATTGTGTTAGCTAATCCAGAAATGACCTTTATCCTCAGTTAAGTCATGATCCTCCAGTATCATCAGATCATCTCAATTCGGAACTCGTGCCCGAGATACCTGAAATAAGACGCCATTCTGCCCAGTGGTTGATTGTAGTAAACAATATTTAGAAATCCTCTTTAATTGTCTGCAGCAAGAAAAAATACATCTTTTAAGGTACACCATGAAATATATTGATACATGGACGGAGTTGTCTCTATGCAAACTCCATTTAACGCCATAACTGTATTATGATATTATATAGGCCTATATAGGCCTAGTTGATGAATTTCATCTCTTGATTTATGCGCGGGAAACCGACATTCAATTGAAATTTGTACCAGTGCTAGATTAATCTTTTACTCGAGCCTCAGAAATCACCTATACCACATTGACCCTGCCTTATAGTCATGTCCATGTCACGATCTTTAACACGCAATATTCGAGCCATTTTACAATCATAAGTGATTTTGAGCGGAAGCCCTTCTTCCTATATACCTATTTCGCTCTATCTCTCGTCAACCGATGCTGCTTTCTTGTCGAGCAGACGACCGACACGAGCAACATGAGCGAGGGAGCAGACGAGCAGCCACGCCAATAAAGATTAATGCGTCCGACTGGTCGATAAATATAATTTTCTCCTTAAGCATTGACAAATTGAATTAGGAGAAACTACTATTTCATTAATTCAGGACGAACTGGTTTAAATCTGGCCCAGTGAGTTTTCTATATCGCTAATAATTTTGGAATTAACTGATCTGCTGCATGCTTGCTGTGCTCGCCTTCCCCTTCGGTTCTGATGTTATAATATAGCTAAACCGGCAACCGTAGCTGTATTGCGCGCAATAAAGCGAAATAAGCTATTTACTTGCGCATGAATTTAATTTAGCAGACGACAGAGTATAAGGGCACACGTGGTGAAATGGCGGGAAATAAAGAAATAAGGGTTAACTTCTTCTGGCACAGAAGACAAGACACGTGTAACATTATCACCTTATATCTTGCTTCTAAAAAGAAAGATTCCTTTGACTTCATACTGCATCGGGTTTGTGCCACATATATTTTGGCTGGAGGCGGAAGGCAGCACCGGGCCAGGTCGCGGAAGCCACCTCCATTTTACCTTTGGCTAAAGAAGCTACGTACAGGTAAAAAACAAAATCGGAACTCCTTCCCTGCAGCCCGCGCGCCAATAAATTGAAAAGAAATCTGGTTTAAGCTGAGATGAGGGAAGCGACATGCCCGAAGACAACCAATTGTCTTTACCAGCTGTTTAAAGAACAAGGAATCGCTAAACAGTCAATTTTCACATGATCCGAGGAATTATTTATTTGAAATATTATCACAAAAAAATGAAGTTAACGGTTGCAATAAAAACAGAGATTGTTTTACGGTGTGTAAGGTGAATTAACCTCCTTCGCATGTTGTCATTACATACGGCTACAGAATCAAGTCCTCAAAGTGACTGCAATTGCCGGCGTAAATTGCGTCCTAGGGACGAGGAGATGAAATATAAAAAACGTTCGCGCCATTCGATACTGAAATTTAAGAAATCCCAAAACGAAAATTGATATTTTACAGCTTTTGGGACAGAAAAGGGTATGGCTTTGTTGTTTTAAGCCGAGGAGCTTGTAACACAAGATACGGAACAATACAAGTATAGTCGGATTCGGAGTGATTTTATCGACCGTATATATATAGGATTGTAGAACATAAAACACGTTATTTGAAAATAAGGAAAAAATAATAATTTAAGGGAAAAGGTTGTGCAGTTTGCTAGATAATAATATCCTAAGTAAAGAACACTTTTGTTTATTGAACAGGTTGAATACAATTCACCGTTTTAGACCTAAGGTGACCAAAAAAACACCCAGACGAACCTCTCCAGTTCAAAGTTAACAGGTAAAAAAGATTGTTTTAGATAGATTTTGTTTTTGTTTATTCGTTTGTGTTTGTTTGTTTTGATTAATTACAATTCATTAAAAGTTCATAGATTTTCAAAAAACATCCAATATTATTATTATTGCTTTGCTTTGATTTTCATTTTTGTTTTCAAAATCGTTACAACATTTCAGATTCCAAAATAAAAATAAAAGTACACTTTCAGTAATTTTGAAAAAAAAAGTGTTTGAACATTTGCGAACATTTGAGAACATTTGTGATTTTCTATAAATTTGTATCTAAAAATGTATTACAAATGGTTATTGTAAGACGTTCAAAAAAGAAGGGGAAAAAAGACAAGAAAAAAAGACGTTTAAATGAGATGGGAAACTGAAATGTTACATGCTTAATCATTTACATGATTACAACAACCGGGTTGATAGCGGTTCTTCACGGGGCAGTTTTCGGGTTGACAGCGGTTCTCGGATTGGTAGCATTTCTCAGGATCAGATCCGCGAAAGTATCAATGTTAACGCAGAATATCACTACTCATGTCATGCTGATGCATGGAAATTAGGTGTTACCACTGCACTCAACTCATTACTTCTTTCTCAAAACTGTACATTAGAATACGTGGGTCGGGACGTGGGTAATACCTAAACCAGACAGTCTGTGTCGTGTTACATTGACATAAACAGGATTATATAAATACAAAATATATTTATAGAACTAACAGCAATAATATCAATAATTAGGAATGGAATTTAAGCGTTTGTGTGTCAATTTGAAAGACGTTCATGAAGCATACACACAATAACATCCGCCAAAAACGATATAAAAAGTCCAGGTTGTAAATACATTGTTAGATAGAGTATCTTACGATACACTCGTCAACAACATTAAATATATTATATCACCATAATTACGCGCCAAAATTATTCTTTTCATCCGATCAGGAAACATGACTGGTCATCTCCTTGTTTCACTTTTAAAATCCGATCATCATACTCAATTAAACCATCGGAGTGTTCGGACTTCCGTTCAAAATTAACCCATTTTATCCGGCATGGTTCTTGGTCAAGCTTGACCTATTTCATCCCCATTTACTATATATTTAAGACAAAGTTGGGTGAAATCACCTTCTGATTTTCTCGTTATTTGCCATGCCGAGCAGTGCGTCAATCTCCGTCAATGTTAATTCTGCTTCGCTGAATCTAATTGCCATTTTTGTTAAATTGCTCAATCCCTTCCTTACTCATAGCATTTTAGAATTTGAAATAAAAATGCGGTGTACATCGACGTTCAACAACGGAAACCATACTTCTGCTTTAGCTTTATATCGGACAAAGAAAAATACGCAAAATGCTACAAAACGATTATACAGTTGTTTATGAACGACTTGTAGTATGCTATAATCAGCAGCTATATAATCTATGGTTGTCTGTCAATGACAAATTAAGATTTTAATATAAATATTTAACCCTAAGCCAGTACGCTAATAACCCTTTTAGAATGAAGAATGAGCAAATGGTCGTTTACATTTCACCGTGTGCCGTCGCAAAATTGGTCTTCTCGTTATATTTGGTAGTTAACTCCATATATCTATGTATGTATGAACACAGCATTTCATTGTATCACACAAGAAGAAATATGGGTTTTTTTTCTTCAATTGCATACATGGATATCTTTTTACGATAAAAACGTGGGATATTGACGATTAAATCATTTGAGATATGACTTTTTTGTACACTTTCTTTTTCTGAAAGGTGTACGATTCCTGATTGACCAACAGAATGCCGATAAGTTCTGCAGGTCCTTAATGAGATTTTAATAAAATATGAAGTAAGATGGACGATTAAACAAAGTATTGTGGTGAAACACGTCTGCGTAGCTAATACCGCTGTCCATGTGTCAAACAATAGCCACACATTCCAACAGGTGGTTATGCACATATGCACCACATTCCAAAAGGTGGTCATGCATGTACAAAACATTCCAACAGGTGGTCATGCATGTACAAAACATTCCAAAGGTGGTTATGCATGCACAAAACATTCCAACAGGTGGTTATGCATATGTACACAACATTTCAACGGGTTGTGCATATGTACAAAACATTCCAACAGGTGGTCATGCATATGTACAAGACATTCCAACGGGTGGTTGTGCATATGTACAAAACATTCCAACTGGTGTTTATGCACATGTACAAAACATTCCAACAGATGGTTATGCATATGTACAAGACATTCCAACAGGTGGTTACGCATTGTATTACTTCATCATGCCATGAAAATAAGAGTGGCACTGGTATTGACACATCTCTGTGACGAATTTAAATTGTCTACTTTACGATGAGCTTAGAAGATCGTGGAAATATAATCCATTGTCCACTTTAGATACACAGTACAATTGCGCATACAATGAACATGGGACAATGCATGTGGTGTGGCTATAATCTTGTTATTGTTTAGCATTTGATACTTTAATGCGTGTATCCATTACTGAGTCAATATGGTATCGAGAATGGCTGAACAATAATTGCTTTTTAATTGGAAGAAATTTAAACTCTCTTTACTGAAAGTAACGGAATCATTAATTCCGGGCAAATTGGTTGTGATTTATACGTGTTTACTCTAACAAATGTAGAGGTGGATGATGTTAGCTAAATAACAACGCTTGTAAACCAGGATGGGAACAACGCCTTGTAACATTGTGTAAGAGTGTGTAACATCAACACTAAATAACAAAAGGAATTGCCAAGACTTGAAAGTTTAAGGAAAACAACACTAATTTGTCATCTGTCGTGCTAATGGTCTTGCAAGTGTTATTGTAAAATTGGAGAGGAAAACATTTGCACATTAACCTGTACGAGTCAATGACCATAATTCTCTTGTTATTTATCCAAGGTGTATACATCTTCGCTAATTAAAAACAAAACAAATGGTATCCTTGGTGAATACTATGACAACACGTGATGATTTTCTAATTGCCCAACCCTATTTCAATCATCTTATAAGAATCCGCCGATTGTTGTTACACTAGGGTTGGGCGTTGAGGTGAAACACCTCGCTGAGCTCCAGTTTGAATAGTTTGGTATTTCATTACTAACGAGTTTTTAAGTTTACAATTGGTTTCAATAAGATTGAAATTGAATATATTATAGCCGATCGGG
The DNA here is from genome assembly GCA_035610835.1 of Ophiura sarsii. Lineage (NCBI taxonomy): Eukaryota > Metazoa > Echinodermata > Ophiuroidea > Amphilepidida > Ophiuridae > Ophiura > Ophiura sarsii. The sequence continues at coordinate 30,536,163 of CM069444.1, read as the reverse complement.
TTTCAGTGGATTTCATCATGTTCACGACTTGTTTAAGCCTTCCTCTTATGATACTTTACTTCTAAGTTAGTTTTATCTATTCACGTTTTTCTTTGTTTGTTTCTTTACAATACTTATTCTTAGCTTGGTCTTTTGTTTTGTTTTGTTTTGTTTTGTTTTGTTTTGTTTTGTTTTGTTTTGTTTTGTTTTGTTTTGTTTTGTTTTGTTTTGTTTTGTTTTGTTTTGTTTTGTTTTGTTTTGTTTTGTTTTGCCTCGCCTCGCCTCGCCTCGCCTCGCCTCGCCTCGCCTTGCCTTGCCTTTTTAGCTTTGCTTTGCTTTGCTTTGCTTTGCTTTGCTTTGCTTTGCTTTGCTTTGCTTTGCTTTGCTTTGCTTTGCTTTGCTTTGCTTTGCTTTGCTTTGCTTTGCTTTGCTTTGCTTTGCTTTGCTTTGCTTTGCTTTGCTTTGCTTTGCTTTGCTTTGCTTTGCTTTGCTTTGCTTTGCTTTGCTTTGCTTTGCTTTGCTTTGCTTTGATTTGATTTGATTTGATTTGATTTGATTTGATTTGATTTGATTTGCTTTGCTTTGCTTTGCTTTGCTTTGCTTTGCTTTGCTTTGCTTTGCTTTGCTTTGCTTTTTAATAAATGTTACTTATGCCTTATAACTGCAAAAAAGAAAAGAATAATCCAAGTATTTTACACACGGCACAGGTGGACACGCTTTTGTCAACCGATTTAAGCCCAAAACAAAACAAAAACACATAGTTATTGTTATAATTTCAAGTGACTTTTCACAAAGTGATATTCTAGATCCTAAACCGCCATCACCACCACTCAGAAGTAAGTATACGTACAATCCTAAGTTCTTATCCTTGTGCTGTTTGTTGGTGAGGGTTGAGGCGGTTCGGTAAATAAGGGAACAAGTAGAGCGCTAGAAAAATGTCTTGAGGGGTGATTTTCTGGGACGGAAAGACAGGAAGAACCACGCGCGAAGTGTGTTATGGGCAAACAGGAACTCTCATAGACATTTTGGATGAACACATTGACACAATATCTGCTACTGTGTAAAAGGCGGGCATTTTCGCGCGCTTATTTTTTATTGCAGTCTGCAAAATTGTGTACAATTTCGTGTGTTGGTTGGAGTGGTGGTTTGGAGTTACTAACATTACATTACATATTTCTAAATTTATGTTCGAGCGTTTTCCTTTATGAAAATGTTCAAAGATTTTGTTGAGAAAAAATAGCACAAAAAGTGTCAAAAATGAAGACAAAAGCGCGCCAAAATAAATGTATCGCAAACATGTTCACTTTGACAACTACTTTACATTTGGTGGAACAGGAAAGTGAATAACAAGGTACGTGCATGTACTAACATTTAGGGCGATAGAAAAAACGCCTATTTTCGGGAAGGCAGAAGGAGAAATTGCTCATTACATATTTGTTTACACATGGAATTCTATTGCGTGCAAATGAGCTGACTAGTTGTGTGTTTGAAGTGTGAAATGATGGATCTTAGTGTTGATTCGCCGATGGAAACTTTCGAACAGGGAATATAAGTCGGCTACATTTGTGGCTATATATAAAACAATTCTATGTAGCAGCGGGGGCAATGACACGGGAACCATTGACAGGTCTCGAGATAATAATCTGAAAATGGATGATTTACGACATTTTCTAGGACGGTTTTACCTCTGTTTTTTGAGCTATAACTGTCTGCTTTTGTATATAGGATTCTGTCTGTTAAACATGCCCTCAAAGTGAATGTGCTCCATATGTGTCAAGAAGTTCATTAACCAAAAGATGTCCTGCAGACAATGCATTACCACATAAAGCTTAAAAAGTATTTGAAAATTGATGAAAGTTGCAAGCCAATCTTGTGGTGCGTTGCTTAGATATACAGCGACTATAGCCTACATACCGTATTTGACTAAAGCAGTGCCAAGTCAGACCTCTGTTTTTCACTTTTTCAAGCATATAGACATTCCACCTTGTTCTTAACAATGCGGTAACAATGGTTATCCGATGCCTCTTTGTATCATTTATGTTCACATGGAAGGATCTTCTTCGTGTTCTTGTCCCTCGCTTGAGGCTGGACTCGTTTCACTTTTTGCGCTTGTTGCCGTTGTCCACCGGGAGGATCCTTTTAAACAAACAATATGTCACATTTGTAATTGTAATTGATTTTTAAAAGTTCATCCTATACAAACCATCGTGATCTCTTTCCCCAAGTAACAAACACACACCCCCACCCACCAACAAATTCCCCCCACAAGCCCTACACAGATATAGCAAGCATCATCAAACATCAAACGGCTCGATTCAGCTACTCTATCACTTACTCACACACAACAGACAGTATCGCAATACAAAAGCAATATAATAGGGGCAAGCGTCCCAAGAGTGTCTTATTGAAACAATTAAAGATGAACATAATATCTGAAATTAGAAAACGACTTGTACGTATAGACTATCCTATCGTTATCAGCATTAATGCCCTCGGAGCATGTAAACACAGCAACAGAACTGCTTTGATAAAAATCAGCCCTTCAACATCATGTCTGAGGTTTTTTACCCCTTGTAAAAACGTCGTCTGCCAACAAACGCTCAACATATAATAGTCTACTGAGTCGTCCCATTAGGCGAGTCGCATCAGCTACACATATTTTGCTATATTCTTGCTTAAGCGTCACTTCTATGTGTACGCTAATGAGGTTTGATAGTTTTTCTTTATCGCGACGTAGTTTTCATAGGAAACAAATTACGTCGACAATTGAATTAGGAGCGCGGGATACACTGCACACGCATCATGTTTAGATGGCAAATTCACTATAACAGTTGACAACGTTTTGATGGCGTCTTGGCATTAACAATACGATATGCATTGATTTTTAGCTACATGTGGCCATCCTCTCTCCGAGATTCAAACGTAACGACATCACAAAATAGACACCAAATTAGACAAAATTACCAACAATCTAATCTCCTACAGAGTGTCCCGGTCAAAAATCTCGCGGTGCAATGTATAGAATAGAATTCGTGATTTCTGTATTTTGGCGTGTAAATCCTAAGCCATTTTAATTTGGAACTAAAAGCCACAACTCCAATGCATCTATGTAAGACCTTAACACTTTCCACGCGGCAGGCAACTGCAGACGACATTCCAAAATTTCATAAAATGTTTCAAAAATGTCAAAATTACCATATTTGGAATCACCATGAGAAATGCATTGAAATAAGTACAAACATGTGCCTAGTATTTGGTCAGTAATCTTTGAGATAGACTTTGAAAATTATGAAAGGTTTCTGAAAAATCTGTTTTATGTATGGTAAAAATAATAGCCGCGTGGAAAGCGTTATTAGACACCCATTGCTTTCCAGTACTATGGTGATACCGATGAGAAACTCATGTGACACAGAGAAACCCATGAGACACCAATCAGAGACACCCATGTGATACTCATCATACGAAAGCCTCCTATCTGATGCTGTGTATACCTGCGTAAGAACTGCCAACTAAACGCCATGATACCTTCACGTGATACCCATGAGACATCCATTATGTTACTTATGAGTATGATACGATACACATGAGATACCCATATATCATCCATGAGACACCCACGTGTCAAGCATGCGTGTCCATATGATGTCCATACGTACGTAAGAGCAGTAATCACTCTAGGCCTATAATAGCTCCCATATGGGTGACGAATTCGATACAAAAGAGAAGTAGCGAAATGGCAGTATTTGAATAAGGTATAGTTAGATTTGAGCAATTTTATCAACCTTGCCCTTACTCTGTCAACGAGCAGACCCGGCGTATATCCGAATTAGAAGTATTGATATGTGCCGGTGCGGGATTCGAACCCACGACCTCCCCAACTTAGACAAGTGGGAACGCTCTGAACCAACTGAGCTAACCGGCTATTTCTCAAACTTCTTTGGATATGCCGAGCCTGATATTCTATTTGGCGAATTTCAAAACACGCATTTCTATCGTGTATCATTAAAGTAGCCATCTGCACATATGCGCATTTACACATATTGATATTTAATGTTACAAGAGTAATCGTGTTATTATTGTAGAACAGAAAACTATAATACTTTCATTTCATCAACATAATGGGAGTCTGAAGAAATGCTACATATAGGACTATTACCAGGTAAAAAAGTAAAACGTGCTTTAACAGATCAAGGTACCGTGACAAATGGGTCTAAATTAAGCATGTTATTAAGCGGATTTGTCATTAAAAATCGGTGGCATTTCAAATCTACCAAATTTGTTCATTGATACAATCAATTTATTAATTAAACTTACGGGCAACCGTTCAACAAATGTGAATATGGGGTTAAAGGGAATTAGCAAACAAAACTGTTATATTGGAATGACTTAAATATGTGATTTAAAACAAAACTATTTGTTTACGCAATGACGTCAGAGAGTGTTCCAGTCTAAAACGCAACATTATCTTTCCACAAGAGATTGGCTTGACTCGTATTTGATCTATAGGGATCACACGTAGCATTAATATAGATGAGCTGCCCTCATTTAATGCTACGTACTGACGTCACTGTACCGATTAAGGCGGATTATCTCATGTAACACGGCCATTTTTGTGAACACAACAAAGAAATGATAATGAAAATTCTCGAGGGGGAAAAAATTGAAAAATTAGCCAGATATGTACATTGAGACTGAAGTATTGCATGTTTTCGGCTGCTGTTATCGATTTAGTGATAAATGGATAAGAACTCACCATCGATGACAGAGAGAGAAAAAAAAGTCTCTAGACCAGACTGCACAGCAGAAAAAAGACCCAATTCGCTTGGGAACGCAGCAGCATACGAGGAGCAATGTTCTAGTGCGCAGAAACAAAGCATAATGAGAAATCTTTAATATAAAGAGCGGATAAAAAAAGGGGAATGCGAGATTTTTTAAAGAGGATTTCGGATGCACTCATGCACATGCAGGTGTACTGGAATTCTCCGGCTGGCCCTGAAGAGCTTTTTGTCGTACTGTCGGTCGCTCGTATGGTCTGCTATTTATTACCGACTGCCCAATCAATTCCGAAACGCCGATGACTACATAGCCGGCTGAATAGCGACTGGAAATTGCTCAGCGCGCGGATGACTGGACCACTAAATAAAATCAATAAGAAAACGGTATAAGACTTGCTAAAGGATGTAGTTAAATAGCGTAGTCAGATGCATAAACCATTTTGTTCAGGCGGGTATTTTCACCCGCACGGGGTTGTCGGAGCGGGTCCCCCCGGAAATCCAAGTCTTGTCGTATCCCTGCTCGCCCTAACGCATGTACAGATCGTCATCAATAGAGCGCCTCACTGCGCCTCACTGCATCACCCTCTTTCGGCGCTCCGTTGACGGCGTGGAGTTAAAGACAACTTTATCGCCCCAGGGTACTAGGGGACAGTTCCGAGTTTTAGTTCCCAATTTATTGAAGAATCGATACGAAGATCTTGACGTAAGATACGAAGCCGAGAAACATGAATCAGTACTAGCAGTTAGTTGGCAAGTACATGTTTGTCTATTATGTATGTAAGGCGAAGCACGGCGGATGTCCAGGGAGAAACTCTTGGCTTACTAGAGGACCAGAGGGCAACTGCTGACGGGGATATCCAATACACATACATACATAGATACGGCCAAAGGTCTAAGTTAATGCAACGCCATGCATCTACAAATTGCCATTATTCTATCCATAACGAATCGTTAACTTAGTTAACCAGGTTGAAAATCATCAGACGGTATTCATTATAAGAGTATTGAGGTGTAAGAACATGTAGTAAATACCACAGAAAAACAGTTTAGATATTTCATATTATTTTATTGGACATATTATTTCGAGTTGAAATTACCTTTGTATGGTCACACCGTTACAAAACCATTGACAGATCTGATGTTGTGGACAATAGAAAAAACGTTGCGTATACAATAAAAGAATACAAATTCTTCCTTTTTGACAAAAAGTCATCAAATGAAAGTATATTTTATGCTACTGATGTGTAGAGACAATTAAAACTATCTTAACTCTTTCCACGCGGCTATTAGTTTTATCATATTATACAAAACAGATTTTTCAGAACCTTTCCCAATGTTCAAAAAGTCTATCTCAAGGATTACTGAACCAATACTATGTTTGTATATTGTAATGCATTTCTCATGGTGATTCCAAATATGGTAATTAAATTCAATAATTTTGACATTTTTGAAACCGTATTTCGTGACATTTTGGAATGTAGTCTGCAGACTCTTAGATTCCCTACATCTTTTTTGAAAGCTGGACTTGTATCTTATAAGGATCTGTTTATAGTAAGTCATGTATCATTTCTTCCACATGCATATGCAGTGAATACTATGTTGGTTTTATTCTATCTGGACATGAACTTGATAGCAATTTGAGCTATTTTAGAAGGACACAATGTGTTCAATCAAATCTAACTATACCATGCAAATTTTACTACGAAAAAAAGCTGTCTTGACTTTCGAAAGTCCGAAAATAATGTTTCGAAGGACTCCAGTTAATCAACGTGTACTCTATTAATAAACGTATAATTTGTAATTTTAACAACAAAAGTTAAAGGTATAGGTGGTCCGATTGCTGACCCGATTTTCAACTTGATGTTTTCTACTCTACACGAAGGGTCATCTTTAAAATAGTCATATTCCAAAGTTAACTCCCAATGGTTCTTATTTTAGAAGCACAAGGTGGCGTGAAATTTGCCCATTGAGTAGTACACAAACTGGCCGGCTGATTATAACCACCTTTGGCAGTAATTAACTGCATTTTGGCCTATAACGTCTAAATGGAACATATCTGGCCCAAACATTTTACAGAAGTAATGAGAAAAATATGGGGTTGCTTCTGATATCAAAATATATTGATGGACAAAGCAAAGAACAAGCTAAAGTGATCCGCACATCCACCTTTAGCAAAACTTGGCCCATAGTTATCGAATTGTAATTATCCTGCAGTCATGGGTTACCCATTCTTTACGTTGCAATATGAATGAAATTGAACTTAAATCTTACTTTTTATCTGCATGTATTAAAATGTTATCTTTTATACCTAAATCTGCAAATGATCCAGAAACTCCAGTTGCCACTGTCAGTTATGTGGAAAATCTACCTTGCTTGTCACTAGTATAGCGCCCTCATCGTCTAATATTGTGCCGTTCTACGTTTTCCGCGTGCGATTTTGACTTTATAGTAATTAATCGCTGGGGTTATTCTAATAATAACTGTAGGGAAACATTCTTTTTCTCATGAGTCAAATGTGTCAACAAAATTATGTCAAATTGCAATTTGTTATAGTACTGTAGATGACATGTATCGCGACTAAAGCGGTCTAATAAGCTACCAGCCTCGTCCCTGGAAAGTTTATGTGGGGCATGCTGAGAACAGAGGCTATTCAAAACTACACAATTCCTTCAAAGTTATGTTAAAATCTGTTTTAATATCGCCAATTTCCTTCTTGTTTACTTTAATATAGAGTATATGGTTGTGTTTCAATGGGAAGGGGATTCCCAGTCCTGTGAACGATAGGTCATTGGTTTCATTCACACATATCCTATCCAATGACAATACAATATAGTGAATACAGCCAAATTAATTTCATGCTTTCACACTTACGAGGGTCATTCAATAAGTTCTACCTCACACCTCACAACTTTCATTAGCCAGTATTATGAAATAGTCCACAAGTGTATAGCTTTGGATCTCAGCTACAAATCCATAGTATAAAGCAGGCATTCTCAACTGGTGGCGCGCGCGCCACTTGTGGCGCATCAAGGCATCCTGAGTGGCGCGAGAGTGGTTAAAATTTGTTTTAAAAAAAAAAATCATATCATGATATAGCCAAATTCCATAGGCATATGACGGTCAGATGTATAATTACAGCAATCTTTCTCGCGCTACGCGCGCATGTGCCTTAAAAACAGTAATGTTAGTTATTATGCTGCCTACATATATGTTATAATATTTTGAAATTAATGTTATAAAGGGAATTTTGCCACTGTAAATTCTAAACAAATATGACCAAGTGGAGCTTCAACAAGTTGGCCACTAAAATGTGGCGCATCAGTAAATCTAGTTGAGAAAGCCTGGTATAAAGGATATAATTGGTATCTGTTTCATATAAATATTTGAAATTTTTCGAAATGTCAATTTTGCAAATATAGTGCTCAAAATAAATGTCTTACTGGTAACCATGGCAATAGTTTCAGAATGACGTCGTTAACCGTAAACACGATTAGGCAGCACTGTGAAACGTGTACGCATGGCTCATATGTACAAGTGAAATGTAAGTAATACTTATACGATAGTCGTCAATGTGATATTTTGCATCGCCATGCGTAGTACCAATGAAAATAGGACTAAACCAACGCAACTATTTCCGTAATAATATAGAACTATTTGCAATGTTCACAGTTTAGATTTTAACGTTACTTGTGTACGTATATGGTGAAGCAGAAATGTTTCTTTGGCGACTATCACATGCATGTCTTACGTACAAATCACTTGCACGTAGGCCTATAATAGTGAGACATACGTATATTATAGTCGTGCGGTGCTTCCTTACAGGCCTAATACAACAATATCTTTGAATATTAAATCATATGTCCTAAATGTTCTGTCCATTCCTGTGACTTTATGACACCAGTCTGTGAAGGTTGGTTCTCGGTAATTTGTTGGAATAGCCCTTTGTTAGTTTTTTAAAAAAAGAAACTACTATTTAGTGGCGTATCGCAGTTGGACTCTAATCAGCAATCATTTTAAAGGCTCAGGCTCAAGAGCCAAACACGCCGCACCATTATGTGCCGTACATCGCTACACCTCCGCAATTAAATCAATTATAATTTTGGTAAGTTTAGGTTCAAAAGCTCAACTGGCAGCACCGTAGACCGTTGTGCGGCGTATCGATACTCCGCTGGATCTTCACTATTAACCATTTTGTATTAACCCTAACCCTACTACGTATCACAGCAACACCACGGCCAGCACCACTTGGCTTGCGCGCGCACAAGTTCTATCTCATGTAGGTATATATGGTCTCCGATTTTTTAGCCTGTGAAGCCCCCCCCCCCCCCCCCCCCCCCCCCGTGGCTGAGTGGTTGTATTATTGTATTATCTCGCCTGTCACGCGGCCGACCCGGGTTCAATTCCCGGGGCCGGCGGACATAATTTTCCCCATTTTTTATTTAACCCCTCCCCTGTTCCTCGTTCCATCCCCACTACCACGATCTACGGTTAACAAATAAGGAATGCACTCGCCGCATTATTTGCTAGCCGGACACCCGTCCTTCGGACGGGATCCCGCTATTTTAGGGCCTACCCAGACAGAACAGCTACAAAATAATAAAAAACCACCATAAGTGTTGGCAAATTTATCACGAAATTGGTAAGAATACATTCTTATGCATAGGCCTATTTTCTGACCTGAAATTTAATGTTTCCCGTCATTACCCCAAGCTATATCCCATGGTTTATTTTTTTAAGAATTACACTTTTTCATTACACCTCGTAACATGTCTAAATCTCGTAAATAATCAGGACTCTGGCGGGAGCTACCACAGTGTCAAATCCCTCATCTGACACCATGTTACGCGATAAAGATTCACCAAATCATGTTTTTTCTTCTTATCAGAAACCACGTTATCATTACCTCATGGCCCTCCAATGGGTAATACCACATTTCTTCATTATCCCCCACTCCCGCCCCGTGGCTTATCTCTACCCCAGGGCCTAACCTTAACCATCTCCCGTAGCACAGCGTAATTCTCATTATTTGCCCGCCCGTGTGTGTAGGGGTGCGTGTACGTAGTAGTACCGCGTCGGCGTGTGTAGCGTTATGTGTTACGCGCTCGCCGACTGCATGGTTGCAGTATGCATATAAACAACACGGCCCGTAGCAACAGTCTGAAAAGGCCCTGGATTTTCCCGCTTTTTTGCTCATATCTTGGTCAAATGTTTACGATTTTCAGCCATTTATAGCTTATAACACTCCAATGAAGTCGTACCGCTATTATACCCATTGCTCTACTTAGTAAAGGTGCGTTCATACTCGCGTCGTTCGTTGCGTATCGGTCGACGTCGACGGAGAAAAGTTGACATTGCTTCAACTCGCGCACCGATGTCCGTCGACGTCGGCCGATGCGCAACGACGTGAGTATGAACGCACCTTTAGACGTTTACTTATTGATTTTATTGTAATGTCATAAAGCTCTATTGACGGCAACATTATATAAACAGATAATGGCTACTCGCAAACTTCAAGCATGCATCTACCATTTTTCTTTAGCTAAAAATAAAACTGTAAAGATTCGATCAAAATTTAAAAACCCGGTAGGGTTACAGGTAAAATAAACATTTTTCAAAAGTTTAAATCAATACCAAATTAAGGAACCGGTTGCTCTAACGCCACGCCACTTCCCGTTTCAATGAATTTGCCTTGTAAATATCCTAATTCAATCACTCATAACTTCCTTAAGTTTTGAACAAAAAAAGAAATCATCCTTAAAAATAATCATATTCAATCCAAACTTCAATAATTTTTGTTTGTTGTTTCGTATGTCATGCGCTCTTTTTAAGATTCAGATTCTATAGCGTTGCAAAAAGTGAAGTAGCAACGCACAGTGTTTATTCTCCTCGAATTTGTTATGTTTTTCTGTGACTTAGATCGACCTGTGTGTAAGAAGATATCGCGATACATATTAAATATCACTGTGAAGTGAAGGATAGCAATGGACGCCCGTGAAATGCCAAATACTTGAGCATCAATTTTATTCCGAATTAATTCCATAATTCTTTACCAATTTCTCTCAAGTTGATATTGAGAACGCATCAAAATATTATGCAAATCGAAGGAGCCGTTGTCTCCTCCAATGTATCAGCTTGTTCTTAAATGTGTCAGTATTTGTTTTGCAACACTGTTTTATATCATAAAAGGCATGTTATTACTTGTTGCTATATTTATTGAGCATGTTTTAGCTTGTATTGATGATTAGCACTCATTACCTATTCTGATTAATATCATATTTCAGTTCACATTTTTCTTCTTATATCAAATAACATGATTTGTTATTTTTGCTATAATCCGATCGACACTTAGTTTTGCACTACTGTAACACGCCTTACTTCAGTAAGGCGTGTTACAATACGTTTGTATCATTGTTCTCTGAAACTTGAAACAAGGCATTGCAACTTTTGCCTTTCAAACCTAAGACTTGTTTCATGAAAAATGGCAATTGTAGACTACGATAATAAAACTGTATCGAGTGCTTTATAATTGACATAAGTATCAAATAAATGAATGCATGAAATGAGAGCAACAACTGTGAAGGCAACATTTATATACATGTTATACTAGAATGCTTGTACATGTATATTGATGCAGCAGAGCACCACATCGTGATTTCTTTTTCAGAAGCAAGAACTTTCTTTGAATCATGGCTATTATTGGGTTTAATGGGTCATGAATAAGAATTTCAGATTTCTTCAATAGTTTCTGTTGTTACATCAGAGTGGTGTTTCCCGCTCGCGATTTTTGTAGTTCGTTACCTAGCAAAATGTTGACCCTAACCATAAACCCAAACCCTAATCCTAACCCTTATCCTAACACTAATCCTAACCATAATCCTAACCCTAATCCTATAAACACTCTTCCTATAACACTCTTCCTATAACACTAATCCTAACCCTAATCCTAACACTCTTCCTAACACTAATTCTAACACTCTTCCTAACACTAATCCTATCACTCTTCCTAACACTAATCCTAACACTAAACCTAACCCTTACCCTAACCTAATCCCTCGTTATGTTATAGAAAAAACGCGCTTCCCTCTGCTCGTGTGTAGCCCTGTCAATGAGTCTCGTAAAAGCGAATGGAAAACCAAAATCCACTAAAAATTGTGATCCCATGTTTTCGTTGTACGAATCCAACGTCCTAATTCTTCATTTAGCTCATCTTGACTACGATATAAAAAAGACTATATATAATATCTTCATCTGCCAACACTATATTGGCAGATGAAGATGATGAAGAAAGGCTATGAAATCTGCAATACAGGGATTTTTCACCAATAGTCATCTTCCAAGAGAATTACATCGGGAGTACGAGCGCTCATCGTAAAACGAATGAAATGAAGGCTCCGAAAGATGACTACAATGGTAATCTACCAATGATTCTTCGTCTCTGTTACTTCACAAATGCACCAACACAACATATCAACGACTTGAATATAACATAAATGTACCCGACTTTAGATACAAAAAGCTCAAACACTTCATCTCGACACCTCCGATACGTTGTGCTAAATCAGATACAGCTGTTTCGCCCGAGCAGTTTTCCGTTTCTTGACGAAAATTCCGTAGTTGTTCCTATTATACTAGCTAATAATATAGTATATCATCGTAATCAAATTATTTGAATAAAGATGCAAGCGAAATATAAAGTGATATCTCATCCAGTTCGGTTGGTATTCCTGCTGTTAGCGAGTGTATCGTTAATATGGAATATCAGTACCCCCGTTCGCACCTTTTGTTGGAAATAATTCGATTACTTTGAGGGTGCGCTTTCGGTTTGAATTAGATGTGGATATTTCATGAAAAAGTGCCACAAGAGATAAAAGCTTAGCTTGGATGTGACACTATTATGAAGGATAAGTTTGCTGCTTATAATGTGCTTGTAAGAAAGTGGAAAAGTAAAAGTTCGGGTTATAATTTTTGTGGTATAGCTGAGCGTATGGTGAGAAATAATTAAGCTAATGCTATTTCACCTGACATTACAGTGTGTGCAGTGCTTCGAGCAGTCGCAAAATTATTATATTTCATATTTCATATGTTTTGGACCCTTTTTAATATTCATTAATTTAATATTAATAGTTCAAATAGTTCACTTAACTCCTTTGTATAATAATCTGGATCGAAATGAGATTCATTTCATGAGAAATAATTGCAAGAGTAACGTTTCTGTCATTATTAACGTCTGAATTAAAGGTAGAGGTCAAAGGTTATCACTAATTATGACCAATCATGGTCATTTTTATAGGAATGTCGATATCTTCCAATATTGTGGGGAACCAGATGATCAACAAATTTAAAATTCCTGATTGAAAATAATTATCCTGATCAACTTGTATGTGCATGTGAAGACATGTGCAAAAACTGCACATTTCAAACATGTGTTTATGCATTGCACTCTTCGGACAGGTGGAACCGGGGGTGGAACATATCACGGCCTTGGATAGCTTGCACCTGTGGTTGCCCTTATCTTACATATTTGAGAAGATTAGCCTCCACAATTCATGCATGACAATAGGGGTGCACCTGTAGATGTAAGAGTAACAGGTGGCGTGTTGTTGGACACGAAGAATGTGATTTTCCATTTGAAATCGATACACCTGGTAGACATGGCCTTAGTCTTCTTCATAGGGAGTGTAGATTTCAATTGGATTTCACCCATTCAGGTAACCCCATTTGAAATTCACACTCCCTCTGGGGAAGATTAAGGCAATGTCTAAAATAGGGGTGTATGGATCTCAAATGCAATAGCCTAATGTAGCGTGGACAAGGAAGTTGTCGCATATCGCATACAAACACCTGAAGAACTGACTATATAGTTTGATAAGTTCCAAATTGGCGAAGCCTCCTTACAGCAGCGAATGAATACAGAAGGGCGCGGGCGCGCACTAAGGCAACAATCGCACTGTGCATCATATGCGTGACGCGTGCGTGCGGCCAAAACCGCGTGTGTGTTGCCATAATCACATGTGTGGGCATGGATTACTTTTGCGCGCGCAGAGGTAAAAACCGAATATTTCTCCCCAATTTGGAAATTATTAAACTATATAGGCTATCTGCAAAACGGTTTGTTATCTTTTGTTTGTGTGCTTGTTTTAATCGTTGTTATGGAAATACACTTGTGATTTCTGTGGTCTGTGAAACAAAGTTGAAATCGGTATATGAAATTCTGAAAATGCTAATAAAAGCAGTGACAGTTAAGCCAGACTTTGAAAAACCATAGTAAAAAGACAGAGCGGCTGTTGCTTCTGGAGTGTAATATGATGACAGGATCTCGATTGTACTGTCCACTAACGGCTATTTAATAATTCAATTAAATTCATTGAACTTTTTGACTGCACTTTCGGCACAAAAGATGATCCAGGGTGTCCATGTACCATATATGGTCATCATACACCGAATATGGTCATCACACTACCGCCTGCTTCCGGTTGTCAAAAAAAAATGGACATCAGGAAATTTCTCCTCTCATTGGGGGGTTTATCTTATCCTATACTCTTATTCACCGTTTCCTTCACGAGAGGATGCAACCATTGTTCAGCCAATACTGGCCACGCTATGGCCACGCTATCTCAAGTATTGTTCTGGGAATTCCTCACCAAGAAATAATAAGCACAGAGTGTAAGCCATATCAGTAATGATCATCATGATGCTTTCTTGCCTTTGAACCCCGGTTAATACAAAACGCGCGGGAAAAAAAAGAAGTTCGTTATAGAATTATGAAAACAAGAACGCGAGCAGACTATAATTAATAAACCAGTATAACGTGGTTAACACAATGAGTACGTGTACTTGAAGCTTTAAATAGCAAACTGGATGGTATATTAAGTGCTGTGGACGCTTATTAACGTAATTTTTTAACAAGAACTTAACAAAAGAAAATTTTGATTGACTTTTTGGAAAACAAATTTAAGACAAATATGATTTTATATTAACTGGCATGAAGAGGAAGTATAGTTTATGAAAACAAAGAGGTAAACTCGGGAGAGAACTTTAAGTGTTTTTTGGATGCAGTTGTTCTGGAATCTAAATTGAACTTATTCTTCTACACTGCTTTATGGCATAGATCCTTGGATCTATGTTTATGGTGAATCACTCATTAAGTTAAAATAATGCTTGATGAGGTTAGGTGCTATTTTATTCTAAAGCAGATGATTTATTCATTCTTCGAAACTATGGAGTGGATATTCGTTAAAGAGTAAATTAGTCAGTTTTATTGCGATAGGGAAAGTGAATTTGATATTGCACTTACATATACATATTGCACCATCAAAACTAGCAATGCTCTCTTTAAGCTTATCTTGGATGACAGCAGCAGTTATGGTGTAATTATGACATACATAATTCGATATGGATTTCACAATACAACGATCATTACGGGTTAAATATATGTTTTGGTCGATTCTTGTGAATAATTAAATCAACATTCTGTTGTAAGATTTTATTCCTAATACGTACTGGTAGAAAATAATAGGAACTGTCTGGTTCTGTTCGAGAGCATGTGTGGTCTAGTGGAGCACGCAGGACTCATAATTAAAAGGTTGTGAGTTCAAGCCCCGCTACGGCCAACATGTTTGTATCCTTGGGCAAGGTATATGGTCTCAATTGCCTCGTGGTTCGGAAGTCACGTAGTAATGGTGAAGAGCAATACCCGAGCACGTTAAAGGTTACAGACTCTTTCGTAAAGACATGAAAGAGTAGGGGATCATCCCGGTCTGTATCTGTTCACACACCTAACAGACCCCAATGGAAATAAGCTTCAATCGAGGCTTTCTTGGGCTATCCAGGATCGTAAGGCCCAAATAAATAATACAAATACGATACATTTCCGTCCTTAAATTACTTCTGATCAATTGAAGAACAGGGCCCTATATTGCATAAAAGTTAAGAATAAGTTCGTTTCGGAAGAAGAATATTTAAGAATTCTTTCTGAGTTGAGCCAAGTTCTAAAGTTTGACCTATAGGGGATATCATGAAGAAAAACTTATGAGAAGAAGAATAACTCTTCTTAAGATGAATCTTAAGTTTTATACACTAGTTTTAGTAGAACCCAGATCTTGGTTACCAAGATACCGTATGTGATCTAATGTGCCATCTCGTTACGAGAGACAGAGACATTTTCGAGTTCAAACCAATTTACTTAAATATAGCAGGCACATTCAGTGTTGTGTTGGGTGTATCCTATTTTATAGCTATCCTATAATTAAACAAACCAATCGTTACAATAAAATTAACAAAACATGTAAAGAGTAATAAGCACAAGTATTTCCCCCCGGGGGGGGGGGGGTACTCGGATTTGGTTTGGTCGGGGGTGTGCCGCTGGAGATTCAAAACCCATACCCATTTTTAGGGGTGATTTTGGAAAAATCGGTACCCATTTTTAGGGGTTTTGCTTCATTTTATACCAAATTTTCGCAAATTATCGGGAAAATAGACCTAACTTTTGCAAAATTTCGCGAAAATAGACCCATTCGTAAAAAGTGACCCCATTATTAGGGATTTCCAGCAAAAAATCATACCCCATGTTTAGGGATTTTGTGCCCAAAAAGCTACCCATTAGAGCGGCACACCCCCGTATGTCGACTTTGGTGAGTACCCCCCGGGTATTTTCCCTATTCTTTTCTTTAAATGTTTTTCTTCAAAAAGGCTTTCTTCTACTTCAAGGTTAGAAAACTGTATGTCATCACATTCAAAACATTTATTGTTAGTCCCGTAAAAAAACACACGATAATACACAACTTTACGTTATAACTAATATTTAATAACCGTAACGTATGATGACTTAAGATACCAGGATCTTATATAATTATACATTACATGTTTTCATTGTTAAAAGCCAAAAAGTAATACTATCGACATAATATTTTGTTATTTTTTGTGGGAAAGATTAATTTTCAAACTCACCACCAAATAATAGCGGTTTGTTCTGTGCATGAAAGTGATGTGTGAAAGTCCATTGGATGAATAAATTTAATCTAGGTTACTACTTTAGAATATTGTTATAAATAATTGGTCATATTAAACCACCACAATGACAATGTTGCTCTTACTCGCAGCTAAACCCATTCGCACGCCTGACATTGAACGCTCGGTACCTCCCCGGAGATCCCCTTAAAGTGACGGGGAACGTAGAGAAGGTCATGACCCTCATTTGCATACTTCAATTTTTTTAGCTTGCATTTTCACGCGCGTATAGGTGATCGGTCTAACTATGGAGTTCAAATTTCAAAAATTCAATAGCTGAGGAAAATTATGTAGGGAAAAAACAACCACCGCTGACTTCGGCTCCCCTGAACACAATATGTTGAATGAGAATTTTTTTTTGTATCGATTTGTTAAAATACAACGCTTGTATCAACTGAACTGATCAAATTTACTCGAATATGAGCTTCTTTCGGTGAAAAATTAGCAAGCAAAAAGCAAAGATATTATCATATTGACCGGTTTGGGATGAGTTTGAAATTGTTAACGCAGCGCAAAGATGCACATGTTCACAATGGTGTAACGTATTCCGGTACCTTCATGCAGTCTATTGACCTATCAGAGCTTGTTACGATGTCCGCAATTCAAAAGTTAACCGTCAAAACCTTGGTTTTAACCAATTACATGATAGTGATGATGAATAAATAAAAGCACTAAACATGACTGATAGTGGAATATAGTGGAAAGGTTTTGAAATCTGCATAAGTTAACAAATGTTTTCAAACGTTACCCGTTTTATCAATACACGATCTCAACAAATGTGATATAATTATTTAAAATGCAACTTTCCTCTTAGATCAAACCACGAAATTATTATTTGCTCGCCGTTTTTCTGATTTTCCGACTGGTCAGTTCTGCTGGGCCTCCTCCTCTCTTGAAAAATTAGCATTCTCACTTCTATTTTCGGAATTTTGTTGTTGTTTTTTCGTCAAGTACACCCGTATCCCGTTACCCAACTAACACTTCATCACCAGCAATTCCTCCATTTCGTTAACCTCCAGATGCGTCAGTTAAAAAAAAGGAAAAAACCGTATGCATTTATACAACCCATCTTCTTCTATCTAAATAATACTGGACGGGGGAGAGATAGTTTAAGCAATTCAAACGGAATACATACCGATCAGGGAGCAAAATTTGAATGGGCTTACGTATTGCCTCATCATTTTCCCCCTTTCTTATGGTATACACCGTACTGCACATCAATTTCGTTGGCATCTCAGCTCATCGCATGGAGTAATAGTTCCAAATGCTCCTAGTTTGACCCTATATTCTTTTCGCCTCGGCTCGTATATCGCTGTTTGTTGTTTTTAGCCGTGTCTATCATGACTCACGGCTCTGCTGCGGCTCTCCCCAGTGCCGACGTTCCATTTCGCTTTTTTGTCTTTGCCCATCTCTCTTTACCCTGTCTATATGTGTCTTCATCTCGATGCCTCCTCCTCTTCAAGATGGTCTATCTCTCTGTGGTATCCTTACGGCGTTTACATGTACATGTGTCATCTTCAATCGTAAATTCAAAATCGATATCTCCGCCTGAAAAAACGAGCGACACTTTCGCCTCTTGCGCTTTTGATGTTTAAGTTTTTTATATTTTAAAACAAAAAGTCAATTCATTTTGTGTTATTAACATGATAAATAATGTTTTAAAAATGTGTAAACAGCATTTTGCTGAAGGTTATACACATTTCTGTCTCCATTGGGTATATTATTTGATAATTTCAGTTTCTAAAGCATTCTAAGCTTTTTAAACTTTCACCGTTAATCAATGAGCTTTAAAAGTTGTATGTGAGCATTGTAAGTTCAAAAGCTTAATAGTGGATAGCACAAATCTTATGAAAAAAGCACCCAATTAGACTTTGAGACACCAAGTACCTATGGATTTCATCGAAAAGTGAATTACAAATTTTAAAACGTTGCCAACTCTGTTCATAAAGCTTTTTTTGATAACTATACCGATAACACGAGGCCATTGAAAGGATTATCAAATCCCTAAACCCAATTGTATGTGCAATATTATATCTGCCCCACCACGACAGAAGGAAGTATGGGACAATTTGAATTTGTTGATATATGATGAAATAACTATTTTTGTGGATTTTTTTATATTTTTTCAAACAATTAATTACATTTGTTAGTTTACTATTAAAAAAACGTTATTAATTATTTGAAAAAAATATGAAAACTCCACAAAAACAGTTATTTCATCATATATCAACAAATTGTCCCATACTTTCTTCTGTCGTGGTGGGGCAGATATGCACTGAAACATATTTTGCAACCAATGATGCAATTGACACAATTCAAAAATTTAAGATGCTTCTGTAGCAAAACAAATTGATTTTTCAATAAGAATTTGTATTTTTTATAACGTTGCTTAATTCTACTACATGTATTGCGAATAGTTATAAAAATAATGGAAGAAAACATGACGGACTTAGTTTTATTACCCAACTTACAGAGAAATACGAACTACATCTATTCTACGGGTCAAAATTCGAAATAACCGACATAATGCAACTTCATAAATGTTTTTCCCTCTGAGGTTTCAACCTTTTAACATCAGCGTATTGACTAATTATCTGGCCGGTTGAGGTAACAAGTTAAAAGGGTCATTTCAAATTCCAAATTAGCTGCCATGGGATGTGGTCATAGGGATCGAATTTTAAAAATGACCACCAAATAATTTACTTCTTTTCGCAACCTAACGAGGAATTGTAACGCGTGTCAAGGTATCAGGGTTAGGGTTATACATAGGTTTAGGGTTAGTGTTAGCGTAACACTTATAACCCTAAACCTATGTATAACCCTAACCCTGATACCTTGAAACGTGTTACATCCCTCGTTAGGTTGCGAAAAGAAGTAAATTATTTGGTGCCGTTAGGGATAGAGTTTATGATTCGGGTTTAAATTAGTGGGTCCCTCGCTAAGTTACGAAAAAGAAAATCGTCAACCGGGCAGAGATGCTCTCAATAAGTTTGGATGTGATATGGGGATGATCTGACATAGGCCTAATGGGTCATTTTGTAAGAGGTTTCACGCACAAAAACACATCACAAAAGGGATCGTTCAGTTAGAAAGCCAAATATTTGAGGGGGGGGGGGGGGGGGGAATCAGTGAGAATCCTACGTTTAATTAAAGGGGTCATTCAGTGAAAACCCCACAATTTATCCAGCCTTCTCTAGAGGCATTCAGTGAGTAAATTATCTGACAAAAAGTGGTTCAGTTCATTTATGACGGGTTTACAAAAAAGGTGATTATTTTTTTTTAAAAAAAGGCGTTATTGGTGAGGATATAGATAGTAACAATATGTCCAAAAAGAGAGGAAGCCGCACCCCTCCGGATACTACCTTTTGTTTTCTTTGATAATACAACATTTTCTCACGATTACCAACTTCCTCGTGGACCTGGATTTCAATGAAAGTCCTAGGATTTTCACGAAAAACAAACAAATTTGTTTTTAAAATTATTTCGCAATCTGACTTATTATAACCTCTCTCACGTTTCATGTAGATAGCTGGAGCGATTAACGAATTAATTGTTATCTTAATTTAACATTGTTTTGATGATGAAATAATGATTACTTTGCGTTAAATTGAAAGGGTGTTATATATTCATTTAAATTTACATTACGTCAACATTGCAATATTTGTTGCATTTGGTAACACACACATACTGAAGAACGTAACGTACTTTAATCCTTTAAATTAAAAAATTCAATAAAGTCAAAATGTTGGGCCATTGGTGTCAATAGTAAAGTCCAAATAAGGAAGTACGTATACATTTCACTTATTAAAAGGAATTTTGAAGATAATTAGATTAAAACGATATCTCTGTACGTTTCTGTTCAAAATGTTGGCGTTTTGCTGTGCTGGAAGGGACACATTTGTCATTTTGTAGTTATAACACGAATCGAATTTCGATTTTATCTCAAGAAATATAGCAAAAAGAGTAAATGAGAATTGGACAGATTTATAATAAGTTAAGAGAATCGACCAATAATGTGCATTCTTAAGGAACGTTCCAAGTCCTGCTGATCTATTTTACACCAATTGCTATCAAAATGTAAAAACGATCATCTCTTGAATAGTCATCCTTGATTGAGGGTCTGCGATTGATCAATTGGAATGTTTTTGTTAAGATGTTTAATGACATACCGTATTTGCCTAACTTATATAGAGCTTATGTTAGTGTAATAAGGTCACAACATGTCAGGTTCTTGTCCCACTAGTTCTTAAGAAATGTTTATCACATAGCTCTATAAAAAAAAAGGTCATAATCGTCGCAAAATATGGATTATATGCCAAAAATTGTTAGATCATCATTATTTTAAATCAATTTCTACCAAAAAGCAGACAAATATGATTTAACATTTTTGGTTTATATTAGGAAGTCAGGATGGAACCTTCAGTCTTCACAACATATATACCACCTTAACCAATTGAGCACTTACGTGCTTCTTACAGCGTTTCCAATTGGTTTATTACGTGACACTTGCATTTAAGTAATCATTTGGAATAGAGCTTATACAAATATTTTAAGGTTAATCCTCGTCATACATTGTCACCATTCTTACGATGTCGATGATTGGCTCAAATGATGATATATTCTTCTTCGCAACCAATCGGCAGGGAGTTACCAAAATTACCAAACATGCTACTTTGTAATCTTGTATACAGTTGGTAATTATTATAACATTCATGACATTGGTAATAAACTCTACAGTCCTGCCGCTTTACCTCAACCAGTCGTCTTATTAACGCTCGAAACCAGCCAAGCTTGAGTAGCATGAATTAATCGATAAAACAAGAAAGACCACAATCTTTTAAATGCCGGGTGTTTCATGGTTCATTTGTCAAATGTATTCGATCTCGTTATTATATCAGCTCAAACCATCTAAAAACCGAGATTAATTTTTAAATGCGCTGATCCTTAAATAAACATGCTGTTGCCAGATTAAATAATTCGAATCGTCATAAATCTCACGGAGAGATCTGATCTTGATCAGAAACACTTGATTTCGAAATAAGCTTAATTCATTTTGGTAGCTTTGTGTTTATCAGCTGATCGGACAGATTTAAGCTACAGATAAAACGTGTCACGTTAACAATGGTTAATAACAGCATTGTATTGAAACGTAACAATGTTAAGAGCTTACGTTTCTTTTATATTCGAATTGGTAGTGTTACATAATTATAGTATGAAATAGTGTCGATATTCATGAATCAATGTTGATACATATGGCTACCTCTGAGCCTAGGCAGATTCTGGAAATTGGCTTGAGCAACACCATGGATTGTATATTCATACATTACATGGGGTTTGCGATTCAACCTATACCACCATATTGTCGTCTGGCGATTGCCTTTTTGGTATGAATCTCAAAGTACCGGCCTCTTTTCTGGAAGGTCTATAAATTTTGAATTGTTTGATTATAATACTCTAAATATGAATTTTTGATTGTGGTTGGCAACTATTTTATTATTGTTAAAAATATGTACATACAAACATCAGTGTGACGTAAACATGTAAATACAAATGTCACTATGATTTTCAGTTTCTATTAGACAAAAGTATGAGATAATGATTATTACTGTTCACAAATTATCCCTATTTTAAAATCAATATTGATGAGCATGACTGCATCATGAGAAGATAAAATAGGAGAATTCCCCCATCTAGTCATCCGGTCATCACATACGGTATTATATGTGGTGTGTATGCCGCGGTTATGAGAGTACTGGAGTGGAGTCACTATGGCAAAAATGTTGTGGGTTCCAGCCCCATATTGGGGTATATCCTTGGAGTAAGACATTCATACGTTAGACTAGTGTAAAGACCCCATTGCAGAATGAAGCTGTATAATCCTTTAATCCATGAATAAACGATTTTGTGCTAGGTTAATCCCGTGGTGTCTAACACCAAGGATATATAGGCCTATTTGTGGGCACGTGTGGCGTAGCGGATAGAACACTGGATTCATAATCAAAAGGTTGTGGGTTCGAGTCCTGTTGTGGTCAACATGTTGTGTTCTTGAGTAAGACACTTTACCGCAATTACTTATCTCCACCCAGGTGTAAAATGGGTAGCTGTTTGGGGATAATCACAATCTAAGTGTCTGATAGGAATACGCGCAATTATCAGAATTTGTAAGATATGTAGCGATAACCTAAGTGAAGCAAACTGATTCTTATGTATCCTATACTGAGCAGCGGAATAAATGTAAAGCGCTTCGAGCATACTTAATTTGATACATTTATTTTTCCTTTTATTTTTGCGAGTGCATTGCTCATGTTGGGAAATACATCTCCCAGTATATTGCTCAGCCATTCCTGCTTTTAAAGGTATATTATGCGATCTTTTCCAGGGAACGCCTCAATCCTCGGGAGAAAAAAAATTGAAGCAGATTTGCTTGCAGATTTACATTTTTGATCATAAATCGTAAATACATTCCAAGTTACAGGGCGATACGATTCCTAATCGCTTCAAAATCATGGTTTTAAAGTAAAAATAAACTGTCGGGTTAACCCGACAGTTTATATGTTCACTCTAAATTCACTCTAAAACCATGATTTTGAGGTAATTAGGAATCGTATCGCTCTGCAACTCGGAATATATTTATGATTTATGATCAGAAATATAAATCTGCAAGAAAATCTGCTTAGAATTTTTTTTCGAGGATTGAGGGCGTCTCCTGGAAAAGATCACATAATATACCTTTAATAGCATGAATAAGATGTCACTTACTATAGAAACATGTGTTTTCATTTGAATACATACAAATGTGACTTCAAATAAGTGAAATCTTATGACCAGCGCCATGTCCATGATTTCTATGGCGGGGGGAAGGGGGCGGAGGGGTGGGTGGGGCCGTGGGGGAAGACCCTTTATTCCCCCGAACGACTTTTCATCATTTCCCCTGATTATCCAACTGCTTATGACCAATTGTAATGATAGAAAACAATATACATGTATATTAATAGATGCGTTATTTAGAATAAAGTTTTAGTGAAACAGTGAATCAATACAAAGCAGCAAATCCATGTTACATACACGGAGGTTTGAACGACCAGAAATCAAAATCCTAACCTATAATTAATGATACTGAAATCCCTAAATCCGATTTAGAAATCCAATGTCGAATGTGTACCGTTTGAATTCGTTTTCTTTATTGCTATTAATTTGCAATATTTACCCCATTTTGAAACAGTAATCTTAAAATAAATTTGAATTCTAAGCAATCGACTTCCGGAATTGGGACACAGGCAAGTGGAATTACCCGCCGTAAAAACGATAATCAACATTTGTTCAGGATTTTCACCAAAAAAAGAGAAACCAACGTGCTATTTGAAACTTGGATTAGGAATAATTGAATTTTGATCCATTTTTGATTGTGTCTCTCTAGTACATTGACTGGTTCAAAGAAAAGTTGCTATTTTAAGGTTTTATGCAAATGAACTTCCGAACGAGCAGGTAGTAGAATTGCCGTCTGCGAAACAACGACAAAAGCTTGTTTACGGGTTTTCTCTTTTTGCGCGCGTGACATTTTACGCACGGCTATGATATCTGACCTTAAAATCTACAACACACGTTATATCGCTTTATAGATTTTCTTATTAGGTAAAATCTGTAAATTACTTTATTAATTGCTGATAGCGAGAGGACTTGTACCTACCTATTCACTTATATATAGGTTCTGAGGCATGTTCGATACGGCAAGGTTTGACAATAGGGGCGCTATAAGCTTAATATATGACTCGAGGAACTAGATTGAGGATATATAGTAGACAGCAAAACAATGCGTATGAACAATGCAATTTCGAGCGTTATATATTCTATTGTGAATTTGTGCGCTCTGGGTATACTTGTATAAACATCATGTAGCCTAAATGCATATTTTGTGGTTATATGCTGTAAGATGATTGGCGTGGGGTTTGACATCTACCGGCCCATAGCCGAACGTGTCAAAATGTCCCGAGTTTGTTAAAACGGAGAGAAGTATCACTGGGGGCATTGGACGTACGAACATAATAAACGCATAAAACCAGTCAATACATATTAAATTAAAGTTTTTGTTACGGCTACGTACACGTCCAATTTCACGAAACTGTGAGGCTGGGACTCTTGTTTTTTAATCTGTTTGCGCACACTGGGGAGAGCGTTTGTGGGGTAGTTTTACGCACAGAAGCAACACTGGTGCTCCGCCTGGACTTTGAAACAAAAACAACAATAATCAAACTAAAGGGCTTGAACAGGTTTTCAATTTAGTAAATAAGGTTAATTCATACACGGAGAAGTCTGTAGTACATGGTGGTAAAGTGAATTGAACTTCACTTGAGGGTGTGTGGGACTCCGTTTCTGGCCTTACGGATAGACAGGTGTAAGCTCTCCTGTGTTGGCAAAAAGAAGAATATATATTGGCGCCGGTTGTAAGTAACTTGGTAACCCAAAGCTTGACATTTATGGCGAATGTACTTTCAAAGATTCCGGTGGCCTTCGTACTTTTCCCAACTTAATAAAATTGAATTCCATCACTCCTCTAAAACGTGTGATTGAACTTAAAGCGTTTGTGGTAATGTTGTATGAAGTGAAGCTTGTTACGCATCGCGTTGCGGAAGAAACGGTTCTTAAGGATTGTGTTGAAGTTTACTGTGGAAGAATGAGATGCTGAGATAAGAACGGAAAAGAGGATGCGACATCGCACTATTATACGCGTATGCAGGAAAAACCATTTCCTTCAACATGGCCATCGACTTTGACAATGATGACCGCGCGCGGTCGTTACTCCTTCTGCACTTCATACTGCTGATAGCTGAATGTCAATGTGTTGGCGAATTAGTTATCTGAAATCCCCTATTTCTGGCAAACCTATTTTATTGCAAATTAGCAATGCAACTTGCCAATAACCCTCTTCGAAAGTCTTATATGCAAACAAATATGACAAACCAATTTAAGACAACCGATTCGTCCCAAGAATTAATAAATAATATATTAATTATTATGTAATGCACATTATGATGGAATCAATTGGCTACACTGGTTACATGTAGGTATAGGGACCTTTGTTCGGGTGTGGACTTAGGAACAGTTTTAGACAGCTTTGGCTATAATCGAACAAACCATTCTCGATCAATTTGTCATATACGCGCGCGTACTTTGCGTTGCGCGTACAAGTCATGAATCCAGTGAAGCTAATCAAGTGCGTTATACTTGTGTGTATTTCTGACATGCGTATTTGGTGATCGAGCATTATGTGTTTTGATTATAGTTACATTGTCAATGTTCATGTTCATGTTACCTTATAATATTAGGAGGTAACAGCAGCAAGTATATCAGTGATCGCGTCACGATGACGCGCACTGAACTTGGGTGGGATTGCGTTAATTCGCGCTGCCGTTACCATAGTTACCTCCCAACCCGAGGTGGGGTGTGTACACAATATATGCATTGTCATGATTGTGTTTAACAAACACAGTATACATGTCTGTTGGTATTTATCCCGGACAATCTTGATCTTCTTCATGGCTAAATGACATTGTCAATGTTCGGACCACCACTCTCAGATCCACCGCCGCGGTCATTCACTTCCAATATGTACAACGTCTATGACGTCATAAGTAAGAGTACTTTGCTCTGTTCTGGTCTGTTGTGTGTATAGATCCGATCAAAACGGATTGTTGCATATACAACAAAATAAACCATGGCATTCTGAAAGGAAGTAGTAGAGAGAATTTAGAAACCACTATGGCCTATTTGAACAAAAGTATAGTATTTGAGGACATTGTACTTTATATGTTTCCTGAGCGATTGTACTTTGAGTACTATCATTACACCATTCCATTTATAAAATATAGGTCTAAATTATCTCTATATTAGAGCAGTTCTTGATAGTGGGCCGTAATTTAGGACACATTTTAACCCAGTTTCGTTGCTATTGCTATGTGGCTGCTACGTAACAAGACAACATCCCGAGCAACATCCAGTTCCACTGTTGCATGTGTTGTTTTGTTCGGAAACTAACAGACCTTGTCATGCTTGTTGTAGATCTAGATTCATTCATTTACGCCTACTCATCATTACTACTTTCATTTACAACGTTTTATTAACAACATTCAAAAGTATACCATGATAATGACGTAAAGACCAACAAGAATTACTAACAAATATAAAACATGAACAATTAATGGGTAGAAAACTAAAAAACAAAAAAACAAAGTAAAACAAAATAAGCACTAGAGGTTTTTATTTGTCCATCTCACATTATCTTGTGTGCACCACCAGCGCAGAATTTACTATAAGAAGTCATCGATGAAATTGTTCTGACCTCTGAAAACGTGAAGAGCTAAGAGTTCATTGAACCGAAAATTAGATCTTTACACCCAAATAAGACGTTACACGCTTTATGTTCTTAAAATAGCTATCCAACCGTTTACAGAACCATTTTGGCGCATATAGGACCTATTTTGATTTTTTTTTACCGAGCCATTACATTTTCTGTCTCACACGCAGATTTTGAATATTTTTTTCTGAGAGTGTATGATCATCTTATGATAAGTACTTCACTATATTTTTTCCACAGTTGTACCGTAAGTTGCATGACTCGAGAACACGCGCTGCATACAAACTACCGGTCACTAGACAAAACTCATTGATTTGACTAAAACAACAATTCCACTACTCGAAAATTCACAACGTCTGTACTCGAAGAAGATTTTAAAGACACCACCACAATGCATTGCGTTTTTGCAAAATGCCTTAATTCTGGTCTCCAATTTGTCTCGGTTCCCATAGACATATGCCCGGGACATATATGCACACAATCATGGCTTCATAGCGCGTTCATCGTTAGAGCTCTTAGGTTCTAGTTTACATCAATGGGTAAATTAGTTTCAGTGTTCCCTTTTCTTAATATTTCTAAAACTTAAGAGCTCGACAAAAGCATCGTGTGAAAAAAAGCTTTAGTTGGCTGGCGTTCGCGCAATGCATTGTGGGAAGACCTTAAAACCTTCTTTGGTCTGTACTTATTGGCAATCATCATATCAGAATATATATATTTGGTGACACAATACAGACACGCAGGTAAGGTAGATAGGTAGGTAGGTATGTAGCGGTACAGAAACCTATGAATTTTATAGAAACCGTATTTCAAGTACTTTATAATATCGTGCATTTAAGCCACTGACACAAACTTTCTACTATAGACGATATTAAAAAAGGCCGCTTAAAAACCAAATCGTTTCTCCTCCCTTACCTATTCATTTTTTAAGTTTGGACAATATTTAGTGTTTATTTTCAAACATTAAGTAATGTTATTTGGTATTAAATCTGTTATCTTGTTTATCTTGCTTACTATACATGTATCTACGGAATTTCAAGTAGAAAGATTTAACCTATAAGCATATTGTTGAGGAATAAATTCATAAAAATAACCAACACGCTACTAGAAATAAGAAGACTGTAGAAACGTCACTGATAGCAATGTAACTCATATTTAAACACACATACCCAACAGAAATGTGAACCTCTATATCTTTTTAAAATTCAAAGATCACGAGGACGAGAAACGATGAATATTATTTTATGGTGGCCTGATAATAAAGCGCGCGGTCACTTTTACTTTTCTCTGTGCCTAAGTGTCCTTTTGGGCGGTGCTCTCCAATTAATGATACCCTAGCTAGCTGGGCACCTATAGTGGTACAAAATAAGATGATGCATTCATCATTATGTGAAATAATCATCATTTTAGAGCACCGTTTTGGAGGAGCACTAGGGGAAATAGTCGGGTCGTTCACCTGTAGTTTGGCCACGCTATGTGGCGAGCTCGTCAAGCCACGGTAGGAACGGATGCTTGAAAAGACATCACTTGCTACTTGAAATCATATATTCTGAGGACAGAATGATAATGGGAGATGATGAGCATGTGAATATAAGAATGTATGACTGAGTTGCGATGCTAACATCTAGATAAGTCAATGTAGCCTATACCCGAACGGTCTTACAAACGGGCAGACCAACCGTTTGGATGTTATCATCATACATCACATTTGAAATGGTTGTGTACACGTACCATAAAAAAATGATGTCTGCTCTGAGCGCTGATGCTACTATTTGGTGAACTTGAGATTATCATATTTACGAAGGCATGACAAGTCATCGTAATGTTGGGGTAGTGTCTACCGAACATAAGGAGTTTTTTTGAGGACCGACCGTCCATCATGAATTAAACAAAGACAATCATGTTTCAACATTTGCAGAAGTAGATGGGAACTCTTGATTGCTTGTTATCGGGGCAATGATTAAATCAGCTTGCTTTTATAACTGATTTTGTGTGGGGTGTGTGGGTGTGTGCTGAGCTTTGGTCTCATCAAACATTTATTTCTGGATTCTGTGGCCTTAACGATTTAGTAGAGATTTTGGTGGGATTTGGGTTGTTTAAAACTAATTTTCATTATCCAAATATTAATTTAATTGAAGGAGGTACAAATATTGGTCCACGGGATATAAAGTGCGTTCACGCCCCCCATTCTCATGCGCCGGAAAGCCACTTACTACACTACTAAAATTACCAGTGCAATGACATGTGAACTAATGAAAACCTTTCAACCACCACGAACGGCATCAATACTATCTAAATTCAGATCTTAAAAAGCTGGTATGATTAATTGTTAGAATTGTAAGGAGTCACTTGCCAAGACCACTTGACAAGTTGTAAACTGCCAATAGAACTTGCAATGCTAAGTTTGTTTCTGTAGCTGTCTTCAATAAACTTCACTTGTGCTGTTGGACAAGAGAAACTGGGACATGATCTTTACTGTGCTAGAGATTATAGAGATAAACGATAGCCACACCCTAAGCCTCTGCTACGGGGTACGGAAGACTTCAAGTAACAAACAGAGAGTAAGAGACAGTTAAAGTATACACTTTTCAAGTAGAAGTAGTATAGTAAGTAGATGTTGGTGTCAAGATTTATACACGCAAGAGGAGTAAAAGCGCTCCACGTGTAGTTGGTGTTCTTTAGTACTTCCGATCCGGCCCTAAGACATTCCGTGTTATCTCTTACATGGACGCAAACAAAATACATCTTCATAGCAACCGAGCAGAAGGAGGCTTAAGAGGAAAAAAGAGTCTCTCTACCCAAAGAATTGACAAATTGACAAATTACTACAATGTAGTCAATTCTATCTTGTCGTGTCATCGGCTGACTACAGGTTTTTAGTGTCAGTGCTCGATGGTGGTTTTTGAAGTTGTGCCCGGGAGCGCATCTAGCCACTTCACTCAGACCCCGTTGAGATCCGAGGTGTAGGAGACAAAATAGGGGAGGTGTTCTCTCTTTCTCGGTGTCATGTCTGTAGATAGCTTATAGGTAGAGATGGTTGTACATAAACTAACCCGGGAGAATAGCACTCTTCTATCCGCCTCAGGATATAGAAAAAAGAAGATAATAAGATGCAAAAGGAAATCTAGAAGGGGAAGAGTCTATGTCCTATCTGTTGGTGAGATGGTGGATGCGGCATGTTTATAAGTGTTCTCCGCGGCGGCGATAGAGAGCGCCGAGCGACACAGAGAAGTAAACCCGTGGCGTAAGTGTCAGCTTTGTCGCATGGGCAGAGTTACGGGTTATGGAAGGTGTCGACAAAACCCCTTTGTTCACTCATCTGATTGACTATAATAAAATCTGACTTCTCTGGCTTTTTTTCTAATGTGCAAATCAAATTACTGTTTTTCTTCTGACGTTGTAATTGTAGTATTGGTTTGGATTTTTTTTGTTAGTTTTATTACATGTATACAGCTACTTATGGTAGTGTTTTCATGCTACTTGAGCATATCAAGTATCTTAATTTGTAGTGTAAATGTCAACGAGTAGTTTTTATTAATAGAAATATAGAGGAGTGTATTGCCTAATAAAAATGATAGGGGCGTTGCTACTGCAAATTGGTTCTGAATACAATTCTATTACTGATTAAAGTATCTGGAGCACTAAACCACAAATTGGGTTACGATGAAAAGGGCATTATTATTTGTTAGTCTATATAGACATGATACAGGCCAAGGTCAATCAGACTTTCCTTTGTCTATCTTAACTATACACCAATTCAGCTTGCATGGAATAAAAATAAATTGAAAAGATAAAAAACAAATAATACAATGTCAATATTATTTACGCTCCTGTGGAAAATCTTAAAGAAACTGGTATCCTAAAAAAATTGTGTGGGTGAGGCTGTGCGTGTACGAACACTAGCCTCTTCGCAACACTTTTGATTTGCTATTGTATTTTACAAATCGTCCATTGGACGTGTCTGAATCAATTACAACTTCAAATGGTTTGCCGCTTATAGTCCGTTTCCTCTTCTTTCTGTTGGATTGGTTGAAAGACACACTTTGGAAGAGAATTATAGTGATAACTCGTTATTCCGGTTTGTTCACAATGGCGTAGGTAACTTGTACCGAAGTCATCTGCGGGTAACCAACCATGATACTGGACTGTTAAAGGTACAACCACCGTTGATGTGATTCAAACTGGTACAATTTCAATTATTACTCACTTCATGGTATATGATCGTCATTACCATGTTCAGACTCCAGACTGGGTCTTATCTGTCCCTCTAAATGGACCAATCGAGCACCCTCCCTCACTAAGAGGGCCGTGTGTACATGTAGATAGTGTAGATGTGAAGGCTTCAGTCTAGGTCAGAATCGTGGACTTGGGACACGATTGATTATCAAGTTTCGAAAATCTTTATCAGAGATTCACTTTGAATATTATTATACAGAACATGAATGATCATTACATAGTTCAAATGTTTATTTCGGAAGATTTCAAATTTAATGTTAATCAATGCACAAGTTTCAAAAACTCATCAAATTATTCTATGATAATTTATAGTGGCGATAATGAGTATCATCAATACAAACGTGGTTTCATAATCAGAGAGATAATAATCGTTGCGTATGTGCACACACGCATGATAGCATCGCCTATTGCGATAGTTCCACTCTTCCGAAAGATGATACCGTTATACAAGAAATGAGGCTGAATGTCAACGACATGAATAGAATTTATACAATTCCTTAGCGATTTAGGTTAAAGATTTCTAGGTCGGTAGGGTGGTAGTATGTGATTGGTCGGTTGGTCCTGCTTTCGGGTTGGCTGGTTGGATGCTCGGTTTGTTAACATTTTCCACGCGGCAGGCGTCTGCAGACGACAGCTCCAAAATGTCACACATTTTTTGAAAAATGTCAAACATTTTGAATTTCATCACCATACTTGGAATCACCATGATAAATGCATTAAAATAAGTATAAACATGCCTAGTATTGGTTCAGTAATTCTTGAGATAGACTTTGAAAGTTGGGAATGGTTTCTGAAAAATCTGCTTTGTATATGGTAAAACCAACAGCCGCGTGGAAAGTGTTAAGGCCACATGTGACTTATGCATTAATCGCATCACCAATTTCTGTTTCATTAAATAATGATGAAGTTTGAAAGATGAGGTTTCATACCACGCGGTTGTGACGAACTGTGCCGTAACCTCATCAGGAAGCAGGCGGATGGACTTGGTGTTAATGAAGCTTTTAGGTGTATTTTATGAAATGTAAACACACCATAGACATGGCAGCTACAGAATCATTGATTTAACAGAAAATATAAATTGGCATCAATGGCAATGATTTTCACAAAGATGACACGGGACCTTTGAATAATTTTGACTCGTGAATATGATTTAATTACAATTACCCTTTGCAGTCACATTGTATTATAATTTAATTCATACTTGAAGCTGGAAGTACGCACCAATTAATAACTATAAAATCAGTTGACATTTGTAGCAGCAAACATAACATATTCCAAGGAGTTTGCATCCAACAGTGGAACTAATCACCGGTCCATGCACCCTTTATATCTCTTATGTCTCCATAATATATATTTCTAATATTTAAAACGTTATTCCCAGTTTATCTTACACTTTAAACACTTTCCACGCGGCTATTATTAGTTTTACCATATATACAAAACAGATTTAAAAAAAAAAACTTTTCTCAATTTTCAAAAGTCTATCACAAGAATTACTGAACCAATACTGGGCATGTTTGTACTTATTTCAATGCATTTATTATGGTGAATCCAAAATATGGTAATGAAATTCAATAATATTTGAAATTTTGGAATGTCGTCTGCTAGTTAGAAATTATAATTAAAATAGACATGTATTTACAACTGTTCTATGTGTATTGTATTGTATATTGTCCAATGCCTTCGAATGTTGATCGGCTGATTTCCAATTCCAAGTCCCCTTAATCTGAATGTATCTATCAGTGTGTTACTGCTGTTCTGAATAAAATTGGAATGATTGAAAACAATCTCGTTATTTAATATTAATAATTATTTCTACTCAAAATCACCACGAAATGATTTAGATTTATATTCCACAAAAATTGAATGAAATATTTTGACTCTGCTTCATAATAATGATATTAGATTCAGCAGTAGGTAATAGGTATCAACGGTCATGCACCTCGGCCCATCGGCGTATAAACTGAGATAACACAACATATGTTCCTGGGAAGATCCCCGAGAGTAGATCAACCTCAGGAATGCAGAAGCCTTCAGCACCGTCCTATAAACATCAACCCTCCAAAATAGTTGTAAAGAACACGAAATTACATATTTGTTGATTACTATCTACTAGAATAATAATCATCCTCGGGATAAAGATGTCTCGAATTCTTCTCCGCTCCTTTTAACACTTTCCACGCGACTATTTGTTTTACCATATAAAAACAGATATTTCAGAAACCTTTCCCAATTTTCAAAGTCTATCTCAAGGATTACTAAACCAATACTAGGCATGTTTGAACTTTATTCAATGCATTTCTCATGGTTTTTCCAAATATGGTAATGAAATTCAATAATGCTGACATTTTTTTTAAGAATTGTGAAATTTTGGAATGTCGTCTGCCGCGTGGAAAGTGTTAATATATCTTAATCGTCTATTAGCTAACAATTTGAAGTATTAGTCGCGAAGAGGGGCGGGCCGCGCATTAAAAACACAACACGGTTTAAAACATGCACCGTATCATCAGCTATTTGACTCCGCTCAGGTATCCCAAACACGCAATGTGTATGTGATAACATTGTGACCTTTGACGCGTGTAAGTGGTAGGGTCGAGGCGATTGAGGTCACGACCCTAATTTGCATAGATAAACATTACGACTCTCCTACTACACGTTTCATATAGATGATAATAATAAATGCCAGAAGCGAAGGAACGAGTCGTTGTTGACATTACCTAGTTTTTGACTTTATGACGAACTGCATTTTGAATTCAGTTTGCTTAACACCGATGATGGTACAAATTTCTCATCTACGTTCACTGGGAATTGTACAAATAAATTACATCATGTTTCAGAATGATTTAGATTTAAATAAGAGACTGTTTCTCTATAAAGAAACCCACCGTATTAACTCCTTAGAATCAAAGTGCTTTCACAAATTATTTTTTCATGGGTTATGAAAATGTTCAGGCTATTGTAGTCCGGACTTAAAAATGAAAACGAAATGTTGTTAGACGAGCGCGCCATCATGAAATATATTATTCATCAGACTACCTATAGGCATGTACTTAAATATGCAAATCTTCGTGACCATTGACCTCCAATATGTAATTCTGTCTGCGCTAATCGACGTACCGACTTAATCTTTTCAAAAGTCAACATCCTAAAACATGAATTTCTACCTATTCACACACATACAGAAAATGCTTCAATAAATAATTCATATTCATGTAGAATTATTGTCGGGACAATTGAAGCATTCCCTCTAATCACATTTTTCACAAACCGGTACTTATCAATCACGAAGCTTAGTAGCAATAAATGTAGCTTCAAGGTGTCAAATTTTTAAGAGCATTTTGGCGCTAAAATAAACACGATGCTTTGATTATATTGGACATAATAGCAAGGCAGTCATTATCCGTTGTTATTGGACAATTGCAACAGCACTCCGCACATCTGATTTCTGCTATTGACGGCGGTGCGGGAAGCGGCAAGCAGACGATCTATTCTACTACATGTAGAGTAGAGCGGCTCGCGCGTTTTTCTCAGCTCAGATGTCGTCTGCTGATTACTCGCCATGCCTAGCAGGTGAAACGATATAAGCCCGGCCAATAAGCCTTATCAATTTTCAACTCGAAATCGTGTTGTTTTTAATCCTACAGAGGCAGCGGCAGACAATGATACTGTCACGGATGTAATAAAGAAATAAATGGACTTACAAGTAACTATAAGTCACTTATGGCTATATGCAAAGCTATATACAGATAATAGTAAAAGAGAGATGAAATTGATTGAAGATTGAAAGAAGCTTGTCGATGCGAACACCTCTTTTTCGATTCTCTCTCATTTCGCCATTTAACGGCGGGGCCCACACGACAAGTGATGCGTCAGAAAATGAAAGTTGGAACGAATTGTGGAGACGACCGATCATTACTAACCGAATCTTGTGGTGTATTTACTCGCTCATTTAACCGTACACCTGCAAGCTTTCCTGACCACGTTGTAGCAAAGATACGCGCAATTTTATCCGAAATTTGGATATTGTAATGTAGATAGCTATAATTTATACATATCGCGGTTTGTCTTCCTAAAGCTGCTTTAGTTCTTTTCTTATATCAATTTGCTTTGCTATAGAGGTTACTGCCATTGCCACAGACCTATATGCTATAATCCTGTTTTGGTTTAAGGTTTCTGCGTATACCTATTAGTATTTTATCCATGTATTGTGCGCGGACAATGATATAACGCCTTCGTCAGGCTCAAGTTGCACACGGGGCCATGTTTACTATGACCATTCTTCACTGTCTGTCAAGCGATGCAGACGACGTGAGTATAGAAATGGAGGGAAAAGCTTGACGCGAATAATTATTATATATATTTCGACTGGATGATCATATAGATGATAAATTACAATTCTGAAACAAGTGTGCGGCCCATTGATGGGGTCCCTTTAAAGGTTTTACAATATTAAATGCTGACTCCTGCGGACACTTATCTGGAAGTAGATGCGAAAGAAAATGTAGAAGTTGACAGAGAAGGGCAGATGCAAAACCGAAGCGAAAACAGAGGGGCAGAAGCAAAAGCAACAGGAAATCAAAAGTTAAAGGAAAAACAAAACAAAAGCAAAGGCAAAAGCAAAAGCAGAACTCAAACCAAAACCAAAACCAAAACCAAAAGCAGAATCAGACGCGAAAGCGAAAGTGTATGCAGATACAAAACCAAAAGAAAAAAGAAAAAGAAAAAAGAAAGCATAAATATAAACAAAAGCAAAATTAAAAGCAAAATTGAAAACAAAAAACAAAATTAAAAACAAAAGGAGCAGGAGCAGAAAGGGAAGATGAAGATGGATGGATGGTAGAAGATACGGCAAGTATAGATGACACTACCGCTCAGGTTTTTAAAGCATACTTGACCTGTCTAAAAGCTGTTAAGGAAATGCATCTCCTCACCCTAAAAGCTGTTTAAGAAATGCATCTCCTCACCCTAAAAGCTGTTAAAGAAATGCATCTCCTCACCCTAAAAACTGTTTAAGAAATGCATCTCCTCACCCTAAGGAGTAAAAGCTGTTAAAGAAATGCATCTCCTCAACCTGTCCCTAAATCTCTAGCATACAACTTTCTATATCATACATAAAAGAAGGCTAACTTGACGAGACAAGTATACATATGGGTTAATATACAAGCAACTGGGTTTCCTTTCATGTGACGTTTTGTATATAGTCTTTTCACTGTAACATGACACATGACCCCAACCATGATGCAATACAAACTTATTGTATGTAACGAAGTTAATATTTTATCTAATTGTGAAATAACTTTAGTTAGTATCGTCTGTTCAGCGTGAAATGAACCAGACTCCAACTTAAATACAATACAATACAGACCTATATATAAAGGTCGTGTCCTATCTTATGGTAAATGAAGTATAGAATACTAAGAGATAGCTGCTATTAACGCATTCATGTCACAACATGCTAGGGAATCAGCTGTGTGTGATAATGACATTAACGAGGAATTATACAAATTTATACCGAATATTATATGATTAAGTTTGACTTAAGTGGAGTCATTTCAATGAATTCCCTATAGCTAAAGGACGAGAAACGCTTTGAAGGAGATGCTATTAAAACCCATTTAAGTGGTTTCCGAGGGTGTTTTAGGAAAGCGAGTAGGGTCCTGCAAATTGCATTTATGTATTGATTTACAAATAAAATTATCATGTCAATCCGATATGTGTATGGAAATTGGAGGGGGAAAACACCCTGCATTTTGCTATAGTATTGGTGATAGAATTTGGGTATAATCGATCTTATCATTTAGTCAAATTAGCCAATATTTCACTTTAAAGCGTCATGAGTGCTCTGAAAACCGGAATCTGTCAAATGTGTTACTATTGTATACTACTTTTAACACCGAATTGGTTCAAAGCCACCATGTTCGTTGACGCAGTGCAACCAGTAACGTTGAGAACTCAGGTTACTGGTTCAAGTCTGTGCCTATACATCTGTTCCGAATTATGATACTGCCTCAGGCTTTGTGTTATAATCAATGTGATCAGTGGTTCGTATCAAAGTTAGCGTGAGCCAGTTAGTTGACCTGGCAACAGTTATATTCTAGCGTGCACTACGCCAAAGAATCGTCCATTTTTTAAAAAGACAAAAAACGACAACCATCGAAGACAACCTATTCAACAAGTCAATCGATTTTCCTACTGCATGTATCTGATTATAGGCCGAAACACAAAGGGTTTGGTCTGAGCTCTGATCTCTGATTGTACCTGATTGGCGTGACGGCTTCACTATTATCATGATAATCAATAGCAAAGTCGTACCATACACTGATACCTCCTTGTTGCCTTAACATGTACAAGATGTAGCAAAACCGTCGAATGTGTTAAGAGAGAAATACATGTAAGGATATACAACTCTGCTACGAAATGGTTCATACCACTAGAGATAAAGGAATTTATCTCTAAATGCAAGCGCTTAGTGTCAACAACATGATTAGGAGTTATTAGGACTCCTAAATCGAAAATCACTTTGATTCTTCTTCTGACATATATAACGAGTCAAGGTCACGTGTCGGTCGTATGTATACACATGCACTTCCTCGGGTTATTTTCATAACACCTGATGAACACGAAGAATGTTTGGACATACTTTATCCTCCATTTTGTGTAAATCAGCTACAGTGGTGTCAATCGAAAAAGTATGTTTTTGTGGCATTTTTGGTTACAAAATAAGTGATTATCTGAAAAGAGAGTGATGTCAATGGAGGACCATGTGATGAGTGTTCGGGTTATAATGTCATCCTGTTGCGTGTCAACACCCCTGTATACGCCTGGTGAAAAACAAACAGCTCCTTTATAGTGTGGCACATATAATGTCGTATGCAGCTGATGGGTGCTGATAGCTAAATAAGCGAAATGTTATAGAGGGTGTAACACTTACCTGAGATAGGAACAAGATTCAACGAGCGTTATTAGATGCGCCATTATCGCTCTAAGGCAAACTTCTGTTTGTGTGTGAAAACTGTTACTGCTACCCGTGTCGTAATTCGTATAGTCTGACTATCTGGTTTTGGCGGGAACTTGATGTTGTCTGCTTCCGTTAGGATTGTCCTTCTAGTATTGGTATTCATGTCCTGTTTGAAACGTCTGTTTGTGTGAAAACTGCTGCTGCTTCCTAGATTCTGATTCGTCTTCTGCTTTGACTGGTTATGGCGGAAAGATGTCATCTGGTTCATTCAGGATTGTCTAGGATTGTCCTTCTGATCCACAAGTCCTGTTTCAACGATAAAATTCATTGTTAGTTGGGCAATCCAATTCACTGTATCCAGCATATAGTAAAGCACAGGGGGTCACAATGACTAGGGCAAGAGTAAGTTCCATCCGCACGCCGCAAAATCTGTACCCGATGTGAAAACTCGTCTGTTTTTGCATGAGATTCTAAACACAGACAAGACTTCAATACAAACACAGTTTGTTTCTTAGGTAGGTATGCTAGGGTCTAGGGCTGCAAAAACATATCGACACAACCCTGGGTAAGTGTATGCGGCGACGTTGGAAAACACTGTTGTTTCTATGTGTTCAGTGCTCCGTTAACTAATCGTACTTCGCTTTGCCACCGTACCGGGTTTTTTTGCTAGTATTTATATACTGCCATAAGGATTAGCAAGACAGCTGCGGGAACCTACGGGGCATTGAATGTTTCAACTCCTAAGGGGAATTCAAAACCCCCTTATTCTTATGCATTTATTTTTTATTCTTTATGGACAAAAGTTGACAGAAATATGATAAATGCACATTGAGCATTTGAGGCTAATGTGAAATATCTAGATCTATTACTAAACAACTCGGCAATTCGATCCCATATTATGCGAGCGCGAATATTAGCTGGGGACACACGTAGACGAGAGTTGATTGTTAAGATATCGTCCCCACACTACAGTGTGTGGCATATCCACATGTTGTGTATATATGGCAATGGTATGACCCGGAAGTAGTTAATGTTTCAGAATCAAATAATAAATCTCAATGCCACATTAAAATGTGAATTTCGAACACTGAGTCGACGATCATGACTGCCTTGCGGACAATTAATTATCGCGTGAAATGAGATGACCCGGAAGCGAAACTATTCACAGTAAGAATGTCAACACAACATTATGTTTCTAATGTTACACAAGATATGGAAAGACAACATTATCAACATGACGAATATCACCACATAATGTTTCTAATTGCAATACCTTATTATAACACGAAGTAATTGTATTCCTTTACATTACTATGGGATGTAACACTATCATTGACACGACCTGACCTTAGGTCGTGACCTTTACGACACGTGTTGACAAAATCGTGTCGCACGACATATCGGAAGATACTTCAGAATAATCAACAAGAAAAACAACTCAGGAGATGGGATGATAATGTGGATGCAAGGGATATGATAAGGATATTGTACATGTGGTATGTGATCAAGGGTCAAAGAATTAACGTGCAGTTCCTTTGCAATAATGCATTGATCAATATGCTTAGAATAACCAAATTTGACATCCAACAACCAGAGTTTGCTTCAATGTAATCCCAGCATGCAATAGAAAAGCACTGTGCACTGAGATAATTCAACACCTGATTTCCATTGAAATGCCAGTACAGATATATCATGGTCCATTTAGAGGAACTAATATTAATAATGAAGACTTTTCATATCTGTATCAATATATGAATTGGGATTCTATTTCTCAAATACAATGATACCAAACAAGTTGAAACGACGGTCTCAATGATAAGTTCCTCTAAGTTTTAGTACTAGAAATTCATTGGTTAAACTGTCTCCATCATCACAGTGCACAGTGCTTTTCTACTGCATGCTGGGATTACATTGAAGCAACCTCTGACCAACAACCCCCACATTTAATTGAACAAAACCATATAACAGTCAACCTGCATCTAATGTAGTGCGAACAATGCGTTGACGAATCAAACAACATTTTAACATTACTAAAAACTGGGGCCTAGAGTTTTCATTTTTAATTTAACAATTAATTGAATTCATGGTTTTCTTTTATGAATTTATAACAACTGATTGATTTAAAATCTACGGAACTTAGAGAAGCATACAGCCAACTGGCACAAAACAGATAAACGACGTTCGCCGTAGATAACGGTACGAATCATGCGCACGGTTTGCTACAAGATTGCCACTTTATTAACACAACTCGTATATTGATACTTCGGAATAGACACCGACCACAAAAAAAAACACGGGGAAAAACATACATGCGATTATTCAACTTGAAAATGTGTGTACATAAGCAGAAAAGGTGATATTCACGTTAAGGTACGGTTCTTTGAGTATTTGGTGAGTTATGATTATGTGGTAGGAAGTAGGATTCGTTGAACAAACTCTTTGACATTTTTATGCAATGGTAATCGGGTATACGTTTTGGAAGAAGAATGATTGTCGATTCATTCATTATTAACAGAAGATGATCTTCGTATTCTTTGTTAACCAAAACAGATATTGTTAACACTTTCCAGACGAAAATTTCACAAAATGTTTCAAGAATATCATAGTTATTGACTTTCATCACCATATTTGAAATCACCATGAGAGATGCATTACAATAATTATAAACATGCCTAGTGTTGGTTCAGTAATTCGGAAAAAGTGTATTTAAGGTCCCAGATTATGGACTGTACTAGTATCGTCCGATACTGGAACACCCAGTATCGGACAATACTGGTACAAAGTCAGTGTTCCAGTATCGGCCGATACTGGCTCATATAAAATGTACCAGTATCGTGCGATACTGGAACACAATTATGTACAGACTCTTTCGTACACTGCAAATATAGGGAATAAAAAGTTGCCGTGTAAAAATAGTTGAGTAGAAAGTTGAGTACCTTTTTACCCTCGAAGGAGTAACACTTATACTTAACGGTTGATTAAAACTGTCATGTACTGGATGGGTTAAAAATAATAGGTAAATTACAAAAAATCGCGGCGGCCGAGTAAAATTTACTCAACTTTTGATCTTTGACATACATTTGGCAGTCTCTGACCTGCTATATGAGCAAACTTTATGCGTAAAAGGAGTAACTTGCGCAAGTCACGTGCATAAAAGCCCGGCAAGAGCAAGATGGCTGATGATGGAACGGCAGACGTTGTTAACGTTGTGGGGGATGAAAGACCTCATCTAGCTGATTATGAGTGCTTTCAGGATCATGATATGGCATTGACAGTGGTTAAGAACCAGAAATTGCTGTCGGACAGCGAGTATAACGCTTAGGAATCTGAAAAACCAGATGTAGCGGTGAGCAACGGTGTAACGGACAGTGCGTGACGTGTTCACTGGCTATCACGCAATGTTCGTTGCTCCATAGCAAACCGCGTACAACACAACAGGGCCTTTACCAGCATTACCAGCCGTCACGGTAGAATAGGATATCGCTGAATGCAAGGTTACTTTTTTGGGGTTTCGTTTTAATATGTTTTTGTGTAAGATGTGTTGATGTTGTTGTTTTTTAAATCATAATTAAGTTTTACCACCTGGTTGAGTAAAAACGAACCCTGTACGTGGAGTAAACTTTACTCAACACTGGTTGAGTAAGTGGTTGAGTAAAGGTTTTACTCTGTTATTGAGTACAATTTTACTCAATATCCGAGTAATTTTTTACTCGCCATGAATTGAGTAAATTTTACCCCGCGGTTGAGTAAAAAAGGGAACAACGCTTCTAGTTGAGTAAAGAAGAGTAAGTTTTACTCAACAAGGGTTGAGTAAAGATTTTGCTCAGCTGTGGAGTAAAATTGTGCACAATATCGGAGTAAACGTGTTACTCAATCAAGTTGAGTAAACTTTACTCAACTAGAAGCGTTGTTCCCTTTTTACCATTCCAAAGAGTAAGATTTTACCCTAACTAGAGTAAAATAATTTAAGAGTGTAAAGAGTAGGGGATCATCCCGGTCTGTGGCTGTACACACATCAGTCCAAGGTCACAGGGCAGGGGTTGCACAGTTAACACGTCCTGTGTGTTCAAGCCCCCTTCGCGTGTTATTCCACTA
This sequence comes from Ophiura sarsii, assembly GCA_035610835.1. Lineage (NCBI taxonomy): Eukaryota > Metazoa > Echinodermata > Ophiuroidea > Amphilepidida > Ophiuridae > Ophiura > Ophiura sarsii. The sequence goes on along the minus strand of CM069444.1, from coordinate 30,493,766 downwards.
GGAATGTTGCGAAGTATTCAAGAAGAAGAAGAAGAAGAAGAAGAAGTATCGTTCAATATTGGGACAAATTATTGCTGATAGCATGTGTCGAACGATACTAGAACATAAAAACGTACGTTCCAGTATCGTTCGATACTAGAACACATTTGGTGTTCCAGTATCGACCGATACTGGAACAGTAATATGGTCCGGGGGTGAAATTTTATGTTCCAGTATTGACCGGACCGATACTGGTATACCAGTATCCGGGACCTATAGTACACTTTTCCAGCAATTCTTGAGATAGCATTTGAAAGTTGGGAAAGGTTTGGGGAAAGTGTTAACCAAAACAGATAGCCACAATGCAGTTAACTTACATTTAATCATTGCTACGTAATTATAACACTTTGTTAGTTTACATCGCAACATGATTGAACAGTGGTGTATTCGTAAACAAACAGATTACTCATCCCAAAAAGTGATTTTTGCTGTTGTTGATATATTAACTTCACGCCTGAAAATACACACTTTACCATGAAATTATTGTCCCGTTTTATGATTTTTTAAACAAGATGGATTATTGTTTTCAAGAACAAAGGTTATTATTTTAAAAATATTATTAATATTAGATGGCTAACACCTTTTTTTTAATACCTGTACACAATTTCCAGCTCGACTCAAGGCAAAACATGATAATTTACACGTCAATCACTTATAATGCAATTGTGTACTCACTACCAACCAACTATCACAGAAACTCAATTATTTTTCTTTTTGGTGGCCATTTTGACCATTCGGTAGACAGAGGCTCACTAATTATCATTCAGTAGTCGGAATCGCCAGAATTATTACACAACTTAACAACAATCTAATGTACTAAATCCGAAAGAGGAACGCTGTAGCGTTTTCTTTTGCCGGAAAATTGTGTCGAAAAATAATCAAAACTTAAGCAACCCTGCCGAATTCACCTACCATAAATGTTTTATTTTCGGAAATGTTTATTTTAGGATCGAAAGTAGCAGTGATTAATCTTATCAGCACATAATTAAACTCTATAGAATGCATAACATATAATGATTGCATTTCATTAAATTAATACAAATTCTCACTTAAGCAGTCAGTACCAGTCAAGCAATCAGTATAGTCTATCTATAGAATTACCAACGTTAGTATCAAGTCTCTTTTGCTGTTTTTATAGAGACCACTTACTCACCGATTTGTAAAATGTGGTCAAAGACAAAACTTGACAAGTATACAAACCATACATGACGGGCAGTCAACTTCTCGTAAAGACATTATAGTTAGCTATCTAAAATCAGTAGTGTTTTTATTAAAAAAACTCGAGGTGACACTCTTGCTGAATTCGGCGTATGATTTTCAAAATGTATTGCGCTCTGGGCGGAATATCTCATTTATAATAGCATAGGGCAGTGGCGTAACAGTATAGCATATCAATCTTGCGTAGTCGATATACCAGAATGGAACTTGTTCCGTGTCTTTAACAAAGTATCACAGTCGGTCATGTTTCAAACCTTGCTTAAGGCGCGGAAACCGGAGAAAAAACCGGTTGACTTTAAGATGTCCCGTAAAAATGCACAATATATATATATAGATACATGGATACATATAATATATAAATAACGACGTTGGTTGGTTGAGATTTTATTTTCTTGAAAAATCTCGTCGAGTAGTGATAAAGATAGATGCAAAAACAGTTAAGAGTAGAATGATTGCTATTGCTTACACTATAGTAGTTTTTGTTCTCCAAAGTTGTCAGCAGTTCCGGAAAATCTGAATGTTCAAGGCCATATCCAGAATCATCTTCCAAAAACATATGCAAATAAGAACAAACATGTCGAGTCATCATAGATTCCAGAGATGGTGCTTTATATTCTTGGAGATATGAAATATTCCAACGTTTTGGTAAATAATTGATTCAAGTAAGCCGATTTTGCTGCAGAAAAGAGTAGTTTTATGAATGGTGCGGCACCTTCGATTGAGACCCACTACGTTTCATCTATGTATCCTAGCATATGATAAAGCTCGGGCCCGTGTCTCAGTCTCGCGATATTATAACTCAAGCTAAAATGTTATTTTAGTTAAAGTCTATATTTAACGAACGGGGGTCTTTGTAAAAACAATGCGTCAACTTTATATATGAATAGTTAAGAAGTCATTTTGGAGTCTTTGGGTCAGGGCGAGAAATGATAACAACCCACGACAATTCCCCTGAAATGGTTCGTGATTCAGAACAAAATCCTAAGGATGTGAAATTGAATAACGACGATATAGAAGTGGCACGGTATGACTAGTTTAATAATATACATCCATTATGGCAATACGGAGTATTGTTTATTTAAACCCGGCCGACCAGCCATTAGAACGATATAAGAACGGTATAAGCTGATATTACATTTGAAAGTGATTATTAAAATCCAGGTACTAGTATCATATTATGTGGGCAAATTATACGGTTTAGAGACGATTTAGAATTTAATCAAATGTTCGGAGGTCGTGTATAGGTAAAATTGTTATGTAGTTATGAGGGAAATAATGATATTGAACGCTTGTATTACATCTACGAGTTGGCTGCATGTTATGAAGGCTATAATGACATGCTCGATTCGGGAAAATATCGGTTCATCAAAATCATTGAAATAAATTACTTAAAAAAATATCCCTCTTCCGTAAACATTTGATCAATTTTATTTCCCATTTTTCTTGTCTAAAATGCATATTGTCAGTATTAACAATATCATCAATAGTAAGTGCAGGCAATTGAAATTTAAAGACATTTTCAAATTTTATTTTTTAACTCTCATGAAAATGACAGAAAATACTTGTTTCCTCAATATTATACACTTTTATACAATCAAAAGGAAAGCACTTAAATAAAAGAAGATCCAATCTTATACTGCCTTGCTGCTAACTAACTATTGCCTTATTCACAAGAAATGAAGATGTTCCCCTATATAGGATACATGTACAAACACGTATAGCAGATGATCTAGGCACTTAACTTAAAAGACAAATGTTTCGTTCAAGACACCTGTATTTTCTAGATATAAAAGTAGGTGATTTAAGGCGAACTTTATGCCATAATTATGGCGTTGCCTTTGGGAGCCATCAGAAGCGTGTCACGGTAACTAGGTCGAAATCTTCACGTAAAGAACTCTTATAGGTCTTTTTGTTGGATGGATTATAAAATAAAGAAGCCCGTTTTTTGTTCATTTGGGTAAAATGAGGCACTGAGGGTAACTTTAATTGACCCACAATTTACACTGGATTTGCACCCGCAACCTGGCAATACATTAAATACATACATGTATTTCATAGAAGAACAGTGTTATATTTTAACATAATAGTTGTATACCATTCAGCATATTGCCAGAGTATTATGCAATGCTTGTGTAAGAGATTGAAACTATATAGCGAGTACATTCAATTTTTTACTTTTTCACTGATCAGTACACAATTTGTGGTCAGAACGAACGACAATTATTCGTAATTTATTACCCAAGTTATTTTTTAAAGGCTAAATGGGTGTTAAGAAATATGTCAAACCAAAATGTCATCTCTTTGGTTATAATATGTCGATGCTTAGCCTTCATCACATGCCTCGTAAACAACACGTATTTCGATGCAATGCTATCATCTGTGGATACGTCTACGGTAGATAGCACATACCTGTGTCGGTTTCCATGCCGCTCACGCACACCCTTCCACCTTTAAGGATTTTTGTCATCAAAAAGAATTCGCATTGCCGAACGATGCCACCAGCGGACCTGTTGTGTTGTCAGTTATTTTTTACACTGGAAGTGACAAAAAACGACTTGGACATTCGTTGGCGCGAAGTTTCAAGCTCCACGGCGGCGGGCATTTCTAACTTCGTATCGTCTGCCCCTAAAAAAGCGCGCGGATGAGCTTCGGCAATGTCCGGGTAAATTAGTGAACAAGTTATCAGCGAGCGAAGACATTACACACAGTAATTTCCCGCGCTGAAGGCGGTTTTATCGTCACTCTAATGGTATATGAGTATTGCTCCGCCTAACCCGCTCATTACAGCCCCTGGGTCGTCTATTAGTTCGGATGCAGACGACAAACCTAAATTGTCAGTTATGTACAGGGCAAGTTACAAAATTGTGCCTCGGCAACAGGTCCGGGTAGCGCAATCTTATTGCTAATATGTCACTACTAATCAGTCCTCCGCCAAGGAGGCATTGGTAAAAAAATTATAACAAAATGAGAAACGACAATGAGTATTAACCACTACATGCTGACGTGTTTCCGTTTGACTTCGCACTATATATATCTACGGAAAATAGTGCAGTATATACGTATTGTAATAGGTACTTGTATGTATACGCATAATTCATACAGATAAGAATAACTAGTTCCCGCCAAAAGGCATTTTGTCCTCGTCATTATAGTCTGCTCAAATTGCACACGGCATATGGTGGGATAGCAATAATGCATCTTGCGTACATTCTACTGATGAAGTGGATAGATAAATGGTTTTTAAAGTCAGGCACCCATTATTAGACTCATTAAACAAGTTATTGTATCTGAACAACAATATGGGATATACAGTCCTCAAAATAAGTAACTTACCAGGTTGTAAAATATGCTCTTAACACAAAAACTATAGGCTAGCTCATATGTAAAATATTAGATTATAAATGTCTAAAGAAGTGAAGATTAACTGAATATTAACACAACTATGTGTCCAAAACCAAAACCAAGTCCGTTTTTCATTTTAGCATTTGGTTCTTCTTTATCACGCAGCCTCCGTGTGGCATTAGCAATAGGCATATTATAAATTAACGTGTCGACAATTCACCGGTCGATAGCAAGATAAGGGTTTGGGATTCTTCAATTGATCAATGCAGCCCATACACATACCTGTCACACTAACATGCGTGTTCAAAACCCAAGTGCGAAAATGAAAAATGCAGTTTTGTTCATTCATTTCGGTGTAGCGTGCTCAATTGTTGATCGATTTTCACGGACAATGTCCCTAAATAAAGAGAAGATTTTTTGTACACATTTATAATTTAATAGTTTAACTTAGCAGTTATAGTTTTTGAGTTTAAGAGCATATTTATAACCCGGTTAGTTACTTTTTTTGAGAACTGTATTATAGTCACGTTACGCGCGATCCTAAAAAAACATGTACAATATTAGCGTGGTCCAGGCATCAAACGCCGCCATTTTCCATTCCTAACTGAGTTATTGGACGGCCAATTCAAATTAAGTCAAACACCATGCTAACCAATTTGTAATTTGAATTCTATTGCGTGAGGTCAACGCACCGTGGATATTGTATTCTAAAGAGTTAACCCAGGGAAAATAGTTATGTTTGTCAATAGAGGGCGTGTCAAAGTTTTTCAAAATTAATCGGTGTAATCGATTGTAATGGTAACATTTACTGATTTGATCTTCAAAGTCATGCTTAAGTCTAACGGTGATATATAAGTTGCGCTACCTGAATATTGGTTTAAACTAATTCTGAAGTGTGAATACAATGGTATAAGATGTATCAAAGCTGTTTATGAATTTGTTTATATGAATTTGGTTAAATATAAACATTTTCTTGTTATATCATAAACATAGGTATTCATTTATAAAAGTCTGTAAATCAGTTTTAAAAGTAGTGTAAATCAGATTTGGACAAACAAAACATTTTTTGTGTGCCCAATGGATATAATGTTCCGTTTCGATACGCGGTGATAACCGGATGGGGCGAATGTCAGGGTTTTATTTTCCTTGTCAGTGGGGTTAAAAGTGTGAAGCTTGCTGCTACGTCGAAACGGTCAGCATGGTCAGAAAAGCATCGTCGTCAAATTGCAGCCCATGCTCATGACGATGTCCAGGTCCAGAATAGACGCGAGGACAGAGTGAGTGGTGACAGGTCCGGTTTAGAATGACACGATGTGTCGTCACGCAGAAATGTTCCAGTTATTGGTTATATAACGAAAAGTGTTTCTAGAAGTAGAATATTGTGAAATTGTGAAATTTCCAAAATGTGCTGTCTTCAGTAGATAGTAAATCCGGAATACATTCCTAGTTTGTAGTTCTATAGGTAAATAGCGAATATACACTTTGTTTTACTAGGATGAACAATGTCATCTTTAGTGATGACTTGAGAAAGTGAACTATTGTTAAGTAATAATGTTCAAAATAACTTTGTTCAAACCAGTTTTCATGTGCTTAAGCGGATTATTTCCATATCAATTAACATGATTAATCTAATCACAACAAAATTCAAACAAAATACAACTCAACAAGCGAGTTCAAATTTGCACGTCTGTGTGTATGTAATGTATGTACACAGCTAAAAAAAAGTGCTCAAAAACGAGCAAAAATTTAATCGACACGGTAGTAAAAAGGGAACTACTCGATTTTGGATTAATTTTTAATCGATATAGGTAGATTAAAGTTTTACTCTTGGCCAGATTAAAAAATTAATCGACACGGTAGTAAAAAGGGAACTACTCGATTTTGGATTAATTTTTAATCGATATAGGTAGATTAAAGTTTTACTCATGGCCAGATTAAAAAATTAATCGACACGGTAGTAAAAAGGGAACTACTCGATTTTGGATTAATTTTTAATCGATATAGGTAGATTAAAGTTTACTCTTGGCCAGATTAAACTTACTGATTAATATATTCCAAGGTAAATATTGTTCCATTTGTTAATAGAACTATTGAGTTTTAAGCTTAAAGCTTGATGGGACTCGGCAATTGCCGAGTCCCATCAAGCTTTAAGCTTACATACTACATACATACATATGTATGTAGTATGTAAGCTTAAAGCTTTGTAGTATGTAAGCTTAAAGCTTAAAACTCAATAGGCCTATAAATAGCTCGCACCCTCTAGTTAAATTAAATCATTGACAAATGGAACAACATTTACCTTGGAATATATTAATGAGTGTAGGCAATCCCCAAAGATTCATCAAAACCTCCATTTCACATGGTGTTCATCTCCGTGTCCATCTTGCGGCACGGCTCTCTGTGGCAAATGGCGAACACAATAACCACGTGCGTGCAAGTTTTAATCATATGGTATTGATTTCTTAATCACGCGAGGAGTGACTGACGGGGAAGACGCGACCGGTGAAGCAATGCGATTAAGTTTTAATCGCAATTTGAGTAAAATACAGCAAAACGATAGAAATAATTACTCTTTCACAAAAAAATTACATTTAATCTGGCAGAGATTAACGGTACTACCCGTATTTTACTCTTGAAAGATTAAATAATTGGTCGTTTTTTCAATCAACACACGTTAATCAGGCACGATTAACGCGTATCACGGTTCGTTTTTTAGCTGTGTAGGCTACTACGATCAAGTTTAACCAAAATTGTTGACGAAATAGAAGTTCAAACTGAAAAATGTCGTCGAGGTATGAATTGACTTTCTCTCGCAATAAATGTTAACCACGAAGGCCGATAAAATTAACATGTACGCGTCCCGACGGACTTTGCTGGCTTCCATCTGCTCCAATGCTGTGGTCGGACAAGATCATGAGCTCATGTTACTATTATGTCAGTGAAACATTATTGGTGTTGTTCGAATCTCTTGAGTGTTGATGGCGTGATTATGCTACCATATTTTGCTGAGCGATTACAGTTACCCATTGTTTTCGCCACGCTTGGAGAAATCCTTCCAAATTATGCTCTCGTGTAATTCTTTTATGCACTTTTATGCTCAACGGATTATTGGCTGGAAAATTCATTCGATATTCTATTGTTACTACTAAGCTTAACACTTTCCGTGCGGCAGGCGTCTGCAGACGACATTCCAAAAATGTCACAAAATGTTTCAAAAATGTCAAATTTATTGAATTTCATTACCATATTTGGAATCACCATGAGAAATGCATTGAAATAAGTACAAACATGCCTAGTATTGGTTCAGATCAGTAATCCTTGAGATAGACTTTGAAAATTGGTTTCACAGTCCTAAGCTTTACTTACTGCCTATAATTATGATTATGTAATATTATATCACCAATATTAAGTACAGATTTTTCATGGACATTTTGGAGATGAATCCAACTTACAGCGTACGCACCAAAAAACAAATTCAGCGCGTATTCATTTAGATTACGACTCCCCCGTAGCTTTATTTTTCCTGTATGCCGCAGGATCGAATAGGATGACCTTTTAGGTCACGTAAAATCAATAACGGTACATGTAACCTCTTTTTTAAATCTTTTGATTGTTGGTATCCAAAAACTATCTAGATTTTCCGATCAATGCCGGAGTACCTGTCCCTTATTGCTTTTTGCCTGCGGTTCCGATTGCTACGCGTATATGGTTACGGTATGTGTGGTCTACCCGATTTAAGGGTACATGTGGGGTATATTTTTTATCTTATGGTTTTAATTTAAGCATTTATTTATATCAGACTTAAATAAATGAACGTCGCACAATCCACATTTCAAAAATATATGAATTAATTCGAAGATTTCTTAATTGGTAGAACTCACGTTCTAAGTTTTGTACTTTTAAAAGCTGTTTCCAGCTTTAAAAAGCTGGAAACACGTTTTGAAAAATAAGATCGTACATGTACGTCCATCATAAATCCACGTAAGTGCCCTTAAACTAGAACAAAGCCCGGAATCAATCATCGATATAACATTTCATGGGTGGAGCCGCTAAATATGGGGAAATATCCGAGCGCAAATGTATAAACAACTGTATACATTATAGGATTAAGGACCCGTTGATCGGTCCAATGCTATTATTCTTTGAGTCCATTATACCCGTCTTTACTCTTTAACATTTCTTAATTAAATTTCACTCAAGTTCATTTTTATGGAGAGTTGGAACAATAACCGTGTTGAGATGTTACATGGATTTCGATCTTTCAAATCATAAAATCCTATTCGCGTACCTTTGGGAGAAATCCAAAATGCATTGCTCAGTTACCATTTGGGAGATTTCATCTACTGGGAAAAAGTGGCATTTGCAAGTCAGACCGTGTTGAGTCCCCGTGTCATATCGCTTGGGATAAAGGGCTTTATTGTGAAATGTGACCCGGGATTGATACATCTTTGATTCCTAATTACAGTGAATGAGTTTCGAAAAAGGAAGGGATTAGACGAGGCGTGATGAGAATTGATGAAGATTGATGCGAGGGGATCAGTCTAAAGACTCTAAACACTCGCTTGGGATAAACGATATATGATTGGCTGGGTATGGACGGGGATTTGCAACTGGTGGGTAAAAGACGTGAGAATGAATGTCAAGAGGGGCGTATGAGATATAATCACAAACGTATTGTATTTAGCTCTAGTAAAATATATCTAGAACATAGTGGGAGAGTGTTATTATTGCTACGCCAATTATCCATAAATATAATCACAAACAATCACAAAATGTATAAAGTCTCTTCCATCATGTCCACTCCAGAGATCTCCAGAAAATGATATATTGCTATCATTATTGTTACGCAAGCTATCCCTAAATGTGCCATTCGGTAGGAGGAATTTCATTAACGCGTCATAAACACCGCATTAAATGGCGGCGCTAACTTTGGCGCTAATACAGTCATCATGGTTATGATCACAAATTTGTGACCGTTGTCAAGGTTACATCAGTGAATGATCGTGAAGATGACACAGTTGTTACGCGTATAATTTGCGCGTATGTACGCTGGAGATACGTATGTAATGCCGCACACGTTTAACCGGTGCCCTTAATGTCTTAATGATGCGAAATGTTCTCTATATACTTTGTATCTGTTAGCAATTTACAGCATCATTTCATAATACCACTTACACTCAATACAGGACATTTAGTCAATTATCACCGAGACTCTAGCGACTAATAACTATAACTATAACTTATGTGATTTTTAGTGTTTACGTGACGGTTCTCGAAATGGATCTACAGACCAGGCAAGACCAACATCATTGCGCACTTTTCCCGACACACGACATGCCAACGAAGTATGTTTCTCTCTACAATATAATACCGATGTACCGATATATATAAATGAATAAGCGGAAGGGAAGACGGGAGAAATTAAAGAAAAAAATTCAAAATGGATAGGCCTACAGCCATTCTGGATTATTAGACTGGATTCTGTCAATTTACCGAGTGTCAATCAATGTCAACGAGGTACGAAATGATAACCATATTATTGTAACATGAGTTTAAAAAAATGAAAAGATAACATGAATGAAAACAATATATCCTGATTTACTCATGTTGGGGGTATCTCCCTCCTTCGGAACAGGTGCGGCCAGTACGCCTCTTACACATCCACATCACTAAGGGTTTTACCTGTGATTACCAGAGTGAAAGGATCTTATGGGGAAGAGTTTCAAGATGACTGACGTGTCTTTCGTGACATGATTAGGACCGGGCAAGGTGATGTTTAAGGTAGGGAAGGCCAGACTTCAAAGATCCCGAGATACATCTGGCAGTTTACCTCCCGTTTACCTGGTGCAGCCTTCAGGCAACTTTCGTGCCGGAGTACTGTGGATCACTGGGACCTTGCTCACCCGCGCCCTTTCTCCCCAGGTATTATGTGGCCCAAGCGAGAGTTTTGCAATTAAGACTGAAATACAAGGCTATGGGAGCGCTTGACACAAACTCTTCATCGACCAAGTCTGTTGTTTTAGGTACGGATCTTCTTACAAATCTTCAGGATGTAACATACACTGTTGAAGAGTTTGACAGATAAGAGATGGCAGCTTTTTTGAAAGCAATCTGTTGTCGAGTAAGATCCACTACGGAATGTGCCACACACCGTTCAAGCTGTTGGCGCGTCGCTCAGTCGCTTTCACCTGCCGTAAATTCCAATCCCTCGGGATCCCGGTTCTCGTCACAGGACAACCATACGCCCTCTGGGCTCAGCAGTCAGCATAGCCCGTTACTCGTCACTAAGCCATTAGACAAGATCTCGCGAGAAAAAAGGTGGATGAAGGTGAAACCAAACTGTACGGCGAAAGGCTTGATAAAAGTGTGAAGTTATACGGTTTTTTACAACTCATCGATTCAGACGACAGTTGTGCATTAAAACGAATTGTTGTGGGGGTATAAACTTGACTTTATAGTATGAGATGACTGCTTGTGTGGGCCTTTATTGAGCTCTGAACGTGACTTATGCGCCTTATACGGGTGTGATGTAAAGGGTAATAGGGCGCTGCCGTGGGTGTCGCGTTTGAAATTAGGCCCGGGAGAGCTGTAGGGGCTACGGATAATGCCCCACCTGAACTTCTGCCATAAAGTGCGTGATGGGTAATGGAGAACTCCAGTTGACTGAAACGTACAATGATCACGATTATGTTCCATGCACTTGATATCACTACGTGTGCAAATCAACCATAGAAGAAACTAGCCTTCATTTTTGAATCATAATTTGGTGGCAATTTTGTGTTTTCATATCAATATATTGTTGTTTACCTATATTGTTAGGACTAACTATCATTGAAAACAATACCAATGCACGTAACCATGGTAACGGTTTGATGATGAACATAATGAACGTATCCTATGCCTGTATGTCCTTTGGAATTATATACAATGGTTCAAAACGAAAAAACAATATAAGTTCATGTCAATGAACAAAAGAGCATATATTACATGTATTTTCATTTCGTTATTAGGTTTCGAAATAGTTTTACATGTATTTCGTCTTGCTTGTATGTCATTCACCCAGGACACTAGCATACATCATGAAACATCTAACTATGTTCAAGTGATGTTGAAGAACCGATGTACTTAAAGTGGGTTCCAGCAAACTTGAATGCTAATGTCCTCTTCTTGAGAGTAATGATTAATCCCTAAAGTTCGTCAGTAGAGGGCAGTATAATTCAAGATTACTTTTCTTTTATTATTAAGGCATTGTAACATTACCAGAAATTAAAGAAACATTTTAATTTGTTTATGCATTTTTATGCATTTTTTATATAGAACTCCCAATATACAAGGAAACGAGTTTCAAAAGTAACAAGGTTTAAATGGCAACAATTAAAAACACCATAGATTTCATATTCATACAAATAGTCTAAAGATAAAGCGTTGTTGATGCCCGGTGTTGAAGTCTTGGTATTTTTGTCAGTGAAGGGACAGGGTCTCGGGATTTTAATTACTCTACTATCATTCCACGCATACATTACGGAGATATAAACTACTGGTTGTATGCGGTGATGATAAGTATAGCTTCTAAATTATGCGTTTATCTTTGGCGGGAGGAGTTTGTTAGTCTTCCAACCAGACATTTTCTTATCGGCATCTATCAACAACTAACACACCACCGTAAACAACGATAATGAAAAGACTGCGAATTTTTCACGGTTTATGACCACACTACGTCACTCAGTTTTATTTTGATCACGTGATTTCAAAATTGAGTGGTAGTAGTGTTGGGTGTTCCTCGTCGCATCGTTTGTTTATAAACAGTTTATTAGAGCTGTCAGGCTAACAATTAATCAGAGAGAGTAACAGAGGGCGAGTACATGTAAACAAAGTAAAGGTGGACAACATTCCAACGATCTGATGAGAAAGAAAGAGCTCTTTAGGAACGTTCCACTATGTTGCGGGTATAGTTTTAATACCTTAAGATACCGGTGAAAGGGAGGGGTATATGAAAAGGTTTTTTCATATATTTTTTTTTGGGGGGGGGGGGGGCAAACAAAAAACTGGGGGGGGGGGGGCGGTGATGAGAAAAATGTGGCGTTTAATGTAAAATTAGACATTTTATACCAACTTTAAGTTATTTTGACACTAACACTCAAAACTGCCGCCACTGATGTTTTGGGTTCAAGTGTACGTGTAAAAAGTTATATCTAATCGTACTAATATTTTCTTTTCCAAGTAAGAAACATATTTATCAAACAATTTGTCTCTTTGTTTTACAATATTCTCCCTGAAATCAAATGGTGTGTCCCATTTTGTGTGTTTAGCATATCGTCTTCTCGGGTCGTCTGTGCGATCTTGCTGATGTGTTGTGTGGGCCGAATTTTGACATTTTGGTCAAATCTTCTTCCCGCCTCGGGCGATATTCTACGTTCAAATCTCCACCATTGCACGCAATGTGGCTCAAATTCACCATCTATTTCTTTGATTTTATTACAGAATGTGTTAATGATACCATTAGTAGGTACGTATGCGAGAGTTTACTGTCATATAAAAGTTGTATCTCCGATAGCTCCCGGATGTTATATATAGGCCTACATTAACATTACCACGCGGCAAGCGTCTGCATACGACAATTCCAAAATTGAACAAAATATTTCAAAAATATCAAAATCATTTAATTTCATTTCCATTTTTGAAATCACAATGCATTGAATTAAGTACAAACATGCCTAGTATTGGTTCAGTAATCCTTTTGATAGACTTCGAAAAATGGAAAAGGTTTCTAAAAAATCTGTTTTGTATAATATGGTAAAACTAGTAGGCCTAATCCTATAGCAGCGTGGACAGTTTTAAGTTATTGTATATTTTGTTCTTTATAGCAATATTGCTTATAAACTGAATCCAACTCAAAACAGCTATTTCAAATAGCGTCATTTTGCACTGATACGTTGCAATGTCAAAACCCCTTCATGAAATAGCTGCTATACTCTATTTGGCTTCCTCTGGACAGTGACGTAACTTACAGGCGCAGCTTTTACGCACGCGTATGTATCATTCCGTCTTTCAATTCTCGTGTGTATACGCCAGCTCCTTGAGTAGGCGCGCGCATTGTGCTGCAATTAGTAGAATACGCAGTTACGTCAATGTCTCGTGATGACCAAAAATAGCTATACACTCTATTTATCTACCTCAGTCACGTACCTTTACATTTTGCACGCGTGTGTATCTCTCGCTTTTCTACGCGTGTGTCTCATACGCCAGTGTCTAGATAGGACGCGCGCGTCTATGCACTGCAATCAGTGGATGACGCGGTGACATCACTGACGCGGTGACATCACTGTCTCGTAGATGTGAAATAAACTATGTTGTATATTAGTGGACTTCTCAATCCTGTCAATGATCTACCCCTTGTAAAATACAACATGATAAATGGCAGCCATTGTAGAATGGTAGATGGGGGACGTTGCAGCTTTAAACCCTCAATATGTGAATGATGAACTTTAACCATATGTTCATAATGCCGTTGAACGACATCATGAAAGCGAAGGCGTGATAGCGGGAAAGTGAGGAGAGATGAGACGGAAGAATATGGCGAACCATTACGATATGTTTGATGCGGTAAGATGTCAACAACTGAAAAGTCGCGACCCCGGGATAGCACGATTCATGAAAGATGCGGATAAGTAGAATTTCGGCTGTCATGTCAATTTAAGTTGAGAAATATTTTCATTTTTAAGAGATTTTTACCTCTTAAAATTTTAACTAGCCCAACATTTTTGCTTAAAATGTGGATGTTGTGAGTTGTGACAAATGCAATTATTTCACGTATATGTCCTATACGAACGTAACTTATTTCCAAGGGAACGATATGAGAGGCATGCTTATCCTTTGTGTGTACAATTATAATATTTTTCATGTCCTGTATCATTATATCCCTTTCCTTGTGCATTCATTTTCTATTATCTATGATCTGAGTACTATGTCTCTGAATGATTTATACCGTGTTTGATAAAATTATTAAAAATATAAAAACAACATTGCAGTCTATATTAGTATCTAACAATAACATGCAATATAATGACGGTTGATGTTCCAGTATCGGTCGTTGATTCTGGAACACGAAATTGTGTTCCAGTATCGAGCGATACTGGAACGTTTTTATGTTCCAGTATCGGGCGATACTGGTATACGTGGTACAACTACCAGTTAGATTTGTCATAGTATTGAACGATACTGGTATGTCCCAGTATCGTTCGATACTGGAATATTTGATCTGTGCCAGTATCGGCCAACACATAAGCCCTATATAACTTGATCCCAGCTTATGGAATGTACCAGTATCGGCCGATACTGGAACACTGACTTTGTACCAGTATCGAACGATACTTGGTAGTCCAATATCGGACGATACTAGTACATTCCAGAATCTTGGATCTAAATTATACTTTTTCCAAATTGAGCTTTGTGCCGGCCGAATAATATGGTCATTGATTTTATGAGTTTCATCAAAAGATGTAATTTTGGTCAAACTTGAAATTTGCCAATTTTACAAAAGAGCCCATAGTTTCTGTCAGAAAAGTCCGATCTTTAAATCCTATGAAAGCTAAACAGGCATACATATGTATATGTAACTGTTAAAATCATAAGTACTTTGAGCGAGAACGACGGTATTCATAGCTAAATAATTGCAACGTTCCCGGTACAAACTTTTCTGGGACACCCTGTATTATATATTGGTCGATTCCAAAGACCACTGAAATTGCACTTCTCAAAATACAACGTTAAATTACATAAATCGAAACTAGGCCTTTGAATATTGTTAAACATATTTTAACCCCCACACTTAAACTTTGCTCTACAAAATGAGTGACAGAAACAAATCAGTGGTATAAGATATTTGCAGACATGTTTACTTCAGCAGTAATGAGGTAGAAAAGACGACACAAACATCACTATACACGCAGAGCATTAAATGACGTAATTTGTCTTGAATAGTATCTATCATATATGATACTGGAAGCATGCCCCACGTGATTAACACTTTCCACACGGCAGGCATCTGCATACGACATTTCAACATTTTACAAAATGTTTCAAAAATGTCTAAATTATTGAATTTCATTACCATATTTGGAATCACCATGAGAATTGCATTGAAATAAGTACAAACAAGCCTAGTATTGGTTCAGTAATCCTTGAGATAGACCTTGAAAGTTGTGAAAGGTTTCTGAATTTTTTGTGTAATATGGTAAAACCAATAGCCGCGTTGAAAGTGTTAAAACGGTATCAGAATGTGTCTTATAGGGATGGACCCGCCTCCATGGACTAAATTTGGAAGACCACCAATGATGGAATTTGTTTTGTTTATGTTTTGGTTGGAAGGATCCAACTCTTCAGATCTGACCATCTGTGTTAAACATGATAAACATAATACATGTATATACCCACCCACACGTGCGAACTCTGACTTACCAGTAGTAACGATAAGCTATTGAGATGGACAAAATGGAAGTATATGAAAATGTGAATACAAACAAATATCGAATCAGGTTCATTCACATGTTTGGTATACAATGGTATAGGCCTACGGTAAGAATAGGTAGGCTATTCAGAGTTATTGCAAGAATAAGCAATTTTATTTAAAAGGTTAAAAAAATAAATTAAAAAAAATATATATATATATATAAAAATAAAAAATAAAAATAAAGAATAAGCCATTTAGAGATCTGTAACAATAAGCCAATCAGAAAACCTTTCCCAACTTTTCTAAGTCTTATCTCAAGAATTATTGAACCAATGCTACGCATGTTTGAACTTATTTTAATGCATTTCTCATGGTGATTCCAAATTATGGTGATAAAACTCAATAATTTTGAAATTTTGGAACTGTCGTTTGCAGACGCCTGCCTCGTGGGAAGCGTCAAGAAGTAGTTACTCAGTATGACATTAATAATGAGCTAATCAGAAATGCTATATAAGAATAAGCCAATTGATCAGATGCTATGAGAATGAGCCAATCATAGACACGGTAAGAATGAGTTTAAATTATAAACACCATGAGGATGAGACAATCAGAGAATTAATGCCTGTGTTTGATGACAGTTATTGCGTTCTTGAATTCAATAGAGTTAATGGATATACTAAGACGAAAATATAGGCACGTGTAAAAAAAGTGCATTTCACATAACACCTGTAAGGGGAAACCATCTTCTTTTTTGGCTTTGAACTATTATGTTTTCGAAACCAATCAATTTTAGTTCCCACGACTCTTACACATCCACGTGCTCGTATCTCGTCCGTGTGAAAGTTTATAGGAAATGACTTGAATAAGGATACTGTACCTGTAGTCCACCAGTGACACTAACCGATCCCATGCATGCCTTACTTTCGTTATATTACTTAATCATCCTTAGTTTTTGTCTGTTCACATTGATTCCGCATTTAAGTGAAATATTTAGGTCATTGTGTACATTAATTGACATTTTCCCTGTCGTTGGTGGCGCGGCATAGCATCAGCTCGGAACAGCCCGTCGTCTATCACCTCATCGATATCACTCAAATTACGGAATTTCCATGGTTCCATGGTTACGTGTTAGGTGACGAGCTATAAATATCCCAACGTTATCCAATCAATGGGGGAAATTACTTCTATGACATCGTTATTTTTAGGTTCTTTAATAATGCCACCAATGGCATTGCAATTCATTCTCGAAATCAAACTAAGTATTATATTTAGGTAGCTTTTGAGTATGGTGCCAATAACTCTGTTGTAATACATACCCTGGTATAAGTTCAACAGGTTTGTAGGTAACGCGGAGTCATTTTGCGTCCAGTTGTTGCAATTATTACGTTAAGCCAAATTCCTCTTTCTTACTCCGTTTACGCTAGCACCAACAGCACTTCCTTTCCTTAAAGCATGTTAAGGTCACGAGATTGGTCTCTAGAATAAGTTTTAAAGTGTAGAAGCCATTCCTTGTCATATCACTCTCATGTGGTTTTGAAAGTCGCTTCTCGGGTTTAAACTGTTTTTGACATTTTTTTAAAATGAATCTTGCAGTAATTCAAATGTCAAAAAGTAGAGACGAAGGTTACAAATAGCAATTACTTTCCAATAAACACAAACATGTTAACATTAGATGCCTTGTTGGGTGAAAGATAGAACAAAAAATGGTATCATCTGACTAGGTTTGGCTCGTCAATTTTCTTCAGAAATTATCCAATATTCTGTGCATCACCTTTGCATCCAGTATTAGTCAGAAATGGGAATAACTTATTACTCAGAAGAAGTGGTGAAATGCTGTCAGGAAGGGACATAAGCCAAATTGTCCTTTACACAAAGCTCTTTTCTTATTCTAGACGTGGTTCACATTTTTACACTATAGGCCTACGTTCTATATATATATATATTATATAGACCTACATTAATTTATGAGATAATGTAGCTACAGAGACTAACCATTTATTTGGATTACCTGCCATATTGTCGGGAATTTTACTGTGTTAAGATTTATCAGAAAAAGCCACGCCTGTTTCATGATGTATTGCCAATAGGTAACACGGATCATGCAATGAATTGGACATAATGCACCGATTCAATTATATGTAGAATAGGCCGGGTACGATTCCCCTTGTAGTCTGTTGCGCATTGCTATGCATGGATAACCTCTACTCACACACAGCTTTTTAATTCAATCACAACAATACACCCACGTGATCAAATCAGAAGTAATAGTGTAATTCATATCAAAGGGCACTGATGGTCATTAAATTATAAGGGCCTATACCGTTCGGTTTCAATAACCTATGGAAACCAAATGGACTTAATGATATATTTATGTAATAGTAACTACCACAACGCAATCCTCTCGTTTGGGATCTCCCTTAACGATTCATCATTTCCGTCCTGATATTAAATTAAAAACTGAAATTGCATAATATCAGGATGAAGATGTGGCTATAAATAGTTTGACTCTAACCAAATATTTTGTGATATCTGATTAAAGCCACGCACCATTTGGCAAGTAGATGAAGTGCAAACATTGCGCCAATCATCTGTGCAGTGTAGTATTTATAGACGCTATACGCTACTTGCACGGTACAGATGGAACCATTGAAAACGAGGCTCTCCCTTCACCACGCACTATCACGCCACACTGCGTCGGGGTTTCACGCAGGTTTGTGCATCGCGTGACGCGTTGGGCGCGCGCGAGATGAGGGGAGAGCCTCGCTTTCATTCTGAAATGGCGATTGCGTGCAAGTATCGTATAGCTGCGCAATCGCAACCCAAATAAGATTTACATTGAGCACGGTTGATTTGCACATACAAATATCAGAGAGACAATTCACACAAGTCACGAGGAACAAGTTATTAAAAGTTAGATTCTTATTAAGAAATTGGTGACAGCAATTATAGTTGGGGATGCGAAATAAACACCCTGGACTGTCAGAGTAATATTTTGCATAACCTAGCGTAGAAATATTCATGACCATAGGCGACAGTGGATTATTTTGAACATAGAACAATTGGTTCAGTTTTGTGGAGCCTAGAAGAACAAACATTAACGGTGCATGTGTTCACTTGTTGAATTTCGCAAACAAATGTTGATAAGTTGCAAAAAACCCTGATTACGTTATTGGGACCGATGCAATGCATTGACGCCCCAAGGACATCCCCAACATCACACTAGGATGCAACTGTTCTACAACTGCCCTAAATTATCATAACACTTATAATATGATGTGTGCAATTCTACAGTCAACTATTGGGCGAGGAATAAATAGCGGGTTGTCATCATGGTCATTGTATTTACCATATTTAACCGGGGTCTTAGTAGCTTGTGCACATGTCAGTTGTATGACGCACTATACGACCCCGGGAATGGTGCGTTACTTATCCGAGGTGCGTCACTTTTTCATGTACCATGACGCACCCCTTTGTCACAAATGTGGTGGTAAATGACGCACCCATGACGTACCTTTCTTGGGTTTCGTATAGTGCGTCATACAAGTGCATTAACTATAATATAGAGGGTATTCATGTAACGGATTAGCTAGTCATCTTGTCGGGAAAACTTAGCTGTGTTTATGATTTGCAGAGAGAGAAAAAAATGATAATTAATTGATAGCACAATTCATGCTATGAACTGGACGTCATGCACCCACTGAATGTAGAATAGACCGGGCGCGAATCCCTGAATTATCCCCATTATACAGGGTGTATCACCCTGAATTATCCCCATTATACAGGGTATATCACCCTGAATTATCCCCATTATACAGGGTGTATCACCCTGAATTATCCCCATTATACAGGGTGTATCACCCTGAATTATCCCCATTATACAGGGTATATCACCCTGAATTATCCCCATTATACAGGGTGTATCACCCTGAATTATCCCCATTATACAGGGTGTATCACCCTGAATTATCCCCATTATACAGGGTGTATCAGAATGAACTATACCCAGGCAATATTATTAGTTATCCCCTGCATGTTCACACAATACGGAAAAATACCTATGGTTTGGCATGCCATATCACATGAGGCCGTTTAGTCAACATGCCCCCAATACAAAGAAAAAAAAGGAATTCGCGGAGAACGAAACTCCCTCCAAACAATGCCGAATTCTCATCCCTTCCTACCTCCGTAAAATCCCTCGAAGTCAGGCTTTGCGCCGTCACCTCTTGATATTATTAATTCACAGCGCCAACAATACGACCGGCTTTGTTGCTTTCATGTTATGAATTTTCCGGCGTAGATTCGACCTTTTTGCGGTCTATTTCGGCCTCAGAATGAGTCGAAAATCGTCTCGGTTTATTTTAAATCATCCGCCATTTTATTTGTTTATTTTTACGTGACGTAACGATATTGTTGTTTCAAGCAACTCTTACACAGATGCAAAGCAATCGCTTTACATGTAATCGTACCGCGTAAATGTTAATAACGCGGTTTATCGACGATATGGGATATAGTGTGTGGCTGGACTTTCTTGTTTACACAATATGGATCAGATTTCATACGTGTTAACAAATGAAATTGCCGCATTTCCATCTACTAAACGATAAGATTTATTACGGTAGGAATTCGACCGATATTGTTCAAATCGTGTTCACATATATCTTGCCCAAACGACCAGCTTTCATAAGAATTTTAGATTTTGAAAATCGGACATTTCTGATGGAAAATACAGAATTTCTGGTAAAAAGATGGTAGATTTCAATTTTGGTCGATATGATGAATTAAGAAAATAAAAGTAGTTGACATAAAATACGCATTAGAAGAAATTATTCGTTAAAGATCAGATTTAACGATGGCTTTTCATGGTCTGTGAACTCTTTGAGCTAACAAATTGAAAACACGTTTTTCATCGATTTTCGATTAAATCTTGCCACGAGAAAAAAAAGAGATATCTGAATGAAATTAACATATAATGTAGGAACATGTTCACCTTTTTATTGCAGGTGTTTAAATTTAAAACAATAATCATTTTTGTATTTTTTATGTATTTTAGAAACACAGTATCGTTCATTCTGATACACCCTGTACAGAAGCTGGGATCACAATTAACACGTGAAGCACACAGCATCGTACAAAATAGCAAAGAATTGACAGAACCGGTTGCAAAGATTGTTGTTTTTATGATTGTAGCTCGGCACAGGACACTGATCATCCTGAACCAACCATAAACCGATAGGTGTACGATCAAGATTTGTCCCCAGTTCAAGCTATACACAAGACGTTCTGAATACCAAGTTTCTCAAGCGCAATATGATTCACCATGTTCAATCACTGGAAACCCTTCCCCGATGATGCGAGGTGGGGGACCCTACAGAGCACTGTTTTATGCTTAATAATAGTTTCATAATTTAATGCAGCAGCATTTAATTGAAGTCTCGCGAATGCGTCGTTTTAGCTTCAAAACGCGCGTATGCTGAACAAAAAATGTACCCCATTGATTCGAAATTATACTGTAACAATAAACTAAATGCAATATATTCTACACAGCGTTAATATCGCGTTTTTATCACGCTGGTTTGGGACCATTGGCTCCGAATAACACAAGAGCTTAGAACGCTACAATTTGTGAATAATATCGGATAGCGCAAGAAATACAATATTTTACAGCGATCGATAGGTACCTAGTTAGTTTTTAGAATCGCATATAGAGGTTTCTTCGTGCAAAATATTGTACTTGGAGTTGCTTTTTATCGAGCGATCGTCTTGTGACATAGGGACGTGATGATGTTTAGTGATGATTGATGATGGTGAAGTTAAGGCGATTTTTCCCTGTCGAATTCATCGGCGATGTGGGTGTGTGGGGTGGGGATGTGTAGGGTGAGCCAAATGTCAGACCCCAATTCCGCTGGTGTATCAAATTAATTCCTTGCAGAAAAAATAAATTTGGAGGGATTCTTGACTTATGCGTGTTGTTACTACAAACTGATTTTTCCATTTTGTTAAATCGGTTTTTTCCAAACGGTATATAGTGTGTTTTCCTCAATTAGTGAATTTTAAATCGGTTTTTTCCAAACGGTATATAGTGTGTTTTCCTCAATTAGTGAATTTTAAAACACTTTCCCTGCAGCAGGCGTCTGCAGACAACATTACAAAAATGCACACAATATTGAATTCCATTACCATATTTAGAATCACTATGAGAAATGCATTGAAATAAGTACAAGCATGTCTAGTATTGGTTCGGTAATTTTTGATATAGACTTTGAAAGCTGGGAAAGATTTCTGACAAAGCTTCACAAAATATTGAATTCCATTACCATATTTAGAATCACTATGAGAAATGCATTGAAATAATTAGTACAAGCATGCCTAGTATTGGTTCGGTAATTCTTGAGATAGACTTTGAAAGCTGAGAAAGATTTCTGACAAAGCTTCGCTGTATGGTAAAACTAATAGTGTTAAGCTTATTTCAGAGAATCACTGGGTTGTAAGATAGCCCAATGAGGTGCTGAAAGGAAATAGTTTCCAATTGATGATTTTGAATATCTTTTGGGTGCAGTCCTGTGTTATGTCTTGGTATTTTATATGTCACTAATTCTGCAATGATCCCCCTGCAATATTGTAATGGGGTCCAATTAAGATTTTTTCCGTAAACAAGTTGCGTGCTATTGTGAATTTACATTTTCCGAGTATGAACGGACAAAACAGGGTTAAAGCCGCGCTGCAAAAGTAGTACGCACGACTCATGCGTATAAGTGACCTAGTCACCAAACTATTTTTGTTCAACAGGATACGCACAAATGCCCATTAAATTTAAACTGAACGCAAATATTTCCGTTATAATATAGAAATATTTACAGTGGTCTCAATTTGGAGTTCCTTTAGTATACCCTACCAATGCATGTCTTCAATGGTGAGTTTTAAAGAACGACCCATACACTTCCACAGTGAGGAATACAAATGATAGGGTATTCTAAAGCTTACCCCTCAATTTAATTTTCATTTGTGCTAGTACCAATAGTGATGCGAGAAATAACTTGGCACCTATCGTACAACTCTTATAATTTGCAGTGCGGTGTATACATTGTACGTGACAACATTGTACACCACTAATTTGCTCGAAATAGGCTCCAGCGTCTATTGTCATCTGTTACTAGGCCGAGCTAAGAACTCGGTATTGTTCTGGAACAGGGAAGTGTGTGATGTGTATTATAACGTAACACACTTTGATGCACCCCAATCAGAATCATGACGAAATAATTCATATGCAGACCATACACACAGAAAACACTATGTAAACAAATTACACAAATTATGTAAAAAATACACAATCTGTGTAAAAATAGAACTCCATAATACTATGTAAACAGTTGTGTTAAGCTTTTGCATAGGAATTTACACAAGCTTGGGTATATATTACATGTTTTATGTAAACTCTTACATAATAATTATGGAGTTCTATATTTACATAATTTTTTACATAGTGTTTTCTGTGTGTAGGGGCACTGGGGCAGAGTGTATAAGGGTGTTCACTCAGGTAGAGCGTTAGGAAGAAGTTGGGTGTGACAGAACTCTCCCAACACGTATAGATTGCCGGCTACATGAACAAAATAGTGGTACGGTGTGTGCTCCAAAAATTGAACAGATTTAATAAATTTCACTCACTACTATTTTGTGAATTGCTACCTGCTTATTGTGACCCACCCTGTCCATGTCTGTATCATCTTCTTCTCCGTATCAGTGGAGGCAATAATACCGTATAATACTTCAAAGAGAAATTTGAAAAGCCGTCGTTCAAAATCATTTGGTGCTTCGTGTTTTGCTCATAGGCTTAACATCTCCCAAAGATTTGATGATGGCGACAACAATCGTGTTCAAGTTGATCACTTGCTACCGTATGAATGAGCATGTCAGATTAATTAAAGATAATTGTTATAGAGTAAGCAGAAATGTATATCACTTTTAAATTGTGATACCGTAACTCATATATAATGAAATTTCAAGGCGTTTTGAGATTTCATGATATTTTTCCATATCAGATGTAGCCATCGATTTTTTTTCCTCCAGCGTAGTAAGATGTGATGAGGAATATGTAACGAACGACACACTAATTTATCGAACTACGGCGTTTTCCTCATGTCACGCCCGGTGCGTGTACATGCCAATAAACTTTAATTTGACACCGCCTATTATCGATCATATTCATAAAACTGGCGCGCGCGTGTGCTCGATTAACATCAATCGTAAAATATCGTTCCCATCCTAAGAATGTGAGATTGCACGTGTGTGTCGCCTGTCACGAGCCAAAAATAAGAAGTGTGAGCACCATTGTTGTTTTTATGATCAGACGACACTCTGTTGCATATCAGGCCGATTAGGAATGCTAAAATCAATAATCAGTGATACTATAAAGTCGAAATTTGATTATTATTTTTATTCTCAAAAAACACACGGTTGAGCCGGTGTAAGAGACATTATTGGCAATTCGTAACGCTGCACATGAACAAGAAAAGGCAATCGACATGGGCACAAACGCTTGGCTTTCAACATAAATGCCTCGGTATTAAATTAGTATCAAAATGTTTTCTAAGGATCTGGGCGGGTAGCTATTTAGAGAAATCTTGTTTGGATAGGAAAGGATAGCTCTACGAATAGCTTTAAACGTGAGATCGGCCAATTGAATTAAACGGTACATCGGATGGTGTATCGATAGAAATGCTACAAGGTGCAAGTCGTATGCCAATCATTGTATTACAGTATTTGCAGTGACTGACTGTCGTTCATAACAATATTTTCATACAAATTGATATCAATCATGACCGTTGTTCCTGAATGGTATGTCTGCAATATTGATTGACTGAGTATTAAGGCCAGTATAATAAAGACAAGTATAAAGAGAAAACAAACAAACGAACAAGACTTATAATTTGTAAACAACAACTTATTCTCGGTTTAAAATTGAACTTGCTCCGGCAAGAACCAAAGAAATACCAAAGAATGGTTTAAACAAACAGACAAACAACTACTAATT
The DNA here is from genome assembly GCA_035610835.1 of Ophiura sarsii. Classification (NCBI taxonomy): domain Eukaryota; kingdom Metazoa; phylum Echinodermata; class Ophiuroidea; order Amphilepidida; family Ophiuridae; genus Ophiura; species Ophiura sarsii. The sequence goes on along the minus strand of CM069444.1, from coordinate 30,468,690 downwards.
TGGAGGCCACATTGTATAGACTATTAAATGATAATCATTCAAATATTATATGTAATATTTATCAATATTCTGAATAACTAACAAAAGTAGTGTAAAACTAATTATAGATATGTTTAGCATTTCATCCTAAAAAAGCAGTTCATTGACAACACATAACAAATCACTTATCATCATGGTACCGAACATGGACCCTCATCCTCCGTAGGGGCGCGCCTATTTTCCGGCACACGTTGACCTTGAATAACACTATAAGGATGAGTCGATTTCTAGTAGTGACAACGGTCATATCGCGACAAGATTTTTTTCCTCGCATCATTTAATATTTTGCTATCATAACCATTATGACAAACTACAAGTGCGAAATGTTGTCCCCAGAGAGAGGGCACGCGTGCCTCCCTTTTCCTCCCCTCTGACTTGAATGAATCAGTCAGAACACCGTATCCCTTAGCGTGCTCGTATCCTGGACGGATGGTTGTAAGTATTATGTAAAATAGGGGGTTCATTCACACCCGTTCACCACACCGCACCTTAGTTTGAGGGGGTACCTCAGGGAACATCCGTTTTTCATGGTCTATTTCAACCCTGGTTCTGTCTGATCGAAAGCAAGATCTGGACAGTCTTCCTGACGAATCTCTAAACGGTCATGGTCGACTGGAGGGTTTTAAACTATTCAACAGAATAAAAGGTGTCTTCCTGCACAAGGGGGCAGATCCAATTTTGAAAGTGGGGGGGACATTGCCATTTTTTCACTAGACAATCTTGAAAGTGGGGGGGACATTGCCATTTTTTCACTAGATCGCCAAAAAAAGTGGGGGGGGGGGACATTTGATATTGTGTCAGGAAGTGGGGGGACGTGTCCCCTCCGTCCCCCCCGGGATCTGCGCCCTTGTTCCTGCAGACGATGGCGAGGCGTTTTCCCGCCAACTCTTGACCTGTTCCTCATCACTATTTTGTTCAAGTCAAGCCAGGCACGAGCGCGCGAGTTCAGTGCATATATTGCATAAGATTACGATGCTGTTTTTTAAAATAAAATTCACCTCCTTTATGCAACTACTCGACGTCAATTTCGAATCGAATCGCTAAAGTCCCAGGAGGTGGGTGGGGGCGCTCCAATCATATCGATGCGGATATGCTGTACGATTTTCAAACAGGTATACCCACTTCCTCGTGAACCGCAAAAAACCACAAAGAACTTTTAAGATTTCCTTTTTAGCAGTCTATAACACAACTAATTTAACTGGTTTTCGCAATCCGTTTTATATGATTTCTACACACACAAAAAAAGTTACCAATGATCGAGGGTTATTGCGAAGACCCAGTAAACAAATTCACGCCACGCCAGGATACTCAACGAAATAAGTACACCCCTCCCCCCGAATGAAAACTACCGGTGTCAACGAAGTGACTTCATTGGCTATGAGAAGGTTGCCGGTTCAATGTCCTGAACGCATCGATAATTCCGACTTCTTTATTCATTTGACAAACAGACGCTTCCCAATTCCCTGTTCTGCCACGAAACTCTCGATCTTCAAATATAACATTTGCCTCAGGAGCATTTATTTCAAGAACTCTATCTCTCGTGAGTTTGCAAACACTGTTTTCGATATATATGTCATGTTGTCCAAACTTTAAACTACTATACTATGATATGAGATGACACCGTTCAAACAATGCAGACGGGCGCATTGCACTACGGGGAAATAGAGACGACGAGGATGATGCACATAATTCGTTAGCGAAACTATACGCTGTACACAAGTACTAATTTATGTATTTAATAAGGTCCCTTAATGTCACAAATCTTCTTGATGTACTAAATAGTGCAGTTATGAGCCCAATGTAGCCTACTGAATGTCTATATCAAGGTGCATAGGTCATGTAGGTAGGTATTGATTGCTTTCGCAGTCTGTCTAAACGTACTATCTTTAAAATGGCGGACCAATTCGAGTGCCCTCTCTGGGGAATTAAATGTTGTATAGACGAAAAGGATAAGTTTAGTCGCGATTCGACCGCATTCGGGTGGATTCAACCAGTATTTATGATTCAACTCAACCGCACGTCTAACGCAATGTAGGCTATAGTGACTCCGGAAGTAAATCTTCTCATATCTCACACTGTTGACCTTTGTTTCATATATCATTTCTGACGGGTAAATACGTCACAGGGACCGGACTCCTGTATCTGTCAACGCATCTTTGCTCGAGTAGCATTGAAGGGGTGAAATACATGCAACGCTAATTTCCAAGTTGCACGCACATGTAGTCTTGCTGTTCCTTTCCCCAGTAGCAGTATTTGAGACATGGATGAGGGTGTTACTAGATAACATCGGTGAAAGTAGCCCAAATCAATGAATCAAGTCAAAATTTAGAGTACTCATTGATCTTTTCAGTTTTCAAGAATCCTTATTGGGCGACTTGGGGCTACAGGGTAGACAATTGGGCTTCTTAATGGTGAGTCTGGGAACGTTGAACTGAGGTTTGCAAGACGTATCGATATACTAGGCATAACCGAATGGCGTAACACCTACCGGAACAATGCTCTAACCATGCTAACATGGTTCTATGCATTCCGACAGCCCAAACGACAGGTTAATGTATTGTGCAGTGTATGTGATGAAAATTATGTGGTGAAAGACATCGTTTTAACAAGATATCTTAAATAAGGCTAATCGGGGCGGATCTTAGCGAAGAGATTAGTAGATTAGTTTCCCCAACCCAAACCACTGTAGTAAGTCATTGCTCGATAATATACATACTCAATGCATGTACATTACTGGAGAAAACATTTTATACATGTGTTGTTGTCGTTGTTATTACATTAGTTTTGCAGTGCAACAAATCAATTAATAAATTGTACAAGGACAAACATAAATAATGTTTTGACTGATAAGACATTTATTAGCCACTAGTGGGACATGATAACACGTATGAGGCGGTTGGTTACTTCTTTTTATCTGATATAGGCCTACTTACGGATCGCCTTCATTCAGCATATCCAATTTGTGCATGCGGTGTTGGAAATATGCGGATTTTTCACAGCAGCTTTTGGATTTTCTTTAGGGTTCTTATTACCTGTACGATCTTCAAATATTCTTATTTAAACTTCACGACCTAAAATTAAAATTGTGAAAACGTTGAAAGGATACAAATAAGACACAATAATATCGCCAACATAGGCTGGCTCAACGGCTCGGCGTATTACTTCTCGACAGGTCGACAGTGACAGGGCAGTCGTCGTATCATACGAGGCGGGTATTTTACTTCGCGACAAATTACTCCCTAGTGTTTAGACAATTTGCAAAGACTTTGACTGGCTTGATTTATTGCATCGGTGTCATTCCTAATTTTACTCAGGCAATGGCTTACAAGTCAATCGGAAACGCAATATGGTGTGGTATAGCGCGACCGACCGAATAGGCCTGAACTCCATGATGTTGTTGAATTACGCTGTATTCTAGCAAAAACATGTCTTTGAAGTTCTAGCTATAGAGCAATCTAAATTTATCTGCCGGTCGCGTCGCGCGCAAATGTTGAAATTGATGTAACCCAAGTATCATGATTTTATGGATTGAACATGTTGAAAGATATTGCCGATGTATTTATAGTGTTAGGCTGTTCTGTTTTTCGAAAATGATCAGAATGCAGAACATTTATTGTAACCGAGTTTTTTCCCATCAAATTCAAATTATTGGTATACCCTATGACATCACTGTACAGAAGCTAATGAACGAAGTATAATTATGAAACGTGTCACATTTAGTGCACATTTTTGAATTGATACTTACTTTTTTACTGTCTGTAAGCCTCTTTGATATTGTCTTATTATCAATCTATTTCTAAAATATACCTCGATGGAATACAATATAACATTCACAAAAGATAGGATAGTTATGTAGGCTAATTTGGAGGTAGATAGCCGTGTATCCTTCGGGACACAAATCCGATATAGTTGATTAGTGCTGAAGCAGTATTACAAGACGCGAGTAAGCGATTAAAAAATTGAATATCCGCCAAAATCACCACTGAATTGAAAACCTCAAGTGAAATGTAATATCAAATTGTGGATCGTATTAAAATACCCAACCTCAGCGATACTGGATAGTCGTCTCGATTTTGACGAAATTGTGTATCGATTCGGCAATCTTAGCACAAAATTACGACGAATTTGGTCCGAAACATATAATGCGATACTATAGTTTCCGCCTTGGTGTTATAGATCTAATGGGGCGACTATAAGCGGTAATCATCCGTGCCTATTGCCCGTGACCTTGGCGGGAACTCGAGCGTAGACGATTCGACCCCTATCCTCCTCCAATAATCGCTTTGATTCTGTTAGCCATCTCGGGTTTTGATTCGGTTTTATTTCATTACTACCTAAACCTCCCTCCGATCGAAAACGGGTGTAATTACCCGGCATTTGGCAGGCCAAACAGCCCCAGATTTATTGGTTGAAATTCAATTGCAATTTTCCACATGCTTCATCCAATATATTTACAATCGGCCTTCGTTGGAATTGGATTGGAATCGGTTGCAGTGTTCCTGACAAATATGTGTGGTTCATATACATATAGCCTGATTCAGATAAGAACTAGCCTAATTTGTTACCATGCCTACTAACAAACTACCTGCCTTTATAACATACATATACCTGCCTTTCTGACAGTGTTTTGTGAATTAACAAGATACGCTCATTTTGAATAACCAATTAAAGTTCTGTTTTCAAATATTTCACTCCAATCTTCATCGGTGATGCACAAATGTTGTTAAATGTACTGGATGAGTTAGAGCGTTGTTGATATTCATTGACACGTTTTGGTTCATCTGTATGATAGATAGGTGTCACTTTTAGTATTACTATAGATGCTACTGTCCATATACCGCATTGATACATACTATTAATAATACAATTTTATAGGCCTTCCGGTCATAGATGGTCATATGAGACGTTTTAACCGATTATCATCGATAGAGGGCGCCATATTCAGGTGAGTTCACATACTGATTGTTAATCGTTAATAAAGGTATTGATAGGCATGCCAATGTTTTTATTGTATCTATACTTAGCAATATGATATCGATTCATTTCCTTATCGATACAACCTATCGACGGCTTATCAATTGCCAAACATTTATCATGTGAACTCACCGGACGAAATAAATCCTGACAGCTTATTACATTTCACACTCACAAGACTCAGAAAAAAGGAAAGTGTGAATAGTGGACAACTAAATAAAAGACAAGGCTTGGAGGAACCAGGCGGCAGTGTAAATTGCTCGACTTAAAGCCACAATGTTATCAAAAGGAAACTAGTGATGAAAAGCTGCGAGGCTTTCGTGTCATATCGCGCGGGAAGGACTGAAATCGTCTGTTAAAAAGATGTTTTCGATCCATATGTTCTTCTTGTCATCCATTTAAAGAATGTTACCTTAAACTGTGTAGAATATCAAGGTTTGAATGAGAGTATAATGTGAATTGATTTATTTTATATGTAAAAATGTGAACTTTTTATTTTTGATGTCATCATATTTTACACTATTATAATGTGCACTGAGCTTTATCATCAGATAGATTTAGCAATGTTTTGTACACGGATATAAAGAAGCAATGGCATTTTGCTTATTATTATATAATAGCGACAGCTCTTAAACCCTGAGGCTCAGGGTTCGTGACCATCGGTTTGAGGTACTTTAAAGAAGGCATAATAATTCTGGGCACTCATCATTTCATTTTACGTTTTGTTACCAATGGTTCCGGTGGTGGGTGGGGTTTTTTTTTGGGGGGGGGGGGGGGGAGTTCACACAGGATTTATTACATTTATCTCGTCTTTATAAATTATATATTAAAATCACAAATAGATATGAAATAAAAACAAACAATAATAATTGTTCAACTTATGATGGAAATTATGAACATAAGGCAAGGCATATGCTTGATTTGACCAATCACAGATTAGCTACCATGCATTTGTCATTATTTATTCACATCACACCGAATTTCGTCCAGTAAGCTTTCTTTAATTGGTTAATTTCTCTTTCCCGCCAAAACTTTGCATTGGTGTTTAGTGTAAAAGCATATATAGTCTTGTCACGAGTATGACTTTAACATTTCGAAATATCTCAGTTTGCATAGTAGCAGTGAGTTAGCAGCCAATGAAAACGCTTGTTACACGTACCAAAAAGGCAGCACAACTTTCGCACCTTTTTCACAGCACCGGGGCTTGAAAAAGTCATCAATGATGAATGTTTACTTCATTCTCTTGAAAACCATGTCAACATTTTCGCTGAAGTGTTAAGGCGTTTTGTCATAATTGCGGGCAATTTCCATCCATCAATGTGCAAAAAAAATTTGGCGGGTAAAGTGAGGATACTTGACGTGATATGCACAAAAAGGTGGGTTTGTTACTGCCGGCCCATTTCCATGTCAGTTATTTAATACCTATCGTAAAAGATTAATGGCGGTGTCAATCACACGCGCGGGATGAAGAAACTCTTCTCCTCTACTTCCTCCATTTTTCGTCTACCTTTTTTTTCGCGGGACATTTTCCATCAATTTTTTTTACGCAGAGGGTGTTTGGTGATGTCAGAAAGCATATCGCTGTTGTTTATGAGTGAGTATTGGCTGGAAGTATGTCACCGTCTTTATTTCTTAATGTCAATATGAATTGTATGACATCGAAGTAGGGTAAATTTGATATCGGTAACTAGATTTGGAATATTTGAATAATTACCAAACGGAAGACAAATATACCGCCGTGGTAAATATTATTGTTCGTCGAATGCTGGGATTTGTAGGTAAACAAATGGTCGGCTTTCTCTCTGTGATTGGCAATTGTTGTATTTAATTTCGAACCATGCTCTTTAACAAGATCTAACTTGCATGGCCGATTTTCTTTGGTCAGTATACCATTAATATGAATTGGAGTAACATGTCCATAGATGAACTACTTTTTACATGGTTTAGCTGCTAATTGCTCGTGGTCTGAACATGTTACACACTGGTATTTGATCTTAGCATACAACAAACCCGGAATAATTTAATAACTACCAAATGAAAAATCAAACTATATTGGAACTTGGTCAATATTTTTCCTTTGTGATGTATTTATACAATTGTAACATATGACTATTTGTTTTTATTTATATTCAAAATCGTAGCAAACAAGATCTAACTTGCTCCGCTAAGAATAACAACTTTTTATATAGATTCTTCGCACCGTAGCCCATTTATTGTTAATAGGTCCTCTTTGTTTCCAATTAAGCATATATAGAACAAAGTGCCGAATTCCAGCGCCTTTTTATTCATCCTCATCTATTGATTGTCACTTTTGTTTGTTTTTAGAATTGGGTCGGTCAGTTTCAAGTTCAGACAAGACCTTTCCTCGAAGGTTTCCTCTCTCATCATTCGGATGAGGGTCGGATTGAAGATCCTTGCGCAAACGGTGCAGACAGTTATCGGAAGCTTTGATTTTAGCACGCTATTTGGAATATATGTTAGCCTTTCCACATTCTAAAAACAGTCACAATCGTAATCATTCCCTTTCCATTTCCATTGTTATGTTATTATTATTGTGACGCCATAGCGGACCAGCTAGTGTGGTTTTTTTACGGTTTTTTTGTTGAAAATACGTCGACATTTTGGTAAAAAGGTCCACTTTTGACATTGAAATCCCCCATAATAAAAGGTCCACATTTTGGAAAAGGAGGTCCACTTTTGACAAAATCCGCCCTCCCCCTTTCAGAAGAAATCCTGTTACGGGCCTGAATCATATATACTTAGCAAGCTTTTAAGACTTAAAATGCTTCAGATAGCCAATTATGGCGATTGAAATCTATAAAATTAGGGGTTATAAACACGGACGAGATGACACGAGAAAGTGACGAGATGTAGCCGAGGAGGAGTGGGTAAGGAGTGGCCAAGGTGTTATTCCCATACCACTCCAATTAAAGTGACCACTGGTCAATGAAAGTGACCACTGGTCAACCTGGAGACGAAGATGAACATGATGAAGAGAATTGTAAGCACATAAGTTAAAACAGATCGTTTCTTGAGGAATACAACAAAAGAATACAAGTAAACTCAAAAGTTCTACCCGTCAATCAAATTGCTTCTATAGTTACAGCATGCCGACTGAAGTGTAAATAAAATGTCCAATTTATGAAAACTCACAAACTGTACCATCAGAAAAAAGTACACGGTGAACCGTCATGTTCACATCCGTTCTTAAAACAATTACCAGTGGGGCATGCTAACATTATATAGGTGATCATTAACTGGCGATTTCTTTCCAATTTCTAATGTTAGGATCATCGACACATTTTTCTTGATTGAATTTGCATATTTGATGAACAATGGTGCTCTCTGAGGAACGGAGTCCGACTATAGATAATGGAAAGTGAATCTTAGTAACCGGATAGTATATCATGATATCATCAAAAAACCAATTCCTGTATGTCGCCCTAGCATAAAAATGATTTAAGATTCTCTTGGCATCATGTGCTTTATAATAAAGTTGTATTATAGAGGTCCTAGGGGTAAAGAGTGTAGGGTTAAAGTAACGAATATGGGAGGACCTTGTTAAAAGGATCAGTCTCACTGGGGTTTAATGTTCACGCGGATTACATGGTTTATTGCTAATGAATTGATTAAAGCTTTGATGTGTGGTAGCTAAAGAGTGTTCTTCAGAGAAGAAAATATGATCCCTTTTTTGATTAGAAACATGAACATTTCATTTTTAAGCGTTTTACTCGATCCATTCGTGGCCAATGTTGAATCGTCATGAATCTGTCGGAGAGCAACATCCCTTTTATGGCAAAAGGATGTATCTTGTATGTACTTTCCTAATGATATACTTCCTTTTAACATGGATTGTGTTAATTTGGTTCAATAATCCTCACTTAGGAAAAGGTTGCATCTTGTAAAGACAATAAAAGTAATATACTGCCTTTTACCACATGTTTTATGGAGAAAAAAGCTAACTTTGATCATGTTAAAAGGAAGTATACTGTTAGAAAACTACATATAAGATACATTCTTTTGCCATAAAAGGGCAGAATTCTATCCTAACCTATCACGTCACTTTATAGTTTGTAGCATCTCAGCTCCTATATATCTGTCCATTCCTGAAAATAGGTGAGGATACCCTTTATTTATGCACAGGTTTTGAATGTTAAAGGTCCTATAGGATTGTGTGTTACAAGGTTGCAAGATGAATAAAAGGTACGAATACCTATATAAATTGTTAATTTTACAGCTTCTTCATCATATATAAGAGTTGCTTATTGTATTTAGTATGTGGTACACATAATATCAATGCAGTCTCATCGTTTCTTTGCACGGTTTATCAATAGCAGTGAGATGCTACCCAGAAAGCATCCCTAAAACACGTACGTCACTTCCGTTTCATGGAGTAAATGAGTTTGAGCGAGACTGCCCTCTCTCAAACTATGCATCGGGTGGCCGTTTGGTGGACATCTCACTCATTTGACAACCGTTTCGCATTCACACGATGAACATTGCATTGCGGGATACACTATAAGTGACGGCGACGGCCATCTTCATTTGTTAAGATAGTAAATGGTTAATGATAACATCCTTTTTATAACACATTATCAAGGATACGAAAACAACATGCATACATGTCTCTCCGTTTTTCTTCTTTTGTGTTGATACTGGCTGTTTCATGCTCTCAACATCAGTGGCGTAGACAGGGTCACTTGTCAGGGGGGGCGGGGTATTTTCCCCCGGTGAGCGTTCGACCCGGTGGCGTAGAGAGGAAGGGGGGGGGGGGGGGGGGTTAGAGGCGTTGCGTCCCCATACCGGCGTGAAAAACTGCAATTTTCCAACTAATTTGCCTGTCTTCCTTTCTCCTTTCTGTCCCTTTCCTTTCCCTTTCCTTCCCTCTTTGTCTCCTCTTCTCCCTTTCTTTGCCTTCCCGATTTTCCCGGTCAGATTTGTTTTCTTCAGGGGGAACAACATGCTCAAGGTTTATATCGTGTGAGGACAAAGATTATTCCATATGTAGCAAATGACATGACTTTGTGTTGCTAGCCGTGTTGGATCTAGAAACTTAAACGGCAAGTTCATGGAAATTAAACAACTGACGGAGAAACTATGTTAGTATTCGATTCGAAAACATGGGTTTCATTTAAATTGAACTTTGAAAAGGGTACTTTTGATCCAATTCATTTTCAATCCATGAAAATTAAGATTAATAATACTGCATTATATCTCATTAATTCCAATACTTAATTTTGAAAAAGGTACTTTTGATTCAATCCATCATCTGATAATGAGACTAATATAAGTGCGTTTGACATTGTAGCAATAGCATGGTAAGTGCAGGTAGATATTACACAATTAAAACGCACGCAACCGGTCTAAATTTGTCAGTGTTGCTATTGTTGTTGTTGTCTGTTGTCATGGTGGCTAACTATGGTGGCACCTTTTTATTTAGATAAAAAAAGTTTTCGTGACCTTGGCCTTGCTTTGTCTACATGTAGGAAAACATGTTAGTAGTATGGACTATTTAATCACAATTGCGTCCACGTAAATCTTCCAGGGTGTGAAAAGAAATGCAGATTTTGATCGCCGCAGTATTAACGAGCGCCTTGCAATCACGCATGCGTGCGATAATGAGGTTCGACGTGCTCAGAGTTACATGAATGAAGATACAAAATGGAAGTGAATCAGGCTCGGGTTCAATCCCTACCCCATACAAGATCACAGGTCATGGTCAATTTGTCGGCTGCTCTAAAAAAAAAAAACAATTCAATCAATAGCCTTAATTTGAAGAAAAACAAACCACCACCACTTATTTCATGATTAATACTACTTCAACTCCAGTGCATACATCAGGAATTAGATCTATGGACTTGATTGGTGTCAGATATACAATAGATGGATCGCAATTTTGTTCACACGGTGTCATTGTGGTTCCGGGTGTCCATATCACATTGTAAATGTACTCGGATAACGTGAACCTCGCGATCCCATGTTTACATCAATCACATATACTGGAGTAGGCCTACTTTTAATAACATCAATATGATGTACTTATTTCGTTAAGTACATAATACACGCCTGCGACCATCACTGATCACACGACCCGCACCAAGATTCATCCCCAGCTTCAAACCCTTTTAACCACATTTCATCGCAATCTGACAATAGCAAACAATTAACCCCCTGAAATATTTTCGACCAAGTTCAGGCAAATTATATCCCCATATCTCCGTTTACAAAATATGGTTTATAACGTTCATGAGGTCTAGTATGTGCACATTCGAAGCAACTTGAATTTTATAAACCTAGATGACCTTTGACCCTTGACCCAATCCTAGCAAAATATTCCCCGGTCATGAGGACTGTTGTCACCGAGTTTGAGCCCAATCGGAGCAATTCCAAGATTTGACCTTTGACCGACACGTCGTCTCTCTTCCACCAGTGACAGTTCTTCCACGCACACGCATTCCGCTATAGATGGTCGAGCGAATGTGTTCGGACTCCGAAGATGCGTGTCATAATTGATAGCGGCGGACAGACGTGACAGACAGGTACACGTAAAAAAGATTAATATACAGCTTATCAAAATTGAATATTTACTATTAAAAAAATTACAACCATAAGTATCACTACAAAACTCTACACAATGCATACACTTATACTGCGGGTACCAGAATCTCGATCGTAACTGCATGCAGTCTGAGTAAGCGACTTCTCATCAATATTCATAACAAGTAGCCTCCACGCGCAGCAATGTGTCACGTGTACTGGGTCAAAGGGTGAGGTCAAAGGTTACTACATCGTGCGTGCATCTATACCTCATTGCATACCTTACCAGTTTTACTTGACATAAGAATTCTTATCTCGCATAACTATGTGCGTGGATCATTAACACTTTCCATGCGGCAGGCGTCTGTCTGCAAACGACATTCCAAAATCACAAAATGTCAAAATCATTGAATTTCATTACCATATTTGAAATCACCATGAGAAATGCATTGAAATAAGTACAAACATGCTTAGTATTCAGTAATCATTGAGATTGAGATGTACAATAAAAATTGGGAAAGTTTTCTGAGAAATCTGTATTATATAATCATGATAATGGTAAAACTAATACATTGTAGCCGCGTGTGGAATGTGTTAAGATTATCGACAATGTAATCCAAAGAATAGTTTGCTAAATCGGCAAAAAACGTCCCAGACTGCTGCAGCCTACACGCACCTTGTAGCCATAGCTAAATTTGTTCTCAAACAATTATCGGTCAAGTGTCGTGAATATTATGAAAAAAGTTAAAAAGCTTACCAAGCAGTTTAAACTCAGCGGATGTCGATCATGGAAATCCCTCCAACTTTTTACACCACCGTATTCCCCGGATGGGTCGAAGCGCGTTGATTGATACACGATCCGGGTTAATAAGGCAGTTAGCAAACGTTTCCCCGTGCTGATTACCACAGTCATCACGTAGGCACCCGCCCCACAACAGCTTGACTGTTCTACTGTCTTAGAAGCATCAGCCTGCCAACTGGCCCCCGATAAAGTTGACACCATTGGGAACTATGAGAGCAACGCGTGATAGACAAACAAACATTACTGTAAAACCCGGTTTTTATTAATGACAATACGCGAGGAAAATGAGTGATGAGCTGAGGTAGGAGTAGTAGTATTTTGATATGTGACCGATGGTGAAAATGGTGAGGAGGCACGGTTGCATTTTTTTTCAAAATGGCGGCGACGTTATGCAAACTTAAAGGAGAACAGCACTATTCATGAAACCAAGCATTATATAGGACAATAATTATCTAATGTATATTGACCAGTTTAAATGAACACGGAACTATAATATTCCATAAAACGAATTTAATCTGCACATCCCCAACCTGTGATTATTTGAAATTCGCGCCCGGTTGTCCGAGTCGAAAGCGTTGATGGGATAGCCATACCCGATATTGTTACGTCATCATTACTAAAACCGACTCATCAACAACAGGTCGCTGCACGTAATCACGCAAGAATTCAATGCATAAATCAAAAATATCAATACATGAAACATAGATGTGGAAATCTCGTAACTGTTTCGTCATAGCTTCGATCAATATGGCGACGTCCATACAGGTGTTTTTTTCTTTCTAATGCCGATTTTGTCTTAACGCGGCACTTTTAAAAATGTTAACCTACAGAAGTGGTCTGTATCATAATAATGCTATTGCATACATATCTGAGCGCTAAAGTGTCATGGCAATGATTTCCTTTAACACTTTCGGTTGACCGTCGGTAGATCGTGGATTTGATCCAAAAAAGTCCTGGTTCGATTAAAATTCTAGTTGGCTGGACGATCAACTGGAATTGTTGTTATAAACACATTAAATATTACGAAAATAAAAAAATAACGGACCAATACATTGCCAAGATTTCAAGTACCTCGGTGCTTGGATGGCCAGTAGTGAAAAGGACTTTAACATCAGAAAGGCACAAGCGTAATTGGAAAGCACGGTTAAATTGAATAATATCTGGAAAAGTAGGCTCCCAAGGGACATGAGGCTGAGGCTATACAACCACAGTGGAACCAGTCTGATATATGGAGCAGAATCCTGGACAATCACTTCCAACACAGAGAAGGCCTTAGTTAGATGGATGCTACACTTGTCTCCTAAGAAAGGCACTGGAGTTTCATGGCAATCGCATACCACTAATCATGCTAATAAAGATTTGTATGGGAATATATTGCCGATCTCTGTGAGGCTACAGTCAAGGAGACTAAAACTTGCCGGACGCTGTTTTCGGAGTAATGACGAAGCAGCAGCCGCCAAAGTTCTCTTGTGGCAACCCAAACACGGAAGGAGATCCAGGGGACAACCCAGGAAAGACTACATCAGGATTCTTACAGAGGACACTGGCTTAAGTGAACAAGCTCTGAAAAATTGCATGCATGATAGAGCAGTGTGGAAGGCCATCACAAAAGTCCGACCTTTTGAGTCGCCATAAGCAGTAAGCAAGTATAAGAGCAAGATTGCATGGTAGTGATATACATTGTCGACAAAAATTGTCTTCTGGAAAATAAATGATGAATGAGAAAAAATTTAGAAGGGAGTAAAGAGCCAAAAAGCGAGAAAAGGACAAATCATTTGACAAATGCCGGTCAACTTTGGATTACATGTTGTAACAAAGACAGTAGTTTATCGATGTTTTGATGAAACTATACGTCGGTCACACGCTTTGTACGCATGCGCATTTCCCTTTGATTCTTTGGTAAATGATCGATTTCGGCCCCTGCTTTTTAAACCCTTGGTTACGCCAATGATAGCAATTACACATACACTATCATACTCCATTACTCGTAGGTACTTTCCCAAATGAAATTTCATACTTCATTATCCATCTGGGACGGAGCCATTTGTCCGAGTTTGGCCATAAGATAAGACATAGCCAAAGTGTGCAATGCACATTACCTGTATGGGTGACTATTATAAGCAATAGATATCTTGGGATTTAATAATTAATACATTGCTGCTTAAACCAGCTATCCGAGAGCATGTGAGTGCATTGGTATTTTGAGCTTTTTCTCCACCTTTTTTTTTCGCTAACTGGTTTATTGATGTAAATCCTACAATTAAATAATTTCAGCTTTTCTAGGAATTTTTAAATATAACAAGTGTAAGTTTCTGATTGTAATTACTGAAATGGCACACAATTTTGCATAAATGTTATTTTCCAAGTTTCAACATAATTATGTTGTGAAATCCACTCATCATGTTTCAGCACCATTTGAAGTTTATGGGGAAATTGATAATGAAAAGAATTATCGACAAATCCCTTGTAAACATCTCTCTGGTTATACTCTTGGAATTCGGTCAAAGCAGAGTTGATTATACCTTTTGTTATCAGTGCGCCCTACGCGCTGGATTCGATATCGATTTTTGCGTTTGATTGACACCACGCATTGTTCTCTGAAGACTCGTCGCATAACTCTATAACTATGCGACGGCTGGTATTTCATCTTGAACAATTATAGCTGTTGCGTTTTAATATCGGGACTCTTTGTGACCTCAGCGTCTCCGAATGCAGTTAGTATGTACAATTCTTCAGGTTAATTGAGGTCTGGTAAAGGACAGATGCGTCAAATGACAGATCGGACCGAGACCTTCATGCTCATGACAATGATGGATGGAAAGTTTAGAGCTAAGTAAACTGAAGCTTCAGCAATGTCTGTTGCAAGAAGCCGTGTGCCAGGGAGATGGTAACAGTCATCCCACAAATGACAAACATTGGCTCCGAGTTCACGGGGAAGAGGATTAGCGGACGATGAAAGATATGATGACAAACATCAAATCCTGGTCTGTATTGTCTGTTACTTTCCAGTTCCATAATTTAACAAAGTGCTTCGAAATTTCATCACCATAATTATTTGACATCACCGTGAGAAATTAATTAAAATAAGTACAAACATGACTAGTATTGGTTCAGTAGTCCTTGAGATTGAAAGTGTTAAAAGATCACCAAAGAACTTCAATGTCTAATATTTTAAGTAAATCCCAAAACATGTGGGTCGGTCGTATTTGGACAAACAGAACATTTTTGTTTTATATAGATGGGACAGTCCATATAATACTGTAAAAAATATGTTAATTATTCTCCAGCTGTTCTATATCACCATGATTGTTATGAATAATTACCCCGATACATCAGTACATGTACATAAGAGCATTGATATTGTGTCATTACTCAATGCTGATGTGTCCTGAATCATGCATTTATTGCAAATCGTATAAAGGTGGAAGTGTTTGTACACAGGGTGGTCAAAAAGCATCAAAGTTCTTTGAGCATGTTGAGCAAAATTCTTTGCTGAAAAGATTAGAGGAACTTTTGAATGTTGTGTATGTTTCAAAAAAGGTGCAAATATATGCCACCGTGTTTTGAGTATTAAGTGGTTATCTATTATACATGTATTTCTCTTATGGTGCATTTTCTATCTCGAGATTGTGACGCCACTGCGTCAGTCGCCAAGTGGCGTCCACATAGTTCAAAATAACACACCCTTAGCACTGACGTACACCCACACCTACGACAGACATGTTTCGCAAAATAGTGCTTTTCCAATATTGACCTCCGACATTCTTTATACGATAATTAATCATACAACGTGACCTGATGAAAGATGAATTGCAATCGTTATATGTAAGATAACTAATTCGTTTGGATGTCATATAGCATTCGACCAACTAAGTCTTCCAAATGAAAGGCTTGATCGTAACTAACCGTACATTTCTTCACCTCAATAATAAACAAAGAAACGATTTCAAAATAATTTCAGTGAAACGAGACCATTTTCGTCCAATAACCTTATGGCACACCCCAAACATCATTATGCATATTAAAAAGTATAAGTATGCTTGCTCGCTTCTTTCTATCCGAGAGGGAAAAAAAGAATATAGCACGTATTAGGGACAGACATTCATTTAGCACACACATGAATGAATAATTTATAGCCATCAACCTGTATCCAGTTTCATAGCAGAGTATTAAAGAAACTTGAATAAAGCCTAGCAAAGCAAACATACCACTCCTGAGAGAGAGGTATACCTTTCAATGGGCTATTCCAGGAAAAGATGGCACCCCCTGTGTAGAGGAACAAAATTTTATTTCAATATAAAGCTGGCATTCCAGGGGTTAAGGGTATGGGAATTGGGTATAGAGGATTAGTGATAATGAAAATTTGTTTGGAAATTCGGGAAAGTCAATGAAAATGTGTTCGGAATTCCGGGAAATTTTCGGGAAGTTTCAGGCTTCCGCTTTGCTTTGAAAAAAATCTTTGAATTCCGAGTTCCTCTATATATTAAGGGTAGCTGACTAAGTAATTGCGAGACAAAAAAAATCTGGAATTCCAGGCATCGATTATTAAAAATAAAATAAATAAAAAGTTTTTGATTTTTCGAATTACCTCTATAGGGGGGAGGGGGTGCAAATCTTTTCTGGAATAGCCAATTGGACACTGCCGCATGATAATGGGTCGATGTTTGTTACTTTAAGTAATTACCGGGATGGGTGCCCGTATCGCTGAATGAATGGACTCATTAGCTTATTCATACCACATCTATATAATATGTGAAAAAATGCACATAATTATATGACTTCAATATTCACGCGGAGTTATGAATGGCCCGCATGTAGTAGATGAATGCTTTAATAGTGTGAGATTTGGTGAAGGGCTCATTCAACTGTTCAAGTCTACATTATATTTGGAAAGTACATTATTGTAAGTTACAGCCGTTTGACGATATGAAGAATACATACATAACTGGGGGTCTAGATTTAAAATGTTTTATCAATTTTAAAAATGGTGGCCAAAAAGCCAAAATATATATACCTGTCATTATTGCTTATAGAAAAAAGATACCCTCGTGTTCACAGACCATGAACCTTAGTCGAGCTTATTTGAATTCCGTGACCTCATTAATTTGACCTTAAACAGACATCGTGTACATTTGACGGTTTCAACACTTATTATCTGTATTGTTTCAATCTGACGGGGAGCCTCGAGTGACCTTTGACCCTTATGGCTTTCAACGATTCATCGCAATGTAAGTTCTGACCAAGTAGAATTCAAATCGGACCCATTGTCATGGAACTCTACGTCGTAAACTGAAACCTGAAGAACGAAATTGTTGCAATAAAAAAAAATCGTAGTCATTATTCGAGTTACAGTAATGATAACTTGATGGATTCTTGACCTGTTTTTATACAACGTGGTATACCATGTGTATATGCGGGAAGTGTTTTATCGCACAAAATAATTATGTTACTAAATTCGATTAGGTTAAAATAATTTACTCCCAGGGGGGCCAGTCAAACATAATGGTGTACACACGCGTGACCAAATATTTTCCAGACACCCCCTAAACAAGTTTTACCCTGCAAGCAAAAGTACCCCCTAAACAAGTTTTTAGCGCGCTTTCCTTGCAAATTTTGACCCCTAAACAAGTTCTTGCCAGAATATGACCCCTAAACAAGTTTTGTCTATTTGCGATTATGACGCTGTAGAGACGAGTGACCCACATGCATTCTCAAATTGGAAATGAGACGCTCAAAAGAAATCGCAAAAACGGGGATAACATTCTTCTGGGAACGGAGAACAAAACAAGTTACCCTAAACACGTTCGACAGGTATTTTAAGCCACCCTTTTTCTTGAAAATCAGCGTTTTTGATACCCTTAACGCGTCACTCGCGTGACGCGTCCAACACTGAAAAAACACCCCTTTTTACGCGTTTTTTTGGTCACGCCTGTGTACACTATTATGATTGACTGGGCCCCCGGGAATTTACTTAGCATAAATAAACCCTTCTTACTTTATGAGGCGATTGTTTCCCTACCATTTTTTTGGAAAAATGTCCTCCCCTGGATATAATGGTACATCCCTAAGAAGAGAACAAAAGAAGCAGACGACATTTTGTATTTCATGATACGTCAACAGGTGTTGTTATTGTAACCATGGCAACACATCCAACGCACTATTTATACACAAAAATCAACACCAATGACTTAAATAACACATACAAACGTAAGTGACCAAATTGACGACCCAATTATATGATTGCATTATTTTAAATCGTTACAAAGTAACACAATCCTAGGATAATAATAGTTTCGAGTTAAATCGTAATCAAAGAAGGGCTGAGTTGGTAACACAGTGAGACCAAGACGACTCGGGTGTAATCGGAGCGCTCTGCCATTTATGTTGCTGAACAAACCAGTCGGCTGAAAAGTAGAATTAAATGACCTTAACTCTATATTAAGGTTGGTTTCCAATCTTTTGGTATGTCGATTATGCCAGATAAGAAAAGAAAAGAGCCATGATAAAAAATCAGCTTGTCACGAGTCCGAGATGTGGGAGAGTTAGGTTGAACGCATTGGAACTGGAACTGATAGTTTTCCACATCCAACAAACGTCCACGGCATACATTTCTTCCGCTAAATTAAACCGCGTATCGGAATTCACTGAGATAAGTGCTATGGCTTGTCGAGTGTGAGATCAAATCCACGGGGGCATTTGTTGGACTTACCTTTTGCAAACGCCTTAGGTCTCGAGTAAGTTGAAAGGTGGCGTTTTGGATGGAAGATGAGATCTGTCCCTAGAAACAATCATTTTCTGCGTGATACTAGAGCTTGCCGGTCGGTCACCAAGACAATATAGTGGTCAATATCATTAATATTAAATCAGTATAATCCATGACGAGGGGGGATAACGCTCGTGTATGTCCTGTCTGCGTTCTACGGTATTGCAAGACTTCGGATGAGGACATGAGCTTGAATTTGAGCGCTGTGAGAATTGGGCTTATCTCTCTTTCGTTCCGTGATAGAGCACTGGATAGAGGTATACTATAGTGAGCCAATCTCGGCTTCGACCAATCAATATTCGGTACCCAAGTGAGATAGATTTTGCATTGAAATCTGCGTTCTTGCTGCGCTAGGTCTCCAAAGAATATCTATCAACACAAGATCTCTTCCTGTCTTCAGTACAAAGACAGATAAAAAGAAATTGAATTAGCCCACCGCTAAAACAACTCCCAATCGCTTTCGTCATCCGTCCCAGTGGTTTATCATCAGTTTACGCGAGTAATTGTCGTAACAGAATGCAATGCTGGTATACTGGGTCCCTGTTGAGACCTGTGGACTATGGGATATCATCCAGTGTTGGATGAATCAGGCTCCGGTGAAGATTCACTTATTATTATCACAATCCCTTTTGGCATAATTCAATGACCCTCATCTACACATGTACTGAGTCGGATGAACTATAGCTCTCTGGGTACCGTTTATGATAGGTAAACTGCAAGAGGTCATGTTGGATTCAGCTAAAAAGAGTACAGGTTGATCATGATAGCGCACTCTGTGTGTACTTGATCCATTAGAGATATTGAGATGTTTGTAGTGATTGATGTTGGACATGTCTTTATCTGAGAATCGCACCTTCCCAGGAGTATGTATACACTTACGGAGATATTTATCTCATGTTAGGGTACACGATAGACATCAAAGACGACACAAATGGCGGCAACCGGTTTACTCCCATCGCGCGCGCCATCCACCAGTACACTTCATGTTACATCTTGTGTTCTATAGTCTTGTCATGTACTACACCAGCTCTATTTCATAACGCAGCCCCAAATTCAGCGACATCCAAAGGGAAATGCTTTGATTTTAGAATATTGAAGGTTTTCATGAAATTTCACGTAGTTTCACGTGATTTTCCGCGAACTGTCACGTACATTTCCGAGATGTTGAGAGTCGGTACGAAATTTCCCAAAAATGTACATTCATAAACATCATTCCTTATACACTAGCAACCAAAAGTCATAGGAAACTTGGTTATGGTGCTAAAATCATCCCAGATATATACATCTGTAATATTTCACTATGAGTTGAAGAAATGTGTTGCTGAATCTCTTCTTATTAATAAATTCATGTTTCCTGCAACATCTGCTCATTCCATTCCATGAAATTGAAGAAAATATGTGCCTACTTTGAATCCCCATACAAATTTCCCATTGAAAATAGGTCATGAATAATTCATCAAGGTCATTATAGCCTATACAATCCAATGGCAGGCAGTGTGTCAATTTTGACTTCCTTTTCAAAATAACCTGCGCAATTGTTTGTCAATGGATCCACTCAAGTGAAACTAATCCCAAAATTGTCCCTAATCTTTAATCTTTCTTATAGGTGATCTCTTAATTCATCGTTAACAATGGAATATTTGGGAGGGACATTTTAAAACTGTTATTTTAACACCATGAATTTCATATACTAATGGAAACCATCAAAATTCCCTATATCTTCTCATTGCACCCACAGGAACTGGGCATACTATAAAGTTACATTCATTTTATCATTACTTAGTATTATTTTCAAAGCTAATTGTTTCTCTTAAATTAACTAAATATATCAAAGAGAACATTTGAATTCACAGATTTATATAAGTGTTATCCCTCTCCTATAAACTAATAATGTCTCAAAAAGATCTCAAATTTGTTTAAACAAATTTAAGAACTTATAAGAACTTTTTATCAATTTGCAAATCTAGAATACCAAAAACCTAACACTGTAGTTCAATGGGTTCCCAGTGTTTTCTGTAAATTTGTAGCATGCAGGGTGTCCTATGACTTTTGGTTGCTAGTTCACTATGTAAAAGTTAAAGATAGACAGATAATGATATAATAACTGTTATTTTACAGCGAAGCAAACAAAAACAGACAGCATTTGAAAACACAGAAACGTAGAAGAAAAGAAGACATGATCTGAAACAAATCTTGTGCTGAACAAAAACCATCTAAACTTGTTAGCTCTAAACTATAACCAGAATGTTACCTACAGTTATCATCAATGGCAAATATGGTATACATTCTGTTTGGCACACACTTCTGTACCTCAAACAGTATTCGTAAAGCCTTCGAACAAGTTGTTTTACCGCACAGTTGTGATGTCATAGTTGGTGTCATTGTTTATTGTAAGAGATCTAATTGTCTTTCATTAATTTGCGATGATACCAACACAAATGTACCCAGATATGTCAGTTCTTGAAATAAAAAAAAGTTTTAAACCTTTTTTTCCCCAAGATCATAACTTGAATACATTCGTCATAGTATGTTGAAAGGGTGCTATATGAAATAAAAAGTAATTGCATATTTTAGAACAAGGTGTAAATATGGCCTATAAAAACAAATGTATGTAAACAAAGCTTTAACCGTTAAACCACTAATTCTGATGTGCCAATCTATTGACTAATTTGCACGTTCCGTGTGTGACCATACCTTCTAAAGTTTACAGTTTACACCAAGCCTTGGGGGCGAACCCACTATGTGTTTATTAGAAACCATCAACAACTTATAAACAAACTAGCTTTGTTCAACATACCAATGCTAAAGTTCGCGACTTGATTTTGACATGACCCGGTCAAACACAATACAACGTCTAAATTTGGACATCTAATATTATGCGTCACTGGTAAAAATCTCACTTATTAGGCTACATGTATGTGTTCTCATTCTATGGTGAAAGTAAAAGAACACTTTTCTTGTATTTATTACAGGTAACATAATCTCAGAAGACATCAACCATTTTTACCCTTTTCACGCGTTAACCATATACAAAACAGAATTTTAAAAAATCTTTCCCAACTTTCAGGGTCTATCTCAAGGATTACTGGACCAATACACTCTTGGAAAAAAGGTGCTTCAGGGGTTCTTGGCTGTCCCGTATATGGAACCCTTTATAGAACCTTTATAGGTTCCACAAAGAACCCTTAAAGGTTCAAAAAGAACAAAAAATGCGTCTTTAGATCCTCTAAAGGTTCTCTACAGAAGTTTTTGGGGTTCTTTAAATTATAAGAACCTTTAGCCCTGAGGGTTCCATATACGGGACAGCCAAGAACCCCTGAAGCACCCTTTTTTCTTAGAGTGTACTAGGTATGTTTGTACTTATTTCAATGCATTTCCCATGGTGATTCCAAATATGGTACTGAAATTCAACAATTTTACATTTTTGAAACATTTTGTGAAATGTTGGAATGTCGTCTGCAGCCGCCTGCAAAGTGTTAACCATGCAGCAAGCAATACTCTGAACACTGGTATCCACTATTAACGACATACAAATGATGTTATAGCTAAAAGGCCTTCCAATGGACGTTTGATAAGAATTTAGGGGCATATTGGGTCAGTAGATTTGGTGACGACAAGATATTGGACTATTGATAGGATGCCTAATTTCTCAGATTAAGACGTGTGCTTACCGAGTTTACTGTCTTCCTAAAATGAACCGAACCGCACATCTGACATGTCTGAGGAAGCCGTTTGTTTACTATGCTTTACCGAGAGAATTATTCTTAAAAGACTCTATAGTGAAGAGGCACAATTGAGCAATGGGTATTATATACATGACAAGCTTCGGTGGCGTGTCACTGGTTGTGAAACGCCACATGAAAACATGTCGCCTAATATACTTCTTCTAAATAATACATACTCCTTGACGCATGGTGATTGTCCCATTGCATGCATTGTAACATGTACGATGCATGGTCCATTACTGAAAGCATTGATATATAATGATAATCATACAGACAATATGTTACATGTGTAGTTGTGAAGTTTAAAGACCGTAAACAGGTAAAATGGACACGCTAGGCATGTTTATATCTATCTTAAAGTGCTGAATCTGGTGTTCTTTTTTTTAAACATTCGTGTAATTAAATGGACTCGTACCTGTTTACCATATGTATTTGGTAACACGGTTCATGCAATGCATAGGTCGGGTGCGATCCCCCCTTAATGTTTATAGTCCGTTCAAGGTCAACTGGCTCACGCTTGCGTTGTTACGAACCACTGATCACATCGATCACAACACAAAGGCTACGGCCGAATCATAATTCGGAACAGATGTATGGGTCCCAGACTTGAACCAGTAACCATGAGTAACTAACGAGCACTATACGTCAACGAATTGCTGATCCTGTCTTCCTGATCAGCACGCGAACGTAGCACACAACATGAAGGTGATGAATGTGGTGAATAATGAACTCTGCTGAGCGGTACATACTCGTACTCGATAGTTTGGTATTGTAGATACTTGAATCATTCGTTGTGTGTGTTGTAAATGCACTTCAAGTGGATTGTATTCATACACATCTTGAAGTAACACACGACGTTGGCCTACATTTCAGGCACTTGCTTGTTTGCTGTAGTCTCCGCAATTGTTATTCACGACTGTATTAAGAGACCATGCTTTTTCTACAATGTTAATGAAACATGCGGCTGCAGATCTATTTCGAAACATGTGGCTTCCTTTATATGGGACGAATGATATAATGTACACTGTATGCTCGCTCTCTCGTGATTATTTTAAAATTCACATTAGTATCAACAGACTGGGAAAAGTCTATTTTTGAATGCGGACTGCATTTTGTACATTATGCAAATGATTCTCATGTAACATAATTGCTAGGCAAGAATCATTCTCATTTTAACATGTTTAATGTACTATATCGGAACACACAAGTGGAGCAAGCGACTGGAATAGGGGGAATTATCTTGAAGTCTGCGAAGATAAGTCTCTTAATGGCGCCAGTTAATTAATGTCTAATCATCAATACAGACGCGCGCTATCAAGCTCATCATGTAATTAATTGATAGAAACATATGTTGACAAATATGTAGCCAATTTGATAATGATGCCTGCAATTTGATTACGTAACACGTATTTGATACTACTCGCGTATGACTGTATATTGCGCGCATGCGCCATCTTTTTCCTACGCCCCCACTTAACCTTTGACATGCCATATTTGACACAGCAAATGAAAAGGATAATACTATAGCGACCAAAGGTTAAGGTTGATGACAAAAGGATTAAAAGCATAAAGGTACCAAATATATAGGTTGAAAAGTAGTTTTGTAACATGTAAAATTGTTATTTTTTAAATTCCCATCCCGAATGATACGCAGAGTATTGGATTCGCCCATTATTGGACTCATCCCCCAGCTCGTCCAATTTTTTTCAGGGCTCATAGTCAATATGTTGTGTTTTACCCTCATGCCTCCCATTACAATTTACAAGGTAATGTAAGAAGAAAAACAATCAAAGTTTTGTAAGGACGCACTGCAAAACCAGTACGCATGGCTCATACGTTTATAAAGCGACTTGTACGTAATACTTATACGATAGTCGCCAATGTGATATTTGCGTACAAGCACCAATGAAAATTGAACTAAACCAACGCAACTATTTTCATTATTAGACATTAACAATGGCCTTATCAGTTCAATTATTAAAATTAAGTTTGCTTGTACGTAAGCTGATGCAAAACATCACTTTGGCGAGTAACGTATAAGTCGTACGTACAAGTCACTTATACGTATGGGCCATACGTACTATTATTGCAGTGCTTCCTTAATACATTTTGAAAAATGTAAAGATCCTCCAGTGCAGTTTGGCTTTTATACTTAACGCTTTCAATGCGGCAGGCGGCTGCAGACGACATTCCAAATGTTCACAAAATGTTTCAAAAATTTCACAATTATTGAATTTCATTGCCATATTTGGATTCACCATGAGAAATGCATTGAAATAAGTACAAACATGACTAGTATTGGTTCAGTAATCCTTGAGGTAGACCTTGAAAGTTGGGAAAGGGTTCTGACAAATCTGATTTATATAATTATAGTGAAACTGATAGCCGCGTGGAAAGTGTTAATCAACTAGGCTACACCTTTGATTAGTATCAGATCACGCCTCACATATCACTAAGTAAACATTAAGGAGATGAAACGAGCTTTAATCCGACCACTTGCCACATCTAATCCCAATTTGTGTTTATCGAGGGTTGGGCGCCAGAAGGCCGTAACTCAAGAAATGCTATTTTGAGATAATCGACTTTCAAATATTTGGGACTCATTACAATACACTGTAGCACCCAACTTATAACTCTAATTTTAGTCAAATTCAGAGTGTTTATGAGTTATCTCTGTACGATTCTGAAAATCTAGGTTATATGGTTATTTTTGTACCAAAATATCAATTCGCCTAAAAGTTAAGTTACGGCCTTCTGGCGCTCAACCCTCGATTTGATATCGTTCGTCGTCGTATTAAATAAAGCTTATGTAAGTAACCAACAATTGAAGGAGACGGGAAAAAAATGAAAGTAATTTCATTGCGAGTTTAAATAAGACACGTACGCCCTTCTGGTGATATTCCACACTTCATTCTCGATGATAGAACTCAGACATGTCCGGCGCTGCACGTAAGAAAATAGAGTCCCCCACTTCTTAACCTGTGTCAATTATGCAAGCGACTGAATTATTGAGAGTCTAAGTCAAATTGTGGCTCGGGGAGGCTCCCGCGTGTGTTCTACGGTGGTGCAGCGGGGATAAATAGTTAATCAAGAGGACCGAAATTGGTACAGCATCATAAATCGCTTAATTGAAACACCAAACCGAATGTCACAGTGTCACTGGACTCTTCTCTTTGATCGGGTGATACTTAGTTCAATATAATAGAAATTCTGCAATGATGGTACAAGGTTTGGGGCAAGACGTCCCCTTTGCAATGGCTGCTCTGTGCTGTTTTGTGAGTCATTGTAAATGGCAACTACTGCATACATTGGCAGCCCTGAAGCTACTGAACAGACTTTTGGAAGTCTGAAGAGACCCACACCAACGTCCCAATTATAACACGTAATGAACAGTTATTGCAATTGGGGGGTTGTATTTCTAGGTAATAATATCTGTAATAAAATGGAAGGGATTGGAATTCCTGTCTTAAACATGTAGAAGATAAAATGCAGTAGATCACTACAATAACCAACAAACTAATCCATAGCATAGGCCTACATATTTTAATTTCAATTCGAAGACACATATCGAGGTTGGAATTGATATGACAAAAGAGCAAAACATATCACATATATGTGATCAACCAATCTCTCCAGGATTGAAACCCATTTTCAATGAAACAAATCAAGTTGACGAAACTGAAGCATTCTGCTAACGATGATGGTCGAAAAATCTTCTTAGATTTCTAATAGTTATTTGAATGACAAATCGTCGTGTGCATATTAGCTCGCGTGATCAAAATACAAAGATGTTCAATTGTACCTAATCCAAATTCTATGAGACATATGACGCTAGGCTGACATCACTACCGTGTTTCCTATCCCTCTGAACAAACCCTGTCACCTCAGTCACAGCCTTACATCCAGATGCATGCACCTTGGATCCGGAATTAAGGTAAAAGAAAAAGTGTTTCTATATTCAAAAATTCGAAATTTCTCTCAAGTTGAAAAATCTCTCCAGTTTTAAATTACACTTGATGCAAGTGAACAAGACTGGCGGGAAAATGAAAATGAAAGTTCAATATGGTCAAAGGCATTTATGAGCTATCTTTGAGAACTTAACATAATTGTATTATTATCATTGTAATTACATAATTTGTATAGAGATTTGTAAATTATTTTTGCAAGATAGTAAACGTTTGGGCTTTGTCGGAACAGCCCAAATACAATACTTCCATCACTCGGGGGGCAACACTGCACAGTAACACTTCCCTTTCCTGCATCGGCACGCATGGCCAAAGAATACCCCTTGGGCGGCAACAAGAGCCCAAATTGCCTGTGAAACAACGCGCAAAGATGTAACGCCCGATAAACATTTTATAACGAAACTTGCCCGATTTTGATGATAGATAAGCGGAAAGTAGAACGGTGTAGTACAGTAGTCGGTAGTTAGCACGGGAAGACATTAAATGGGATTTACCAACCCAAAAGATATCCGTTTTAACTAAAATTATCATCCACACCGGTGCTGATCATAATTGGTCGATGACTTGTGAGTAACAAATAGAATTATTCCTGAAATAATGTATTTTATTATAAATAAAGGCTTAGTTATTCATCGTGTACAGTGATACTATTTATAGTTCACGGTCAGGTGTCAGGTTACAATATAGACTAACATACCCTAAACTTAAAAGATATCATATTGTTTATACGTTACCGTGGATATAACACCTTAAATACCCAAATATGACTTCATTTGGTACAGACTTCGCAGCTTTGTATCCGTTTGCACATGAAACTTATAACCGCCATTGAACACTGTTGAATGGTGGAAAAGTAACAGTTATTTGGACCTGATTCACGAAATATCCTTGTTTAAAAATATTTAAAAAAATCTAATCAATGTTCATGAATGAGGTGTGAAATTCCGGGGAAGAAATTGGTTCATTAGCTTAGATTGTATACCAATTACTGATTTTGAAGTAGCTAATATAAAAGTACCTGGTCTGGAACTTTTTTAGGTAGATGGATTTAGACTTAGGTGTTGGGTTGATGGGAGAGTGTTCAGCTTCATGTAGAAACCGGGGTTCTGTAACTTCTGTATACTAGTATAAGGAACACCACCTTCGTCAATGTGCTCAAGTAGTGTGTATAGTGCCCTGTTGGACGTCGTAAATGGGATTGAGGTAAGTGCATATATACAAAAAATGATTATCATTGCGAATTTTTAAGATAATTAGATAAATTAACGATCAGGACGGTTCTGGGTGACTTACTACTAGTCTGTTCGCGGAAAAAATGCTAGAATATATGGGGATACCAGATGCTCGGCACTAATTTGAAGATAAAGGTAATTTCATATTAAGTATCTAAATAGTTTCAAAAGTGAAATGCTTCAAAGGTTTATCGATGGTCTGGGTGGGGTTTTAGGCGGGCTAACCTTAAAGGTGTATGTTCCGTTTTTTGGGGACTATTATTTTTTTTTACATCAAGATATTTTGATATCAGAAGAATCCCCATATTTTTCTCATTATGTCTTTAAAATCTTAGGGGCCAGAAACTGTTCCATTTGGGAAATCATAGGCTAAAATGTGGTGAATTACTGCTAAAGGTGGTTAACCACCAACCAGTTTGTGTACTACTCAATGGGCAAACGTCTTGTGACCTTGTTCTAAAAATAGAACCATTGGAGTTTTTCAATTCAAACTTTGGAATGCGAAAATTTTAAGGATGACCTTTCATGTAAAATAGAAAACATCAAGCTGAAAATCGGGCCAGCAATCGGAACATCTACCTATAGGTTGTTTCCACCAAACAATATTTAAAAATCCCACAAATAACAATGATTGTGCCAGAAGTGACCGGTATCAACAAAAAATGACATCGACTCTTTAATAGCTATAACCACTGTTGTATGTCATGTATGTACTTGTATACGATTCAAATACTAATATCGTAGAATTCGACGAAGCGTAATCTGCTGGGCGGTTATCGTAGATCGCTGAACTGATTCAGCTATATACGATGTTCGATGTCAAGCGCGAAAAGTAAACATCTTCGCCATGTAAATGTATCATAATTTATGATAAGAAAACATATCGGTTTCACCGAGTCAACTGCACTGCTAGTTTTAGTCGACATGTAGTAGTAGTATAGTAGGTACATTTCCAGCGACTGTTTTGTGGAGGATGTCGGCTGCAACTCCTTATTTATCACCGATAGAAACGGATAGAGATGCCATCATCCGGAGGATCAACAATATTTGGATAAGTTTTGGCGGGCACCTTTTTTGCTTTTACTGTATACTATGAATTCACAATTAACTTATACCGTTTTATTTTTGTAAATGATATTTGCCAGCCACTTATAGCGGTAATTCTCCCTTAACTTACAGAACAAGAAATACAAGAGGATTAGTGTATCCGCACGCAGTATCGGGTGGTATGGCCAAGTATCTTATTCATAATTCAACACCACGGATTAACAGAAATCTTGAATTTACAAACATAAAAAAAACCTGATGCGTTCGTATTGTTTAATAGCATGCAAAGAAAACAATTGTCAATTTCGTACAAATGACACGCGACTTTTTCAAAAGGTTCTCGATCAGAATATAACACACTTATGACTGACAGCATAACGCGTACATAAGAACGTAAAGTGAAATAATCTTTGGCGATGATTTTCGTTAAATAAATTGACGGCGTATTTATTAATCACGTATGTCATTCGATGATAAATTAATCCATACACACCCTCAAAACACACACTCTCCCCCACTAAAATAAAACTATTGCGTGACAGCCTGACACCTATTTATCTTACGCCTTTAACATAAACGCTGCAATAAATTTGGCGCGTATTTTTCTAATCGGAAATGAATTAAAAATCTAAGAAAGTAATGTGAATTCACATCACGTTGTCGTCTGCGTTCACCCCGTCTATCGTCGATAGGCAATAGCTCACCACGCTGCTGATTAGCCAGTTTAAATGGCGCATTAATCTTTTGCCCAAGGCGGTGAAACGTCTCCTCGCCTAATTTCCACGTTGAACGAATTTTAACCGGCAATTCAATTTAGAATTACGCCGAACGCAGGCTGAGGCAAGGCGAGGCGGCGCACCTGTGCGCGTTTGGCTATGGTATGATCAGTCGAACTGGCAAACTATCTAATAATATACAAGATGCGAAGACTGAGTGATGAGATTGTCTGCTGACGGTTGACGAGCGCACCACTGCAGCAGGAGTAAAATGTCATATTCAAAAGATATTATACTCTACTACCCAGATAATATATCTGGCCAATAAATTAATGACGGGCATCCACTTACAAAAATTGGTTCTATATTTCCATATAATTATTCTACCCGGGGCACCAATCATAACTCCAGTAGCAATTTTACGGGTGGTCTACTGTCCTATTTGGTAAGGCGATATCTGTAAATACTGCAAGCGACATAACACACATTTAACTGCATCTAGATCTATCCATCTAGTATCTATATAAAGTCCCGGTATAAAGTACATGCAACATATCAGTAATAGAAAAGCTTTTGTAAAGTACCTCATATCAATGACTCTTTGTTTTTATTATTGAATAGACTGTCACTTGTTGGGACGCTTATTGGATACAGAGGGGAGGAGTGTAACAGTCTGAAGAATAATACGAGTACAACAGGACTCTGAGTTTAAATGGTTAAACTGCACAGAGGTGTTGAGTCACGGAAAATATACAGTGCATACATTGTTACGAACAGGGGCACTAGATTGGGAACATAGACCTAACAACAAAGATGAACGATATCTAACCTAGGTTAATCAGACGCAGAACACGCCGAAGTAAATGTTAGCAATCACCATCAGATTTTGTGTCATAAAATTAAATTTGTTTGGAAAATTATGGAAATACAACTGGGTTGAGGAAGCATAACGTCGCTGTTCTGCTAAAACCTTCCGGCCCTTCAGCATGTATAAGTAACACTGCTAAGCGCTTATGCATAGGAAGTGTTGCTTTACATGCAAGAGTAAGAACACTTACATAGTTTTGATAGATGTGTTTTTGGCCCTTGAACATGTTTAGAGTAGACTGCCCAAAGGTAATACATAGGAAGTATCACTTTATACATACTGAAGGGCATCCCATTAAGATGGACATGTGTTCACAGTGATGCATGAACATAAGATCACCACTGTTTTAACGATATAATATAGAAAAGTGTAACACTCCGACCAGGAAACCATGCATTTAGGCCTACCCAATTTTGAACAGGGAGGGACCCTGTTGTTACACCCATGTACAATGGGGTGCCGGTGGTTGACTGAGCCAATAACATCATTTGTGGAAATCGTAAACCTGAGATCTTTTGCTGCCTTAGCGCCCTAACGAAAGGAGAAGTCAAATGAGTTTCGAAAATATTATATAATATAATGTATCGGCCTCAGCGAAAATGGAAATTATTGTCGCTTATACGTAGCCAAGCACAATAAAACCCGAACATGATGATCTTACTATGTCATGTCCTATCGACCGGTTACATCCGTTCGTTCGCCCGTTGCTTCCCAGACCGACAATAACGTGGCAGAACGCCGCCCTGATAATGTCTCTCACATTGCATCAATTGTCGAGGATTAATAAATGTGACCAATCTATCTGGTGACTGAATACCGTACAGTCACATAAAGTCGATATTTACGAAGGGATGGGTTTCCCTACTGTTTCAGTATTTTGGATAGAGCCGAGGAATTATTTGCGCCATTTAATAATAATATCGAAGGGACGTCCGATGCAATGGGTTGAAGATCAGTAGAGCAGCGTGACGTCACAGCTAACCAGTGCCGTAGCAAGCAACCGTATTTACCCGTTGTTAATCATGTTAACATAGACCATGAAGTGCTGAGGTATATTATATATTGATTGCAGCTATTTTTAAAAGTGATTAAATATATATAAATATAATATTATGTTGAAAAACAAGCAGTTAAAAATTAATAATTATTTATACATAGTAACTGCAAGTTTTATGCCCATCAACCACATAGGGCGGCGGCAATCATGTTTCAACATACATGTACTATATTACGCTCTTCTTAGAAATCGAGCACTTTTGATACGGGCAGTGCATCATTTTGATAATTATTATTATAAATATATATACCGTATATATAAAAAATATATTACAAAAGTAATTTAAATTATTCCATATGGCCACGACAGGCTATTTCGTACATGTGCACTCCTCAGGTGGCAAGATGTTACTGATGAGTACAACACAAATCTTACTTACAGTACATGTATATAAAAACAAGATGAGAAATCATGACAAAGGTTGTTTGGCAAAACTGCACTATGTGTGAAAAAACAACAATGAGTTCAGTAGTCTGTGTGAAACAAACTTCTTAATATCAGGATTGTTTGAGAATGTGCACAATGTGTG
This sequence comes from Ophiura sarsii, assembly GCA_035610835.1. NCBI lineage: Eukaryota > Metazoa > Echinodermata > Ophiuroidea > Amphilepidida > Ophiuridae > Ophiura > Ophiura sarsii. The sequence goes on along the minus strand of CM069444.1, from coordinate 30,436,436 downwards.
AACACACAACAACAAAAAACCAGCTAAACCTGTGGCGGCAATTAAGATGTGTTTACACATTGTGTATATTCTCAAACAATCCTGATAAGAAGTTTGTTCCACGCAGACGTGACTACTGAACTCATTGTTGTTTTTTCACACATAGTGCAGTTTTGTCAAATAACCTTTGTCGTGATTTCTCATCTTGTTTTGTATATGGCCGTGTGTTTTGAACTCGCCACCCTTACCGTTGCATGTCCAGATTTTTACATTTTACACCATCTGAGATTCGAATTAGCATATCGCAATAACTATTTGTTCTACCCATAAAAAGTATATATTTTCTGAACGGTAATCTCACAAGGAATCCAAATATGCTATTGGAATTTAGATAAGACCTAATGGTAACATGTTGCGATTAGGAATGTTCAAAAATATCGATTTTTTTTTCATATTTTGATTTAAGCTCAATAATATTTTTATACCAATCCCAATCATAATTTTACTGTGCATATTTAAGTTCCTCATGCAATTACCCATCATAACATAATAGTTGTCAATGGTAAACATGTTGAAATACACTATATCGAGAAGTAAATGAGCACAAACGTTTAAACTTCATATTTGATAGAGTTTACAAGTATATTTCTTTGGGTATACACCCTTTCCTGATTTAAACGGCATTTTTGATTTCCCCTATTTGAGAGCTTTCCAAAAATGTATAATTTTGCTATCATCGGTTAAATATTTCTTTTGTTATAGTCATGTATGTAAAACCGCTGAATTAGGGCAAGTTCACTGTGTAGTGAATAGGTAAAAAGCCAAGGACAATGCAATCGATTCGTGATTACAATTGTTACGTAATAGTTGACACGTTTGTTGAAACAAAAACAATCTATAAAATGAGAGCCAAATCATGTTTGTACCATACAGAGTGAGAAGTTATTGTACTTTGAACGTAGAATTGGGAACATTTTCTATATTCCCCATAGAGATTGTACACAACGCCACCGCCACCGCCGCCACCGCCACCACCCCTGACTTTCACAACATAATCAATCATATCTCAGCCAAACATTTATAGAAATACCTGATTTATTCACAAAATGTAGCTAAATAAATAGGCTTTCACATGACACCTCAACCATAGCTCTACCACATTTAGTTGTTGAGTTAATAGAGAGAGATGGATGATTCGTCACCAAAAATGCAACGCCACCACCCTTTTTGGGTGGTGAGTTCAAAACACATGGCCATATACATGTACTGTAAGTAAGATCTGTGTTGTACTCATCAGTAACATATTGCTACCTGAGGAGTGCACATGCACGAAACAACCTGTCCTGGCCATATGGAATAATTTAAATTATAAACTTTTTGTATAATTATAGTGTTGCTCTACTTTGGTATCGAGCACTCTGATCCAAGTGATCTACTCCTGTTGTATTTATACATACAAATATATCAATTAATTCATACATAGCAGAATAAACGTCTACTGCTTTTGAAAAAAGGTTATTATTTAATATATGTGGTGACCTAGCGAACACACATACACTAGCAACATGAACCAACATAATGCACAAATTCCTACTGAAATGGAAGGCACTTGATAACTTCTGTACTTTATATTTACTTTACGATATATGCTTAGTGATTTACGTTGCCCATTTTGTATTTGTATTGTTTTTAATGTTTTTGTATTTTTGTCAATTTTTTCGTTTAATATGTTTGGTTATTTTGTTGAGCACGTGAAGAATATGAATACATTCTCCTTTAGGGGCAAGAATAAAGACAAAACAAAACATATTGTTGATAGCAGAGGAATTATAGCAAAATCTGATAACTCTTTCGCCAATGGCATGAATGGTAGCAATCAACATTCGATCTCTTTTTGACCATTTCAATTTGTCGACAGACAAAATGACAAGAATAAATGGGAAACTAGTTTTGTATTCAATGCTCATTTCAATAAATTGGTGAAATACATTACATCTATGTCTATCCGTAAATTTAATTTTTGTTAATAACTGTTTACATTATTACGATTTTCATTGTAACGAATATGTACTACTATATATGCATGACATTTTATTGTTGTATTTTGCTACACCGTCGACGTTGCTACATCGCCTTTTTGCTACATACTGGTACCCCTCTCTCGCAACATGCCTCGACTGCTACATGAGCAAAGTGTTATATTTTCGATCGATATTGCTATATTTAGAAGCTGTTGAGATTTCTCGACCGTAGCCCGACAAAGCCCCTTCTATATAGCATATGGCTGCATGATGTTACGGGTGCGTAAAACAAACGGATATTTATTAGGTAGGCCTATAATTATATTTATATGTTTGATGACACATTAGAAACAGAATACCCACAAAAGGATAATTTTGAGTAGCAAACGTTATATTGATGTACTTTTCGGGAGGGGTAAAAGGTTCTTTTTAAACAAGGGGGTGGGGATGCAGGGGAATGATGGAGTCTGGGGCTGGGGAAGGGGGATAAACGAAGAGGTTATTAGGGCCGTGAAAGGAGCCATAGTCCACCTGGAACCATAATCCGGCCTATGTGTAGACATACGTATACACGAAATGAAGCGTGAAACTAGTGGTGCGTATAGAGATGTGTGCCATATACCAACCTATACTGTACTGGTACAGGGCGGACTATGGCTTCAGGGGACTATGTCTCGTACTACAAAGGCAATAGTTGGCGACGGGGAGGAGGGTTTTTCCTTGGTGTAAGACAGCATGGAATTAAACTAGCACAAAATCCTTAAATGACGGATTAAAGTATTATACAGCTTTATTCTGTAATGGTATCTTGATACTGGAATGAATGTCTTACGCCAAGGATATACCGGGGAGGAGCCGGAAGTGGAGGAAAGCAGTGGCGTGCGCAGGATATTGTGAGTGGGGGGGCCACCTGGCCATAAATGAAATTCCCCCGACTATTTTAGTACAGAACTGCGCGCGTAGCGTGCGATTTTTGTTTAATTTACCCCTTTTTTTGCACGATTGAGCTACATTTTGGCTCTAAACAAGCTTGTACCAACGAATATTGCAATTTGGGACGACACATGCGCGCGTAGCGCGCGAAAAATTTTCATCTGTGTTTTTGACTATCATAATTCCATGATGCCACTGACCTAGCCTCCTTCTCAATTCCCCCGACTGGCCTAAGTTTCCCCCGACTTACTCAATAGTGACCGCGGCCCCCCGGCCCCCCCCCTTTGCGCACGCCACTGGCAGATCTACCGAAGTTGAGAACACGGGCGAACAAGTGGCAGAATGAAGAAGAAACGAATTGAGGTTGCTGATAATGAGGTGTAGGGGAAGGAGAGAGAGAGAGAGAGAGATAGAGTAGAGAGAGGGATGAGGGGGACGAAATAGGGTGAAGCATCAAATAGGAGGCGGTGCCGGGGGCGGTGCTGAAGCAGGTGAGTCTATAGCAGAGGACACAGCTCTGAAGAAATGATACTATGGGCTTACTACACAACCATTCACGATCCAATTGGATATTCAAATGAACGAGTGCGCTTTTGAGGAAGATATTATTTTGTTCAGTGCTGAACATGCTGGAAGAAGAGGAGGTCAGATGGAGATTTAGATTGAATTTGAAGGTGATATGGGAGGATTTATAGGGAGAACAGGGGGTGATTCGGAAAAGATAAATGGAAGAGGCGATTTAGAAAAGGTAGTATATTATTTACTTTCAATGAAAACCGTCAAATATTTTTCAGGCACCCTATACTATTTTACTACTGTCAATAGTTAGCTTTCCCCAATATTGTCAATAGAGAGAGAGAAAAAAATAAATTTGATTATGACCGTTGTCTGGAGATTTCCCTTATACCCCCAACACATTACGAAAATGCCGCCGCCATGATTCAGGTCAGTCCGCAAAACGGTCACTGCTGTCATTTATGTTGAACTGACGGACGGACATGACAAGATAAGAAGCCGGGAGTTCCTTGTCTATAATTGTCCATCTTCGGGGCATCGAGGTCGAGACGGAGCATTGCCTAGTATCCATCGGCGAAAAAGCTGCTGGTGAGATGTTACCGAGGTAAAGAGAGGAAAAGTTGATCGATAGTGATGTGTTGCAGATGTTCATGGGTAGACTTGTACGATACAATATGTCTCGGAAAAAAGGGAAGCGATTCAATCACATCATTTATCATCCTACAGTTTCTGTTTAAAATAACATAAAAACTAAGAATGGATAGTACCAGAATTTGCTTTACTGATATTACGGAGTCTTGTTCACATGGTCAAATATTGCCCGCTTGATTGAGCGAGCGAGCTACCAGAGTTGCACAAAGTGTGTGAGATCAACCAATGGAGTTAGGAATACCGCTCCGAGGAACGATGAGGAATCATGAAGTAGAGGAGAATCAGTGAATGATCTTGATAATGGAATGATATGATATGCTATATATTGAAAACAAAGAGTTTGTCCCCAATCTATAAGGATGCCTGAGGACAATAATAAAATGCTGGTTAATTTTTATGTGATTTGTACAGGTATATCCTGCAATGGTAAAAGCTTCGACTTTTTTTGAGACGCACTATACATGTATTCCACGGCTGGCAGAGGAAAGAAAAAACGTTTGAGGCTCATGTTATCGACGTAAAACTTGTTGAAATAGTGTTGATAATTGCAATAAATAGTAGTTGTCTAATGCCCCAGTAAACGGTTCCGGCGATTTCGCATACAATTATCGTTTTTTCGAAATCAAATGGAATAAATCATCTATATAAGAAATATGAAGGGACGGCGAACATAATTAATGAGTAGGACAGGGAAAAAAGATTTTGCCAGGCTTATCAACGCAAACGTACAGCATTCTTTAACCTGTTTGAGAGGTCCTGAACAGGGGCGTAACTGGTGGCCCCCTGTGCCAGGAGACTCGCTCCTTTCATGCCCCCCAAATGAAATTACAAACTCTATGATTGTATATTAACAACAATATGCCCCCCCCCCCTGATCACAGGCCTGTCCCCCTCATTGAAAACCCTAGTTACGCCACTGGCTGAATCTAATGACCAAAGAAGAAATGCCAACAGGACTTACGCAGGACTGCGGTGCGGTCGCCGCCACCGGTTGAATCACGCGTTCACCCAAAATTAATAGCTCACTTTTTTCATCTTTACTTTTGTACATACGAATATTATGTCAAAAACCTAGCATCTTTTGACCCATTTTAGATTTCATTTATCGTAACATACTTTGTAGCTATAGCATATCAACGTCATACTCGCTCGGTCTCCGACATCAGAGGGAGGGTGTGATAAGACTAAGAGCGATCGATTCCAGTTCTACGTCATACCATATCAGCTCAGTTATCGTAATATCGTCGCTCAACCGAACCGATGTTGTTGTGATTGCAAGGTTCGAATTTTAACCCAAATTCTGAGTTGGGATGACTTCCGCTCGGCTGACCTCCACCGGAAGTTCCTTAGCCGAACTTTACCGGAAGTTACCATCGTTTCGTTTCAATAATAACCCCAACGATTTGATATACATTACGGTATACTATTATATCCTTTAAAGTCGTCCCTCGTTTATGCGGCTTGTCCATGCATTCTACACCACACCTACATCTTTGCTATCTGATAATTAAAATGTACGTTAATAGCGTATATAGCTCTCCAGGTTGATTTGTAAGCGGCAATACATCCCTAAAACTTGTCAACCTCACTATCCTATCCCCATGTTAGGTTCCGTCCTATGTTGTTTAGAAGTACCACGACATTCGCTCGCCGCCAAAGATTCTAATGTATTCCGTGCAGAGGAAGACGGTGACGCATTTCAAGTGGTCAAAATACCCTATGTTCACTTAATACCTCGCAGTCTCCATTATACGGATTTCCCCCTGAAAAACAGGTCCTTTGCACAAAAAATCGCTCCATTAATGTCATTCCGTTGACCCAGATAAGAACGGAAAGTTGAGCGAAGCCATTTTCAGATTCGAGGAGACTTGATAAGTTGCTGCCGTAAATAGACGGAATTGACTCATCAGTTGCATATTATAGGACACTTTAGGGATAACTGGGTATACAATTATTCTAATTTGGCAAAATTCTGTCATGTTTGTAGATATTCATCGTTGTGTTTCATAATCATATCCCGTAAGGTGAAAACTTTGACACATTTTGTGTCGGAAAGAATAATGAATAATTCGATGTTGCACATCGGTGCCAAGTCAACCAAACAGAAAAACCCATGAGATTTACGATATTATACAATATTATTCATTTAAAAGCACAGCGGTATGGTTGCCACATAATCTTTTTGGCGGGATTTTGGTTTCTAAGGAGATTGGAGGAAACAGGATTGGGTGGGGGCGGGAAACTGTGGAAAGACTTCTTCATCCAAGTCACGTGTCTTCAACCCCGCGCGCTAAGCAACCGGAATGAAGACCAGACTAGGAGTCACGTAGGAACATGATGAAAGCGATGTAGCTAAAGATGGGTTTGCAAATTGCCCAGATACCTGCTGCTATTGTGGCTTGGCTGCATCATGGCCAACATGCTCAAAATTGCCCGCGGATGGCCTGCTAGCAAGTCAGTCCTCATACAGTTTAGTTACGTATGAAGAGGCACTACTGTTCCTCGTAAGGAGAGACGCGCTATTTGAGCGCGCCGAGCAGTAGGCCCGAGGCAACAGGGTTGCTCCGATATAAAAGATCCTGTTACGACGCACAGACACTCCAATATAGCTCGATTCTCTCAAATTAGTCATTTAATATAACGGAGAATCAATCATTTTTCAATGATCGGTTTGCGTCTAATTCACGTTATGATACGTGATTAATATTCAAGAATGTTTTATGCAAAAGCCCACGATACAGCATATACCAGGGGTTGATACAGAACGGCCGTGCGTGCAGCTTTCTCGTCATACCATCCACGTTTTATAGTGAGTACGTGTATTAGAGCGCGGAGGTACCGCGTGCGTGCTAGGTTTCTATGAGGAAAAGGATCAACCCGCCCCGGGGGCTGAAGGAATCAAAGTTCGATAGTCACTACAAGGAAGATTTGAAGAAGGTTTGAATGAGCTAGATAAGTCATAGAATGACACAAGACAATCCGTTAGAAGTGGCCATCTCGTCGTCGAGAGCGAGTCGTGATACTGTGGAATCGGTGGTCTTGTCGTGTCAAGCCGTCCGGATTGCGAATAGGTTTAGGGCGGTAATAAGAGTAAAATCGACAAGCAAAAGAAACAATTTTCATAAGACCTCTTGAGAAGGTTTGAAGTGGCTGTAAAAGACACGGGATTCGGAGGTAAACTATTATCCATGTTATAGATCGACTATCATGGTTCAACGAACCATCCAGAAGCCGCGCGTATAAAGTCATCCTACCTGAGAAGATTTAGGTGCACATATCAACGTGATCATTGCCCAAAGGCATGCTGGGAGAGTAGAAGTTAAGACGTTGGTTTATGGTGAAGAAGCGAAGATGTGATGAGCAGACGAGCGAGGCGCGAAAACAGGAAGCGACGAAAAGAACAAAATCCTGAAAATAGATTCAACTACTTTAGGCCGGGACAGATGCTATTGTGGCATTCTGGTGGTACTTGAGAACTTTGCCGTTTGACCTTTAGGATGACCTGACAGGTTTGGCAACATGGTGTTTATTTACTTGTTCTTTGATACAAGCAAATATTTAGTTGAGTTTTAGATGAAATGGATGAGAGGAGAAATGATGAGTAGTATACATAAATGAAGGATATCAATCCGCAATTACTCGGGTAATCTACGCATGCGTACAAATTAAGCATGAAAAAATAAAGCGACTTCGTGTCCCGACATTTGTGTGTTCGGACGAAAACATGAGAACCAATGGGATTCGAACCCACTCGTACCTACACAAAGAAAGGGAGTGAGATATAAAATTGCTACCCGGGCCCCACTGTAACTCCAAAATTCATTCTAAATTGAGATATAATCGATGAAAATAGGAGCGACAATATTGTTACACTGAACACTGGAAGAAGGATACACTTTGGGGAGTATAAGGAGCTACAACTGGAGTTATTAACATCTGTATATTAAGACATTTTTGGAAAAACCGTTTTGTGGTTCCCAGATATAAATGTCCTATACCGAAGGTCGCATTTTATTCATGTTACTCAAAGAACACCTAATACTATGATAAGAAAGGATCTGCTGACTAGCATCAAAAATCACAAAACAAAATGGCACTCGACGCAGACTGCGCTTTTGATATATGATGACAAAGTATGGTGTGGTTCATAACTGAATATGAAAATAATGCAAATATTATAAAAAGCCTCAGCATGCTGGATGCAAATTAACGTCTCGAGTGGTTCATTTAGAATGCTTTTTGTTTGCAGTGTATTTGAATTTTCATAAGTTTACTCAAGACACTTGGTTTCTAACGTCATAATTATTGAGGTAGAACCACTATATAGGGTAGTTAGCGGTGGTGGCGTATAATAATATAATAATACATGTAAAACGATTGTTGTGCGTGGTAACGAAGTTCATCGTTTTGCGTCCTGTCGGATGGAGTATGGGTATCACTTTCGCTCTTCAGGATGGCGGAGCTGGCGATTTGGTTTCAACTTTGCATCATGTCAACGCAATTTGCATTACAAATTAACCACTGGAAATGGGCTTTACGACATTTCCCATGATTCAGTCTGAGATGAGTGGTTTCTGCGCAGACGACCTTCACACTACACCACCCCACCCCCAAATTTGATATCGGATTAAGTCGAGCGTGTTACCATGGTCACGCGTAGAAACGCTTTCTCGTCATAGCGACTGTTGTGTGGATTTGCGCCGTTCATCTACTTCGTCATTCTGCGCATATGGTCTTAAATGGGTGAGGTGAATGGTTGTAACCAACAAAAAAGTTACACGAACCAATATAGCCGCATATTTCGCGCCGATAATATCGCGCGAAGAGGATTATGGGTATCAGTGAATATGTGGCTGTTCATGCTGTCTGTAGAAGCACAAACTGAATCCAAAAAGCTCGCTAAAGATAAGTGTTCACCGTCTGTTGCCATTCGCACGCTGACAGTTCGTAGGGATGAGTTTTTCAAACGCGCGCCAAAACACTTTTTATGCCCAAAAAAATGTAATTCCGGTTGCTATGCCACCACCAGGATGGTAATTATGAAACCGATGATGAACGGGCGTGTGTGCTAGCACCGTTGACACCAAGGCTATGTGTTATCTTGAATGTTCAACTTATATCGGTGACTGTAGATCAAATTGGGATATATTAGCCCAGTTTTAACGCTGTTTTCCCCCTTCAAATTATGTAAAAAACGGAAGTTCTGCTAATAATGAAATCAATATACTCATGGTGGGGGTAACTACATTGCAGGGGTACAGCGATTTGGATAGGCTCCACGGTGTCTTTGACCGTGTGGGTATTATGTGGCACACAATATGTTATGTGGAATCATGAGCGTGAGTGTTTCTCACATAAGCTTTTATAACATGTTATAACGTAGAGTCAAAAGACGCTTTTTTGGCTCAAGGTATTTCGCAAGGGTGAATGCACGACCGATTGTGGCGTGTGCCGGAATAAATGATAGGGGGGAATAATCAGCCAACAAAACGCCATGATTGGTAGAGATGGATTCGAGTCGATTGAAGCCTGAACGGTCCAGTGGGAAAAGAGTCGATTTTTTGGTAAGGTATTATTAAGGGATAGCAGGGGTGGTGTAAAAGGCGAAGGCGAAGGTAAATTGCCCTGGGTATCAGTGCCACACAAAGGAATCACTTCTCACGGCATGTCATGTAGATCCATGCAATATGCTGGGGGTTTTGTGGCACAACGGCTTAGTAGGTCGATTGTGGTATGAATAAAACGTGAAAAGTCGGGAAATTACGAAGTTTAAAAAAGTGATCAAGCCAAAAGCAAAACTGTGTGCGAATCAGGATCGAGAGATGTACAGTTTGAAAAACGGTACTGACGACACTGACGACGACGATGAAAAAATATTATATTAATTTCTGTCATTTAATAAAGAGGAGCGACCTCATTGTTCTAAAATCAGATTTATTGTGGGTCTAATTTACTTTGTGTGGGTCTAGTTTACTTTGTGTGGGTCTAGTGTACTGTGTGTGGGTCCGCTGGACCAGGAAAGTGTTTTGTGGGTCCGCAAGAACAGGAAAGTGTTTTTGTGGGTCCGCAGGAACAGGAAAATGTTTGTGTGGGTCCGCGGGAACAGGAAAGTGTTTGTGTGGGTCCGCAAGAACAGGAAAGTGTTTGTGTGGGTCAGACCAGGAAAGTGTTTGTATGGGTCCGCAGGAACAGGAAAGTGTTTTGTGGGTCCGCAGGAACAGGAAAGTGTTTGTGTGGGTCAGACCAGGAAAGTGTTTGTATGGGTCCGCAAGAACAGGAAAGTGTTTGTGTGGGTCAGACCAGGAAAGTGTTTGTGTGGGGCCGCAGGAACAGGAAAGTGTTTTGTGGCTCCGCAGGAACAGGAAAATGTTTGTGTGGGTCCACAAGAACAGGAAAATGTTTGTGTGGGTCCACAAGAACAGGAAAATGTTTGTGTGGGTCCGCAGGAACAGGAAAATGTTTGTGTGGGTCCGCGGGAACAGGAAAGTGTTTGTGTGGGTCCGCAAGAACAGGAAAGTGTTTGTGTGGGTCAGACCAGGAAAGTGTTTGTATGGGTCCGCAAGAACAGGAAAGTGTTTGTGTGGGTCAGACCAGGAAAGTGTTTGTGTGGGGCCGCAGGAACAGGAAAGTGTTTTGTGGCTCCGCAGGAACAGGAAAATGTTTGTGTGGGTCCACAAGAACAGGAAAATGTTTGTGTGGGTCCACAAGAACAGGAAAATGTTTGTGTGGGTCCTTAGGAACAGGAAAGTGTTTTGTGGCTCCGCTGGATCAGGAAAATGTTTTTGTGGGGCCGCAGGAACAGGAAAATGTTTATGTGGGTCAGCAGGAACAGGAAAGTGTTTTTGTGGGTCAGCAGGAACAGGAAAGTGTTTGTGTGGGGCCGCAGGAACAGGAAAATGTTTATGTGGGTCAGCAGGAACAGGAAAGTGTTTGTGTGGGTCCAGCAGGAACAGGAAAGTGTTTTTGTGGGTCCACACAAACATGAAAATGTTTGAAAGTGTTTGTGTGGATCCGCACGAACAGGAAAGTGTTTGTGTGGGTCCGCAGGAACAGGAAAGTGTTTGTTCGGGTCCGCAGGAACAGAAAGTGTTTGTGTGGGACCGCAGGAACAGAAAAGTGTTTTTGTGGGTCTGCAGGAATAGAAAAGTGTTTTTGTGGGTCCGCAGGAACAGAAAAGTGTATGCTGATGTATCTGTGGTTTGAAAATTCAAGGAAATCTTCAAGGCATTTTTAAAATTGTAAAATATGGGGGTTGTATCTAGTTTGAAATAGTTGTTTTCGTACAAGTGGTTCTGATTCTAATAAAAGAATGTATGTTGTTTTGACATGACTGAATGTAAGTTTGATAAACTACCGTAAGGGTGTGAAAAAATGGATGGTTCTCGTGGAAACAAGGGTTTGCCTGTTGACAGACGCTAGCCAATATATAATGCATTGATCGACGAACATTCTATGCACAACGTGTAATGTATCTGTTATAACTATGCATAACATGCCAAGGATGTTTTCAGAGAAAAAAAGAGCATTCGCGTGGGAGGTCATGAGTTCGAATCCTCCTCCTCCACGACCTGTATGCGAACGAACAGATGAACAATTCCAATTACTTGGATCAATATCATTTTTACAGGTGTTTGCATAGGTCGTGGAGGAGGATTTGGACAAGTGACCTGCTATGAAATATGTCAGACTCTTCCCAGACATTCTTCAGCAACCCATGCATAATTTGTCTCATCCCCACATGACACTGTGAGTGAAGCTGCGATAGAGACCATTGCGAGGAGGCCCTAAGCCACAGCACCACCTTCATTATTATCCGGCTCATTTCCTTATTTTGGTGAAGTCCAGATCTAGAATGATTTGGACATCAAATCAATTTCTTGGATTTTTTTCTTCTTTCAATGGCTCTCATTTATCATGTTTCTGTTCTATAGATTAATGAATACATTCACAACTATTTATTAGGATTCAACATCTACAGCCCAGCTCTTTAATCTATGATAATGAGGATTTTGAAGAAAACACGTCACATCCGCACACATGTGAAAAATAAACAAAATGAGTAAAAATAATACAGGAACACACCGCAGACGATTCCAGGCTGTAATTTCCAAAACTCTAGAGACTGTTCATATTAGTCCACAGGCGTTTGAGAATCACCATGATGTACGTCCGAAAGTGACCAATCATTTAAGATTTGAAAAAATTAAATCGATATCATTCCCAAAAGCATATTCTACGCGGGCAAATCGAAATTGACCTTTGACGTGAGTATATAACGGTGCTTTACCAAAAACTAAGCGTCGAGCAAACACGGTTGAGATGGCTCGATATTGAATTGCCTGCCTTTCTCATTATCATGATTATGTTGGCCGGTAATGGGGTTCATTTCAGTGATATTTTATGAACTGAAATATATTTGTCAGTATAGGCTAATGCATCTATATGAATATGATGTACAGGGGAAGCCAACATGATAAATTTCATAAGCATAAAGAAACAAACAGGTTTATGTGAAAAGCTCGCAAATTTTCCGATTCGCATCGCAACTTGCACCCAAAACATGAAGCGATAGAATTGTTAAAGTCTGGTTAACAAAAGCGAAACGAATGTTAGTATTTGAAGTTGTTGCTAAATACCAATGAAAAATCCAAACTTGAAAATTCAAGGGCTAAATGTGAACATGAAGCACAAAGGTGGAAATGTCACGCATCAAAGACGAACATGGGTTGCACCCCAGGCGAGAACATGGCGCAAAAATGCGAACATGACGCAAAAGTAGTGCGAGCATGACGCACCCCAGCGACCATCACAAACATAGGTTGTGATATGTCGCACTCACGGGATGCCTACATAAGACACGCGGGCGGACATGAAGCGCACAAGCGGATTTGACGCATACAAACTGCACACAATGCTATTCACACCGTATGCCGATCTATGTGCTATTCCATTTGGAATCCATACGCCCTCTGTGGAAGGCATTACCTTAATCTCCACACAGGGAGGGTAGACTTCAATTACAGTCACCCATGCAGGTGACCCTAGTTGAAATTCCCACTCCCTGTGTGCAAAATTAGGTAATTCCATCCATAAGGGGGGTGTAGATATCAAATGGAATAGCCTTAATGTTTTGTAACACAAGATTCGTGTGATGATCGGTGCGACATTACTAAATCACCAAGGCTACTCACATGAATTATACATTGCAACACACTCATTACGACGTGCAAATACAGAACATGAATTAATGTTTCACAGAAGAAGAAAAAATCAAGACACAAAAGGCTCGAGTTTTGTAAATACACAGGTTGACGAATGCAAAGTATACACTTTGTACATTTGTCAATATTAGCTGTTCATGCTGTTGGAAATCATTAAAACAGCTCTTGCCATCGGATGTGTCCTTTCATCGTTGTTTTATCATGGTTATGAGGTTGTTTGAAGGGAGCTGTTCCATTTAAAATCTGTACACCCCATATGGAAGATGTGATCTTAATCCTCCCCCATAGGGAGTGTGAATTTGAAATGGGGTTACCGGCATGGGTGACTACATTTTGAAATCTACACTCCCTGTGTGGAAGATTAAGGTCTTGTTTTCCATGGGAGGAGGGTGTTATATATTTCAACTGGAAAAGCCCAATATCCATGGCTATTGAGTACTAGTATTAGTTTACAACAAAACAGATTTGTCAGATACCTTTCCCAAATTTCAAAGTCTATCTCAAGGAGTACTGAACCAATACTAGGCATGTTTGTACTTATATTAATGCATTTCTCATGGTGTTTCCAAATATAGTAATACAATTTTAAAAATTGACATTTGTGAAACATTTTGTGACATTTTACAATGTCGTCTGCAGACGCCTGCAGTGGGGAAGGTGTTAACATGTATAAATACTCAAATATAGTAATCCCGGATCCCCTGTGTTTTTGGACCGAAGGGAAGGAGGAAGATATGAAGCATGAAATGAGGCTATCGTTGTCCCCCTTGTGACCGCCATTTTGAATTTGTTACACGCATGCGTAATTAAATTATTCGTTGTTAGGCCTATCGTATAAATTCTTCTTAACAATGAACGTCACTTAAACTTGAAGAAGAAATAGACTTATCATAACCACCGGGAATCATAAATACCTTTATCATGTTTATTAAGCTCAGATCCTGGGGCTCGTCGGGTCCATTTGTAAAAATTTTCAAATACTAAGTCATGTGGTCTGCGAGAACATTTTCAATCTCAAGAGATTCCACACAAAAATAACTAGGGACAAAATAACATTATGATTGACACATCGGATATCTCACAACAATGAAGCTGCATGACGTGTATCCATGACAACATAACGAAGTTGGTCAAACAATTATACAAGTTTTTAACATTTTGCTAATCTGTTTATAGTAATATGCCATATTTTCTTTATGATAAAGTTATAACGATGTTATCTGTTTATGCAGTGTGTATGGTTCAATCTCAGGAGAAAGTAAAAACCTATTCAACATAAAAATCTGACATGTTGACGAAGTAATACCTTTAAATGCATGTGATGTCAAAGTCCATGTTCCCTATGTAGCTCCATGTGTATGAATAAACTATACCTAGTACATTATTGTTAAATACAATGAAGAGATTTTAATTCTTAAAAATTCGTAGCTTTTGACATGTTGCAATGAACTTGTGCCTATTATCTCGTTCTACTTGCTCCATTGTATTTGTCTTACGTAGCGTCACGCAAAATCTCGCACCCTACGGCTTTTCCCGTGACCTCGGGGTCAGTTGATTATTCGCGGTTGATTCGCAGCCCCTCCCTTGCAATCGTCTGATGAATGGAACCACCTAACCATTAGGTATCTAAGCGCACGTAACATTATACTTCCAAGGGTTGGCTTGATATTCTTTTAAACAAATAATTGTCATATTAATTAATAAAAGAGAGTCGTCCCCTAAACATCATCTACAGATAGTATGATATGATGGATATACAAGTATTCACTATGATTTTATTTTATTTGAAAACATTCTTGTAAACTTTCATTTTAATTGCTACTACCTCCAATTTCTGTCCCCTCCCCGGAATGTAAATGGTACGTCCCTAGGTGTCTAACATGAAACAAGGTAAGATGGAAAACTTGTAGCTACTTATGTGACAGCAATTTGAATCGCTACACGTGTATTTAAGTACTATTTTAGAGGCAAATCATAGGGTTTATAATTCATTTGTTTAAGGACCTCGATTTGGCAGACGGATTAGTGTTGTGAACAGCTCGCAAAACAAGATTGATTCCTTTTACAAATCTGCGTGTTTCCTACAGATAGCGAACGGAGGACCAATTTACCCGGTCGGTCGACGCGCAAGCATATTTTACAGCCTTGCGCACTACTGTAGTGTGTAAATTAAAAGCCACTAAAGGGGCGGGTACTCCTATCAACTAAATATAATTACCATTATCTATAGCTATGTTTTCAAAAAGCAAAATAATTGTAAAAGTCACCACTCACAGCTCATAATCCTCTTATTCATGTTATTGTAAGGACACAATTTGTTTGCTTATTTAAATGAATTTTGACAGTAGTCATAATGTAAATCGTCAGCACGGGGGTAAATAATAGTTGGGGACAAATAGTAAGTATTATGACTGCTGCATTATGACTATTTGTAACAACCCCACTAATCAAACAACTGATCAAATACTATGGAAAGAGTGGCAGCAGGCACAGTAGACGCTGAAATCGTTGTCGGCAATTCACCCTGTATCATATTATATGCATGCCCGTATGAGACTAAGATTTTTGAACAAAAGATGGCAAAATATTGAACAAAACAAGTTGCTTAAAGGGTTCCAGGGTATAAATATGGTGACGATGGTGGTCCTGTAGTGAAAGCGAAGGCTAAAATCAGTTGGATGTGAACGCATGATTAGATCCCCAACTCAAGGTATATCATAACATGCCCCACTGAGCCTCACCAATTTTGTTACCAAATTTTGAGTTTTAAGGGGACTGTCAAGTCATGATGACGTATATAAGGTGATACGTCTCAGGATAGATGATTCCTTCATGTAGCTTTGTATTGTAAACCCAACCTGTCTACGCGTCGTATCAACCAAACCCTGGGCTTTTAGCTCTTTAGGAAGTGTACTGAGGCATGAATGACTTGAAATGCTTATGAAGGTGATATTGGTTATCACGATTTGAGGTGAACCTTCACAACAAATTGGTTCAACATGTAATAATTGTGAAATCCATCAGAGCGTAGCGTTGAAATCCACTTAATTGGAAGTGCCTCCAAAAGAAGAAAAAAAAGAGGTTTAATGACGGTCTTTAATACTGATACAAATCTTTATACCAGTCTGTTGCTGTGGTGTCATGGCATGGCATGACATTTCTCATATTGAATAATAATAAGAGACAGCATCAGGCACCCATGGAAAAAAGTGCGCATGTATTGAGGGGCTACTATTATGGAGCGACGTAACAAACACGTCTATGAATGAAGGGGGTCACGCAGGAGGGCATGTAAGCGGACTAGGCTTAGGTGCTTAGCATTTACCCGGGGCGAGCGAGCCTGTCAAAGTCTTTTACTTCGGACAGGTAACGTAGACAGTTTGGCACCGTCTTTCGTTGCAAACTGTGTCAGTCGATGCGTGAACAACATGCCCGGGCCAAAACAGCCTTTTACTCACCTTTCTTTAAACAAAATGGCATATAATACAGCATTGCGGTGCATATAGTTGCATTCGCATGCATGCATGCAATAGGGGTATTTCTTTTCAGTTGAAATTCAAGTTTTGGGCAAAGAATAGAGTTGAGTTTCCCACGGGCCCAGTGATAGTGGTAAAGCATTGCATCAAAAGGTGGTGTGCGTCTGCGAGTTGTGTGAGACCATGCTGGCTGGAAGGAGAAAATAATATATATATGAAAAAGTGCGCGGTTGGTGTTTGTCGCACTAAAGTTAAGGAATGCCCGCCCTTGAATGCTGGGATGGCGCAACTCCAGTTCAAACACCATGCAAAATATAAGTGGAGTGACAGGGCCCCTAGGGTTGTTTTTAAGCAAAGTGACGGGTTAAAGGACACACACCACATGTGATTAGACCAACTATATACCTCTTTTCAAAATCAAATAGGTAAAAAGGTTCAAACGCTCGACATACTGGTTTAGGCTACATCACAGATGGTGGATATACAAGTACAGGCTAATGCATATTAATGATGGACTGACCTAATTTTTATAAATAAGCTTGGACTACATCCCGGACTTCATGCAGTCATCTGTTTCATTACAGCCTGAATATAGTCCTGGATCAGGATGTAGAATGCGCTGAAGACGCGGGTTTTTCTAAGTAAAACGTACAAATGTTGTAATTTCCTCGTAGATTTCACTGAAAACGTAGCAAAAATGCAAATTCTGTACCTACCTGATGACACTATCATATAGATCCATACCCTAGTGCAATAATCTGCGTTGATTTAGATCCGTGGGTCATGAAGGTTCACTGTATTGGTCTTTTCGGATGTCCGTATCAAAGATCAGAAAAGATACACTCGAGTACTTGGTTCAAAAGCGACGCGCAGAAACCAGGTGATTTCCCGTTCACGGTCAAACACGTCAAGTTGCTAAAGTCCTAATTTGAGTGCCGCGCAGAGTTTATACCGTCAACGACTTTTCTCCTCCAGTAAAACCGTAGATATATATATCTCCGAGTGTTTGATATGAGACAATAATGTATAGGTGTGCAACGTTTTTTCATCAAGATTGCTTGCCATATACCTTGCCAGCAGCGTCGTCCCGGCGCTCTCTCTCCCCATCTCATTCCCGCTCTCTCTCATAGCAATCCAATGATGAAATGATTCGAACTGCTGAAATGAAGCTTAATACACCTACACTGACAGACTGTTTATTTGTATGTTTGTTGTTTTAGTTATTATATAGAGGCGAGATAACGATTTCAGGGGAGCGAGAGCCCCAGTCATAGTCTAAGCAGAGATGACCGACAAGAAACAACAACATAACACTAACTATATCGCGCGCTGCAGTATCATACATGTACAGTATAAAGCGCTGGCTGACTTTGACTGTGGGGTCCCAACTGAAAGCCGTATAAATCACATCGTTAAATATTTTCATTCAAAATATTACCATTGAATCGCGTGGTGTAAAGAGAGAGCCCCACAAATTGAAACAAAAACAAAAACCCGTCGGTCGATTCTCCCCGTCAAGACTAAGGGATAACAAAAATCGTCCTCGCGAGCCTGTGTAAACACTTCCGGTTGGATTCTATTATTATTTTATCGACAAGTTTAGCCAGTCCAAATAAAACATCGGATTATATTTTTTCTGCAACCGTATGATTTACTTATATAAATTATTGGGGAAAATAACTCATGGGTTGTTATAATATTTATCAACGACACGCTGCTAGTAATAGCTCTTCTATTCTATTTCTATGCCGGGTTATCCCTTGCCAGGCAAAACCAGCCAGAGCAGTATCGGGTCAACATTTTACACCGCGAAAAGGGCACGAAGGTCGGGGAATCCATGCTGGTGTTTTCCAACACTTTCCACACGGCAGTCGTCTGCAGACGAAATTCCTAAATTTCACAAAATGTTTCAAAAATGTCAACATTATTGTATTTCATCACCATATTTATGAGAAATGCAATTAAATACGTACAAACATATCTAGTATTGGTTCAGTAATCCTTGAGATAGACTTGAAAGTTGAGGAATGTTTCTGAAAAATCTGTTTTGTAGATGGTTAAACTAATACTATAGCCGCGTGTTAAGCCAAACCAAGCCAAATTAAACCTCCTATGATCTGTCTAGAGCTAATAGAACTACCAGAATTCAAAAGTAACGGTAAACAGTTATAAAGTATTTAACGAACACCATGATGTTTGTTGTCAAATACGCTTTAAGCGAAGCCGACAACAAATCGGTTTTTGTAATATTCATATTTAACAAATAAAGTGACCATCGAAATCCGGAGACTCTTTTGTGTATTGTATCCCTATGCGACGACTAGATCTCCTTAATTCGCCAGCTAAGTATAATTCCTGGGATAATCTGTTTTGTATTCATTCGATATTTTTGTTATTTACAGGTATTTAAATACCACTAAATGCATTTTCGTCTGAAAGGTACACAGAAGTACTAGCCTCAACAATGAATTATTTGAACACTTTGGTTGTAGATTTGGCATGCTTCATATCATGTAAATCCTGCATAGACGCTGACCGATATGTTTGTGACTGTAGGACATGTGCAAAATGTAATAAGCTTACTTAATTAAATCTGGATCTTCAATTCAATTTTCATAAGAAGATGCTGCAAATCATGCTATAGCTTTTAACATGCGAAAATCTTTCGCGGTAAATGAACCCAATGAGATGCACCTATAGTATACAGGTAAAGGTGGATGTTGACCCCTTGAAGTATTTCCGCTTCCGGTTGATCTTTCACACGGTACACACAGTCGGTATAGGATAGGTGAACGTTGTATGGTCAATATTTGTGTATCAACAACAACAAATGTTTACTTTTTATCAATTATGGCAGCATATCAACATGATCTGAGTCTGTGAAAATACAGCATAATTTTAAAGAAACTGGTACGCCTTTTCGTCTTCTATTTTAGGCGTAATGAAATATTGAGAGCTTCATTAAGTCATGATACAGGAATTGCGCGTCCGTCCCGACAGAAACTAGCATAATTTCTGCTCCCACCCCGAGGTGCCCGAGGCTGGGGAAAAAAGGGCTGCAGAAGGGAGTAGTAGTAGCTTACCCGCCCGGTCTAAAGTGAGTCACTATCCCCCGAACTGGGCAAAAGATTAGGTTATGGAAGGTATCCCTAAGGAAAATTATTCTGTAATCTGTCTATACACTGGGTTCTGCCATGACTAATATATCAGAATTAGTCCCACAGCGTAAGGTAAACCACACACAATCGACTCTCATAATGTGCAATGTACTGTAATTCTATTTCACACGACAAAAAAGAAGTAAGAAATGAGCTCAATTGGAACGATTTAGGGGGTAAACATGATTTGCTTATTATTAGCTCGTTTCCTCTCCTATTGATTGAATTTAGTTTTGAAAACACCGGGCAGTCCATAAAGTATGACTTATGTTATTACCCGTGAACTTGACTTTGCTTCAGCTTTGACTTTCACCCGACAGACACGGGTCGGACCATTGGACGCAACAGCCGTGCCACTGTGACGATATAAACCTGGTGACTGTAACGGTCTCAATAGGTCATTTAACTAATTATGATTAAACGCTTTTTCAAACACTCAATCATCGGCTAATTAATACACAATAAATCATTCAATTGGTAATCAATTAACAGTTGATATATCATAGCACAATCAATCATACCATCATACCAATAGCGACTGCGCAGTTGACAAGCAGGTACTAGATTTACATGCTATGTGAACACGGGCTAAACAAAAGAGATTTATTAGTGACAAAAATTAAAGAGAATTGTATGTTCATGTTTGGAATTTGGAAAGATCAAAATCCAACACTGTTATAAAATATAAAGTTCATCACTATTTGGAGAAATGGCTATAATTATTTTCTGCTACGATGGCATTTAAATCAATTTATCTAGTTTTTATTATTTCTATGTCACAAGCGGTACAGGATTAATGTAACATTTAAAGACGTTTCGAAAAGAGCGTATTACCCCGGTGATTTTGTAATGTTTAAACATATTAAAATGAAATACGAGTGGTAAATATACTATGCATACGTAGCCTATATGAAGTAGTTGTAATTGTATGATTATAGCCCAGAAAAGGTTAATAATTATTTAGGTAAGCATGGAAAATTGGGTCGATACAAGCGACAGCAGCGGAATTACCATCCCATTCCAACAGGTTTTCAGTGTGTGTCAATCTACTAAATAAGTAATAATTCATTCCGATCAAATAGATTTTAGATTTCCTCATCTCAATTCTGGTGTTGTGTTAAGAATTGGCATGATTGGGTTGGTCATCACAGTCAGAATGGTTAGCGCAGGATGTTTTAATAGTAATGATATTATTATTGTTGTCACTCTGGATGTAGATAGAAACATGAAGAAAATCGCTACAAATAGCGGTCAAGGATATTTATGTGTTCAGCTCTAGCTATAGCTCGAGTCTTCGTCTTCTTCTGACATTAAAAATCAATGAAATTCGCCGTCTGGAATTGAATTGAAAATGTACATAATAAATTGTTTCCTCAATCTTAAGGATTTAATGGAAACTTGAAAATCAAACGCACTATTTAATCTGACAACTTAGAGTTCAGTGATGCTAATTTATACAATTGGACGGTCGATCTCTATAAGCTTACTTAAAGGTAGGCCAGTACAATTTTGTATTTTTCTTGCTAAATTTTGATTGATAGGCCTTATTATGTACACAATGTTGTGAAGTGTAATGTTTTGTTGCACTATTTAATATTTTTTGAAATGATTCACGTCAAACTATTAGTCTATGATTATTATGACCATGATCATGATGGCAGTTCATGATAATAATGAATGATGAAAAGACAACGGAACTTCATCACTAATTTTGTTACAATTAAGGTGTCAATACTATGCAAATTGTGTAATTGCAATACCATTAGGCTCAGCCAGGCTCAGTCACAGGTAATTTAACCCAATTTGTGATTAAAATGTCGCTGTTATATATTTCTCTAACAAAACCCTGACATATAAATAAGTAGCAATCACACAGTACCCAATAATTTCTGAAATAAAAAGAGACACAGATTTTCGCGCGCTGCACTAGTTTCGTAAAATGTCATATATGCAGCAGGTTTTCGAGCCAATGTATTAATTTAATAACGCGTAAGATGTCTGTTAATTTGGAATTTGTCAGCTTTTATTGTGGCCAAATAAATAGACCATGTTTAATCAACCTTTCCCGAGCTCTCTCGTAGTGCTGTCTGCTGAGCCCGCCAACCATGGGTTAATTTAGCGCTATAATTTCAATATGTCGTCTGCATTTTGCGTCTCTCTATTTCTCCTATACGTTATGAGCGTTATAATAGGAGTTACCTGTACCGTTATATTTCTAATATCGCATATTCCCTCCTCTCCTCTTGTACATCGACTCCCCTCAATTTAGCTACAATATCCAACGATTTTTCGCAATATATTTCAATTTTGGCATGACATCTGGCGTTCCCGTTTTCCCGCCCTTTTTTATTTTTTAACATGATCTCAGTCGGAATTCACGTCCTCAGTGCCTGGGTGGATGGGTGACACACATTGGAATAGATACGTCGTTTAGTCTTATTTTGCCTCGTAACATTTCCATAATAATTGCATGATGGCACAGTAACGGTTAGAAAAGGTTTTTCTGCAGCCAGTTCGTCGCCCGTATGTGTATGTTCCCAACTCTCTTTTACTATTAATGCACTTGGCCAACCCGGCTATATATAGGTCTGTTTTCGGTGTGCTTTTTTGTGAAGTTGCTTCTGGGGTTTGTTACTCCTGCTTGTTGCTTAACACACATGTTACTTATCGCTTTCCATGCGGCAGGCGGCTGCAGACGACATTCCAATTTGTTCACAAAATGTTTCAAAAATGTCATAATTATTGAATTTCATTACAATATTTGGAAACACCATGAGAAATGCATTGAAATAAGTACAAACATTCCTAGTATTGGTTCAGTAATCCTTGAGATAGACATTGAAAATTGGGAAAGGTTTCTGAAAAATCTGTTTTGTATGTGGTAAACTAATAGCCGCGTGGAAAGTGTTAAACTTACATTAAACATGCCTAAAATGAAACTCTCTTATGTCATGAATCGCTAAATGAAACACATGAAGGTATCGACGAAAGTAGCTCAAAAAGTGTCGTGGAATAATCATGTATAAACTCAGGGGTTCATATGAGGTCATTGTGATTGTAAGACCCGGTAGGAACTGTTGAGCAATCGAGGGCTTCTATAGGGCCAAGATCCTCCTATAAATGCAAAAGCTGCCGCGAACCATCTATGTTATATTCGATATGCTGAGTTATTGATGAACCTTAAGGTTCCTAAAGGCAGCTATTACAGTTTTTGTACAAACCCCTTTGTTTAAGTGCAAAAAGACCTATATATAAAAATAGCTGCCATGCTCGGAAGTTTGCCACTCTATAAAGACACAATCTAGCACATGGCAGACTTCGAAGATATAAGGCTCTAACCCTCCAAAACATGCCAAATGTTGACCAATACTCTACCGCAATGGACAAATATTGGAACAATATTTTACAATTATCAATATTGACATATAAGTATTGAATTTCCCCTCCAAAGATTATTTCTGATATATCATACTTAATACAGATTTGCATTAAGAAGCCCATTTGAAGCTAAATGATATGAGTAAGAGTTTTTGCCAAGATGCTCTCTTTTTTTAGTAAGCCAGTAAGCCGTGTGAGCAAACCATCTATTTTGATCCGATCAATTGGAATCATATATCAGGCGTTATCATTGGTACACGCTGTAGCATTCATAACAGAAACTTTGGGAACATGATGCTCGGAATATTAAGTAGGTGAAACATTGATGCAGAGCAAAGAAGGTGTTAAGGTCTTCCCACAATGCATTGCGCGAACGCCAACCAACTAAAGCTTTTTCCACACGATGCATTTGTCGAGCTCTTAAGTTTTAGAAATATGAAAAAGGAACACTGAGTGATAACTAATGTATTCATTGATGAAAACTAGAACCTAAGAGCTCCAACGATGAACGCGCTATGAAGCCATGATTGTGTGCATATTATATGTCTATGCGAACTGAGACAAATTAGAGACCAGAATTAGGGCATTTTGCAGAAACGCAATGCATTGTGGTGGTGTCTTTAAAACCTTCTTTGGATGGAGAGGATGGAGAAAGGGAAGAAACAAACCTTTAGAGACGCGTGACCGGGATACGTAAGATGAGTCGCAGGGTGCGCCGGAGGTTCCGAAGAGAGCATCGTCGCGATATTTAGAGGTCACTTTGATAAACCAGTGTAGCATCTCGCGACCTCATGATCTAGACCGTTTCATAATTCAATCCTTTTTTGTGCCCCTAGATGTAGGTTACCTGTGTTACCTCATCTTATATACATCTCTATATCTACAACTCCCGACTGTGCTTGTATCATTGTGCTATACTTCTGCAATGATAATGTGAACCGATTCTGTCTCCATCTCTACACTCTAAGAAAAAAGGTTCACAATCTGTCCTCTATTTTGAGTCCTAAATGGCTCTTAAATTGAATCATAAAGCTTTCTTCAGACACCTTGCAAAACCACTTTGGACACCGTAGAACCTTAAGGGTTCTCCAAGCGGTTCTTTCATCTTGAAGAACCTTTTTAATGGTTAATTAGGAACCTCTCTCTTGAACCCTCGAAAATAGTTCTTGAAAAATGACTTACCCTTTGGAGAACCAATATCAGAGTACATGTACAAGGTATCTGCCAATTCTACCACAGAGAACAGGTTCTATAAGGACACAAAATGTGTCTTTAATTCCTGAGAGTGTATCGTGCACGCCCAGTCGATTATAATAAGCAAGGTTTTAATAAAACAAACCCCATCTTGTCATATCGTGTCTTCGTGTATCGATTCTCGTGTTTTTCGCTCGGGTTTTGCCGCGGAATCCGCGAGAAATCAAGCGCCTTTACCTCGAGCATGATGCGGCGGCGATAGCTGGCACCCCTTGTTTAATCTCTCTCTCTTGATATCAGCTAAGATGAGACCGACAAGACAGCAACATAACACGAGGGCAAAAAAAAAAAGAGAAAAAAAAAGATAGAGCGGGGCGTTTTGTTTTTTTCTCGTCTTAAGATTTTCTGGAGGTGGTATTGGCAGGTCGGGATTGAGACCTCATCAATATCAAAAATGTGTATAAAATGTACTCCTGGGCAATTCACGTATTGGGTTGCGTCGCGAATACTAGGGTTGTATAGTACAAGCCGAGCATTGAATATACACGTAATCCAAGGCTTATTAATGTCATGAATGAGAAATAAGGACAGCGTGTATCTTCCTTTTTGGGAGTTTTACAGGTTAGTATTACCGAATAGATTTTTGTATTACTGCTATATAGGAAATAATTAGCAACAACAATAATGGATCAAACACATGTTTGATAGTTACAACGGTAGTTGAAAAAGACCAATAGGCCTACTGAATACACGTACATGTACAGGGTGTATCCAAAAAAAATAGAACTCTCTTTCAGCATGGATTTAATCCTTATTAAAACCATTGAACCATGACCAATTTGATTTCATTGTTAAGCACAACTAATAAAGTTAAAATCCTAAAAGATGAGAAAAATCCACCATCAATTAAGGAAAGTGTGACCAACCAGGCAAGTCAACCTATTTTGTAGTATGTATTCAATGGTAATTGACACAGCATATTGCACGGTAAAGGTAGAGTAATATGACAGTTGATGATAACAAATTTAAATAGGCTAAAAGGGAAATTATTCGTATTCCTATCATGCTAAATTATTCTTATTCTTATCATGCTTATGGAAGAAATTGAAGTTGACTTACAAGTCCAATTTCTAAGTCTAAATGTCCTCCTGTCAATGTTGGGTATAAACACACTATTGACATGATTGGTGCTTTCCCACCACAACTTTCCTACATGCTGAGGCTTTTTCATGAGAACACTTAGCAACATTGAACATTGCACAGAATTATTCATGCTTCCAATTTGTGTATTATGTAGCTATTCATGATTTGTGCCAGAATTAAGAGGAATACCAAACTAATCTTTGCTATTATTATTGATAGATGATTTACAATATTTATGAATGCAAAGTATTGAAATGTAAACCATGTCACCTTCTGGTTTGTATGTGTAAATCCCATTGTACAGACTAGTAAATGACATGGTTTACGCAAATTATGCTAGCTGTCTTATTTTTCATTGGATTAAACTCAGATTTTCAGAATATTATCATTTTTTTAATTGGGCTTTGCACTGACGGTGAATTGGTCATGGTCCAGTGGTTTTTAAAAAGTAAAAAAACGCCATAAAACAGAGTCCTATTTTTTTTGGATACACCCTGTATGTAAAGGTAGACTATAGTCAATTGTTTATCAGAAATCATAGATCGGATCCCGATCTGATCACAGAGCAAATATCTACCATAAATGGAGTTAATGTAACATTAATGTGTTTGTTGTACGCATTAATCATGTAATAAACAGCGAATTAAATAAAAATCACCCACCTTAATTGTCAATTGCATTTGCATCATTCATGTCATTATTGTCATTTTTTGTCAAATCCATGCCCCTAAAACCCGCACACCTCAACTTGCCATTCTAGTATTAAGCTATGGCTTATCTTATGCGACATGCTTTGTATAGATGTTTCATAGCATATTTGCAACAGTGTGAGAAGAGAAGTGAATACTGGAGATCTGGGTCGTCACTTTCATTACCATGATTATCAAGGTAGCCGGCATTTTATATATTTAATAATTTGATCAATCTTTCGAGGTTTTTGTTGTTGCTAAAGTGTAACCTAGTTTAACAAGCATTTATTCATGCATGATTTGAGAATGTTTCTCTGTTATAATTTGATTAGGATTTGATAACGATTATTAAATCAAGTATGTGATTGTTCATTGATTGATCAGAAATTGCCTGTTGAATATGTTGAACGCTGAACCATGTTAAAATAAGGCTTCCCCAAATAACTCTCTAATATATTACATGTATAATGATAATATTGATGGAAACCTTTTACTTACGGTAGTATGTATGTCACGCATGGAAAAGAGTTTGAAATACCTCGAAATTTGTGACAATTGTCTAAGTGTGTAAAAGAAACGACGCTGATCAAGTCCAATTTATGCTTTTAATCTTAAATAAGGAGTCAAATACACATTTTAGGCATGTATGATTTGGTTATATCATGAAAGTAACAGACTGTTACTTTCATGGTTATATACAGCCCGTAACCTTATCAAAGAATAATTGGCCTCATTGCATTGCATTGCGATTCATGCTTCGTCCAATATCGATCATTTGATTTGTTGACAAGAACTACGATATACTTCGATATTTTCTCAGATTCAGACGGTGAAAGTCTAAATCGCAAATTACACGTATTTACATCGCTGCTACATATACCATGTATACCATGTATACGTTACCAAAGTGAAGACAAAGTTACAGTCTGACAACACTCCTGAAAGAGTGACACTACTTTCATTGCTACGCTGGTTGAAGTTGTTGGTCTATTACAAGGACTCATGTGCTAACCCACGTACAGGTAGGTAGGTCCCAGGTTCAAACTGTGACAATCCCTCATAATCAATGCCAAAGTTGAAAGCAGTTATATCTGTCAGGTCTGTCAAATATTTCTTTTTGACAAACACAAATACTATCATGATCTCTTTTTTTTTTTGCACGCACACATTTCCTATAATTGTGTTTGCCAATATCCTGACCAGTTCAATTGAGGAAAGCGGGAACAATTAAACGCACATCACTAACCCTAAAAAAGTTAATAGGTTAACATGTTAAGGCAAACTTGGGCTGACCCTATACAGTCCTGTCGTCATTGCGCAAGAGAACCTTAAAGGTTGTGGCCCTTGCACATGTTTATATCAAAATTGCCCTGACGCTAACTTACCAAGGTTTTAAATAAGCATGTTCAAGGGCCCATAAGATATGAGAGTTTTGTCCTGCCAAACATCCATATAGCATGTATATAGTAATCGTGGTAAGGCAAAAAAAAATGTAATGTTGTCCTCGAGCGCCCGCTCGTCAGATTTAGGGCCGCTCCGATTTTTTTTTTCCAGATTTTTTTTCAGATTTTTTCCAGATTTCTTTTTTTTCTTCCCCAGATTTCTTTTTTCAGATTTTTTTAAAACAGTTTAAATGGCATTGAATATTAAATTAAGTATTTATAACATATATGTGCGACTCTCAGAGTGATTACAACTTCTTGTTGGCTTCCGCTGGTATAAGAAAATAAAAACATCAATTAAAATTTTAAAAATCTGCCCGCCCACCCCTCCTCTCTGAAAGCTGTGGAGGACAACATTACTTCTTCTTTTTTGTTGGCCTAATGCAGGTTCAGAAATGCACGTTAATGTTTGTGGTGAGTTTCGAGAAGACAAGACGGAATGAGAAATAAAATATCTTTGGGACTTTCCCGACTCAAACGATATTGCAGTGACAGGTGGATTTATAGCATGTTCAAACAAAACATGGGACAAAATGCTGGAGGATGTTTAGCATTGCAACAGGGTGTATATCTGTTCCAACTTGTTTTAGATACTGAATGGTCTATAATAAGATGATTTGAAAGCACAATAATGAAACCGGAAGGATAAGGGGTAAATACAATATTTCCAGAAGTCCATTGCTTTATTAACATTGAGTAGCTTTCTCCACAAGTAGGTTGATGTTGGGACCTGTTTTGGCAAGGACAAGAGCTTCACTCTATCTCAACAACATTGCGAAGGTTTTATGGAGCCCAGCATCTCAAC
This sequence comes from Ophiura sarsii, assembly GCA_035610835.1. Lineage (NCBI taxonomy): Eukaryota > Metazoa > Echinodermata > Ophiuroidea > Amphilepidida > Ophiuridae > Ophiura > Ophiura sarsii. The sequence continues at coordinate 30,407,830 of CM069444.1, read as the reverse complement.
ACACAACTGACTATCTGTGGTATACATATTGCAGATACTGAAGTTAAAAGTGAAGTGAAAGCAAGAATTAGTGAAACCGGACGGGCAAATGTAAATACACGGGCATAACCAGAAGTCCGAGTGTTTGGTGTGTCGAAACCGGGTGCTGTTTATTTTATAAATTAATTAATATGCGTTACTTGAGAGTTCGAGTTTCACTCGTCTAAAAAAAAAGCACACCAACACAATTTAACAAAATATCAATCGAAAAAGCTAAAAACGTATCTAATGTTTGTGTAATTTGATAATTGTTGGTTGATTGCTTAGTTGCAGTGTTGCTAGATGAACAGAGACGAGGGGCGATATAATCTGAGTCACGTATTTGATGATCTACTGATTGCTGATAAACTATCTAGCAACACTGCGATATTGATATGTTGCTATACATGCTATATCAGCAATGCGCGATCTTCTCCTAGCTCAGATCAGAATACCCAAATAATGGATAATTGTTTTGGTGGTATTTATATGCAGAAACCTACTTTATACACATATATAATTGTTATGGATGGTATTTTGACAAACAGTCATTATTTAAGCATAATAAGATGACTCTTACTACGTTTATCAAGACCAATATATATTATGAGCAAGACCTTGCATAAGGTTTTTTAATATCACTGTTCTCACATTTTCTTCAAATCTAAATATTTTCCTGTTTAGAAGTCTGGTGTATTTTTTCCATGATTGTACCTACATTATCTAATTAAGAAACAGGTTTCACAAGTAAATGAACACATCACAGGTAAATACCAGTTCGGGATATATGTAAAATCAAGCGAAATTAATGGTAGAGTAATCGAATCGCTAGCAAACCTATTAAATATTAAAGGACAAGATCGGGATGTTTTCTAGCTTTCTGTCGATGTGTAGGTATTGTGTTATAATGGTTATCATTGTGGCTTCAATTTGCCGACTAACACTTAATCAAATTGTATCATCATATCGGGGCATGAGAGTAGGAGACAAGAAAGTAAACTGGTGTGGGAAAGGTGATGCATGCAGTGGGAAACATGTTGAACATGCAGAAAGGAATGCTTTGAAAAATGCCATTAATTTGATTTCAGAAACCCCATTTATACACAAAGGATCATTTTGATGATGTTAGACATGTGTGTTAACCTTATCCAGAAGAATTTAATAAGCAAGCCCCTGATTTAAGTTTTTGGTTTTTAAATTCCTTGTTTGGAAGCCTCAATTATCCCATATTATCTCATTAAAAACCTGTTTCACAATCAAATGAACACATCGCAGGTAAATAACAGTTTTGGATTTTTCAACATGTTGAATATATACAAAACCGGCACGAATTGTACAATCAAGCGAAATTAATGGCAGAGTATCGACTCGCTCGCAAACCTATTAAATATTAAATGACAAGATCGAGATGTTTTACAGCTTTCTGCCGATGTGTAGGTATTGTGTTATAATGGTTATGATGATAACAATTTCATTGTGGCTTCAATTTGCTGACTAACACTAATCAAATTGTATCATCATCAGGGCATGAGAGTAAGAGGAGGCAGGATGAAGGGAAACTGATGTGGAAAAGGTGATGCTAGCAGTGGGGAACATTTTGAACATGCTGACAGAAAGGCTATGAAACATACCATACATTTGACTTCAACTGATGGAGGTAGTACATGTAGTTGCTGCCGAGAAGCTTTTAAGCTTAAAATTAAAATTAAAATTAAGCTTAAAATTAAAATTAAAATTCAGTTGATTAGCCGACAAATGTTATATTATCTGTATCACTATATGACCATGTTTTTATTTTTGGAGTAGATATTGTGGCAATTATAATTTTTCCATAGAGGTATGTGGTGATTTGAGTGAAAATGAAAGTATGTGAGTAAATCAATCAGCTGAAAATATTTTTGATTTTCTTTTGATCGGAGCTGCTGAGCTGAAAATGAGACGATTTTAACCTTTTCAATAAAATATGCACTGATTTGATTTAATTGAAAGAGAGAATAATATGGATAATTCTAAGTTAATCAACTGAAAATCCTGCAATGCATTAGGCCTACTTAAGTCATTTTTATTAGTCACTTCAGGAAAAATCGTGACCATATGAACTTCGAGATCGAAATATTTACTGCTGTTATTCATTGTACAATTCATACTAATTTGATGATCAGAACAGTTTTAGAATTTCTCAAAATTGTTTTATATTCTATAGGTTTACCTGTGGTGTGTATATGATGTTAATCATTTCAAATGTTTAGTATTGTTTAATAGTTACTGCTAAATAAGGCTTGCTTAACACTTTCCACGCGGCCATTAGTTTGACCATATTATACAAAACAGATTTTTCAGACCCTTTCCCCAACTTTTTTAATTCTATCTCAAGAATTATTGAACCAATACTAGGCATGTTTGTATTTATTGTAATGCAATTCTCATGGTGATTCCAAATAATATGGTAATAAAATTCAATAATTGTGACAATTTTGAAACATCTTGGGGTTTTTTTGTGAAATTTTGGAACTGTCGTCTGCAGATGATTGCCGCGTGTAAAGTGTTAATTTAGCAATAACTATAAATTTTAAGTTTTGCACAAACTTCAAGACATCAAAATAAGAACCTTGTAAATGATCTGTGTTAATAAAATGGTTAACGTCGTCAAATACATGTTTATGTTTGGTCCAAATTTGTATAACTTCAATCGATTCATCAATTACGTTGTGTGAACCAGTAATTAAACATATTGGTATATCGATTACTTTCAATACACTTTGGTTGAACGATATAATTATATTGGTATCGACATGATCAACGATCTAAGTTTGGTGTTGTGATGTTGTACTGGGCAATTCCATGTCCATATACCACATGGAAGACATTACCTGAATCCTCTACACAGGGAGTGTAGATTTCAAATGGAGGGAGTCACCCATGCAGGTAACCCTATTTGAAATCTACACTCCCTGTGGGGAAGATTAAGGTAATGTCTTTCATAGGGGGTGTATAGATTTCAAATGGAATAGCCCATATTCACAACAAGAACTTTAAAGTCATGACATTCGGGGTTCTATTCTGAAAGGGGGGGTTCAGTTGCTTCAGTCATTCAATCGTGACAATTTGCCTTTCTTCAAACTTGAGATATGTGCTACAATCAAATCTATGGCAGAATTACAATTTTATTTTAAAATTGAGAATTTACACTGCAAAAACACCGGTGTTAAAAATAACACCGTTCGGTGTTCTGAGAGGTCCACACCAATTAGTGTTATTTTAACACTATCTTGGTTACATTAACACTAACAGTGTTATTTTTCACACTTGCAGTTGTTAAAATGACACTACATGGTGTTGATATAACACCAAAAATTTAACACCGGTGTTAAATTTTTTGGGTGTGGACCTCTCACAACACCAATGGTGTTATTTTTAACACCGGTGTTTTTGCAGTGTAGTATCTAGTTTCAAATTTCATATCGCCATCATCTGATCGTGCAACTAGTGCACAGTATGTAGCAATATATTATACATGTACAATGATAGAGACAGGAAGAGAAGGCGACGGTAATGGCCGACTACGCAAGTTCCCCTTTTTCGCGTTTCATGCCGTCGAATATTGTTCAATCAAACTAGGGTTCAAACGACAACAGAAAATGTGTTTTATTCTTCTCGAATATCTTACGGTTGACATGGCGTTTTCACCGGCGAGTATGCAAAAGGTTTGTTGCTCGCATTTTTTCAACTTATTGAAACGATGTTACGTTTAGGTTGGCACCGCCGTACGTGTGAATCAGGATCGGCAAAATTTGTGTCGTATTGAAATGTAGGGACTGAAATAATGGCAAGCGCAGTTATTCTCACTCGTTTCCGTGATTTTGGATGACGGTCGATATGGGTCGAACAGTTCTACGGATATGACTAGGGGGAGTATATGACATAGGACATGCTCTCAGATATACTCTGTGGTTAAAATGCCCCCTCACCATCACCACCTGAGCTAGAGTGCAGCTACGGGCTCCCCACCCCCGAGCAGTTTGATACAAAATAGTCAGGGATCAAACCAAAATCACATATATATAGTGATTACCTTAACGTAATAATATCGATATACCAATTAAATTTCAAAGTAACACTACAAAAAGACACACTCCATGACTAAACTGTCTCACATTTCTGCCTGTGTTTCTAATTTTTATTATTTAGACTGTCAAAAAAGGACTTTGGAATTCCACCATCCGGTTAATCAGAAATATTTATATCAGATCTTGTTTTTGCGTTAATAGAACACATTGTAACATGTATACAACTTTTCAATATATTTAAAGAGCATGTGTAGCTATAAAAAAAATGTCGCTACACACTATATTATTATTCTACAGCAAATAAACATCCAAAGAAAAAAAACCTAGAGACATAGAAAAATTGTTTTGGGCCCGTATACAATTGCGTATTAGTTTCTCATCTGTTTAATGACATGTCTTTCTATGCAATGTAACATTTGTCATGTATCGTAAAGTAATGTGTTCTCTCTCTACATCAATACATGATAATAATAATAATACAGCTAAAGTAACAACAAAGAAAGAACGAAGGTATACAAATAATAATTTTTATGGAACAAAATGTGGTGCAACCTCCCTTTTTTTCCCCTCGTAGTAATATCAGTGGCAAATTAACTCGGATAAGCAAATGTGCACTGGGCAATGCATGCATATACCGATTCGTTTCCCATCAGTTTTGAATGAATAAATCAAATATATATTTCTTTCGCCTGACTAGAGGCACAAACCTAACCGGGCGTTATGAACTTATGGCTAGTTAAGTAGTTATATCACCGTTTCCTCCGTGGTGTGGCGAGCCCAATATGATTATGATATTTAGCAATATTTTAGTATACAGTAATATTTATTAGTCTTAAGTAAGACTAAGGGGCATTATTATGGGAATGACCAATTTGTTGTCCAGTTGGGATATCACCAGTATTCCACGTCACAAACCATTAATGTGTTCAGGAGTGATTGAATAGCTAATCAATTCAACTATCTGACTTATAATATATACCGTATTAATTTGCTCGTAACGGATCGTATGCATTGCAATAAATTCAAAATGAAAATGACCATATCTTTTTTAGTATTACTAAAACAAGAGTTAATCCGTTTAATTAAACATTACTGAAACAGAGTTGTTGATTTAAATTTAAGTAAATCTAGCCTATTCACATATCGAATTATTGATTGATTAATGTAAACTCCAATAACTCATATGCAATGCACCCTTATAAAGTAATCCTTAAAGCATCGATTTGCCACAAAGACAATGAATGTCATTAAAATATTGCATATTTTTAAATAAAATGATTCATAAATAATAAATGTGAGGGCGTTTCCATATTTATTAACCGGTGCACCTAGCGACATGTGCGCGAGAACAACCATGCACATACACATAATGATACATGCAGAAAACATAGAGAAGGATCTTTGCCCATCCACTATTTACTTCAATACCTCTTAACGCAATTTTATATAAATACAGATTTTCACTCGACATAAAAATGTCCTTCAAAATGTTTTTTATTCTCAATGAAGTGTGTCCAGACTTTTTGCAACAAGAGATTAAGTCCTGATAGGGGTACAAAAAGATTTTGTAATATACCCTGAGGGTAGCCAGCTATATTTAAGACGATTGCGTGGCTTTTCGTATTCACAAGTACTAAAGTATTCTGTTGTGCATCGGATTTATTTGGCCAGAGCAAATGATACACACTGTCTGTATGCTGATAAGTTAAACATTGCAAAGTTTGTTAGAAAACAAGTGTTGTTGATATCTGATATAAATATATTAGCACTTTCCACGCGGCAGTCGTATGCAGACGACAGTTCCAAAATGTCACAAAATCTTTTAAAAATGTAAAAATTATTGAATTTCATCAACACATTTGGAATCATCATGAGAAATGCATTACAGTAAGTACAAGCATGCCTAGTATTGGTTCAGTAATTTTTGAGATAGCGTGGAAAGTGTTAGGCATGAATTATTTGAGGTATTGAAATGGAGAGGTAGCTATGGACCCTTCTCTACACGATATTCGACATGAGTTACATGTTGAGATGCTTTCCCATCGAGAAATAAACACCTTATGAACTTATTATGTAAACAAAATATCATAACGACATACAAACAAGAAACAAAAGTTGAAATCAGACTGCCTTATTACTTTACTAATAAAAAACCCTGTAACCTTTTTTGAGGTAAAAGTCATCATAAATCACCGGCGAAATCAACAAAAAAATTGATTGCGACACGGTGACCAACAAATTATAAACAATACCAGTTCTATACCCTGTGACGAAATGTGTTTATAGACCAGTTTGTTTATGTCATCATCTTTCATTCGGTGTATTAAAAGTTGAGTCTGATACAGAACACTCAATTTGGCGAAACGTGATTTTGTGAAATTCTTGTGTGTGCGATACCATTCCGTGTCTGAATGAAACATTTATGGAGTATCACGTAACTGAATAATGATTGGACCAATTTAAACACATTGGAATATTGTTACAAAAGGATAATATTTACCCTTTTTTCTTGTTTAATAATGATATAACATCATCTGCATCTTATATGCGGTATAGATCATCATTAGCCAGTATTAACATGTTTACGTAGGCTGGATTCGAGTCATAATAATGTATGATTTATGCTGCAGAGATCGAGGGGACCTCGGGAGGATACGAAAGGAATTCCCTCAATATCGTGGTAATCAACCTAGCAGTGGTGTCGAATTCACCGTTCTGCATAATCTTGCAAGTGATCTGAATCTGTTAAGTCAGGTTAAAAGCCCGCTTGAAAAAAAGGTGGTTTAATGGACATATAAATGGCTACCAATTTGGGTTTAAGTGTAATATCAAAACGATCAAACAGAAAACAAATTATGGTAAGTTTCAATAAGCTAGGTTTGAGATACCAACACCACAAGCGCAAGTATTCAATAATGCTTATCGATAGTAAGAAGTCCAAAATTGCATTGATCGGTTTCGTGTTGGGTGAAAAGTTCCGATTCAATTTCAAAAACCATGTGTTCACAGATTTAGATGTACAAATTGGTGAATTATTATTATAACTACTTTACAGAATGAACTCGTGTCATGTTGACGGTAAACCCAAGCAAAAAACATTTATGAAAACTACAAAAACAGACGAGAGAAAGTGAGTTTTTTTAATTTGGTGTTATACCTCGTTTTGTTGGACCAGCGCAAGATACGTTAGTGTGTGAAGATTGGTTTTGATACCTCACTGGCACACTGAACACTTGGCTCACTTTTAGAAACTTATTTTTAATTCTCGCTCTCTCTCTTTTTCTCTTTTTGCATAATTACACTGTCACAGTTATGATATAAAAAGGGGAAAAAAGTTACATACATGATAAATCAATTATTACATTGTTTGTCAGTATTTACCGCAGTCATAAGAAGAATAATGTCCGGACACCGGGTACATACCAGTTGCCGGCGTACCGGTTGGTGAGCGGTATGCCGTTGCAAGATTCAGTTGACAATTGCTATCGTTAGCGGCACCCACAGGTGAATTATGTCCCACTGTCATTAAGCGTTGTGTATCGTACATGTTGCTACCGAAAGAGGAGGGGGACTGACTGTGTGCGATGGCACTGTGAGCCGACGCCGAAATTGTCCCGTGCATGTCGGCGGCGGTACCCTGGTACCAAGAGTTTGTGCTCCGATGTACAGGACTGAGACTGCTACTTGATTGGCTAGTAGTCGACGACATCAAACTTGAATTTGGTCCTTGTGGACTTGTGCGTTGGCTAAGCGAATGTTCTTGAAGTTCTTCTGGGGTAGGGGCGATTGCCATGTGTTTGCCCATCGCTAGAGCGTCCATATCATACATGTTACATTGGTAGTTCAAACTGTTGGCGTTGGCAGCGCCTACACCAACTCGGTTGTGGTTATGAATGTCTTTGGAACCACCAGTGAGCTGGCTGGTACATTGACGATAAACTTGTTGGGTGTAACTAAGGGGTTGCGGGGATAAGAGTTGACTCGATCTAGATAGCGGGTTCGAGTTCATGTCCGTGGAATTGCAACCCCCATGTTCTCTGCTCGGTCCGCCTACACCCGTCATACTCTCCACCGTATAGTTCGACGCTCCGCACAAAGTGTCGTCGATTGGTAATCGACGGATATTGTTTTCGTTCAAAATGTCGCCAGTCGGTGAATCCGCAGGCTCAATTTTTGGTGTCACCAGCGGTACATGGACATTAGATGATGCCGTACTGGTATGAACGGTAGTGGAGGTCTGCAGCGAGGTTGTTGACGTCGTGGAGATGGGTCCATTGGAGTCCTCACCCCCTGAGAGTCCGTTCTTGTGAGCGTTAGGATCAGTCGGAGACGTCGTCAATACACCGCCTTCTTCACGGCTTATTCGGTCTCTCTCTTCTTTCTCTTTCATCAGTTCGATTTTGTTCTTCTTGAAGCGCTTTCTGCGTCGCAGATAACTGCCATTGTCGAACATATTATAGCTCTCTGGATCCAGGCTCCAGTAGCTCCCCTTTCCCGGCTTCTTGTCGTCCCGCGGAATTTTCACAAAACAATCATTGAGGGAGAGGTTGTGTCGGATGGAATTCTGCCAACCTTGCTTGTTCTCCCTGTAAAACGGGAACCTGTCCATGATGAAGGAATATATTCCATTTAGGGTAATTTTCTTGTCCGGAGCATTCATGATACCCATTGCTATAAGTGCAATATAAGAGTACGGCGGTTTCACCAAATCTTTTGGATTTTGATGCGGTGCGTACGGCGCGTACGGTCGCGCCATACCATATTGATCGTGTCCATAAACCGACATAGACATACTGGAATAACTTGGGTGTCTATAATGGTAGTTTTGCTCTGGAAATACAGGATGCATTACGCCAAGACTACTTGGTGTCGCCGGCGATGCCGACGCATAACCCGTCTGCATGGTAAGCCCTAGGTTTGACGGTGCTCCGCCGCCTGAAGTATCCTGACTCGTTCGTTGGTACATTGGCATTTGGTGAGCTAAAGTAACCTTGTCTGTTCGTCGCAACCTCTCAAGGAATATAACATGGACACGTTAGCCATCATGCCTAGTTCTCTTATCTCATTTGCCTTATAAGGCACGCTGACTCCGCCTCCACTCGCTCACTCACCAATCAGCTGCACTCAAGCGACCACCCATCTCGATTGCCCACACACACAGCGGTGCATACGCTGGGCTGTACTGCGAGTTGTGAACGTTGTACATGCACTGTCATAGAAATGATAGGACCAGTTGACGTCCAAATAAATTAATTGCCAATCTTAGTTATGCCATGTTGTGCCCAGTGCTCTATTCCATTACCAATAAAACTTGGAGAAATACGACAGAATAGAAAATGTCGAAAAATTGCCTGCCGAAGAGGGAAAACTTGTGCAGTCACAACCAGTGGTATCAGATCAGTGTATTATTTATGCTGTGAACTTTGAGCCACGGACCAGTATCATTTTATACGTTGTCATTGCAAGTTACTTGCGTTTATAGCTAAGTTGCAATTGCAACGGGAAATCCGTCTGAGGCTTACAATATGAAGTGCGCTGGTTGTTTATCAAATTTAACCGGATTATTTAACACTCAATCTGCAATAAGCGTGTCCTGTATCGTCAAGCTATAAATTATAATGAATTATATTTGGAAAGACGATTAGAGAATTTAAGAGATGAGCATATAATATTCAATAAAGTATGTGGGTCAATTAAAATATTGGAACTGATTGGGTTTTAATATACGGTAGCAATATTAGGGATTATCTTGCATGAGTATGACTATGAACTATTAATTTGGGCAGCGTTTTGGGAACTAGTACTAGTAGTAGCTCACCATTTGGTCGTATAGAATAGAATAGAATATTTTATTGACATTCACCAAACATTATGGTATATATAATCAAAGTAACGATACATAATAAACAAGAATAAAATACATGTAAGCACCATTCATATAATAAAGTGATACAATGCATGTGAGTAAATATTACAAATTACTCTCACGTGTTGCGAAGCATATATTAACATAGTCAATAACTATTTTGAGCACATCATAATCATAATTTTCAAATCGTCATGCATAGCAATATTTCTACCGTTCATCAATATTCAAAAATAAACATTTTGGTCGTATCCGGGGGTCGTATATGATTTTCAGATCTTCATATAGCAATATTTCTACATTTGTTTTTCATTCATAAAATGAACAACCTGTTTTGGTTTTACACCGATTCTTTTGTGGTGTCTAGACGCAGACAATACAGATGTTTCATATTATAATACTCGAGCTAATGATTCCGAACCCAGGCTTCTAAATCGCCCACTGTGAATGCCAAATGTGAGTAAACGGAGCAAGGTTTGACACTCGGCTTTTGGCTTAACCGTATATGACATAAAGTTGCTAATTGGCTACATTTGAGTCTCTTCTTGTGGTGTTGACGGTGTGAAGTTGACGTAACTGGTATCTCAGTTGAAGAAAAAGAATACCTCTTTCGAAGGACGCACATAGATAAGTTCTCGGCTTAAAAAGACAAAATCAAAAAAGTATGTTGATTGTTGACGAATGACGGCCTGTCAAATTATGTTGACGCATTCGCTCGAATATCTACATGCAATGCATACACTAACTATTTTTATGTTATGACAAAAGTACGATTTTAATTTTTGTAAATAATATATTTAGATGCCGCTGTCCATGCATTGTCCATACCAGTATCCAATAAATACCACAGCTAGCTATGCACAATACAATATACCTTGACATATTTTACGTGCATTTATATGGCGTATATAGTTGTTTACCATTTTCAAGGGAATAAAACGTGTGAGGAGAAAAATTAGCGGTCATCATGTCATAAGGCCCACCATTAACATGCCGCAGGTGGGCTGAGGTAAAAAGGGGTTACGTGAGCGAGGTAGGGAACCGTGACATCCCCCTATCATGCATTTGGTGATATATTGGGTGTCGATTGACGGGCAACTCTGTCAACCGTTGCCTACTTTAGTGGAATCTGTATTTCACCAATGGGATCTATGGGTTTCTATCCGGTCTTTAAGGCTTTTAAGTTGTACCAAGGTCCCCGAGTGACCTAAAGCCCTCGGATTTGGCTCAATATGTTCGCGATAGCCATAGCACTCTAAAATAAGTCAGTTTTCGCGTGAACGTTTTTGGTTGTCAAACTTCCCGTTCTTTATATTGCTCCATTTTGGCGGAAAATAATATGGTTGTGGCTTTTGAAATGGGCACCTAGTGTTGGGCAATATCGCCGGGCGAACTTTTACTGCTCCAGTTTTTTTCGGTGGGCCCAGTCAGTGTCCTTACAAATCTTAGCTTTATAAATGGTAGAACGGTAAGTATAAGATGCCTCGAGCCACATCGTGTCAAACTTCACAAGGAACTGACATGGCTCGTTTTTAACCGCCTTGAATTTGAGCAAATTACAGGGGCAAAGTAATGACGCAAACACAAATCTGGTGCTTTTCTCGCGACAACAACAAAACAGGGTGTGTTTTTGTGTTAAGTAAAATGGTTTGTGATATCAAAAGATGTAGGCAAAAAACACTAGGTATTGTACATTATAGTTGCATGTGAGTGCAGTATTGAGTCTCGTAACTTTCATGACATTTTGATGGAAAATGGTTACGTTTCTTTATCATGTTTCCATACATTGGGTACAAAAACTGCGACAAAGGGGCAATTGAGAACGCACACCACTAATTCGACGCACATAAGCATTGTAATGATTTGATCGAGTTTTTTACGGTTGAAACATGTCAGAGTCGTCTATGGTGTTGCACTGTATATAGTGACAGGCTGGCAGCCTTTTCTAGATGTCGCTTATAACATGTATAAGTCTCCCTTTACTTATACACGGCACTGCCACTGCCATTCAGTAATGACTAAAATCAGCTAGACATGTATACAAACTAGTTCAATGTATAAATTGTATTTAAGTAAGAGGAAAATGTAAAGTGGGTTGAAGCCCGAAGGAAAGTTCATCCATTTGAGAGTAAAATCTTGAGAGATGTGATGGCGAAATGCTCGAAGGGAAATTTTCTTGGACCAAAGACTCGCTAACAGGTGCGCATTTTCCTCTTTGAATCGTAATACTCTTAGTCAAGCCTGTCCGGGCAGTTTGAGATGACGTCCCAAAATGACCCCTGGTCACTAGGCGAAATGACCCCCAGGCTGATGTGGTGAAGAAGGGGAAATCACTCATTGCTTTGCCAGTTTACCATATCATTGGTTGGATAATGGTGTTGGTCAATTTAGACGTGGTCATTATTTGCGAGCACTATATGCAGATATGTGTGAATGATTGACAAAGTTGTTCTCCACTACCCATTTTTTTGATTTTGATTTTGATTTTGATTTTTTGATTTTATTAGTATTTCTTTTAATTTTTATTATTTCCTTTCATTTAGGCCTAATTTTGGGTTTTTTCTTATTCATTTCTAATTGTCACGTGGTGGTCATGGTGGTCATGGTGTTACTGGTGCCTGTGCAGCCTGCTGGTTTAATTGACGACGATGATGATGTTGATGACGGCGAAGACGACGAAGAAGAAGACAACAAAGGTGACGACGATGACGAAGATGAGTTATATGACGATGACGATGACAAGTTTTATGGTGACGATGATGATGACATGAAAATAAACTTGAACAGCATCAATTTATCAACAGAAACCCTAATATATTGATCAAACATTTCTTCTTTTCTCCGGGCTATTAGTAAATTAGTATTATTATATTATTATAGGCTATGTATTTTTCTCAATTAAAATCGTGGTGCACCAAGATCAGGCGTTGTGGGCGGAGCACATACACATATTATACCGATCAAATTCTTCATAAAATTGCTTATTAGGTAATGTTCAAGAAGACATGAGCCAGTATTTCTCCTGTAAGAAAAAAAGCGAACAACGCATGTTCCAATTAACTCGGATGAGCATCTGCACAAGGTGTAGTGACCACGAAGAATAGGCTAATATGTTTCGCGACGAACTAGGATAGAAATCCTTAAATATTATATAGACACAATGCACCGATAAGTGATATTCTCAATTATAAAAAGATAGATGTCGTCAGGATTTTGGTTTGTGTGCTGTATGGCCAAGAGGTATTCTCCTCCTCCTCCTCCGCCAGAGAGATAGAATTATATGCGAGGTGTTCATCTTAGTAGTTTTCCTTTCATCACTAAGCACCTCAAGGCGGAAATGATGTTAAAATGGTCCCCGCGATCAGTTGTATAAATCAGCGCGCGTAAAAAAAAAATTGCAAGGTTTAACCATATTCGCCTTTTTCTGTTCTATCTCTCCGATTCGATGTTCACCCTTTCTCTGTGTCTCGTATAAGAGTGGCAGAGAGCTGGAGAAAGAAGCTTCGGGTAGTTATCGGGATGACGTTGGCCCGGGGCTCGCCAGGTGGACCTTTTCTACCCCGACACTTTTGTGAATGCCAGCATAAAACGTTGGGGCGGACACGACTCATTTCTGTACATCATTCACAGCCATTCTTACTCGCATCGAGGCAATATATTTTCCTCGATTCTTCCCATCTAATTCCATTGCTGCAAGTTGCATTCACAGTGCAAGGTAGCGAGAAACGATTTATTAGCCATCGCGCATGCTATACATATTGAAAGCTATTGATTTTACAATGAGGAGAGAGCGACTGAGCGACTGGCGGAAGGATAGTATAAACGCAGCAGTATGGCTTCACCTGCATCCGGGGATGTTGAAGTACCCTGCGAGCACAGAGATGTCTTTTTGTCTCATATTATTGCTCCAAAATTGCCCTATCCTGCCCAGCCCTTCTTTTAAGTGGCTCACTCGAGGGGGTAAGAGGACTTTAAATTGGAAGCTGCTGGAGTACAAAAATGATGGACGGCAAAGGTGAAATTATGGAAGTATAAAAATAAATCGGAGATGAAAGTGGACTCGGTAAAAAATCTGTTATTAAATGGGCAGGACGGTCAGGCAATTTTCCCTATACCTGTTTCATCATATTTCACACTCAATATTTTGTAGCATCTTAAAAATCAATAACTTCAAACACAACATGGACATGGATTTACACTTAGCAATCGATACAAGAACAACTTACGCGCCATATAAGGCTGCACGGGAGTCTAACGTTATAACCTACTTTTTCAGGGTGGCATGCACATATCTATTTTTTTATAAATAGGTTATATTTTTCTCATTTTTCACTTTTAAATGGAGAGAATGTGTTGTGCCTATTTTTGTTTTGTGTTACCAAGATATATTTTGAATTTAGTATGAAGTCGTTTTTCCTTTTGTGAAAAATCGTTTTTAATCGTCATACTAATGGTATATTTTGTAGCTAAACTATTGGAAACCTTTTTCCACTTCAGATCTATATGTATTTCAATACACTGTATTTTCGTAACTTCTCAAAAGTATATTGTGACGTCATCACACTGAGTTCCTAACGCGAGACTACTTTCGGCTCATGCGCGCGCACTAAATAATATTGATCGGTACGTAACTTACGCATTCACGCAAGATGCGGTCATCGGGCGTGGATGCCAACTGTTTAATGCTTTCCACGCGGCAGGCGTCTGCAGACGACATTCTAGAATGTTACAAAATGTTTCAAAAATTTCAAGATTATTGAATTTCATTACCATATTTGCAATCACCATTAGAAATGCATTGAAGTAAGTACAAACATGCCTAGTATTGGATCAGTAATCCTTGAGATAGACCTTGAAAGTTGGGAAAGGTTTCTGAAATATCTTGTTTTGAGATGGTAAAACTATAACTAATAGTAATAGCCGCGTGAAAAGTGTTAAACAACAGACACAACATTGGAGAAGTAAATACCGTATAGATCACCTGAAGGGGCAGTGTAACCATTTAACAACAATTGTAGTATTTTTATTAGTTATCCATATCAACACTCCCGTAAGATATCAGTCTTTCAATCATAATACATCATAGAGTGGTACTTTCCTGTCGAAATACTTCATCATAAACGCCATTGTTACGGTCCAAATCAGTGTTATTTATTTACCAAACTAGTCAGCACCGATCGCTTAATTCTTTATTTATGCACAATTTCAAAGAGTAATGGTATATTTTGGTAATCTTGCCGTATTAACCCCCAATAGAAAAAAGAAAATAAGTTAATAAACACATAAGTACGTAGCACACGTGCCATGTCTTAAGGGTTCGATACTGATTTGCCTCTCGATTAAGCACAAGTTCAAAAATGGGATTTCCAGAAGAAGAAGAAAAAGACATGACCACCGAAGCATATATCGGAACACCGCCTAGATAATTTCTGAACTTACCTGAGTCTTCAAATTAGTTTTCATCCCTCAGTATCTTCAGATATGTTAGTGTAAGATCTTCTCAATTTGGAGTTCACTCAATGAAAAAACACACTGACAATTTCATCATTGGATCCCGCCAATTAAGAAAGTTCCGCCAATTAAAAGTTCCTTTTAATTCAACAGCACCGTAAGATAGCAGCCATTAAAACAAAGGGCATATTTTAAAAATAAACTAAAACTGTCTATATGTTATGTCGATACGGCTTTTCTTGTACATGTACTTAAACCGATCTAAACCTGTCGTCGACCCTTAATGATGTCACTTAAAGTGTTGAATCCCGTGTATAAACTGTGCGGAGGTGATTGGAGAGCGCGAACTTGTTATTGGAGAAAATATTATCGTTTATTCTTCTGGTATTTGGACATGGTCGTATAGTTGTACAATACAGATTACACAGATAAACAGATTGAGTTTTGATAGCGGACCGACTCTGTAAGCATTATTATTATTAATACTACTACTACCACATCACAGCCACTGACTGGGAATAGTATTATTATAAATAGTAGTAACACTACACAGACAGGTAAAAAGTAATTGAATGCCAATAAGTTTGAACTTGAACTTGAAATCTATTGGATAGGATGACATGGGATGCGATCACTTCGTAGGGGATTGGAGAATTTGAAGTACGGCACAAATATTGTTGCAATTATAGACCAGTTGCTCAAGCTTCTTCACATAAATTGCATAATTCGGGGAATTCACCTATAGTGCAGTGAGTGTAAATCGGTTGGAATCTTATCAATATTATTGGCATTCCGCCAGGATAAGGAAAGGTGGTAGCAGTTTTTCTTTGTTCACGTTAATAACAAGTATAGGCTTAATTGTTCGAAGATTTTTTTCCAGGATTGTCTTGAGCTGTGAAGAAGACATACCTTTATTAGCTGCCACCATGTGTCATCATTCCATAATGTTCCCTTATCAGATCAGGGTGTCCAACAAGTTAACATAGGCTACTACTTACTAGATCTGACCATAGACCCTCAGATTACCCAAATCCAGTGTCCAGACTACCAGCAACCTTGGCTCGGCCATGAACGTCATGCCATCCACAACTACAGTCCTCAAAATAAGTAACTGACGGCCAGGTAATAAATATACTGCAACACTATTATAGCTCCCACGTAAAAATATTAAATTATGAAGTTATAAAGAAATTACTTCTCTTTAATAGGAGATATTGGTTACTAAGATCGGTTAATAATTAAGATCGCTACATTGAAAATGATTGAACAAAGTGCAGTTTACACTTTTACACTTGGGGTTTGAACACGCAGGACAGTGTGACAGGTATGTGTATGGGCTGCATTGATCAATTGAAGCATCCCCATCCTCATCTTACTATCATGACTATCGACCCGTGAGTTGTCGCTACCAGTTAATCAATATGATCAATAATGTGCCTGTTGCTAGTCCGAGGCTGCGTATATGCGAACAAAATGAAAAACAGACTTTGTTTTGGTTTTAGGCACATAACTGAGTTACTATTCATTCAATCTTCACGTGTAAAATCTCAAATTAAAGGAAAGAAGTTTCCTTACAACTTTATGCTTTAATATTTTTACGTAGGAGCTATAGTGTTGGCGTTGAGAGCATATTTATTACCTGGTCAGTTACTTATTTTGAGGACTGTATGTTTGCAAGGCATGCAAGGGACATTCATCAGTTTGGTGAAAAACGCATACACACATAAAGTGAGCGATCAAAATGAAGGGAGAACTTTTGGCCCTAAAAAGGAAAGTAAATGGACCCAACGTTACTACATTATTACATTACCATGATTACGCATACAAAGTGTGATACATGACTATGTGCATTATTATCTTAACAAGCCACCATTTAAGATTATGAATTTAAGAAGAAAAGCTTAGGGATATAACAATAATTCGAATATTATTTTTATATATTCTTATTATGTTAAAGCACAGAATATAAACTATCCTGATCAATTGTCCAGACATTTTGAAGATTAAGTCATTCATACAAATTGGCGACGTACCACCCCGCGTCAGCCTCGCCAATTATGTATGCTTAATTAAAGTCATTTACTCATTCACTCGGAACTTTATTACTTGCGTCGCACTTTTTTGCCCAAGCATGCTAGTGTACACTATTTCTGATGGCTGGCTATTTAATAGCTGGCTATCACCACTGATCATAAGAGTCTAGAGATTAAATCAATTTTTAATGTTCAGTTCACACCACTACCAAGTTGTTTATCACACATACTGAACTTCGCCGTTGTAACATCGTGTTGGTATAAAATGTGGTAGGAGTTGGAGTGTGTTTTGTTTTGGACCTATGTCAAAGAATGTTGTAGTATACAGGTGGTGTAATCCCGGGTGTAATATTGTTATGCAAATAGTTTACTGACAACAATGGAATGCAATATAACGGTGCATCTCACACATTGGGCTATTAAAATTCATACCCCCTCCCCCCATGGAAGACATTACCTTAATCTTTCCCACAGAGGGTGTGAATTTAAAAATGGGTTGGGTGACTCGGACTCCATTTGACATTTACACTCCCTGTGTGGAAGATTAAGAACATTGTGATATTTAAGTCATTTACATATTATACATGTACCTATCAGTGGCGGATACAGGGGGGTTGGCGGTACCGATATTCTTTTACTGACTAATCCTTATAGCAGTCATTCCCTGATTTTCGGACCTTGACTAAATTATATTATCATACGGGCCCATACGATGAGTATACTCAATTTGGTCCTCCATTTTAAAAGATGGCGGCCATATTGAGTGACTCTTGACACATCATCTGTCTGACAAAAACAACAACAAAACAAAAACAAAAACATGAAAAAGGGTTTTCTTTCCTTAAGTTTTTAATAATCACTATGAACGAATTGAATTGAGTACCAGTATACCTAGTCATTATTCGACAACATATTGAAACAGCTCATAAGACAATCCCTAAACATAACACTCACATATTCCTACCGTTGTATGAAAACAAAGTCCTTGTCATTGCCTGTTGCCATTATGTGTTGTCAAGTGAACGAAACATGTTAACACCTTTTCGGCGTGTGAAGTCCAAGACGGCGATCGGGGAATTTTGTCCATTTAATATTAACTAACGAGGGGAGGGGAAATATGCCCACAAGAAATTAACACGTAATTGACAATGTTTTACAGTTCAGAGGAGTGAAAAGAAAACTTTGGAAGCAGACAGGAATCGGTCATACTATTTTTATGACAATTTTAAGAAGGAAGGGGTCAGTTCGGGTGAGTAAGGGGCGAGGTGGCGCAGTCGGTTAGAGCGTCGTAACACTGCTGCGCACCGTAGTTCTGTTGGTGGATCGTTCGAGCGTGAGTTCAAATACGACACACCAACACAGCCTCGTCCCCATGCCTCCTTCAGACCGTGCAGACTGAAGTAGGCATGTACATTGGCGCACCGTGGTTCGGAAGTCACGTAGAAATGTTGGTCCCGTGTATCGGAAGAGCTATCCCCGAGCACGTTAAAAGGTTACAAACTCCTTCATAAAGAGTAGGGGATCATCCAGATCTGTATCTGTACACAAAATTCCTTAAGTATTCCTAGGTTCCAGGGATACGCAGTGCGGCTATATTCATATAATGAATTCTGCACTTTATCGGAAGAAGAAGAGTTGGGGATGCGCTGCACCGAAATTAATACCAGCTGGGGTGATTCAGAGAAATGTGTTTACTTTTTGTTTACATTTTGTTACATTATCAATTGATGACGAATCTGTTTCTGCTTCGACGCGTCTGCTAAATGCAAACTGTAGTCTGGACATGGCTATTCCATTTGAAATCCATACACCCCTCTACGGAAGACATTACCTTAATCTTCACACTGTACGACTCAATAATATGAATCTTTAATGAATAGAAATTCAACTTAACAACATAAAATTGTTCATTCTAATGATTTTCGCCAGATGCATGTGATGACAAATTCAAAGACGCGCCCAAAATACGTGTCGTGATCAAATGTTGAATTTCCATTCATTATTCAACCATAACAGATGAACTACCAATCTTACAGTCATATCTTGCTACATTCTTCATATTGCATTATGAACTCACCTTTTCTTTTGCTACATACCTGCACAACAACAGATCAAAGACCTTGTAATTAACGCATGTGCGCAAAGTCTCCAACCACGCCAACTATTAATGAGTGAAATTCAGTCAGCTCAGCAGCAGCGGGAGGGCGGTATTCTATCTTACCGAATTACCGACCTGCCACGGTGAGGCTTATTTCCCAATAGCGAAGGCGTGAACACCCCGAACTGTTTTATTTCATAGGTAATTAATTTGTCCCGGGTCATTAAATCTTACTGATTGAAAAAGAGAGAGATTATAGACAAAGCTTGATTGACACTGTTACTTATACTTCATTACGAAATCCAATTAGTATGAAACTCTAGCCTTTATGATCTTTGATAGACGCAGGGGCGTAACTACTTTTTTTGAGTGGGGGGGATGAAAATTATCAGACTCAAATACGGCAGGGCTGTCAAGTTCAGAGTAATGTTCAGAGTGAGACTTTTTTAACCTCAAAATATTTTTTTACCCGCTACGCTCGTAAAACTATTGCCCGCCTTTTGTAACCCAAATAATACACTTTTTACAGATTGGGCTCATTTTGTAGCCCAAAAATTCAGGAATAATGCACTTGTCAATTGTCATTTTATGCCATCGGATTTAGGACTTTGGACCAACTATGTATTCTCTTATATACACTAGCCTATTGTGACTTTCTTTTCCCTTGCAACCAGATTTCATTTGGGGGGGCAAGAAGGGGCAGAGACTTGAAATGGGGGGCTCCTAAATATTGTTGATTCCAAGATGCGCGCGCAGCGCGCGAAAATTTTCGACTTTACAGCTATTTTTTGGACGATTGAGCTACATTTTGGCTCTTGTACCAAAGAATATTTCATTTTGGGAAGACATATGCGCGCGTAGCGCGCGAAATTTTTTCATATGTGTACTTTTGACCATCATAATTCCATGATTCCTTTCGTCAAATGAACCGACAGTGCCAATCTCAACCGACACGATGTCATTATTGGGGGGATTTGGTGTGTACTTTGTTTGTAAATTTATTTACAGCCGTACTTGATTTCATTTGGGGGGGGGCAAGCGGGGGGGGCAAGGGTTCCAAGTGGGGGGGCTCCCGCCCCCCTGCCCCCCCCCCCCCCCCCCCCCCCCGCTGGTGCAGTGTGTGAATCTTTACGCCCACCTATTTGCTTAAATACGTCACTTTTAAAATTATTGGTTATGAAAAATCTGGGGGGATGATTACATTAGGCATCCCCCCCAGGTAAAAATCTGGGGGGGATATATCCCCCCCATCCCCCCCTGTTGTTACGCCAGTGGATAGACGTATAGGGGATCCGTTTGTGTATCATCTAATTTGTTTACAGCGAAATTGTCTAGATATTACGCTAAAAAAAATTGATATTGATTTTTTTTATGAAAGGAATTATATATTTTTGAATGAATTCTTTCAGAAAAACATATCATAGCTTATAAAGAAGGACTATCAGTACACACAAAGAAACACATCAGTTGATGATATTTTAGTGACGGCAAATTGCGGCCTGTTGGCAAATATAGCAAGGCTGGACGGGACCCTTGCTTCTCCCCGATTTATGGAATTGAAAAATAGAAAATCCTCTTGCTTTTTACTCGCGCACCTTCCCTGAAAGATTCTTATGGTATGTACATCAGTTATGGCCAAATTAGAGTGAAATAGCAATTGTTTTGTGCGTTTTGCCCGCCTCTGCATCTGTTCAGTCCGTGTAAGCTCCCTCCCTCCCTCCCTCCCCCCTCCCCAACGCCCCGCCACCGAAAATCTCATTTGACTGGTTAAGTAAATTGGACTGTCTGCAGACGACAACCCAAAATTTTACAAAATGTTTCAAAAATGTCATAATTATTTAATTTCATTACCATATTTGGAATCACCATGAGAAAAGCATTGAATTGAGTACAAAGAAGCTAAACTTTCAAAGTCTATCACAAGAATTACTAAACCATTAAAATGGTTTAGTAATTCTTGTGATAGACTTTGAAAGTTTGGAAAGTTTTCTGAAACAATGTGTTTTGAATATTATAATTATATGGTAAACCAATAGCTTCATCTCCTCGTGGACCCCACACAAGGGTCACTAGATTTTATCTTCTTTACATCAATAAAATTATACTCGTAATTCATCGTCATTTCTGATAATCATTGATATATAAGTCCTCGTAGAACCTGGTTTCTGCAACAACTTCTAAACTTGCAAATGCAAATACTGCAATTCGGAAATCTTGTGCAGTACCGTATAACAGGTACTTTCAACCTGTCATTGTGTCAATAATCAGTTAAACCGTAGGTAAGCTCCACACATAAATCACAATTTGTATATCAATCATGATCGTGATTACGTGTGTGGGGTATCCCAATTGATGATAATTGTTCGCCACCCATAAATTAAATCTGAAATATAAATCCGTCAGTTGTTCCATCAAGGTTGTCCATTAAGTGTATCCATTGGTTCCTTCCTCTTTACCTTAAAAATACCTTCCATCGCCCGAAAACTTTGTTGTAAATCTGCCACCATCAGCTGCTGTGTTGACAGAATATTGGCCCAAATCATGCCAAAAAGTAGCCCAATTTTTAAGTGTCTCAATGTTGATTTCATAGAATACTTAGAACTATACACTGTTAATCCGGTTGTGTAAAAAAGACGTACACAACCACTCCGTTTAACATAATGAACCCAGCAACCGGTAGTTTAAAAAAAAGTACACAACTTGTGTAAAATGTTGCACAACCTTGTGAAAGTTTACAAGAAGTTGTGTGAAAATTTACACAATTGTGTTATTTTTAAACAATAGTTACTAGGTTCATATATTAAACAGTGTTTTGTAATTTTCTTACATAACCGATTTAGCTATAGATTTACAGTGTAGTCGGTGTAGTATGGCTCGTCGGTCTTCGACATCAGAGGGAGGGTGTGATAAGAGCGGCCGATTCCAGTTCTAAGAATACATGGAAAGTATGGGATTAATACTGAAAGTAGCCTAATTGGCAATTGGAGGACAGTTTTAACTTAAAAAGTGTCCCAATTGCGTTATTTTCTCTATGTTTTAGGCAATACCTAGGCATGATTTATGCCACCCTTTTCTTTCCTGCTAAAAAGCGTGTGATGGGATGTATTTAATAAAAGGCATAACGGATGACGGAAACCGGCAACGCGGTTGCATGAAAAATATTCAGTAGCGACATGTATGAATGCAAGTCAACCTTGTCGTGTCTTTTGACGGAGCCGAGAAGAGAACAGGGACATTTTAACATAACTATAATAAAAACAAAGCCTACTTATAAAAAGGCAAACACACAGTAATTAGATGTCAAAATATTAGATCAAATGTATATCGTGATAATGTGTTTTCTACAAGCGTATGTTATAACATTTTTAGAAATTCTATAAATGGTGGATGTTCCAACCATAAATACTGGACAGTGACAGTTCCAATCACCATATCACTTTAGCTTCTTTTTTTGCCCATCCATGCCATCAACATATTGTGATATCAGAAGAAACCCCGTATTTTTCTCTTTATTTCTGTAAAAATGTTTGGCGTAAGATACTGTTTCATTTAGACGTTATAGGCCAAAATACTGTGAATTACTGTCAAAAGTGGTTAACCAGCCGGTTAGTTTGTGTACTAGTACTACTCAATGGGCAAATTTCATATCACCTTGTGCTTCTAAAATAAGAACAATTGGAGTTATGCAACTCAAATTTTAGAGTGCGATTATATTAAGGATGACCCTTCATGTAGGCTATAAAATAGAAAACATCAAGTTGAAAATCGGGCCAGCAATCGGAACACCTACCTTTAAGACTTGTTAATTGGAAACGTGACTAAAATCGACACATTTTCTGGAATCTACTCTTATGTCGTTTTTAGTTCCAAGTACCAAAACTAATTATAGTATTATAGCAAACTGTTCATCTGTCTCCTCTCCTTGAAATCAAGGTTTTATCATAGCACTTTTGAAAACTAGGAACATTTAATTTTAAATGATTCTTTTCCCCATAGGTATACGTGCTGCACATCTGAATAAAAAATTAACTTCCTGCATGTGATTGGATTCGAACCGGTACTTTGATTATTTTCAGCACGATGCTCTTACACCAGAAGAATTACAGAGTTAACTGATTTCTTCATTGGATTGGAATCGTTCTTGGGAGAACTCCCAACTAGTTCAAACAATATTATCAAAATTATGGAGGGGGAATTACTGACGTGATCTCAAGAAAGTCACTTTTTAATTTTGTGAGTGCTGTAATTATTGAACTTCGACTCAGAGGAAATGGATCAGAGAATCCAAATTTGGCATCAATTTTCACCAAAAATGTTGATTTTTTGTTGTTGAGAAAATCTCATAAAATCACGTGAGGAAGAAAAAAATGAAAGAAATCACTTTTTTATCAAAATTTCAACAAAAAAAAGATTAGGTTTAAGAATGAGAAATTCGTCCCTAAATTAGTGTCTTAACATCACAATCAAGCGATTTTGCCATATTTTACTCAAAATTATTTTTGTTAGCTTTGTTCAAACATTTTGGGTAAAAACAAATCAAAATTGTTGGTCAAAATTGACGCCAAATTTGGATTCTCTCATCCATTTCCTAAAAATGTATACTTTTATATGCATTTGATTAATAGTTTAATAATTACAGCACTCACAAAATTCAAAAATTCAAATCAAAAAACTTCCTTGAGTTCCACCTTAAGTTTTATGGAAACCATTTTCTCAAGAAAGGACCACGAGGTTAAAGATGAAAATAACGAGATGAAAATTATAGCAAATTTTGTGCAGTTTAACCAACCTTGTGACACGGTTGACAAGCGACATTTTACAGTCCTAAGAAGAAAGGATTTGATCGTGTTATTGCAGCTAATAAATAGCCTGTAAAATAGCGAAGAACTTTTTACGAATTGGAAATTTTATCCATGCAAATTTACAAATTTTGGCATATTTTACTCAAAATTATTTTTGTTAGCTTTGTTCAAACATTTTGGGTAAAAACAAATCAAAATTGTTGGTCAAAATTGACGCCAAATTTGGATTCTCTCATCCATTTCCTAAAAATGTATACTTTTATATGCATTTGATTAATAGTTTAATAATTACAGCACTCACAAAATTCAAAAATTCAAATCAAAAAACTTCCTTGAGTTCCACCTTAAGTTTTATGGAAACCATTTTCTCAAGAAAGGACCACGAGGTTAAAGATGAAAATAACGAGATGAAAATTATAGCAAATTTTGTGCAGTTTAACCAACCTTGTGACACGGTTGACAAGCGACATTTTACAGTCCTAAGAAGAAAGGATTTGATCGTGTTATTGCAGCTAATAAATAGCCTGTAAAATAGCGAAGAACTTTTTACGAATTGGAAATTTTATCCATGCAAATTTACAACGTCACGCTGCTAGGCTAATGGTTCTACGGACTTCCCGCCAAGCTCTCTCAATGGTAGACGCAGCAGACGACATCGACATTATTGCACTATAGTGGGTTCACTGTGGACATATACTCTGGTGCTACAGGTTTACGTCCATTTATACTAAACACACTATCAACAGTTGCAAATATTAAGAATTAAATGAGTAGACCCGGGTAAGCAGACAACTCCGTTTCCATGGTTTCCAGTCAAGTAGCAGACGACGATGGACTCGATTTGCCAAAATTAGCAATTTTTGGTTAAACAAGATGTAATTGTAAGCGCAAATATCCATTCAACATTGTAAACATCAGATAATGATCTTAAAACTAAATTTTCATCCATCCATGAATATTGTAAATACCGTAAACAATGTCAAATATCAGCAACAGTGTATAACCGATTTTTTTTCTAAGTTAACCGTTAGGCGGTTGTCAATACGTTTATACAGGAATCGAACCAGCAGTATCTCTGACTTATCTTGCCTTAAAAATATAAATCTTTGATTCGACGACGGTTACCGTGGTTACTGTACTAAATTTGACCAAAATCACCTTGCAGATAAGTGCAACAAAAAATTGAAGAAACGTCCGGTATTAAATTAAATTCAAATTGTAATTATTTTTGAATAGGGAATTGTAATTATTAAACAAATTTACCACGATCATATATAAACGAATAGATATATATATCGTGCGTCGTAACCGATGGAACTATAATGCAAATATGTAGTATATTTTGAGCGGGAGAAGTGGACGAACACACCAATAAAAATAATAAATAACCGAAGAGGAAATGATTTTCGAGTGCTAGTACATATTTGTATCGTCCACAACGATTTCAAATATTGAACGCAGGACTTGAGGATATTTTCCCGCTTCGCCATATTAATCGATCGATACATACTACATGTACTCCTTGGCGAAATCCATTATCTTTGTCTTAGCGGCGAAAAAAAGGTGATGTAAAAACCGCGGGGAAAATGGGTACTCTTATCATTTTATGATGAGAGAGTGGTCAGAACATATTCACAAAATATAATATTTGCTAACGTATTTGGCTAAAATCTTTTAAACCGTTCTATTGATTCTGTCTTGGTGCCATGATTGACTCATCCCGCGCTTTTTTCGCCTGTTTTGTATCAAAGTCGTCTGCTCAGCTAGTACGTTGGTAAGCTTACCACGTTTTTCGCGCCATTCCCATCTGTGAAAAATAAACTAGCAATGTTTTCTTGATGGGTACAAAATCAATTGGTGTTGCTGATAGAACGCACCTTCAGTGGTGTGCCTCGCTGAAAGAACGAATTTTAAGGTGAAAAATATCGAAGAAAATGTGCCACTGACGGAAGTTGGAACTTGTTCTACATTAAGGTCATACCTTGTCGTGGACGTGATTAGGCGACACAATATCTAACTCGTCTTTCACAGCGCATAACAAAAGTGTGGGTTGACACATTATTCTGTTTATCTAAAGTGAAGTTTGAACGAGTTTGTAATTGGTAACAATGTGTTGCAACGTCGTAGAGGGACCGAAGAAGATAATAGCAGTTGCTGAGCCCAAGGGAAAGTTACAATGTTTAGTATAGTAGTAGTAGTTAAGGTAAAAACTAATTCCTCTACAAAGCATGAAGGTTAATACATAAATACTTTCACTATATTCATGTTTTGAGCCATTCGGCGGTAGTATTTCATAGTGACGTATAATAGTGCACGTTACTATATTAAAGCACGATTTTTAGTATATTATACCAAATCAATATTTTGATTATCAATTAACTAATCAATTTTTGGCTTTGGGACATAGATTAGACACCACAAAAAAGACCCAGGATTATCACGCGTCACTATGTAATACCATGACGATATGTAATACCATGACGATATTAGAGATACTATAATATTCTTGGGATTTTGTTCTTTCGCATCCGCTTGTTCCAATTTCTTCATTGGACAAATGTTGGAAGCGTCATAAATCGAATAAGTGTATATACAAAGGACTCGGCTGACCAGTGGAAATCAGAGGAACCAACCGATTATCGTGACATAATGTAATTACAATAATAACCGAATGCATGCTTGAAATATGATATCTTGCTGCGGGTGGCGAAAGAAAACCAGAATATCTGGAGTTATAGGTTACATAAATAGCCTTTGGCCATATTAGCCGGATTCGTACCATCGACCTCGTGGTTTAGGCAACTGTATCCGAATCGGATGACATCATCTTGCACGCGGTGCAATTAGTAATACTTTCCATGGTTTTGTATGTAGATTTAACCCCCTGAGAACTACCGGCCGATTGGTTAAAGGAATGGTCCCGCAAGCACAACATTGAGCATTATTTGTTAGAAACATAATTATCGAGCCGAAGTTACGTAATTATATAGAGCAAAACACTGTACTAGTCACAAAAATGAATAAAAACTGCCATCACTCAACATGCACTTTTTAAAATTCGCGGCGATTGAAAGTCCTGGTGTCGATGACGTCATGGGTATCGGTGCTCAAATTTGCGCATGTGTATTGTACAACTATGACATCATCGACACTGGGACTTTTGATCGCCGCGAATTTTAAAAAGGGCATGTTGAGAGATTGCGGTTTTTATTTGTTTTTGTCATAAGTGTGGTGTTTTCTTTTATATCATTACAAAAGTTGGGCTTGATAGTTATATTTCTAACATATAATGCACACTTTTATGCTTGCGGGACACCTCCTTTAATAAGATGGATACATCATTTATTGCACCAATGAGAGACATTGTTAGAATAATTGTATCCCTGATAAAGATGGGAGTGAAACATTTTACAAGCTGCATTTGAATTGGCTATTCATATGAAGACATCTTGTAATAAACCAATCAGAAGCGCTGTAAGATAGACAGGTAGACCCCAGGGGGTTAACAAACCACTTTCCAGCTGAACCCATCATTCAACTACATGTATTGTCAAAACTATTATAGTTTTCGGTGGCACATAGCCGATCTTGTGGGTTCCGGTATTTACGGGTCTCATAGCCTACTCAAGTAGATAAGTGTTAAGATTTCAGATAATATCGTAATATTAAACCGTCAATACTATAAAGTAAGCTTATATTGATTTATATTTCTGGTTTTTAAAAACCCACCGTTGGATGTGGTCCATAGGGTCTCTTAATTTTAAAGGCCATATACATTTATACAAGTATTATTTACACTTGTAGGCCCGAGCTACTCCGGGTAATAGGCCTACTTGTGGCAGGAGACTGGGAAACGAAATCACTTAGGTTTGAAATTCAGATGCTTTACCATGCGAGGTCTTATGGCCCAATGGACAAGGCAGTTGCCAAGCAAGCAACAGATCCTGGGTTCGATTCCCGGGCGAGATCGTTTTCCCATAATTATCTCTTTTCTATCCACGACGGCGAACCTGTTTAAAATATTTATAATTTGCCATATACATTGTTATGTAGGATTATTATATTCTTGGGCCACACGCACAACACTTGTCATCCGGTACGTAAAGCTCGCTTTAAACCATACTGGTGTTCTATACAACTTAACCTAAGTGGAATGGGTGAACCGTTGTGATTACCTGAGTAGGAATAGCTAATTTAGTACATTGTCTCAAGTTAGACATGTTTCCATGTTGCATTGAACATGTTTAAGAAGTTTTTAACTGGTCGTGATTAAAAGGTTGAACATTTTTTGAAATCTGCGACAAGAAATTATATTAGTAATTGCCCAGTCAGGATACATGACTTCTGGACACACTCGGTTCAACATCACCACAAGCAATGGTCTAATGAGATGTCTATTCGTGATTTTTTCAACGGTTCACGCACGCCTTAAACGCCCAGCTTTGCGTGAGACATCCCACACCATGCACACCCTAATTCACCATAGCCGATGATTACCAATCAGTATCATAGATTAAATTAAGAAATTAATATCGCGCAGGCTTTTCATTTATTTTCCACACGTCGTTTTTGTTTTAGCTTTATTTCCTCGCAATCAAGCACCCCTATACCTGACTGTGAGATATAGTCATTTTGCTAACGTGGTATAATCTAAAACGACTCGGCGTAGTCCGGCGCGTACAAATGAGCATCAATACTACTGCGCACCCCGAGGCATTGCTTTACGCATTGCCGGAGGTGAAATCGCCCGGGAAAAAATACGACTCATTGACTTCGGCCAAAAGCCTCTATCAAATGATTCCGGTCGTTGAACCTAATTGGCCAGGACATGCGCAAATTCGTCTCAGGTTGCGAGTATCCGTTCACCGCTATTCAATATCGTTACTAGAGAAAAGGTGTGTGAAGCGTTTCAATAAAGCGGTAAAGGTGACTTATTAGCATCGATATGTACAAGAACCCTCGGGCAACGATGCTATCGATGAACTGATAGTCAAGAGTCAGACGCATTGTAAAATGCCATCCATCTGCGAGGAAACATGAAGAAGAACCAAGAAGACAACCGATCATCGTGCATTTTTGAGGGAGGATGGATTGTAACCACATTTGTATGTGCTGCTGAGATTAAACATAAATAATAATGCTGTGGCTTGTTCGCCATGTTCGCAGCCATCATTTTAAAAGCAAACTTCTCAAATATGCCCCCTTACAGGGACTACTTTTAATGCCATAACAAATGAAACGCTTTCTTGACATTAAAATGTTATTTACAATTAACTTAATTGCAGATAGAGTTGAGAAGGAAGGCCCACTATAATCATGTATAGGCCTATGTCAAGTAACATTTGGACACATGTGGGTTATGCTGGGTGAAATTTGGGTACCAGATCGAACCATTTAGACATGATGTTGTATGACATGATATTGTCTTTCTTTCCATTTCTCGTAGATCGCTTGCAAGAGTTGTTATGTATACAGAGACGGAAATAAAGTGGCACTTTTCAACGATACAGGGAAGTTATTGACGTGAATTGGCTAGTCATCAATGAAATA
The DNA here is from genome assembly GCA_035610835.1 of Ophiura sarsii. Taxonomy (NCBI): domain Eukaryota; kingdom Metazoa; phylum Echinodermata; class Ophiuroidea; order Amphilepidida; family Ophiuridae; genus Ophiura; species Ophiura sarsii. The sequence continues at coordinate 30,377,945 of CM069444.1, read as the reverse complement.
AAATCATTTTATTTTTGATTTAAAAAAAGGACCAGCTAAAGAAAGAAAAGATTTTCTTTTAATTTAAATAAAGACAATTCAAATTAATTTTAAACAGCACTGGAGACATTTTTTAACTTTCTTGCATAAGATTTTGAAAAGTGCCACTTTTTCTAAAAACATCAATTGGAGAAATGTGAATGTTTGGAAGAAGTAAACATGCTATTGAGAAAAAAAACTTGCAATGGGTAGCCAAGCGTTTTTTCGCTTGATAAACGTTACAATTTTTCAAAGGTACATTTGTGTGGGAGTTATGCAAACAAACGCGATCAAATTTTAGGGGGGACTTACTTTTTTTGACCCCTTTATTTGTGTCTCTGTATACATAACCACTGTTGCAAGCGATCTACGAGAAATGGAAAGAAAGACAATATCACGTCATATCACATCATGTCTAAATGGTTCGATCTGGTACCCAAATTTCAGCCAGCATAACCCACATGTGTCCAAATGTCGTCCGGAATGCCTCAATTCCCAATGTATGGAAATGTTTTAGATATGTAAAAAAGAAATGTAAAATTTGAAGAAAAAACCATGACAATTCCGAACTATTGAGATTTTTTTAATTGTTACAAAATTATGAAAATGTACCATAATTTACAAGACATTTTTGTACATTAAATGAACAAAAGATGTATGGACGGTGTCAATGCTCTTAGACCAATATATTTATCCATCGTTTTTCGTCCCGCTACAGTTCTACATTCAGCAGTCTGGCATTTCTTCGGTCATCAGCATGATCAAATGCGTATAGCTAGAGTTGACTGGCTGTGCACATGCTAAAAGCACAGGGATTTATCTGGACTTTTGGGGGATGGGAGAGGAAGGAAACGAGCAGGGTATTTGCACTCTTCTTTTAACCAGTCGTTGAGTGATCCAAGCTTGACAGGATATGTCCACGACAAGCCAGACCAAAATCCGACTGCACTCTATTGTACAATGGGGTATTAGATGACCCACTCAAGTTCGCAAACAAGCATTGTTTTCTGCCACCGAAATGAGGTTTTGGGTTTGTGTCTCTACTTGGAAGACAGCGGAAAATGGATGTGTCGTCACCACACAGGACCACGGGCAATGTTCCGGTTTTATGCAAAAAAAAGTATTTTCATTGTACACTAACAGATGGCCGATTAGTTAAAATAAGCATCATCTACACCTAAAATTGTATAGATTTATAAGTGAAAGAAACATAATACGAGCAAATATTGGAAAACTTTTATATGAAACGACAGTAAGCAAGAGAGGACGAGTGGATAAGGTAATAATAATATCACTCCAACATATAATGTCAAATTCAAAAACTGATGGAGACATTTCTATTCTTAATTTCAACTATTGCTCACGAAGAAAGTGGTTATTAATAATTACATACAAACACCACATCCGAAGGTGTTTGTCAATTAGAATCCATGACTGTTCTATATCACTACTATCTGGTCTGTACTCTGTTTATCGGAGACGGCCGGGTAGCTCAGTGGTTAGAGCGTTCGACTTGTGTTCGAAAGGTCACGGGTTCGATTCCCGCACCGGCTCACGTCCTTGCTTTTTAAGTTGGGATATGAGTCGAGGCTTGTTTAATGTTTGTTTGAGTTGTGGAACTTGCGGTAGTTATCTGCCTCGCTGTTAAATTATTTAAATTGTTCAAGTTCCCTATTGAATCGCCTATGCGATCCTCTATATGTTGGTATGTGATGCGTAACCCTTAGTCTCATCTTCGGATGTGGTGTTTGTATGTATTTATAATGTTAGGGTTGCGAGTAAGCATCTTTAATGATCTCATATACCGTGTGTTGTTGTATTGTTTGTCAATTAGAATCCATGACTGTTCTATATCACTACTATCTGGTCTGTACTCTGTTTATCGGAGACGGCCGGGTAGCTCAGTGGTTAGAGCGTTCGACTTGTGTTCGAAAGGTCACGGGTTCGATTCCCGCACCGGCTCACGTCCTTGCTTTTTAAGTTGGGATATGAGTCGAGGCTTGTTTAATGTTTGTTTGAGTTGTGGAACTTGCGGTAGTTATCTGCCTCGCTGTTAAATTATTAATAATTAATCAAGTTATTTGTCAAATACCAAAACAAAGTACAAAATTAATTTTTCAATTTTTCAAAACACAGTCTCTGTATGTACAATGGTACAGCGTTTCTTGATACGAATTGTTTGAAAAGAACTGTCTAAAAATAAGAACTTTCCACGGTCTCAGAAAAAAATGGTTCAACTTTGAACCTTTTTTGTCCTCTATATGGAACCCTTGTGAATAGAACCCGCAAAATGGTTCTTAAACATTGAGGAACCTCAAAAGGATCTTAGAAGAACCAAATATAGTTATTTATGACCCAAATATGGTTCTTTATGACCCAAATATGGTTCTTTATGAACCAAATATGGTTCTTTATGAACCAAACAAGGTTTTTTATGAACCAAATATGGTACTTTATGAACCAAATATGGTTCTTTATGAACCAAACATGGGTCTTTATGAACCAAATATGGGTCTTTATGAACCAAATATGGTTATTTATGAACCAAATATGGATCTTTATGAACCAAATATGGGTCTTTATGAACCAAATATTGTTCTTTATGAACCAAATTTGTGTTCTTTATGAACCAAATATGGGTCTTTATGAGCCAAATATGGTTGTGTAACCTTTTTAAACTCTTTTAGGTTCGATGAAGAACCATATAGAGGTTATATAGAGAACAGTTTTAGAACCACCCCTTTAGAACCATTTTGTCTGAGAGTGCATCCATATTCCTCACAAAAAGTGTGAGTGAACCCCATCCTCGCTGCTCCCCCCTCCCATGCACTCCCCAACAGCTGAAATAAGTGTCCACATTCCAATAGCGTGTTTAGCAGCAACCCTTTTGTTACCAACTCCCCAGATACCCTATCCATTTGTAATCTGGCTATACAGTGCTCCAAAAACAGTAACTTACCGAGTAGTCATACAATATGCTTATATCTTAAAATGATGTGTGTCGAAACTGAAAATATGAAAAATAATTTCCCCTCTCTATGTATGATAATTTGAGATTTTGCACGAGAGAATTGGTTAGGTATTATAGGGGTTAGCGATATGGCATCCAGATTGGTATGGATTGAAAACCGTCGAACGGAGAGGGTAAACGCAATGGGATAAATGGACAGTTTTGTGTAGATGAACGGAATGCAGTTAAATAATGACCCGCCTATGCGAAAAATAATGTTTGCTCCGTCGTAATTGCCCATATAGGTACTGATCGATCGATATGGTATATTGTCCGCGTGTAATTGGTCAATAGTAAAGCAAACCAATTATCGGATAACAATAGGCCACTTCTCACCGTTTGTTTGCTTACTTCCGCGTGTGTCCATTTGTGTTTCGGGAAATGTGTTTAGCGATGGTCATCGAACGCAATGAACAACTCCCTAGTACGGACCGCCAGTGCGTTTTGTCAATGCGTCGAACGTTTTTCAATCCGTATGAATCTGGATGCCGTCCCTTAAAGCTTACGCTCGTAGAATAAAACTGTGTACGATTTGCATTGTTGTTATTTCGATATTTTTAAAAACGTGATCTCAGTGACATAGCAGGCAAATTATTAATTGACTGGTATTGATAGAGGTAATTCTCTATAGCCGATCAAATGATCAATACGACCTACACCTGTCATTCTAGCCCCGTGTTGAAAAACAAAGGGCAACAATAATTGTAATCGAACTTTATTTTGATCTTTTAGACAGTACTTCCTTATTCGTGATCCATCTGCGTGTGCTATATCTCAAATTAAAGGGGAGAAAGTACTCCATAATTAATATTAGTAAATTGGATAGTTTTATATTTGTATGAGCATAACTGTTAAAAACCCTTTTTGTTCACTGTATGATACAGGCATACTCCTCGCCTACACCTCCCGGTATTCCTCCAACTCGACACACCACACCAGCCTAATGTCACTGCACTTGGAGATGTTGTTCACTTCGTCGTGTCACGGGGTTGTAAGTGTACTCATCCGTGTCATGAGTGCGATGCGTCTAGTTGCAAGATTTTTGGCAAAGCCTCCAGGCGGCAATGAAGGGGATTGCTACGTCTTGTTTCCACCACCCATTCGATGGGACGATGATGGGTATAGGGGTGAATATCCCGCAGGCTCACAAAGTGTAGAAAAACGTCAACAAAATACAACACTTTCTTCTAAGGGTGACATTGTTACAGAGTGTGGGCTGACATGTTCTGTCTTTAACACCATTAGGTCCCATTATGTGGTCTTATTTGTCAAAGAATGTATACCAACTAAAATTCATACTGCACATACTGAACATACACTGAAAGCTCCTTTTGTACCTAAAAGTTGTAAGATTTAACAAGTGATATTGAAAAGCAAAGGCACCTGCAGACAAGGATGTGAATGGTGAATGAACAATCTTGATTTCATGAAAATTACTCCCTTCTTGTTTGAAAAGAAATGTCTAAAAACAAGACATTTCCACGGTCTCTGAAAAATGGTTCAACTTAGAACCTTTTTGTCCTCAGTATGGACCCCTTAAGAATAGAAACCGCAAAATGGTTCTTAAAAATGATGGAACCTCAAAAGGTTCTTAGAAGATCCAAATATGGTTCTTTATGAACCAATGAACCAAATATGGTTCTTTATGAACCAAATATGGTTCTTTATGAACCAAATATGGTTCTTTATGAACCAAATATGGTTCTTTATGAACCAAATATGGTTCTTTATGAACCAAATATGGTTCTTTATGAACCAAATATGGTTCTTTATGAACCAAATATGGGTCTTTATGAACCAAATATGGGTCTTTATGAACCAAATATGGGTCTTTAGGAACCAAATATGGGTCTTTAGGAACCAAATATGGGTCTTTAGAAACCAAATATGGGTATTTATGAACCAAATATGGGTCTTTATGAACCAAATATGGGTCTTTATGAACCAAATATGGGTCTTTATGAACCAAATATGGGTCTTTATGAACCAAATTAGGGTCTTTATGAACCAAATTTGGTTCTTTAACACCTTTTTTGAACTTTTTTAGGGTCGATGGAGAACTTAGAGGTTTCACATAGAGGAAAGTTTTAGAACCCACCTTTAGAACCATTTTGTCTGAGAGTGCATCTATATCCCTCACAAAAATTGTTAGTGAACTCCCTTCCTCCTTATAATAACTCCATGTGAATGAACAATCAAGAATTCATGAAAATTACTCCCTTCTACCTGAGACATCTTTTTCAGACATCTTTTTTTAACATAGTTTAGTGTTATGATTCAACTATATTTATATACGAAAGCACATTCTTTATGTAAAAGCGCAACATTGATTCCCCTTCCGATATTGAGAACGCAAGCTTATAGGCTTTGGCCTAGGCCTAAATTAGCTCAAGCTTAATAAGCTTACCTTTAAGTACCGGACCGGTTTAAAGCCATAATTTTATGACAACGAATCTACTGAAGTGTTATATAACAAAATGTGGTATATAAAACAAATAATGGATGTTTTTCATTCGTGCAATGGAAATAATATTTTTATTCGGTGAAAGATGAAATGTACCATTCAACTCAGCTTCACTTCATAGAATGGAACAGTTCATAATTTCACCTCATACAAATATTCTTACCATTGCACTCATACACATTCATTATTTGTACATTGTAATGAATTACGACGCCAACGATGACGATAATGACTATTTAAATTCATTACACAAATGGGTTTCTATGATTATACTCTATTTGGCTTCCTCTGGACGTAACTTAACAGGCGCAGCTTTTACGAACGCGTATGTATCTTCCGTCTTTCAACGCTCATATGTATACGCCAGCGCCTCGAGTAGACGCGCGCGTTTACGTCACTGTCTCGTGATGACCAAATAGACTATAGCTGATCGGATCTCAAATTGTTATATATCCATGTCATTGGTATAGCATTATAGCATGACATAACGATCACTACAAACTTCATCACTGGAGTCAGATGAGTGAACAGAACTGAGGTGATAGGTAAGATGAGGGACTCATTGTCGATTGAGATGATAATGATAGAGACAAGACGAGCATTATCACGAAGTGTCAATGTGAAACATGTGTTTCCTATGTCAAAACTAACACGATTGAAAAGGTACGGCTGGACACTTGAAAAAATAATGCGCTAGATGTAAACAGAAAATATGTTTGAATTTTGTTTCATATATAAATATTAATTTGACAAAGGATTGACATTGCTGATCAACAACAAACATTAAGTGAACATCGTAATTTTAGTTTTATGTCAAGAAGATTGGTATGTATTGATAGGCCTATTCGTTTTCTTATTGACGTTTCGGAAACATTTTAACGACACACATTACACAACACTTCCGGATTATTAAAATGTTTGTACATAGTGTATGTAAAAAGCACAGTCAAAATGACACCATAAAATCTTTTTTCTCTTTTTTATAAAAATGTATGCATCTCCGGGACATTTTAAAAGCCAATCTTGATTGACTGAGTATCATGAGCTTGATGAATGAAAACCATTCATCTGCATTGAAGATACTGTAAAATCAAAATGTTTTCACTTTGAAATCGTATCAACCCTGCTGCATAAAGCAGTCACTGTTTTGATAAATTGCAAAAACAAAAATGTCATAAAACATCAATACAAATGTGTCTCAACCTGACCATGCCAATTCATGGGTAGTATTACATAGTGACGTATAGTGTGTACGTCTCTGTGTTAAAACAAGGTTTTAATAAGTTTTTTGTACACCAAATCATTTAGGGATTAAATCATGTTTCAGCGTATGTGTGTCACCATGCACATTTACGCTGAAACATGATTTAATTCCTTTCAACAAAACGACCACGAAGTTGAACGTCCTTTCATAAATAGACAATGCAGATAAGAATTTAATTTAATTGTACTTCATTTTTAACAATTTCATTCAAACTATCTTCAAAAATCTCACAACTACAATGACCAAATTAAAATAACAATAAAGTTCCTTTAAGTATCAAAAGTCGATGTAAACATCGATCATTCATTCCAAAACCACACTTACACGAAGCGCGTAAACACATTATCCGCGCGCGTGGTACGGTTCGATCGGTGCGCTGGTTTCCATAGCAGCGTGGTTAAAATTAACAACGCTTTGCTTTGTATTATGCAACTTTTGTATTATGCGCTCTACAAATGTAATTTATTATTAATATCATTATTATTATTTGCTACTGTACTTAAGGTATGGGGAGTTGTTGAATACGAATTAACTCTTGGCAATTTTTAGCTTTGGGACTTTGTAAACGATATTTCAAAACAAAATGCAATACATCACGAAAACGACAAAGGTTGACCATACGATATCGATATACAGGGATATTTTTATATTTAAAAAATGTTATTCTCATTTGCATGCAATCGTTTTTCGCGGGATGATACACAATGTTGTGTCGGTAAACCGCCCGTGCGTCACGTCAGTCTTGGCGCGAAATCTGATGACACGCGGTCTCTGTACGTACGTGTAAGGCAAACGTTTTTCTATTCCTATATCTGACTCTCAATATACTGTCAAACGCAAGTTGATTTTAATTGCCGATATAATGCAAGTTTAACTATTTCATTGTTTGTTGATTATAACCTCGTTACAATATGTTACATCAACAACATCATACACAACATGTTTGTATTTGCTAGCCGAGTGCATTTGCTTGTACAGAATGATGCCTGAAGCAAACATCTTTCAGTGTGTGTCTCATATCATCGTCTCAATCACTCTGGGGGTAGGGGAGTACTCTCACTACGTGGTGATGAGGCTTGTAGATCAACTGATATCAAGTGATCATACGGAAATGCCCGCTAACATTATTCGCATTTTCGCTCATTTTTGTATTTGTAACCTTATTTTTTTTTGGGGGGGGGGGTATTTCAATGCATATTTTAATATTTAAGATTCGCGCAAATTTGCAAGACAATTTATTCCGTTGCAACATTGCTGTATCGTATCGTGCATGTTTTACCTAAATTTGGCCAGATATTTTCTGGTTTAAGTATTTGTCAATATGGGTCAATTTTTACATGTTTTGTTGACACAGAAATTTGGACTTCAAGAAAAACTCTCCAGACCATTCTTCGCATTTTCCAGTTGTTGATGTCTTCGTGCAGTTTACTAGAAGTTTAGTCTTGCCATTATTCATATATTTGGCAACGGATGATTTTAAGCAGCACGTCCCCAACTATATCAAAGAAGAGTAGCACCTCACTCACCCCCGTCCCCGGGTCTATAACACGGTCCATCGACATCGTGAATTAGTTCATAATGGGGCATAAGTTGCTCTTCGTGTGATCTGCTAATCATTTTATGCCTTCAGTCCGGGCATTCCTTGGAGGTCTTTTCTCGCCTGCGCAATGGAATTTTCACCAGCGATTACTTCCAGAGTCCCGGGGGGATGCTGGAAAGGGAACGATTTCGATATGCTGATATTGTCCCTCTTTAGTTCGCCATCTCCGGATAAAGTTGATGAAAGTTTCCATGGTGGCAGCTGGGTGCTTTTAGTCCGAGACTATTGAAGTGTTAGTTTTGCCGGGGAGTTTTGATGCTTCTGAATGGCACTCAAAGGTCATTGAAGCAGTCTCTGTCTGACGAGAAAAATGTCAATGAAGATAAACTGTTACAGCAGATCATATGAACACCACATCCTTATTTTGGGTGAGAGCTCCATGGAAGACAAACATTATTATAGGCTTAAGTGTATACCTGGCGTCCTACTCCCTGTAATGACCTGATAGTGATTGCCAACCAACGATATTGTTATTTTGGCAGTCGACATAGTCAGAATGCAACTACCAGTTTAAGTTTAACTTTGGTCACATCTTAGGAAGTAGTACGTTCAATTATCCATCAACGATTTGTGGCTTTACCAATCGCCATGTTTACCCCACCTAAGGTTAAAGTTTCGCTTATTATGCTATGTATTAAGCTCCCAATTTTGAATGTTTCCTTACATATCATAAAATGAAGTTATATACCCCCAGCCCTTTCTCCAGGTATATAGCACGGCCTGCAAACATATGGGGTTCGTACTATATAGGCATGGAATGTTGGGATACCCTTCTACCTACCACAGACTTTTAAAAGTGTCGTGTTGTTGACTCAACTTAGACACCGTTGATAAGGTAGATGACCTACCAAAGATGATTTTAAAGACAGCACCACAATGCATTGCGTTTTTTGCAAAATTCCCTTATTCTGGTCTCCAATTTGTCGCGGTTCCCATAGACAAATGATAGACATATGCACACACTCATGGCTTCATAGCGCGTTCATCGTTGGAGCTCTTAGGTTCTAGTTTGCATCAATGAATAAATTAGTTATCAGTGTTCCTTTTTCTTATTTCTAAAACTAAAGAGCTCGACAGATGCATCGTGTGAAATAAGCTTTAGTTGGCTCGCGTTCGCGCAATGCATTGTGGGAAGATCTTAAAATCTTCTCTGATGACCTACATAGCATACTCTTTACACCTATAACTATCTTCACATGACAAAGGCCCACATAGAAACACATGGTATTGAACAGTGATAGTTCTAGTAAAAGAACATAGACATTTTATCATCATCAAGATGTACGCCGCAAGCGAACGCCACTCGGTTTAAACCTCATGATTGCCTAGTTTTCCCGAAATCAAACATTATTCTCGGTTGACTATTTTGCTGTCTATTTACTATCCATACCTAAACGTTAAACAATGACTAAAATTGTCTTCAAATGGCTTTTAGGAGCTTTGTTGTTCCTGGCGTTTACTGCGATTAATGGGAAATAGACAATCCTGTCGCACACTAAGGGACAACTGTCTCCCAGTATCGCAAGCCCGATCGCAAGATGTAGGCCTATATACTAGCTACCATTTTGGTGTTCACAAATGAAAGTGAGCGCCTTTATACATTTTATTCTCACTGAAATACCAAGGAAACGGCGACATGAAATTTGCCCATTGAGGTACACAATCTAACCGGGTGGTTAACCACCTTTGGCGGTAATTCACTGCATTTGGCCTCTAACGTCTAATAAATAGAATATATCTTGCGCCTAAGATTTTACTTTAAATAATGAAAAAAATATGGGTTTTTTATATACGGTATCAAAATATGCTGATGTGAAAAGAAAAATCTAAAGTGATCGGAACGTACACCTTTAAGATGGTTCATGCAGCGTAGCATATAGAGGTTTTCCATGTAGCCATGCGCAACTAAACACTGCACAAAAAGAAAGTATCCACTTTTTTCGAGGCGCCCTGTATTTAATTCTTAGGACCCTAAAAAATTCAACAAGTGGGAACGAACAGGCATTTCCTCCTGCGCATTTTGATACCTCATTTGTCACAATAGCACCAATATCGATGAAGCAGTGGTCATTTGAATAACAAATGATGCAGTTTCCGTTGTTGCACTTAACCCATATACCCATGAAAAGGGCGTTAACAAAACAGTAAATCTAAAGTGTACCTCTTCTTTCTCTTTCTCCGTGAAAAGACAATCATAATCCGAACATCTCACATCATCAATTGTTTCCAACACCTGTATCTACTGGTGTGAGACTCATCCTTTACAATGACCAGTATCGTCCATGATGTTTGTAAGCCAACGTCCGTGCTACCTTCCTTGTAACTTCAAATCGAAGAGCAACTTCAGTTACAGAAACTCCAGAAACTTATCATGGAGAGAAAAAAAATGGTACACTTTAGATTTACTGGTTTTGTTTACGCTATATTCATGGGTATAGGGTTAAGTGCATTTGAATAAAAAATGATGCAGTTTCCATTGTTACCAGGAAGGTTGCACGGAAATGGAGAGACAGATGTGTTGGCTTACAAACATCATAAATGATCCTGGTCATTTTTAAGGATGAATCTCACACCAGTTGGAAACAATTGACGATGTTAGATGTTCGGATTATGATTGTCTTTTCCTGGAAAGAGAGAAAGAAGAGGTACACCTTAGATTTACTGTTTTGTTGACGCTCTTTTTATGGGTATAGGGTTAAGTGCAAAAATGGAAACTGTATCATTTTTTATTCAAAGGGAAACTGCTTCATCAATATTGGTGCTATTGGGACAAATGAGGTGTCAAAATGCGCGGGAGGAAATGCCTGTTCGTTCTCACTTGTTAAATTTATTTAGGGTCATAAGAATTAAACACAGGGCGCCTCGAAAAAAGTGGATTCTTTCTTTTTGTGCGGTGTTTACAAAGGGGAATCGCAACCGGCCTATTCTAAATTCAATTGAATCGGTGCATGACGTCCGATTAATTGCATGAACCGTCGGCCTATAAATCATGAAATAGTTGTGTCTTACACTTATTATTCCCGACAAGATAGCAGGCAATCCGTTACATGGATAACATCTATAGGATTTTGAGAGCCATCAGTTAGAGAAGACTTCAATATCTAAGGATACCGGGAGCTTAGACCTAAATCGACGACACATGTATGTTTTAAAAAAACCTAAATAATAAATTGAAAAGCGGGTATCAATAACAATGGAGAAACTTGATTTGTACGACGTTAGTTGGATCATGGACTAAATGCAAGATCTCATGAAATGTTTTACTTCACCTTTTTTTGCCTTTGACTGTCACATTCTCTTACATCATAGCAATCATGCCATATGTGTAATGTACTTGCAATCTTGTTGGCAGAGAGGCAGTGTTCGACGCGGCAATTAGTTTTACCATATACAAAACAGAATTTTCAAAAAACTTTCAGAACTTTCAAAATCTATCTCAAGAATTACTGAACCATCACAAGGCATGTTGGTACTTATTTCAATGCAATTTTTAATGGTGATTCCAAATATGGTGGTGGTGATATCTAATGTTGACATTTTTTGAAAATATTTGTGAAATTTTGGAATGTTGTCTGCAGAGTAGTGTTAAGGTTATAAAGATCATTCCAAGCTTTTAAATGACACCAAACTTGGTTGTATGAGTTGTCTCATTTGAGACAAAGAAATAAAATACTCTTGTATCTTATGTTTTTCTTTTGTAGGAACGCTCAGACGTTTTGTGAGTTTGAAAAGAGTCTTAAGATCGCAAAGTTTATTCTTAGTACGCCCCCTTACCAAACCCCCACCCTTATTCCTGAATTACAGTTGCCAACTTGATAAAATAAGCCTTATCGATGGTAAGAAGGATATTTGCGTAGAGATCATCAGATTAAGGTGATATTGTGGTGAATGATTTCTGTTTCTCATAGAGATAAATCTCACGACAAATTTGTGTTTCCTTGTTCGCAATTAACAACGTCCGAACGATGAACTTATTGCACGTACGATGAAAGGAAAATGTCAAAATGCGTTATCATGGCGGTCTAAATACACTGTGGGTATACATATGAGAGTTTGTGACGGACCATAGTTTCATAGTAGTGATAGAAATCCATAAATATACACTTCATGAGAAGTTTAGTCTCAGTGAAATGTTGATGAAGACTGATATCATGACAAATGCACTTGAGCTAATACGCTTCATATTTACATTTAACCCTCGTCCTACTGAGCCGTTTTTGTAACACAGTTTACTAAAGGGGGGTTAGGGATGGCATCCAGATTGGTATGGATTGAAAACCGTCGAACGGAGAGGGTAAACGCAATGGGATAAACGGACAGTTTTGTGTAGATGAACGGAATGCAGTTAAATAATGACCCGCCAATACGAAAAATAATGTTTGCGCCGTCGTAATTGCCCACTTATAGTATTGATCGATGATATAGTATATTGTCCGCGTGTAATTGGTCAATAGTAAAGCATACCAATTATCGGATAACAATAGGCCATTTCTCACCGTTTGTTTGCTTACTTCCGCGTGTGTCAATTCGGTGTTTCGGGAAATGTGTTTAGCGATGGTCATCAAACGCAATGAACAACTCCCTAGTACGGGCAGCCAGTGCGTTTTGTCAATGCGTCAATCCGTATGAATCTGGATGCCGTCCCTTACCATCCCGCCCCTCTAATTTAAAACAAACACAGATGCAGAGCAGGCCCGTAAAACACTTTTTTCAAAGGGGGGGGGGGGCGTTTTCAAAAACAAAAAAATCACCGGAAGTGATAGAGCTAGTTTTTTTCCGTCGGAGACACGCTGATTTTCTAATTTTTCTGTTCCATTATGGTGTCATAGTTTACCTTTCTTGTTGGTCGACGCACAGAAATACCGGAAGTAGTTTTTGGAGATATTTTTGAGGGGGATTTTTTTGGGGGAGGGGGGATTTTCTCTGTTTTTGGTCAAATTTTCCGGGGAAGATTTTCAAAGGAGGGCGATCGCCACCGTCGCCCCCCCCCCCCCCCCCCCCCCCATCTGACGGGCCTGCAGAGTATGCTTATTATGGTACCAAAACAATTACAAACATCCCTCGAATGGCCGACCTCAAAATACCGTGTTGTTCTTTTGTACAGTGAAATATAGACCACAATTAAAGTGTTCGCCAAAAGATTTCAAATATCGTGGTTTTTGGCTAATAAGTGAGGGAAATGATGTTGCTAACATATACTATAAGATTCGAGACTATACTATTAAGAAAATGTTGTACGGTGGCAGGCAACCACACCCCCTACCCCTCAGACCTACCCTCAGACGGCTTACCCTACCCCGGGTAAGGTGGTACACACAGATTTTTCCGTCAAAATGAGCGCAAAGGATGTAAAAGATCCTAGGTAACTAGAACAAAGATCAAACTACACTCGTCAAAAGAAGTTCCTGGACACTTAAATTAAATTAATATTTAATAGAATATAATATAATCATATATATAATTATATATATATAATTGTATATCAAAATAAGCAGAAAGTAATCCTCTAACAGCTTAACATGGAATATAGACATGATCACTCATGCATGGCAGATCCCATTCACTTGACAATGGCAAGAAGATTGCACACAATTCGATAATCCCTCCATTCAAATGACTGTAAATGCTCATTTCTTGCAATTTCCTTTTACGCACCTTACCATTGCTTAATGAATGTGCTCAGCCATGCATGAATGCGTACATCTTAATTTCATACAGACATGATAGAGAATTATTGTCTGCTTATTTTGACATGCAATTGTTTAATTTATATTAAATATTTATGTGAAATATTTGAACTTCAATGAGTGTCCAGGAACTTCTTTTGACGAGTGTAGATCTTACTCTGGTCAAAGACCAAGCCACCTTGATATTTTCTATCGTTCCTGACAATTGACCCCAAGGTCATGATTGTCTTTTCTTCTTGTCTTATCAAAAGAGATAAGATGCATCTAGTCCGATCACAATCGGAGCATGTCTTAAGTTTTACCTGCGTATAGGTCAATGACCCCTAGTGACCCTGTGTGACATGTCACTTTTAATCGCTAAACACCCTATTATGTGCATAGACCAAAGGAATCTTTTGACTAATTATGAAGGTCATCAGTCAATTCCTCTGAGACAAGAAGCATTTTTCGTGAACGGATTGAATATTTACATTTTGACCCCTAGTGACCCCAAATAATTTGTCATTTGAAAAAACAAATTATCATATATGCGTACGGTCATAAGGACTATGTTGACCTATTCTGACGATCCTAGGTCATTTCACTAAATTGCAAAGGCGTTTTAAGTGAAAATCACGTTTTGACCCCTAGTTACCACTGTGGGACCTATGACCCAGAAGTTCATTATTGACTTTTTTCTTTTTTTATCCAAAGACATACGATGCAATAAGTTCGAACAAAGTCGGAGCATGCCTTCAACCCCCTGTATAGGTCAATGCATGGACCCGAGGAATCTTTTGATCTATTATGATGGTCATCAGTCATTTTCTCTGCGGCAAGAAGCATTTTAAGTGAACAGATTAAAAATTAACATGTTGACCCTAGTTACCCCTTGTTGACCTTTGACCTGGTAGCGATAATTTACTTTTTTCCTTGTCTTATCAAACCACATACTATAAAATAAGTCCGGTCCAAATCGGAGCATATATTAAGTTTTACTTATGTGTAGGTCAATGACCCCTAGTGACCCCATATGACATGTCACTTTTAATCGCTGAAGACCCTATATGAGCATGGACCAAAGGAATCTTTTGACCAATTGTGACGGTCATCGGTCATTTCCTCTGAGACAAGAAGCATTTTAAGTTATAGAAGTGAAAATTAACATTTTGACCCCTGGTGTCCCCAAATAAATTTCGATTTTAAAAACCGAACTATTATATGTGCGTACGGTTATTATGAATATGTTGACCGATTCTGACGATCCTAGGACATTTCACTAAATGCAAGGGTGTTTAAAGTGAAAATCACGTTTGGACCCCTAGTGACCCCTGTGTGACCTTTGACCCCAAACTGTGAAGGTCAGGTAGGCGGTTGTACTGACCAAGTCTGGTGCTTGTAACATGTAATCTGTAGGAGAAGCATTTTGTAGATGGGTTTGATAGAAGAAGATGATGATGAAGCATAAAGAAATAGGCCTAGTACAAATTAATACAGCACCTCGATTTTTTGAAAAAATCAAGGTAAAGATGTTTATTCTTAACCTTGATAATCCTGATAATTCTTGGTTATATCATCAAAATGAATGGCCAAATAAAATGTCATACCAAAATTCATTCATGAGTCCAACAATGAAGAAATGCACTGTTTAAGTATCTGAGAGCCGCGGCATATTTCCCCCTTTGAAGCTATGTGGAGGGTCAGCTAATTTGGTTTGAGTAACGCAACGGTAGGCCGTGGGGGCAGGCCTCGGGTCCCATAATATTTCACTCAAGATAATTGAAAAATCCCTTTAAAAATATTGGTATTTTCAAACGGTATCCATCACTTCAGAATGACGGTAGCAATAAATGGGTGCTAGTTGTACGTACTCTTGATCTAGTTAAGCCGAAGAGGAAGACACGTATAAATACCGCAGACAAAATTAATACACACCCAAACGATAAGCATGGATTAAATGGAATCAAAGAATGTTGATGGCCCGCCAATCACCGTGACCAATTCGCAATGGTAAGGTGATGACGTAACAACAATGTTAATTCCCTGGTTACGGGTTGTTCACGCAATCCACAGGAGCATTTGTGGTGAACACCGTTCCGCAAACTGTGGTTTGTTTCCTAAAATCGTGTTTTGCATGTCATAGGTGCATGAATCGGTCAATCAGTAGACTTTGACCTTTTTGACCTGTCAACGAGGCATTTTACTGATTTTAATGTGTTCTCTTGGTGATCGATCAGCAACTTACCAATATCTGCTAATTTATTCTGATGAGCACCCAGATTCTCCTGAAGTCTGGTTCTCGCTACGATAGAAAAACGTGCCATTCCGTAGCGCAATTAGCCATGTTAGTAAATATTACGTACCATCCTAGCGGAGATCCCTTTTATTCAGATGCATATTAGATGCAAAATGTAAAGACGCGTTATAAATAAAACAACTTTGATTTAAAATTTAATTGAATAGTATCTAGTACCCTTAAAGGTCTTTTCAATTGTCCGGACTAGTTGGACTATTTATAATACTGGACTACACGGTACGCGCAGAGCATTGGCTGCATTACGCGCAGAGCATTGCTCGCGCTTGTTTTAATTTAAGAGCTGGGACTGTTATTACGATGTTGTACGAGGTAGTTTTGAATCAATTATATGGCAGAATAGAGAGCCTAATGACAACTACATGTTTGACAAATATTTTAAAAATATAAAAAAAGTGTATCTTCATGTTATACCGGTTCGTAGCATTACAGTGACGTTTGGTCGGTGGTACTACATAGTGACGTATGGTAAACTTCGGTCGGCGGTATTACATAATGAAGTATGGTAAACTTTCGGTAAATTTGTAATTGTTTTGAAACATCAACTCTTTTTACAGAGTCCCAAAGCCAATTTGTTTTTAATTGGTAATCAAAACATTGATTTGTTGTCAAAAAAGCTCATACAAATCTTGTTTTAGGGATGGCATCCAGATTGGTATGGATTGAAAACCGTCGAACGGAGAGGGTAAACGCAATGTGATAAACGGACAGTTTTGTGTAGATGAACGGAATTCGGAATGCAGTTAAATAATGACCCGCCAGTACGAAAAATAATGTTTGCTCTGTCGTAATTGCCCACTTATAGGTATTGATTGATCGATATAATATATTGTCCGCGTGTAATTGGTCAATAGTAAAGCAAACCAATTATCGGATAACAATAGGCTACTTCTCACCGTTTGTTTGCTTACTTCCCCGTGTGTCAATTCGGTGTTTCGGGAAATGTGTTTAGCGATGGTCATCGAACGTAATGAACAACTCCCTAGTACGGACAGCCAGTGCGTTTTGTCAATGCGTCGAACGTTTTTCAATCCGTATGAATTTGGATGCCGTCCCTTAACATAGTGACGTATACACTATGCGTCAATATGTTGAGGAACATACCTACCTAATAAGTTTGCTAATTTCATAGATGGTGTATTACATAATCGAAAATCGGTGAAAACTCCTTTTGCACATTCAGAAATCTAGTCTGATGATTAGGACCCAAAGATTGATGATTATTTAATGAACCTGGTGTGGAATTTTTGCCATCACAATTTGACTCGTTTGCCATCTAAAAAAGAGTACACTTATTGATTAATTCACTCTTTTTGAGTGGCCAGGCCACTTTTCAAGGGTCGATTTCCCCCTCCCTTACATACGGAGAGATTCTAACACTTGAAAACGCTCTCCCCGATCTCTCCCTCACTCAGGTTCGACGGGATTCACAAATCAAGACCAAGAATCAACCTTGACAGATTTGCTTTTTCACCGCAAACTAGCGTGGTTTCCAAGCACACCCGAATTCCCATAAGCCATTGCGTAGACTCTGGATTTCCGGGCGTGGTCTGATCAGACGAGGGTTTACCTGTTCTGGGTGCGCTATATATGTCGAGTTGGCACTGTCGGAGGCTTTGTGAATAGTTATCTGAAGTCTACAAGTTGAAGCGGTGCTTTCCTGAACATGGAAAACTTAAGCCTTTTGAGCCCGATGGAAGTCTTGAACGATATCCAGCAGCTAATTTCACTTATGTCATGGTTGCTAACGAGGCTAGTTCACACGCAAATAAAAATCACGATATTTAAAAAGATATTTAAAGACAAAAATGGTCCAGATTTAAATCGGGGGTGTTTGGGAGCTTTTTATAGTTAAACTTTGCGTAATCTGTTGTGTACAAGTTCTATTGGGAGTAGGTGCATAAACACAGGGCAGACAAATCCATGTGAAATAAGGCGTGGTTGTCAGATAAGCAGCTATAATTAATTGTCAGAATAATTTGGGTTAACAAAACAGTATCGTTCTATTTCGATAACAATTATTAATTCAAAATAGAATAAAAACAGTTTACATATTTTGCTTTTAACTCAATCATACATCATTATATCCATATAGGACTACTGTATTTAAAACTTTTTTATCTGCGCATTGATTTCAACGCGTATTTTAAAGATTGATTGGGAGCTTATTATCTCTCGCGTGGTGACAATTCTATTACGTTGCAAACGCGGTTCACGTTATTACGGTATATCATGACGTACTCTGTTAGAATGTCTGTAAAATTACGGATTCCGTAAAGCATATATTTCAGTATATTTATGCTAATGAATGTGATATCAACCAATACACCCACCCAAACACTTACACATAATAGAACCCATCCATGTACATATTCTTATCCCACTTTCAACTACAAACTCATCTTAAAGTTTTGTTTACTTTTACGGAATGGAAAAATGTGTCTGGAAATGTTCTGCCAGGCCAAAATTAACGTTTCGTATTCTTGCAGCAACGTTTCCAGACACATTTTTTCTCATACGGAGTCCTTATAATTTTACGGAAATTTCTAACAGTGACACCTCGACCCAAAGTTTCTGACCAATCGCGTCACATCTACTGATGATAGCCGATCATTGTTGTATGCATGTATCCCTGCACCACTCACACGTACATTTCAGCATAAATCTTCAATTTTTATTCCGTGATGGATTCAAACCACTAAATAGATAATGGAACAGTCCACGAAAGGCCTGTTGATTTGGTTGGGATGACACTCCTCTAAGTGAAATATATAAAAATGCTTCAAAAGTAGTGCTGTTGGCCTAACTTTTGATCGGATGATTATTAAATGAAGATTATCAAACAATATCAGTGCAAATTTTCTTCTTTGACCAATTTTTTATGATTTTATAGTCATTTTAGAGACTTCAAATAATTGATTAGAATTGCTTAGACCTAGGCTAGGCCTGGGCCTCGACGGTGCATATCTCGAAAATTTTGCCTCGACCTTATTATTTATTTTACAGGAAAGCCAAGACCATGATCTTCACACAGAATGCAAAGTTGAAGCAACCAGTTGCTTTAATATAAGCGAGAAAATGGCGTATAATTATGGTCCATTTTACACAGTAAGCATAGGGAATTGTATTAGTGGTGTGGACCCTGGTAAGGGGCACCATATAGCTCTCCTCGTAGGGCCACTATTTCAAAAAACACCCTATCCAGGGATATACTAAGATTGAATATACAGTAGAACTGTAGAAACACTGTGTCGGCCATCCTAACTATATAGCTGTGCTACCCAACGGGTCGGTTCTCGGGTTGATAGCGGTTCTCGGATTGATAACGGTTCTCGGATTGGAAGCAGTTCCTGGGCTCAGACAGGGTATAGTCCTATAGCACCAGAGGAGATATTGGCAAATACTAACTATACTTTCATAACCATTTACGCAACATTTGGCAATCCAGGCATATCTACATGCATGTCATGTTTCCCAAGACGGTTTTCAATAATAATGCGCGCACGCGCTTGATTTGATCAAGAAATTGCGGTGGACTTTAATTATTGACATAATTTGAATTTTAAAACATTAAACAAATACATGTAGTTGGATATGTCAATCGAATCATAATGCATTGTTATATGAATCATGATCCAATGAGTATCACTCGAAGACACTCTTCTATGCCATGTTCAGCATTGTCATCGTATCAATCGATGATTACAGCCCAAATGTCCTTTGATTGTCAATTATACCTAAAACAAACAGAATCTGTGTACGAAAATTGAAACTGTCATAGTTTTCGGATAACTTCCACCATCAACATGATCAAAGGGACTTCCTGTATCAATGCGAATTTCCTCTTTACTTTCATCAAGTCTCTTGTACCTTGCTCGCGGGCGGGGAAAGATCTCAGCAAAAGTGAGTGGAGCGATCCATTTTGCCTCGGGGGATGGATGGATGGATCTCGCAAACTTGGGTGATCCACTTTCGCTTGCGGGGATGGATCTCTCGGGGTGAATGTGAATTGAGGACCTTGATTGGACGTTACGCTGATCTAATACAGGTGCGTACATTCCAAACTGCTGACGGACAGGTAAGCCTATCCGATTGTATGACTGGATCAGTTCAGTGACAGTTTTAAACGGAGCAGCAATCTCGCACTAAACAAAGCACCATGACACTTAAGGTTTTAGGACTAGAAACAGGGCTCGACATAGTTAGGCGCTGCACCAACAAATATTGATGGGTGGTTTGCTTGTGAGTGCGGACAGTTGCCCCGCACAGTGGCCAAGAACAGAGAGGCTATAATTGTTGTTACTCTTATTAGTTTTGGGACGTGTGTCCATGATTCTCATTGTCCATATTGTCAGTTTATCCGTCCAGCGGTATCTTTTTGCCTCCGTCCTAGGTCTTGATTATCTGTTACATTATCGCAGATCGCATTTGAGACCAAGTACAAATTAATGAAGCATTTTTTCGTTCCTTCGCGCATCCGTTTCAACTTTTCTAAGATGTTCTTTTTTTCTTCTGCACGTGTAGCATGTGTAGGGTAGCCTATTTAAGGTAGGCGTACTCGATGCCTTGTTGTCAAATATACATTAATGTAGCCGCCAACTTGGTTAAACATTCGTCTTAAAGCTGAAACCCCTCTTTTTTTCTTGCCCTCAGATTTTGAAACATTTAAAACAAATTAACAAAATAATGATCGTTCGTGATTGTCTTTTTTCCATGGCTTATTCTCCTAAAGTTGGGACGAGGAACTAGTTCTTATTTTATTGTTGTTGCCTACCCTCGCCATGCATCGTCGCTTTGACCACTCAGGGTGTTCCTAATTAGTCAGATCTCAGACCAACCATCAGAAGAGAGTGCATTGTTAACTGGAAGGAACGCGATACAGCACGGACCAGAACGAGGGGAATGGATACCTGGTTTGCCCCCGCAGGGTTTACTCCATGCAGTCATGCTTGGACACCAAAACCGAGTCGTGTAGCGAAAACACCGTGCAAGACACAAGGGGGCTGTACGCGAACCCAGCAGTGGGTTTGGTAGCTCGAAACCTAACCAGGGGCTACGCGGAGGCATCCCTGCGAATCTTATCGAATGGTAAAGCGAAATTGAATATGACCGATAGTGCCCGCTGTATCGGTGTGGTGGCCCGACTGTTTCACACGTTGAAGTTTGGACACGAAATTAATTCACCGTTTCTTGGACCTCCCGACGGGCTAATAACTGACCAATCCTCTATGAAGACGTGCAGAACAGGAAAGAATACATTAATTGTTTAAGAACAAAAGTGACGGGAAGAGATGAAGAAAGCGTATAGCGTATCCCCTGTGGCTTGGCCCATGATAACCAAAAGACTAATATAACAAGATCATCTGTTACCTATACTCCGAAGATAGAGTAATGTGTTGTATTTTAAAGTACAATGTACATGCAAAGATGATTGTGATGATGCCTTGTCGAAAAAGATATCTCTCAGATACATAAAATAATAATTTAATGGGTCCAGCAACCTTAGGCTATATGGCTAACTAGAGAAAATATCGGTTTTGTCCTTTACACGCAGATCATTGTTGCAAGTATTTACAAGCGGACCCGAGTTCGACACCCCTTCGGACGTCAAATGTATGAAAACATAAAAATAGTTCCCCCATACACTAGTGCAACACCATCATTATTATTGAAATTGATCAATCCATGCAAATTGTTTTATGTTGGCTGGATGTCGCAGCCTTTCTTTAAACAATTAGATCATATAGTAAGAATTCGACACCATTATGATCGAAGTTATGCTAAACAATCCTTAACATGTCTATTATTACCAATTTGAGAAAAACAAGGTTGATTTTAACATTAAGTCATTACAACACAAATATAAGATTTGTAAACATTTCTATTTCTTACATTTCTTAAATGAGTCCCTTACTGGGCGCCAATTTTTAAAACTTTACAATAACAATTGTTTATTGAACGTTCACAACCACTTGGCAACCAATCGTCAGGTCATATCGTCGTCCGCGACTGGGACTTTAGTTTATGACAGAAAGAACCGCCAGCTTTAGCTTTGGAGGCATTTTACCAGAAAATGTTGGAGACGGATCAAACTCAATAATATTCAACAAGATATGGCAGCATTAATACCGAGGGATCGACCTCGCGTAATCCAGTTCCGCCTATGATCCCGCAAGCATCCGACCCTCAAAGCGCCTATAAGATGCAGCCTGTCATCAACCCGTCATCAAACCGCTCAATTTTCATATCGGAAACTTTTCAACAAATTGATATTCTCTCTCATTAAAAAGCAATCGATGAGCATTTACGAGAATTAAGTTTTGATACCACAAACCATCAGGGGTCGGATGCCATAGCTTCGAATTTGCTCGATGAGTTTCCATAATCTCAACCACACGGGCACGGTTTAGCTGACTCATTTTAACGATACTAAACAAAATGAACCAATTCAGTGCCTGGGTATGAGTTTTGATACCCCGGATATACGAGGGCGCGCGAGAGCATCACAATTTCATAACAAGGTCAGAAGGGATCAATGAACCAAGTCGTCTGGTACGCGAATAATGACAGTTGTGTTATCTCTCACCCGCAGGAGGATTAACCCGTGATCTTCCCACAAAACTTCACGCTTTTACCAGCACGTTTTATCCCCTGAAAGCTGCATTCTAAGGTCGTGATGATCATGATCAAACATGACAGGGGTGTCGCTCGGGTCTTAGGGGCAACGGAATTGTTGAGCATAATCGGGTTGCTTGAGACGAAAACAAAACTGACAGAAAAAATTCTCACGACAAATTCCTACAAATTTTGTTTTGTGGGCATTTTACCATGCAGCACGAGAGGTGATTGTCCGCACCGACTTTCGATGTGTATGTTTTAGTGTAGTGTTCCCAAACTGACACGGGCGATTGGTAATTTACTGGACTTTTGTCTCATTTTCAGTACAATATAATGATACTGAAGTGAATCCGGATGCAGATATAATCAGATTCATGCATAAAGTTCAGGAAAGAAAACGCTCGAAATTGGCAAATATCTGGGTTTTGGTAAAGAAAATTGTGAAATACAGTTTGTTTTAGCAACTAAATGGGAAGTAAACACCGGGCATCATCATTATAACAAACATTCAACAGGTACATGTACTATTTTTTTTCTCACGAGCAAAGGGGCATACGTTCTCTTTTAATTATTACACCATCAACAAAGTAATCTCCGATTTATATTTGGAAAAGTTGGGACCAATAACCGAGAAATACAATGATTGTAGGTTAGCCATATAATGGATTAGCTGCCATTTTGATGGGAATAATAACTGTGTTTACGAAAAAAGACACACCTCTTTCATGATATTACGTAGGCCAATTTGGTTTCATTCATGCAATGAAATGGGCGTCATGCACCAATTCACTTGAATGTAGAGTAGAGAGTAAATACACGTGTTCGTAAAATAAGTCATTTTCTCATGTTTATAATATATATGGTCATGTGTTATAAGCTCGCCTCCTTTCGCGTTACACACGGATTTTGGCTTTCACGACATGATTTTAACTTTACACATTTATATTTGCTTGTATACCCCCCTGAGGTAGTAAAAGTATACATTTTCTGAAGGGAAATTGCATGAGGAAACCAAATATGCCATTGGAATTATAGTATGACCATGAACTAAAATGGTATGATCGGAAATGTTCGGAAAAATATCAGAGTTTTTAATTTTTAATTCGAGACCCATATCTTTTTTATACCTACCCCTATCATTATTTACTATACATATTTGAATTCCTCATGAAATTACCCATTAGATGATATATAATTGTCAAAGTTACTACGTCGGTATGGTAATTATACCGGTTAGTGAATATCTCCAATTTTTATTTTATATATTTTTAGAATTTTTAAAAATATTTGTTTAAGGATGAACCCTTCCCTGATATAAACTGCATTTCTGAATGCCTCTAGTTAAAAGCTTTCCAAAAATGTATACTTTTGCTATCATAGCTTGAAAACTTTTTCTGTTATAGTCATTTTTATAAATCCGGTAAATTGAGGCTGATTATTCATGTTTACTGTGTAGCGAATAGGAAGAAAGCTGATGTTCATGGTCTTA
This sequence comes from Ophiura sarsii, assembly GCA_035610835.1. Lineage (NCBI taxonomy): Eukaryota > Metazoa > Echinodermata > Ophiuroidea > Amphilepidida > Ophiuridae > Ophiura > Ophiura sarsii. The sequence continues at coordinate 30,353,502 of CM069444.1, read as the reverse complement.
TCCATAATTAATTAGTTGTTACAAATAGTTGACAAGTCTGTTGAACCACATACTTAAAGACTACTAATTATCCTTTAAAATGGGACCAGAATGGTGTTTGTAACATTAGGAGATGACTAGTTATTGTAAAAAGAACAAAACATGGGATTATCCCCATTGAGTTTGTACAGGCAGCACCCCTTCCAGACACACCCCTTCCAGCACCACCCCTGGTCCCCAAACATCAAACAGCTGTATCTCCCATTCTGTATTAGCTATACCAATGCCATTTTGCAGGCAGATAGCTTGTTATTAGGGCTTTAAATTGATACCAAATTTGTTGAGATAGCCTTTGTGGTTTTAAAAATATTTGAGGAAAATGACAGCATGAAACTAAAAAATGTAACGGCACCACCCTATTGGGAGGCGAGTTCATAACGCGTGACCATAATGATAATAATAAAAAAGTTAAATGGAAATTAAAAATTAAAATTGAAAGTTTGAATTCAAATTTAAATATCAATTTAAAATAAGTCTTAAATTAAAATTCAATGAATATAAACATCTATATAATCAAAACAAACAGAACACATAATATAATTAAAAATTGAATATGGTGTAAAAGTCAAAATTATTTCACAGTCGACTGTGATGCTATATTCACAATTAAGGGAATGTTTGACCTACAATCCATCATCGACATTTCAATCGTTATGAATAAGACGATAATACGAGAAGCTGCTATGTTTTATTGTGATATTAATAAACTATGTACCAATTCATACTCTTCGTTCTGGTATTAACATGTTACTTCTTCAAGAAACTATGTCTAATCGCACTTGGGGAGACAGATCTTTCGCTATTGCAGCTTGCAACTCTCGAATGAAATACCAGTTAAAATACTGTCTTAAAACACAGTTAAAAACACATCTTATGTCAGAGACCATCTTTCAATTAAGTGCCATCAAGGTCCATTTCTTTAGTATTGGGAAAGTTTGCTTTTGGTTTTGTTATTTACCTTTTGTCCTTGTCTATTTGTATATTGTTCTAACGTTATGTGCCTTGAGCGCCCAGTCTTAATTGAGTGGAAATGTGGCTTTTATTATTATTATGATATTTGATCTTAATTTTTCAAATTAACTCCATACGGATGTATTGTACAATCCCATGGATTTATTTGATATCAACAGCCAAGTCACAAAACGATGCAGTCCCCCATATCTAGGGTACATCGCCGCTGTACAAATTACGAACTGTTCGTATAGGTAGAGTATTAGTTTGTGTTTAGTCTGAATACATTGAAATAATCTACCTATACAGACGCATCATCTTCAGAACAGCTGTGATGCTCCCATCTATGGTGGACTGCATCGTCCCTTGTCTTGGCTGATTGGATTGTTGTATGCACGCGGCTATTATTTTTACCATATACAAAACAAATTGTTCAGAAACCTTTCGCAACTTTCAAAGTCTTTCTCAAGAGTTACTGACCCGATACTAGGTATGTTTGTATTTATTTTAATGTATTTCTCATAGTGACATCAAATAATGGTGATGAAATTCAACAATTTTGAATTTTTTAAAACATTTTGTGAACTTGTGTAACCATTGGTAACTGTCGTCTGCTGCGCGAAAAGTGTTATGTTGTACATATCGGCCTTGGTTTATGGTTTATTAAGGAGTGGCACCATAGTGAGCATGGTGAGAGCAACGTATACTTCCATATCATAACAATGTCCCAACTAATCAAGTTTTGACATAACGCCTCAATCAACGCATAATAACTATGAATAGCTTGTAAACATTTCACCAAACCCTATTGAAGTTCATTAACGGGTCTTAATTTAATTACGCCAAATTACGCGCTAGTTTGGAGTCGATAGTTTCCTGTCTCAAAACAGATGAAGCGCTAAACATACACTTACCACAGACCTATATAGTAAATAATGAGGTATAATAATGAAATGTTAGACAATCGGAATAAAGGTATTAATTACCGTCAGGGTGAGTAATTGAACTGCGAGGTAACACACTGTGGTGTCGTGCAAAAGGTGGGCAGATTTTACGCCAGATTTACTCCATATCGCTCGCTGTCCATCAAACTAAAATTCGCCAATTACCGGTGTCTTTTTATGTAAAGTCATTTTGTACAATCATGACAATAGGAACTTTGAAACATGGGGGACGGATTTGTCAAACGGTCACAACGGAAGAGAAAATGACAATATAATGACACATTTGGACCAAATTAGGAATGAAAATGTGTGTAAGCTTTTTTTCGATCTGACTCAATGTAATAAGCCATAGGTTTGCGCCGGATTTAAGCATGGCTTGGTATAGGAGTATTACCGGTTTGCGGATGAATGAAGGTGATATATAAGGGCCTATCAGTGTTTTATTTTTATGAAGGAGTTATTACCTTAGGTGTAAATATTATTTGTTAAGTTGTTTTCTCTCAAATTTGAAATTTAAAGGTGTTTAATGCAGAATCATATCGTGCAGGTAAACTGTTTTAAGAATGATTTATACTCAACATTTAAGAATTACTTATACCCAATAATTTTAAAATGAATCGATTAACAGCATTTTGTTTCTATCATTACAGATAATCAGATAATTGCCCAATACAACTCGTGTTATTTGAACCCGTTTTGAGTATAGTGTTAAAACAATATTCACAATGAGTGAAGCAAATTAACAATTTGCACGCGACAGTCGTCTGCATACGACAGTTCCAAAATTTCACAAAATGTTTCAATAATGTCAAATTATTAAATCTCATTACCTAATTTCGAATCACCAAGAGAAATGCATTATGATAAGTACAAACATGCCTAGTATTGGTTCAGTAATCCTTGAGATCGTCTTTGAAATTTGGCAAAGGTTTCTTAAAAATCTGTTTTGTATACATGTAGGCTATATGGTAAAACTAATAGGCTAGCCGCGTGGAAAGTGTTAACAATAATTGTTATAGAGCCCCTTACTGGGCGCCAATTTGTCCCGCGATTGCCGTACAATGAATGTGAAAGGAGATCGTCTTTTCTTTCAGACAGAATTAATCCAAACGTTATGAAATGCAAATGATGGATGAGGCAAAACAAAGTCAAATAATCCAATGACTTTTGACAAAAAGTGCTATTATTTTGACAATTGTTTGATTAAATGATTATGTATTCCACACGCGCACATACAAAATAGATTCGTAGTCTACATAAGAGCAATTCACCCATTAGCAATCCGATAAATTTCTGTCAAAAAATCACTCGATGGCTTGGAGAACTGAGTGGTCCGTATCCTGTTGACGCGAACGAAAGCCTGTTGAAATCCTCGCGAGATTTCGGCGGGCTGACGAGACTCGTGTCTCGGTAGTAGCCGGGGAAAAGGCGCGCTCTTCCACTAGTTTCCGAGGATGGAAAATTGTTGAATATAAATCGACTAGCTAGGGAACGGTCCTTATTGTTTGTTCTTTTTTTAATATTCCCACAAAACTCGTTATGTGAAAGATTTCGGCCATTTTGACTTCTCGAGTGATCCGGTGGATTTTTTTCTTCACACGGACACCTTTTGGACATAGCCTGAATTGCCGGAAAGACTAGAAAATACCGTCGTCACTAATTGGGCCAACATAGTCTTCAAAATCGGAACTCTTCAGCAGTCTCCATGGACTAGGCATTTTGCATTACATGACTTGCCGGGGGATGTACTCAAAATCGATTTTGGTAAGGACAGATTACTGGAAACTATCATATGATCAATGATCTATTAACCTCCCTATAAAATGAAACGTATTGATTTATCTGAACCCTGGATCTTCGGTCATATCAATTTAAAAATGTAAAAAAGGGTAATGTTCTTACTAATTTGGCGCCAATAATGAGGCGAATTTTACCAATTAAAAAAATGTTTGAACATACAATTACATAAAACGAGTGTTTGGTAAAAAGCAAATGATCGAAAATGCGACTCATGTTTGCGCCAAGTACCACGTCCTACCCGTATTTATACATCATACTACACCCTTTCTCCCTCTCTGCACTCCCACCCCTTTCCCCCTGATTTGAAACAGACGATCTGTGGGATTTACATGGGGCTAGACTATGAACTGACCATTATAGGGAGCGTGTTGGGACCATGAAGCCATTTTGACCATTGCTCCGTCCTGAGGGAAGTACGCGCAGGGCATTGTCGGAGGCCCCTTGGTGTATTGTTGAGGATCAAGTGGAACCCCTTCAGAATAAAGTGGTCAGTCTTTAAGGCTGTTTTGAAACTAAGGTCATTTTCTGCACCGTGATCACTTCTTAGTGGTCAGTAAAAATAATATCTGACCACTAAAGTATTGCTGACCATATGAACTAAGTGTCATTCATATAAGGTTATTTTCTATTAGGTGATAGTTAATCCTAAGGCTATGGATTAAACACGAACAGTACAGTAGTGAGAGATTTGGAGGAGCTATTTCCCACCTCCTCATGTCGTTGCCCTTTACCTTGTTTACAAATGGACGGTATCAGCGTTAATTTGGGATACGTACAATTCATACAAACTATATGCGAAGTGTGGTATCAAAATATGTGACGCATCAAAAGATCCAGTATTTGTGGATATACCATGTCCATTTTGAAGAAAAAAAAGGCCTATACCTTAACACTTTCCACGTGGCAGTCATCTGCAGACGACAGTTTCAACATTTCAGGGTTTTTTAAATGTCGAAATTATTGAATTTCATCACCATATTTGGAATCACCATGAGAAATGCATTAAAATAAGGACAAACATACCTAGTATTGGTTCAGTAATCCTTGAGATAAACTTTGAAAGTTGGGATTAGGTCTAGAACAGTACAGTAGGCCTATATATTGAAAGATTTGGAGGAGCTATTTCCCACCTCATGTCGTTGCCCTTTACCTTGTTTACAAATGGATGGCATCAGCGTTAATTTGGGATACATACAAACTATATGAGAAGTGTGGTATCAAAATATGTGACGCATCAAAAGATCCAGTATTCATGGATATACCATGTCCATTTTGACAAAATATATATATATTTATATCTTAACACTTTCCACGTGGCAGTCATCTGCAGACGACAGTTCCAACATTTCATAGAATGTTTTAAAAAATGTCGAAATTATTGAATTTCATCACCATATTTGGAATCACCGTAAGAAATGCATTAAAATAAGTACAAACATACCTAGTAATCCTTGAGATAAACGTTGAAAGTTGGGATTAGGTTTAGAACAGTACAGTATATATAGTGAGAGATTTGATGGAGCTATTTCCCACCTCCTCATGTCGTTGCCCTTACCTTCTTTACAAATGGATGGTATCAGCGTTAATTTGGGATACATAAACTATATGCGAAGTGGGGTATCCAAATATGGGACGCATCAAAAGTTAAATACCATGTCCATTTTTGATAAAATAGATATGGTTTTTTTCTTACAGAACACAGGCGAATGACAAACTATTCCTAGTCAATCATAAGAAAATTAAGAACATTTCTAATTTATCACTATATTTTTGTCAGAATAGATGTGTTTTGGGTACACATCTTGCCACTCTCACTCATTCACCAATATTCATGTTGCTATGTTTTGTAATCTATCACACCGTATGTTAGCGCTTTCCATGCAGCAGTCATCCGCAGACGACAGTTCCAAAATATCACAAAATGTTTCAAAAATGTCAAAATTATTGAATATCATCACCATGAGAAATGCAATTAAATAGTACAAACATGCCTTACATTGGTTCAGTAATTCTTGGGATAAGAATTTGAAAGTTGGGAAAGAATTCTTAAAAATCTGTTTTGTATAATGGTAAAAACTAATGGCCGCGTATTGACAAGGTTTTGATAATGAATAAAAAGGAAGCATTATTGAGAAACTCTTACAGTTTTAAAAGCAATAACTTCCTTAAAACCAACATAATGTATCCTAAGTAATTGACAATGATTGATTAATTGGTTGATTGATTAATGTCCTAATATGTTAGCAATTATTATTTGAGTAGTGTGTAATAATTATTCTATCCAGGCTTTCTTTTTGAATGAATTTAAAATGCTGTAATATTACAGATCGGGTGTACTGATAACGCTCTCCCAAATAATACGCTCCTCGGACAATGGTCGAACGGACGGATAACGGATGGAGCGTGTTGACCGATCGGACATTTGAAAAGGGCAAAACCATAACAGGTCAAAATTGTGACCGAATTCTTTTTTTTTTCAGGGGAGAAAAAAAGTGCAACCGTCCGAATTGGTAAGATAATCTAAGTGCATATAGTTTTTATATCCGCGAGCATTTTCTCGACAATAAGCTTATTTTGTTCTTATTATTTCCCCTCTGCTCCAATCTCCCCCGTTCACTGACTCGCTTTTATGCCCGTGATGACAAGAGTATAGTAGTGTATTATGATGCCTGTCTGTATGAAATATGTCTGTCAAATCAGTGAACCAAAAGTAACATGATTTTAGAGGCGACCACAACGTAATACAACGGGGCAGAATTAGTTCATTAAAATTAACGAGAGGACCCAAGAGTAGCTGATAGTCTGACGTTTAACCATTCATTATAACCAGCCAAGCTATAGGGTACTATTGACACAACGACTAGTCTTTTTAATTGAAACCCCAGTAATTTTTTTTGTTGGTGTGGTCTAATATATTACTTCAATAAGCCATAATCAATTCGTAAAATAATAAACGGCAATAATTGAGCAGAAAACAATACGTTTACGCGTGAAATTAATGCACGGTGTCACGTATTGGACGATCAACGCCACTGCCAGCTGCTGGAGGCGATTTTACCAATTAATTGAGCAGGTCATCCGATTAAAAAACATCACTCAAACAACTAGCAAATCAATCAATGAAATCAGAATGAAAGTCGAACAATCAATTTTACAATCAGTGGATCGATCTTCCTTCCATCCTATCCATTCTCCTTCCGTCCCTCCATCCGTCCATCCAACCAAAATTCCATCCATCCATCCAAAAATCAATCCAAAAATCAATCCAAAATCAGTCACTCCAATGATTGATTATTTCACTCATATCGATTTCTTCGTTAATCAATTGTCGATTACTCACTCATATCTTTATCTCTTCGATATAACCGATTATTTGATTGATTGATTGATTGATTGATTGATTGATTGATTGATTGATTGATTGATTGATTGATTGATTGATTGATTGATTGATTGATTGATTGATTGATTGATTGATTGATTGATTGATTGATTGATTGATTGATTAATTGATTGATTGATTGGTTGATTGGTTGATTGATTGATTGATTGATTGATTGGTTTATTGATTGATTGATTGATTGATTGATTGATTAATTGGTTGATTAATTGATTCATTCATTGATTCATTGATTAATTGATTCATTGATTCATTGATTCATTGATTCATTGGTTCATTGATTCATTGATTCATTGATTCATTGATTCATTGATTCATTGATTCATTGATTCATTGATTCATTGATTCATTGATTCATTGATTCATTGATTCATTGATTCATTGATTCATTGATTCATTCACCTATTTATTCATTGATTCATTGATTGATTCATTGATTCATTGATTGATCGATTCATTAATTGAGTCATTGATTGAGTCATTGATTGACTCATTGATTTCTATGAAACTAGGCCTACTTAAATTTGATGTGGCACATCGAAAGGGGGACTTTGCAGGTGAAGTCAATTTTGAGTTTATTTTTAAATGCGCTCTTAGAGAGCATTTATCAAGCTTTAAAATGGTACCACATTTATCCAAATTGCTATAGGCATTCAGATTTATCTTGAAAAGCACACAGCCGCAAAGTCCCCCCCCCCTCCCCTTTTTATGTGCTGCATCACAAAAAAGAATGCTAAGCCTGATGAAGATTAAAGAAAAAACAGATAGAAAACAATGCATATAGAGAACCATTCTCAGAAAATAATGGATATAGAGAACCATTCTCAGAAAATAATGGATATAGAGAACCATTCTCAAAAGCAAGTTTGCTGACAGCCTTTATTAGATAATAAAAAAATTAAAAATTCTCCATTCCGTTGATTTTCGATATTTCCCTAATTTGAAAAACTGTTATGGAAACGTGCCCAGTTTCAAAATAACCTTTTCTCCCGTATTTCCACTGTGGCTGTTTCTTTTGCATACATTATGTCTGTGCCTCCTTTCCAACGAAAAATGTCTATGATATTTTTATGTAGACAATATTTGTTTTATTTAAGTAACTTTCCGATTTGTAACCGCGTTTAAAGAACAAGAATAGGCATATTCAAAGGCCTATGGAAACAACAAATTATCGCCTTGTCAGATATACCAATTAAAGCCACTCCAAACAAAAACATTGTCACTTTTGCAAGCGTTTAACGCGTGCGACAAACTCAACCGACATCCCAATGAGTAGTTCGAAGGCAAAAAACATACAGGTGCGAAGTCATTTACAATCATCATGCCTAACTATCTAATGGACAAAACTGTTGAAATGCAATGGTGGTGGTTAGCCTTGCCTAACTATGTGATGAAGCTCAATTTGCGATATGGAATGCGGTCGTGATCCGCAGATGGCGCTATGACACTTCTTGTCGCGCGCTGAGGTATAATTCCATCGATTAGGGATAGTTAGTCACCAAAGTAACTAGGACAAAACCGGGAAAAGTGTGCTTTAGGTCCTACCAGTATCGTTCAATACTGGAACATGCCAGTTGCCAGTACCGCTCGATACTGGTACAAATTTACCGTTCCAGTATCTGGTACATTTTTATGTTCCAGTATCGGGCAATACTGGTACACATACTACCAGAATTGATTTGTCCCAGTTTTGAACGATACTGGTACATATTTATGTACCAGTATCGCCCGATATTGGACCAGTATCTGGTACATTTTTATGTTCCAGTATCGGGCAATACTGGTACATATGCTACCAGTATTGATTTGTCCCAGTATTGAACGATACTGGTACATAATTATTGTTCCTGTATCGGCCGATACTGGACCATTTCATATGTGCCAGTATCGGTCGATACTGGAACACTGATTTTGTACCAGTATCGGACGAAACTGGGAGTTCCAGTTACGGACGATACTAGCACAGTCCGGAATCTCACGGGAACTAACATGCCTGAAGTACATCGTTTTACGAATTAACTTTCAACTTTTATCATGTTTATTAGATATTAGATAATAATTTCTCCAGTCCGTTGATCTTTCCCTATTTCCCTGATATAAAAACTGTGTGAAATTTACTAGACCGTCGTGCCCAATTGATAACATTTTCTTAATGTATTATCACCTTGCCACTATCTGTTTATGTATTAATAATATTAATAATAATATATGTCTGTGTCTCCTTTCCAAGTTAATGTCTATGATATTTTTATATAGACAGTGTTTGTTTTATTTAAGTAACTTTCCGATTTGTAACCGCGCTTAGAGAACAAGGATAGGCATATTCAAAGGCCTATGGAAACAACAAATTATCGCCTTGTCAGATATACCAATTAAAGCCACTCCAAACAAAAACAATGGTACTCTTGTGAGCGTTGAAAACGTTCGAGATGCTCAACCACGGGACAAACATCTCGATGACTATACATTGTATAATATCATGTAGTTCGGCAAATTTAAAACTGAAGTTCATGACAATCATGCCTAACTATTTTGAAATGATGAAATTCAGTGGTACAAGAGATGCATTTGCCTAACTATGTGATGTTGTCTCAGAGATAGCGCTATGACACTTTTTGTAGCGTTCGCTGATATTCAGTCAGCGTCTAGTAGTAGCCTCAGCCTATCATTCAGTAAATGGTCAGGAAGCTATACAGATAATGTGTGCTGACCTTTGACCTATGATACTTTTAGATGCGTAACTTATAGATGGCAAACTATTCATTTTATGGCATGTTGTATCAATCCAAACAATGTGTGACCATTTTCCTTAAAATCGAAGCATTTGGAGGATATAACCCATGTGCAACGATTTTGAGAAAAATGCTGACCGTTGGCACATTTTGCCCTAGCTTTCGGAAACTAAACATCGGGTGGATAACTCTTGACTGCTTTGCTCCTTATGATCTCAGGAACAGTTTGATATGCATCACAACATAATCTTTATTTTTGCAATTTGACCCCTATAATGACCTTTGACCTTTGATAGCGGCCTTTAAGCTGCCCAATTAAATCAATCAATCGTTCATTTGTTCATTCATTAAGTTGTTCATTTAGTATTCTCATGTCTTTTAATAGCCTATTTTCTAACAATCTGAATTTGTAACACAAATTGCTCGGCATTATTATTATTTTCTGCGAGCATATAACAACATGTTCTGCCTATAATACACCATGATTTAAATAATAGGGACAGTTGTTTTGACATCACGTAGGCTTTGGATACGCGAATATCGATAATTTAAAGAAATTCGGTGATTGGTGATCGGTGAGAATGGTAATTGAAAGCCAAACCTATATTACCATGATTACAGAATAGAGCTGGTTTTTACACATTTGTAAGATTAAGACGCTAGTGGGAGCGATGGGCATAGTTATTATTTACATGTTTCAGTATCTTCAGATTCCACACCAGTAATTAATTTCAGTCCTTGCCGAAGTCCTGCCGAAGTCAATCAAACTTTTTTTGTCAGCTGGGCATCCTGTGGCCAAATGATTACAGAATTAATCAGAAATGGTACTTATTGCTCCCAAATGATTAAAATTGTGGTTTAATCCTGATTTTTGGACTATTACCTAATACCACAGTGCAAAAATAAATATTTTCAATGCATTTTGTAGTTTTTTTGGTGTATTTTGATTGTAAATGTTCTGGTAACACTTCTCAACTTTTTCTGATAAATGAGGGTGCTACACCAGTTGTCCAACTCTGGGAGCTAATTTCTCAGAACTTTCAGGGATACCATATATAATTGTTTGATTAAATGATCAAAGATATCATGAAATTTAAGGAAAATGTCAAATTGAAAAATCCAGTCGCTTTATAAGCGAGAAAATGGGCTTTTTGTAACAACCATTTAACATGTAAACCTATGGGGAAACCATTTTAGTGGCGTGAATTCTTCAGCAGAGGCTGCATCTGTAAGAACTTTAGTTTTGCCTAACTATACGATGACCAATGGCGTTAGCAATAGATGGCGCTATGACACTTTTTTTGTAGAATCAGACGGTGCTGGACACGATTCGAATTCGTATTGGTTTATAACGTGTGTAAATAATTACCTAACGCCAAAAATACTTCAAATGTTAACAATAAATCATGTCCTCTTAAAATCTTTGGAATTTTGCAACTAGAAATTTATGCAAATAGTGTTTGTTTTTAATTTCCACTTCATATTCTTATAAGGTATTGGGGATGTGGTATGGCATTTTGGTCCATTTTAGTTGACAATTAATGTTTTCAATCTAATATAGCGACGTATTCTCTCTATTATTTAGATATGTGTTTACTCACTATTCGAGGGACGCATATTCTACTTCAATGCCATTTTCCCCTAAGTCTATTCATTTATGCTTGTTAAATTACAAAGAATTTCTGACTGAAATTAAAGAAAGACTATTCATAGCTAATATAATCAATTCTTCTCTATGGATGTGAGGCACGGACAGTCGCCCCAATACTTAGTAAACAGCTAGACGGATGTTACAGTAGAATGCTAAGAACAGTGTTCAACATTAACTGGAGACATCCCAGCATGTGAAAAATGAAGACCTGTATGGGGATCTACCTAAAGTCTCAGATAAGATCATCAGAGAACGTAGAGTAAGATTTGCTGGACACTGCTTCAGAGTCTCCAAACTCATACACTGGATTCCAAAACATGGAGTAGGACAGCCAGTGGTAGAACAGCCCTGGCTTTTTGACCTACTAAAACGTGACACAGGATTGCAGGAGAAGAGCTGAAGGTAACATGTTGGAGAGGAAGATTTGTAGAAGCATTGTGGTTCGGGAAAACCACCCACTCTAAAGTCAAGTCATTTCTGACTATTTCATGCAGGTCGGTGATCCAGTAGACTTTTGAATTTCTGGGCAAGACTGGAATTAAATGTAGTTAAATACAAGGGGGTATCAAAAAGTTTTAGAAATCACCCAAAAGTGAAGGAGCCATAAACTTCATTTTGATATGTGATCCTTCCATCAGACATCTTTACTGTGCAAAGTTACACATTTTCCCACTATTTATTACCTGTCCACAGACCGCCACTGTAGAGATCCACTGTCGAGATCCTTAGATTGACCGCCAGTGATTTATTCTCAGATTGCCTCCCAGTGATTGATTCTCAGATTGCCTCAGATTCCCAAAACAGCAATAAATAGTTTAATAGTTTAAAGTTTTGACATTAAGGGGTCAAAGGTCATTACATACAAGCTTGGTGACAATAATCTTATGGGTAACATGGGGTGTACACTGTACACAGATTAACCTCTAATGACCCGACATGACCTTTGACCCTTTCTGTTAACACTTTAAACTATTTGCTGCTGTTTGGGGAATAACACAATCTGAGGCAATCTGAGGATCAATCAATTGCGGTCAATCTGAGGATCTCTACAATTGCGGTCTGTGGACAGGTAATAAATAGTAGGAGAAATGTGTAACTTTGCACAGGGACTTTGTAAAGATGTCTGAAGGATCATATATCAAAATGAAGTTTCTGGCTCCTTCACTTCTGGGTGATTTCTAAAACTTTTTGATACCCCCTCGTATATTAAATACATCGTAAAAACTCATCTTCACTTGTTTGTAATACTTCATTTACTACTATGCGATGTAACGTAGCATTCTTCTTGAATACTTGACCATGGCAATTGCCACGAGTTTTATGGCTCCCTATAATAACACTAACCTTCCTCAAGGCCACAGATCGCCACAACTGCTAGCTACTGGTACCGCGTGCTTGACGGTTAAAATATCAATAATGGTCTCGAAGTTAATTTGTTCGAGCTCTCCGTTGGCGCAATTAGTTAGGTGTCCGAAAACGGATGTAATTGTGTCATTCAGTTTTGTCAGTGTTGTCTAGGCACAACCAGTGGCCCATCATTTTGGGCTATTTTTACAATGTTGACACGTGACTATCGGCCCAAGCAACCCTGAGCACGGATTCAGGTTGAAAAGGCACCCTTATTCTCCGAAATTGGCGATTTTGATACCTTAGCGCTGCACAGGCCCGCGCGGGCCCGTGATGTGTTCGAAAAAGCACCCTTAATCCGCGTTTTCGTTCAAGCGGATGATTACAACATTACTGACGGGCCCCGAGCCTTAATCGCACAATAAATCAATCTCTCAGACATCTAGACTTCAGGGATGAATTGGATCCAAAATTGTTTTTAAAAAAAAGTAGCACAGCGCCATCTAGCGACCGGTACCATAATTGCGTAGCAATCGAGGGATGAAATTTGATCCAAAATGTTTTTGAAAAACGTAGCACAGCGCTATCTAGTGCCTGGTACATTAATCGCATAGTTTGGCAAACAATCGCTCACTCATCTAGACTTTAGGGATGCAGTCAATAGTTAGGTCACCTAAGTCTATATATGAAAGCTATGAAGATTATTAAACGGGGTCAGTCGTCACAAACATGCACAAACACAATAGTCCAACGACCTTGCTACTGTCATGCTATTGTCAACACTCCCTACACAGAGGTCTGCAGTGCAAATCTGTACGATTTTCGCCATGTAATGTCTACGGCAGATTTCATTCCGTGGTATAAAGCTATGAGGTTTCCGTGGTCTTCGCTATCTCCAAGCAGATAGAGCAATACGTACATGGACTTTTTTTTGTAGACGAGGGTTCATTTCATGATTTGGTGAGGTTTAGAATGAGTTAGGATTCCTGTAATTTTGAAGACCACGGATTTTCAAAACGTGAATTTTTCGACATTGTACGACATGAATTTGGTCACCAAATGTGTTTAAAACTATACATTTTACCGTTCTGCAGATGTTATTGACCCTCTTCTAAAATTCTACATGATTTTTAACACGTTTCTTAGTTTTTGAGATGCCCAAATAGACCATTTTCCGAAGCTATTTCTAGCAAATATTGCAGTCACTAAGACTCCATTGTTTTCTTGCGTATAACAAAAATGACATGCAGCTGGCTGGATGAAATTATTTTTTGGATCCAAAATTGTTTAAAAAAAAGTAGCTTAGCGCCATCTAGCGCCTGATACCTTGATCGCATTGTTAGGTAAACAATCACTTACTCATGATCATCCCGACTTTAGAGATGACATTTGGATCTAGGGGGCGGGGGTGGGGTACCGCGCCATTTTGTCCCGAAGCAATGGTTATGACGTCATATTTTTGTCGATTTTCAGAACACTTGTATTGGATTTACGTGCACATGCTCAGGTGTGCAGTTCATTTTAAATTTTAGATGTTCTAAAATGGATGGTTTTCTAAACAATTCGAGAAAGAAAATCGAACTGCACACCTCAGAATTGCCAAAAAATGCTTTAAACAAGTCCACTTTTTGTGCCTTTGAACAGAGTGTCTGTCGGGAATGTAACACAGTGCATTAACCCATGACCCCGGTCCAATTAATAAAATATGAAATTAATAAATTATTCGCCAACATTTTGTTACATTAGCACGGTTGGTGTAGTGGATGGAACGTTGACATGAGGATCGAAAGGTTGTGAGTTCGAGGCCCATTATGACCACTTTTGTTTTATATGCGGGATCTTGCCGCTGGATTTGTTTGGCCTGCCGGCATCATCTGTATGCGTGCCCACACGGACAGCGCTGTTGTTGACCATATAAATGACGCCATTTTTGTGTTCGAAAATTTCAACGTTTTTTACCGTTCTTTCAAAAATAAGGAGTATAATCACATTACATACACATTTTGTGCGAGAGAAACACACACATTTGGAAAAAATGGCACAATAAAAATCCGTTCGTTATAAATAAATGGATATGGTTAAATAATAAAACTATCACAATTATACTCGTGGATCTCTGTGGCGTGCATAGGTTGGCCATGTCGTTGGCAATCGGCAATCACGGGTTCGATTTTCGTATATTCCTTGTTATCCTTTTATTTTTCTATTTTTTAAACTTGATGGTGGGTTAATGTAACATCATTGTTACGTCATTTTGTATCAATTATGCGTTTATAGGTTTTTTTTTATTCATTTATCTATCATAAATTTATCTCTTGATTTATTTAACTTTGTATCTAAACAATTAAAATGCGTACCGTAAACAATTATATTATTGCTCGATAAATAAGTGATTTAACTTGAGTTCAGTTTGATTAAAATGATATCCAAAACCATTTTACCATTGTGCCCAACAATTTCTCCTTTGCACACTTTATTTATACATTCAGAGATGTCACTTTTAGCTTGTTTATAGGTAGGCTTATAATATACAATTATAAGCAAGTTTGCGACCGGGTTTGCGACCTCTTTGATTTTAGGCTGGTAACACAATCCCACAATGCATTTCGTTAAAACAGTGTAAATTATTGTAAGTTATAATGATAACCACGATCGTTTTCGCAAAATATCGCAAAATGGCGCGGGTACCCCCCCCCCCCCCCCCCCCCTAATTTTGGATCCAAAATTGTTTTAAAAAAGTAGCACAGCGCCATCTAACGACCGGTACCATAATCGCATAGTTAGGCAATCGAGGGAAGAAATTTGATCCAAAATGATTTTTTTAAAGTAGCACAGCGCCATCTAGTGCCTGGTACATTAATCGCATAGTTCGGCAAACAATCGCTGACAACATCATAGTTCGGCAAACATCGACTTTAGGGATGAAATTAATTTTGAATCCAAAATTGTTTTTAAAAAAGTAGCGCAGCGCCATCTAGTGACCGGTACCAATCAGGCTCAAGATAAGCGGGCGCTGGGCGATTTTTACCCCTCGGTCCTCCTGCCATAGCGCCCGGTAATGCTGAAAAATAAACAACCGAGCGCTGATATTTTGTCCAAACCAGCGCCCGTTGATGATCGGTAAGCTTGCCTAAGACATCGAATTTCGATTTGACACTACGATTTAATAAAAAGTTAGCTCCCGGTATACTGAGAGTAGTTCCTGGTTCTCAATAAATCCCATGATTCGGGCGCTACTTTTGAAAAAAGTAGCTCCCGGTAAAAAAAACTGTTATCTTGAGCCTTGGGTACCATGATCGCATAGTTAGGCAATCGAGGGATGGAATTTGATCCAAAATGTTTTTGAAAAAAAAGTAGCACAGCGCCATCTAGCGCCTGGTACATTAATCACATAGTTCGGCACAATCGCTCACTCATGTAGACTTTAGGGATGAAATTAATTTTGGATCCAAAATTGTTTTGAAAAAATAGTTAAGCGCCATCTAGCGCCTGATACCTTGATCGCATTGTTAGGTAAACAATCACTCACTCATGATCATCCCGACTTTAGGGATGACATTTGGCGACCGGTACCATAATCGCATTGTTAGGCATTCGAGGGATAAAATTTGATCCAAATGTTTTAAAAAAAAGTGGCACAGCGCCATCTAGAGCCTTGGACATTAATCGCATAGTTCGGCAAACAATCGCTCACTCATCCAGACTTTAGGGATGAAATTAATTTTGGATTCAAAATTGATTTTAAAAAAAGAAGCACAGCGCCATCTAGCGCCTGGTACCTTAATCGCATTGTTAGGCAAACACTCACTCATCCCGACTTCTAGGAATGAGGAATGACATATGGACAGGCGCCTGACACTCTATTGTTCGAATCGCCGAAAGCATAGACGGACATGAATATACAATGAATAATCATATCAATGAATATACGTCATTTGTGACGTCGAAAATGAAAAGTACCAGACCATAGTGGACACGAACGGCCGTAATCTTTGAATCTCCGTTGATTTCAATGTTATGTCGAAGTGTTTTACCTAATTTCATACTGACACGACCTGAGTGATAATCAAACGGTCCCCGAACGATGCCCTGGCGCTGTTGAAGTCAGAAATATCATCGTTCCCTACAGGCCGAGCGTTCCCACATCGAATTTCACCTAGAATATTCGTCACACGAAACTATGTCCGCCATCGTCTGAATATCGAAAAGGCCCTCTGGAGAGTCAAGGGGACGACATTTTTTTCTACGCATGCGTCCGATCGCTTTGGATTTGTCCACTAAAATGTTGGACAAATGCCTAATGAGTATGTGCTGCATGGCAAGTGACACAACTTCTTGTAATGCGCTAATCAACCGTAGATCTAACCCCCGGGCTCCGGCCAGTTTGAGGTGGAAAAGCCCAATCAGGAAAAGTTCACGGAAAAGATTCAGGCGTTGACGGTTCAATGGTATATCACAGATAGGCAAAGTGGGTATATCCAGTGACAGTTGTATATCCCCTTGGTATATAATATTTAATTTTGACTAAAGCAGCCGACAATGCATTGATTGATGATAACATCCAGAAGTGGTTTGATGTGATAATAATGCCGCCATGAGGATCGAGCCGTGTAGCGAGGGGCCACGCCGAACTATGATCGAGAGTGACCAATAACGCGCCGCAATGCGGACCACTGGCGCGCGGCGGGCCGGCACATCCAACACCCGGGATCCAACATGCGCGAATCAGTGGCATAGCCAGCTTTAAACAGGGCCATAGGGAGGGGGAGGAGGTGGACTTATCAGACAGTAAAAAGTCCGAGTTGTACCGACGAAAGGCATGATGTACAGTCAATAAAACTATGTGGTAGTGCCCACATGTTGTGGCGAATATAGGGCCTACACTTACTTGCAACAGAGTGACGTGGAATCCGGGGGCCGACTATACGACCGTAACAGAGCGACAGTAGAATCCGGTGTTTAATTTTTTTTAAATTGAGTGAGGTATAAATAATAAATAGCGAGAAAATAAATACAAACAACAAAAATCTCCCAGAATTTGGGAACATTTTCATCTTCTTAATGACGAATAAAGATAAAGAAGTCCGAGAAACACAGTTATTTCCCTGCTTTGTTTATATAATTAGCGGCCAATGTTTTTAAATATACACGCTCGTTTACAAACAACCTGTATGCCTAACACGAAGTGCACGACATTTTCCCGACCAAGACTAGTATTAATGAACGGCCGCCAAATAATACTAGTTTTGCGCAACCCAAGCCATCCAAAAATAGTAGTTTTGAGAAAGATACTAGTTTTGCGCAACCAAAAGTAGTATCTTTCGCAAAACTACTAGTTTTGGGTGGTATTTTTCGCCCCAAAATAGTAGTTTTGCGAAAGATACTACTTTTGGGCGCAGCACCGGTTCTGAGCACTTCTCTAGCCCCCGCTCTAGCCCGCCCGGCCTGTGGGCCTAAATGAGACACCGTGCACTTTGCGCCGTGCATATACTATAACCATCTAATGATTGGAAGCGTAGCAGCATAAAGTATTATGAGAAAATGTGTACATATCTCCTAAGATTCTGGAGATTCGGAGTCTACCATCGGACCGGGCTTTCAGTTGACCTACGCATAGGAGCATCGTCGAAGCGAGAATGTCCCCTGTAACCTTTTTCAAGATCTTTGGCACTGAAATTAAAATGTTGGTTCATTATAGAGGGAATCCACTTTACTCATACGTGCCCGTAATCACCCTTCAAAGGTACAAGACTTGATCGCGTCTATCAATAGTTGTCTGATTGCCTTTCCACATAATATATTTCGACATGAATATTGCGTCTCCCAATTCGTTTATTAAAGCTAGCTAAATTTGGTAAGCTTTGGTATAAGAACTAACTTTCTTGAAATGAAGTTGTACCAAAGATTTTCTAGAAATTCATCGGTTGTACAGATTTAAAAAAATGGTAATCATGGTAGATTAAACATTGGTATAAACGGTCTCCTTTCTCATGTTGTACGATTGTCTATGGCCTGTTTTGGAAATGTGTTTGCTTTGTGTATCCAAATAGCTTACAGTTGTATATTAGCCTAGCTATCAAGCTATAAAAATGACATCTCTGAATGTATTTTAAACAAAGTGTGCAAAGGAGAAATGGTTGGGCACACTGGTAAAATGGTTTTACAACAAGTGTTGCTATCATTATCAAAGTGAACTCAACTTCAATCACTTATTTATCGAGCAATAATATATTGTTTTACGCATTTTAATTTGTTTAGATTATAAAGTTAAATAAATCCAGAGATAGATGATAGATAGAAAAATAGATTAAAAAAAGAATAGAAAAAAAACTATTAAAGCATTGGCGGCCTTTATAAATTATAAAAATTGACATAAAAATGATGTTACATACATCCACAATCAAGTTTAATTTGTTTGTTTTTAAAAACAAAAAAATAGAAAACAACAACGAACACACGGAGATTCGAACCCGTGATTGCCGATTGCAAACGATATGGCCAACGTATGCACGCCACAGAGATCGACGAGTGTAATTGTGTCAGTTTTATTATTTAACCATTGATTCTTTTATTAGTATAACGAACGGATTTTTATCGTGCCATTTTGGACATTTTAAACCATATTTATATGTTACTCTCGCACAAAATGTGTTTGTAATGTGATTATACTCCTTATTTTGGAAAGAATGGTAAAAACGTTGAAATTTCGAACACAATAAATGGCATCTTGTATACTGTTTATACGGTCGCTCGACTGAACGTTGTGTGACCTGTTGCATTGCATTATTCATGTTACGATCTGTTTATGTATGCTTTTGTTATACTTCTCAATCGCTCATCGCCAACTCTGTACAAGAAACTTCATGCGCTGTCCCAACGCTGTCGTTAGAGAACAATAGAAAAGTCCCTTCGACTCTCCAGAGGGCGTTATCTGCGACCTTTGACTGGGTTCACGGGGTTAATCATTTTAATGAGCAAATATGCAAATGAGCTAAGTGTCCCCTCCTATTATATATACTCCTTGATATGGATCCAAAATTGTTTTAAAAAAGTAGCACAGCGCCAACTAACGACTAGTACTAGGGGGGCTGGGGTACCGCGCCATTTTGCAATATTTTGCGAAATCGATCGTGGTTATCACGTGATACGTATCGTGGAAAAATAATGTACACTGTTGTAACGAAATGCACTGTGGGATTGTGTTACCAGCCTAAAATTATAGAGGTCGCAAACTTGCTTATATTGAGCCTAGCTATAGCTAAAAGTGACATCTCTAAATGTATTACCAAAGTCTGAAATTGTTGGACACACTGGTAAAATGGTTTTACAACAAGTTTTGCTATCATATTATCAAACTGAACTCAAGTTAAATCACTCTATATCGAGCAATAATATAATTGTTTACGCATTTTAATTGTTTAGACAAAGTTAAATAAATCAAGGATACATTTATGATAGATAAATAAATAAAAAGAAAACTATAAACGCATGGGCGGCATTTATAATTGATAAAAATTGACATAACAATGATGTTACATTAATATACCATCAAGTTTAAAAAATAGAAAAATAATGGGAAAATTCGAACCCGTGATTTCCGATTGCCAACGACATGGCCAACCTACGCACGCCACAGAGATTTACGACTGTAATTGTGATAGTTTTATTATTTAACCATGTCCATTTATTTATAACGAACGGATTTTTATTGTGCCATTTTTGCCAAATGTGTGTGTTGCTCTCGCACAAAATGTGTTTGTAATTTGATTATATTCTTATTTTTAAAAGAACGGTAATTTTTTTTGACATTTTCGAGAAAAAAAATGGCGTAACCCTGATACGGTAAACGCCAGCTGTGTGGTGTCCGCGTGGGCAAGCATACAGATGATGCTAAGCAAATCCAGCATATAAAACAAAAAATGGTCCTAATGGGACTCGAACTCACAACCTCTCGCTCCTTAAGCGACTATCTTTCCACTACACTAACCGTGCTAATTGAAAAAATGTAACGCAAATAATTTATTTATATCATGGGTCATGGGTTAATGCACTGTGTTAAATTCTACAATCCCGGCCGCCACTCTGTTCAAAGGCACAAAAAAGTTGACTTTTTTATGCTTTTTTTGCAATCCTGAGGTGTGCAGTTCGATTTTCTTTCTCGAATTGTTTAGAAAACCATCCATTTTAGAACATCTGAAATTTAAAATGAACTGCACACCTGGGAAAGTATGATGCCAAGGGCATATTTTTTGCACGTAAATCCAATACAAGAGTTCTGAAAATCGACAAAAATATGACGTCATAACCATTGCTTCGGGACAAAATGGCGCGGTACCCCCCCCCCCCCCCCCCCCCCCCCCTAGACTAGTACCATAATCGCAGCACAGCGCCATCTAGTGCCTGGTACATTAATCACATAGTTCGGCAAACAATCGCTCACTCATCCAGACTTTAGGGATGAAATTAATTTTGGATTCAAAATTGTTTTAAAAAAAGAAGCACAACGCCACCTAGCGCCTGGTACCTTAATCGTATAGTTAGGCAAACAATTACTCACTCATCTCTTCTGTAAGGGATGTAACTTTGTAAATAATACAAAATGTTACATGTAGGGAGGGCAGAATGTTAGTTCTGTTTTGTAGTTGATACGAGTGTATACATTTTTCTTTACACTAAATAAAATTTCCCATAGTTACATTGTTTTAATATTTTGAGATACACAGTGTGGAATAAAATGGTTTCCCCACCAGATTTGGAAGAACCAACAATGCGTTACATTTGCCCGTTTTGCATATAAATTCGCAAAATCATCAGTCAATATTAAAAAGATTTACAAATCATATTACAATTTGGATTTCACATAATTTTTTACAACCAATATTTATATTCTGAAGATGTGTGAACCAAAATTCTATATCTAGATCAAAATCAAAATTATATGGTATTGTTTTCTTTCCGAGATGATTCAACTCATGATATGCTTTGAATGAATCCTTTCAGAACGAGAAAAAAAATATCATAGCTTAAAAGCTTAGTATTATTAGTAACACAAAGAAAAGCATATTAAGACTTTCCACGAGGCAGACGACATTACAAAATGTCACAAAATGTTTCAAAAATGTCAACATTATTGAATTTCATCACCATATTTGGATTAATCATATAAGAAATGCATTAAAATAAGACTAGTAATTGTTCAGTAATCCTTGAGATAGACTTTGGAAATTGGGAAAGGTTTCTGAAAAATCTGTTTTGTGTATGGTAAAACTAATACTATAGCCGCGTGGAAAAGTGTTAATCCGTGATTTTGTATTCTAAACTGATATTGGTGTTTTCCGAATGGCTCGTCCAAAAACATACCATTAATTACTTTAATAAAAACACATCAAAAGTTGCTCTGAAAACTGGATAAAAACATATTATTCTGATGCCCATGCAGTTGTTGGCGGGATTCAACGCGGGCCAGATCAGAGTCCCTATGATAGAGGCTATCCATGTTACGGATTAGCGGCCATATCTTGTCGGGAATGATAAACTGTGTTAAAGATTTTAGAAAGAAGACACACCTGTTTCATGATATGTAGGCCAATTTGGTAACACGGTTCATGCAATGAATTGGATGTCATGCACCAATTCGATTGAATGTATGTAAAATAGGCCGGGTGGCGGGTGCGATATTCCCCATGCAGTCCGTTGCGCATGGCTACATGGATAACCTCTACAGCAGAAGTGTAAGTTCCTCCCTGTTGGAGCTAAGGGCCCGAATTCCAAATTTAGCAAGGGGCCTTGTCAGCAATTGCGGACTTTACCTAGGCCTACTAATTGGAATATTATTTCTTCTCTGATTTCCACCGGTATACCATTTATACCTGTATACAGTGTTCATGACCCAGTTTAGATGGAACGGTCGCTCCGCCGTGCGCATCATCCGTCATTTCAGCTTGTCTCATCTTCGTATCTCACCCGTACATAATAACTCGTACGACCTAAGACCGCCACCCACCATGCAAACTGCCAACTCCCCGGCGTTAAAAACATGCTTAATATGACGACGACGCCGTAGACCTGTTTTTCTCTCTATTCCTCAAGTTCTTACATCTATCAATTATTTTAATGACAAATTAAGTCCATTTTACCTATTCCGTGGTACAATAAAAATGTCCAAATTCTTGGATTCATAAAATGTAACACAAATAAAAACACATTCTTCAAATATTATTGCGTTATTTACGCCGTGTTTTTATGGCGAAAGAGGCCGGGCTGGCCATGGCAAGCGGTTAATCTCGCATAAAATGACAAGCCCAAGTCACGGCATTCCCAAAGAACGATCCCGATGGACACAGGAGGAATATGTAACGAATTAAAAAAATGTTATTAATAGATAGATCTGTGATTTTTATATCAACGCTTGCAATCAGCTTTTAGAACGGCAATTTGCCAATAAATAAATTTGAATGGAAATAGAAAAATTTGTTTATATACTTATTTACCATTTGATTTGACCCAACTTATACCTTTGACATGTTTGATATAAGTTGGGTCAAACGGTAAATTATGCTCTTTTTATTAAGTGTTTAATATAGACTTTTATGTTTCTTATGTTTCATGCGATGCCCTAGATTTCACATTAACTCGGTTAAAATTTAAAGAGGTATGTCAAGAATATCTATCTTATATATGCGCACAGCCCGGGTAATATTTTAGGATGGCCGCACCTAATCCCCGTAATTCGGCAACCAAATACCGCTAACGAGTAATTTTTCATTTACTCGGTGACATTTTCAGACGATTGATGATTCTGTTTACTGCGCTTTCTCTCTCGGATCTTGTCGTTTTGTTTATACATTCGGCGGTTATTGCTACACGTGCCCGCGTTGACGAGATGATGGAAAGCGCGACCCGTGACCGAGTGCCCTCTAAACACACTTTGACCATAAAAGCTTATGTAATAACACATTTTTCCCAGTTTTTTGTTTCCAATTTAAAAATGTCATCCATATATTTTGTAGCGTAATTAGGATTTTGGATGTGGGTATGATATTATTTCTTTAATCAGAGGAGCAGGCCTACCTAGGGCCACAAAAAGAACATTGTACAAAAATATCGAACACGAACAATTATTTAAAAACGCGAGGGTCAAATATGTTATACTTCTAAAACAGAGTGGAGTTAGCACTAGCGATACGATTTAAAGCGATACGCCCACATTTTAGAAAGAATTTTGAAAATATAATTAATTATTATTATGACTTTTATAAACCATTGCAAATTTACAAAAAATCTATTTAAAATCTAAATTGATAATTTAATGAAATATATTTAGATATTGGACGTGCTAATGATAACTTCTTATTATACATAAGCAATTCCAATATTAAAACCCACTACTTTTGTTTTGTATAAAAATCTATTTTGATTTAATTATTCAAATTAAAGTTGTCCATATTTCACCATTTGCACATAACATATGGCCCATGCAAAAGCATTTCTGCAAGTTTTTGGATCCGCCATTTTCAAAAGATGGTGGCCATTTAGAGTGAATCAGCGAGTGGCCCTCAAATAGCAATACAGCATGAACTTTAACACTTTCCACGCGGCTATTATTTCACAAAACAGATTTTCCAGAAACCTTTCACAATTTTATCTCAAAGTCTATCTCAATGATTCCTGACCCAATACTAGGCATGTTTGTACTCATTTCAATGGATTTCTCATGGTGATTCCAAAATGATAATGAAATTCAATAATGTTGACATTTATGAAACATTTTGTGAATTTTTGGAATGTCGTCTGCAGCTGCCTGCCGCGTGGAAAAGTGTTAACAGCTGACGTCAATGGTCTCATTTTCAAACATTAATTGAAACATTATTATGCTTTCGTTTTGCTTTGTAATTTGAACATGATTTTGTTTTAATATTGACATTAATTGTCTAAAAAAACTGCGGTTATTCGACAAAGCTAACGGTTGAGGACGCTCGTTGGGAAAATATGGCCGATGTGTCAGAATATATAAATTAGCTTATTAACACTTTCCAAGCAGCAGGCGTCTGCAGACGACATTCCAAAATTTCACAAAATGTTTCGAAAATGTCAAGATAAGTGGATTTCATCACCATATTTGTAATCACCATGAGAAATGCATTAAAATAAGTACAAACATGCCTAGTATTGGGTCAGTAATCCTTGAGAATATCTTTAGCTTATTAACACTTTCCAAGCAGCAGGCGTCTGCAGAAGACATTCCAAAATTTCACAAAATGTTTCAAAAATGTCAAGATTAGTGGATTTCATCACCATTTTTGGAATCCCCATGAGAAATGCATTAAAATAAGTACAAACATGCCTAGTATTGGGTCAGTAATCCTTGAGATAGACTTTGAGAATTACGAAAGGTTTCTGAAAAATCAGTTTTGTACATGGTAAAACTAAAAATAGCCGTGTGAAAAGTGTTAATTATGTACATATAAGTTCTCTATTTTTGAACTTGCTTATTTTAATATCTTCTCACAGTATCCTCAGTCATATATCACAATCCTATGATCACGCTACGTTTATTCTGTACAAGACTGTCAATTAAAAGGCGATTATTCAATATATCAAATCAGAAATATTATTTGAAAATAAACGACCATGGCGGCAAAACATTTGGCGGTAAATCTTTTATTAATAGTTGAGAGATATAGAGAGAGTTATAGATGCGTATGAATTATTGTGCACCAAGATGAAACGAGTTTGAAAAAGGTCAGTAAAAAGGGATGTACGATTTCATGGATTTGATAGTTTGCGGTATAACTATATTGAAAAAAAAGATTTACATATTTTTTCCCGTCTTTTATACTAAGTTTGACGTATCATTTTTCGGAACTACTTTCCTGGACTCAAATAACTTGACTGTATTTTCGGTTAAAAACAATCACAGAACTTTCCTAATCATAGTGGAAATCTGCTTCCGTTTTAGAATGTTTCAAATTAACTTTTTTTTTCTCAACATTTTGAAGTAATTAGAAAACGTAATGCTCTAACTTTCAAGATTCCATGTTACAAAAATGCAATTTGACCAAAAAATGTACATAATATGGCTATTGTGTAGGCCTATACTTTTCACGCGGCTATCTATTAGTTTTACCATACAAAACAGATTTTTTTTTCTTCAGAATCCTTTCCCAAATTTCAAAGTCTATCTCAACAATTACTATACCAATACCAGGCATGTTTGTACTTATTGTAATGCATTTCACGTAGTGATTCCAAATGTGGTGATGTAATTCAATAATTCTGACATTTTTGAAACATTTTGTGAAATTTCGGAACTGTCGTTTGCAGACGCCTGCCGCGTGGAAAGTGTTAAGACAAATGAGTTCATGTACCCCAACGACCGGATCTTATATCGAAAACCAGAATGACCGAGCAACGCATGATATGTTTCACGAAAGGAATGATATGTTATTTTGGAAGATGAAAAACATATCATTCTGATTTTCAGAAACTATTGAGGCCAACAAACTCCCGGTACAACAAACACAGCAGAAAATGCATATTTGCTTTATGTAAATAAACATATGCTCATTTCAAAATGGTTAGTTTCAACTTAATATTCAAACTGCTATTAATACCTACACTTACCAAGTAGAAGATGATATGCGATTTGGGGCTCGAGCGATATCCTGCTCGAGCGAAAACACGTAAGTTGTCGTACAACATAATATAGTTTACCGCCACATTTACAGGTACAGGTACAAGAAAGGGTAACCTGTATCTTCGAATTGCCAAAAAAACCACCACTTAATCCATCGCATCATCAAACTTATTTTGACCCTTCGGGGATCATCCGTCATTGGTCTGTCCGTCAGCGATGATGGTCCATTACCGGATTTTGTGAAAAACAATATTATTTTCCCACTATTGGTTATGATGAGGCTGTTAATTTGGTCAAAAACAACTTGGAACGAAGATATAATAGGTGATGGGAAAACGCCGAAGGGTAAATAGAGAATGTGGGCGTGGCAGCTCCAGATAATTTGTGATGTCTTTGCAAGAAACATGAAAATGATCGGGAAAATAAACGACATTAATAAGTGGACTGTTTTTCACTTGTAAAAATCTAAATGCCTTCATCAATTTTAATAAACAATGTGTCATTTTAAAGCTTAGCTTAAAGCTTTTAAATGCTGTCAAAACAGAAATGCTTTACTCAACTTGCTTGACTTCCCTTGCAAAGTACACCCTTTCTATGTGCTGCAGCCCGCATCACAATATAGAGCGTGGCAACAAATTGAGACTATAGTAGTTAAACCTCTCCCATCTGCAATTTTCATACCAATGTTGACGTTCGCCTTTTACAGAAGACTCTTCCGCCAATGCATGTGTTCACCACCGATTATGACTCTAGTAGGCTATAGTAACTGAAGCCTATAATATAAGCTTGGAGAATGGGTCTTGTCATTGGTAATTTTTAATTTGTACTTGCTATTGTGATTATTGGTTTTTTGTGTGCATTTATGTCTTGTTAAAAGAGAAGAAAAATAAAACATATCGCTAACACCAGGGGCGAGAATTTATTTTATTTTAAAGATGACACTGCGTGGGGAAATACACCTGATTTTTTTAAAAATCGAACATATTCCAAATTTTGCCTATCTATAAAAACGTAATAATTGTATACTAAATTTGGCGCTTAAAAGTAGCTTACTATTTAAGGATGATGGTCTTAAGTTCAAATTCAACTCTTTATCATCAGATATCCATTGATAAAGATTAGAGGCAGTAAATCAACCAAAGTAATGTTTGAAGTAATAAAGTAACAGTTAAGTACAGTTTTGTTGCACATTTCAAAGGAGGTCATCATTGTAGCCATGCGCAACGGACTACAAAGGGGATTCGCACCCGGCCTATTCTACATTCAATTTAATCGGGTATGACGTCCAGTTCATTGCATGAACCGTGTTACCAAATGGGCCTACAAATCATGAAGCAAGTGTGTCTTCTTTCTGAAAATCTTAATCGCAGAATCCGTTGTATGGATAACCTCTATGGACTCAACCTATAAAACAGAAAATGGTATTATTAGTCCAGGAGCCGGGAAGGTTTATTCAGAAGGTACAAAGGTTTGATAATCTGATTAGTTTAGTTGGGTGCCAAGATTCAATATTTTGTTTTGCTGCCGTGTCGCATCATGTACGGAGGGCTGCTATCAAAGGTCAAAGGTCATATAGGGTCAAAATGCTCTGATTGTGTTGTAATGCATATCAAACTCTTCCTGAGATCATAAGGAGCACAACATTCAATGGTTGTATTTCCACCCGATGCTTAGTTTCCGAGATGCGGTGCAAAATAGGTCAAAGGTCAATTTTTTTCTCAAATTCTTTATGTAGGGGTCAATTCCTCAAAATGCTCCGATTTGAATTTAAAAAGGTCTCAAACTGTTCAGATAGATACCACGAGCCATAAAAAGAATAGTTTGCCATATATAATTAAAGCATCTATTACTGTCATTAGGTCAAAGGTCAGGAAGCTACACCACTAATGTGTGTTAATCTTTGACCTAATGAAACCAATAGATGCTCAAAATTGACGCCTAAAACATGCTAAGGGGTATGGGATCAGGACCATTTTGGGGTCGAGTGGCCTTTTTATCCATCCTATCCACGCCAACGATGATGCAAAAACACAGTTATTTCGATATCTTTAATATTATTTAAAAATTTATGAAGGAATATACGGCATAGATAACGTAATATCATGCATCCTCGAGATAAAAATAAACGAGGGGAAAAGAATTTGGAAAAAAGTTTGAGAAATAGTTTCCGGTCTGTTGTTGCAGGATTTGTCGCGTCCGTATCGAATGTTTTGAGACCTCGTCAGCCATAACATTGGCCCGATGATGGACGCGGGATTTACAGCTTTCTGTTGTGTTTTGGAATCCCTGAGATTTGCCCTTGGACTTAACAAGTTGATGTGTGATTTTCCTCTCTTTTTTTTGTAAAGCAAAAAAGAAGGGGTAAAAGATGGATAAACAAGGATGTGAGACAGGAATACTGTCAACGAGCATTTGGTTTGCTGGAGTGTTAAGGAGCATCTTGAAGGAGCTATTGACAAATGCGTGGTGGGATTGATAAGAAACTGTCATGCATTCTTTGGTTTTCAATGGAGTGCATTAGGCCATAGGCCAATATTATGTAATTGAATCTCATTTTAGTTTTTGAGATGATAAGAATTATTTTCAAAACAAGTTAACTTAAGTTAACTTCACACTTAAAAACAGGTAGTTAAAAATGACCCCTTTTCAGGGTCAACTATTCACCGACTGAAAAAATGGTTAAATAGGACTCTTTTTCTAGTCGTTTTTACTCTTTTTCTGTCATTTTCTGGGCCATTTGACACAAAAAAGGTGTACAAAATGACTGGTAAGGTGTCATATTTAACCATTTTTCAGTCGGTGCATAGTTGACCCCCAAAAGGGGTCATTTTTAACTACCTATTTTTAAGTGGTTAGGCTGAGACTAATATAGGCCTAACTTTAATTAATACACTTAGGACACTAGTAGGTCTATTCAAATTGGGTTAGCTACATAAGTGACTCCATTTGAAATCTACATTCCCTGTGCACAATATTGAAGTTATGTCTTCTACAGAGGGCGTATGGATTTCAATTGGAATATTGCAATAAGTTACCACGAATATGCATTCAGTTCAGTTGTTGATGATATGTAAAGAGCCGCTGTTTAGGGACGCACCATTAGATACTCGGGGGGGGGGGGGGGGGGGGGCATGGAAGTTTAAAAAAAAAAAAACTTTGCCCACTATCCAGGAAAAAAAAAAAAAACTTTGCCCACCAACCAGGAGAAAGAAAAAAAAATGACCCACTGCTGAGTAAAAAAAAAAAAAAGATGACTCACCCAAAAGGCCCAACTCAATGTAAAGAAAACCATTAAAACCTAAAAAAAAAAAATTCCGCCTACTTCGGTGGCGAAAAAAAAAAAAATCCGCCCGACCCCAACTTCCATGCCCCCCCCCCCCTGAAAATCAAATGGTGCGTCCCTTATCTGTTGCCGGGTTTTCTGATGACGTCATCCGGAAATGATGACGCCCTCTGGAGTACAAGAATAGATTCCCCTTTTTGATTTAAAGAAAAACAAATTGTGTCAAAGGCAGAGGAGTATTTTAGGTGTTTTTTTCGACCTGGTTTAATGAACTAAAATTAGCAGACTATTTAGTCAGATATTCCAATGGGGCCATCATTAGGCCTACTTTGTTTTTATTTTGTACAATTTAATGGTAGCAATATAAAAACCTGTCGCCAGTAATTTTGTCAAGTGGTGTGTCTACTTTTAATATTAACGGATATCCGCCAAAAATATGCCCCGGCCTACTTCTAGCGGTCAAAATATAGGCCTATGATTCGATGACGGATCGAGAAGACAGTTGACAGTTGTAGACAGCCCTGCTCTATTTAAATTAAATTAATTGTATTGTAACCTATATTATGGTAATATTGGTTTTGACCAAACTTGGCCAAATATCGTCCATAAAGATTCCAATGCATATCATCATCACCATTCAGACATTCGAATGAATGTCATACTCAGTCATAGATGCAGGCAGCAGTATAAAGGGACGCACTATTATTTCAAGGGGGTGGGTACTGGGTAGGAAGGTTTTTGGAGAAAAAAACTTCACCCACTATGCAGAAAAAAAGTCCTAGGTTTTCGTCCCTTATCTGGGGATAAGGCTGTAAACTCGATATAAGAGCCTTATATTGGGGGTTATGCTTATCTGGGGTTGTATGCCTTATCTGAGGATAAGGGTCGTTAGGGATAAGACTACGTTATCCTAAGTTATGAGCCTTATCCCTAGTTAACGCTCATCTAGTGATAAAATAGGGATAAGGCCTGCCTTATCGAAGGTTTACGCCCCTTATATACACAGTTCAACAAAAATAAGTTCCCCTTTAGATTATGCCTGATATTTTTAAAATGAGTTACTCCATCGAAACGATTTTTGGCACACATTAATGTACGTGTGCACAGCAACACTAGAACGGAGCTATAACTGCGCATGTGTTGTAATGCTTGAATGAGCACACATTGAATGGAGGAATACCTTAATTCAAAAGTTGCTAAATAATGTATTGAAGGAGGATGGTTAAGCAGCTTGAACCAGGGTCTTAAACCAAGGTCTTAGCGTGAACACTGCATTCCACCTTTTGAAATGAGGTATTCCTCCAGTCAATGTGTGCTCATTCAAGCAGTACAACAACTGTGCGGTGTTCAAGCAAAAAGACCCTGGTTGAAGGCTGGTTCAAGCTGCTTATCGATCCTCCTTAATTTCTTTTCAATACATCATTTAGCAACTTTTGAATTGAGGTATTCCTCCATTCAATGTGTGCTCATACGAACATTACAACACCTGCGTAGTTATAACCCCGTTCTACTGTTGCTGTGCACACATACATTAATGTACATTAATGTGTGCCAAAAATCGTTTCGATGGAGTAACTCATTTTAAAAATATCAGGCATAATCTAAAGGGGAACTTATTTTGGTTGAACTGTGTATATGTTATATGAGGTTAAGGTGGAAATGATACACTTACCACTTTTCCATAACCGCGTACCTCTTAAAAATATCAAAGATTGCTTTGATGGAAATATTGAACTAAAATTACCACCACAATTGGAACAGTTGAAATGTTAATAAAATGTGTCACTTTGGACTTTGCAGATTGGGTTGTTTCATCGTCAATTTTAACAAATCTGAATTTTATGATTAAAATACCTTTTATTAAATCTGGTCATAAAACGTAAATGCATATAAAGATGGAGCAATTTTATTTTTATTTTAACTTAAGTATTTTTCCAAGTTTTTTTTTCTTCATTTAGGATATTAGAATTTAGATCAATTAGGTCTACAAGTACGAATGTGAAGATTGAACAACAGTTTCAATACTTTGTGGTGAATTTAAAGAGAGTAGAGATTCTAACCATTGGAAAATGTCCAAAAGATTCGTGAAAAATGTATATCGCCTTATAAATCAATTAATAAATCAAGACCTTCTTTTGCGGTCACGTTCATCAAATTGAGATATATAAGGTTATGGTTATACTCAATTATTTTGGGAATAACGATATGACCATAATGACTAATTATGACCATTAAATGACTAATTATGGACCTGACATTCCATAAGTCATCGAACTGTTTCGTCCATTAAACTATCTTCATAAGACGAAACCAGGTTCTTGAGCCTAGTGTTGTTATATCTTCGTTGCCATAGGGCGTAGAGGTCGTACTGTTTATTGATTCCTTATCTGAACCATATTATATTATCGAAAGATAAGATGCCACTTCCTATATACTTGTATATTATTTTCAAGAGGTGTTACAAAAAGTAAATTTTCTAGCTAGCCCTATAAAGCGACTGAATTTTCAACTTTACATAGGCCTATTCCGTTCATGATATGTGTTATATTTGTGATCACCAAGTACAAAATATTGCGTAGGATAACAACAAAAAGTTACAACAAATGATTCATCTAAATTTGAACAACTTGTATGGCGCCCTCATTTATTATTAAAATTGAAGAAAACATGTTGACAGAACATGTACGATGTACGACTAAAATCACCTAAAATAAATCCAAAATAATCCAAAATCAAATGAATTTTGTTTGCGCAGTGGAATTAAATAATAGTACACC
The DNA here is from genome assembly GCA_035610835.1 of Ophiura sarsii. Taxonomy (NCBI): domain Eukaryota; kingdom Metazoa; phylum Echinodermata; class Ophiuroidea; order Amphilepidida; family Ophiuridae; genus Ophiura; species Ophiura sarsii. The sequence goes on along the minus strand of CM069444.1, from coordinate 30,320,942 downwards.
CCTACATCATACATACAAATGAGCATTTATAAAGCGCCTTTACATCAAGATCAAAGCGCGTGAGAAAAGCAAACCCAAGGAAACAAAAAGATATTGAACAAACAAATTGCATAAAGTACAATATGATACAAGTATTAACACAACATTTGGATACAAATATGTTTTGACAGATTTCTTGAACATGTGTAAGAGTCATGCTTTCTTGTGAGAGCAGGAAAGGGTGATTCCATATTGCTGGAGCGACATACCTAGGTGAAAGTCCGATTGCTGGCTGATTTAAGAGTTCTGATGGTTGAATGCTGAGTTTAGTTGTGTAGTATCCAAAGCCGATCGCAGGTTGGCACGTCGTGGTTTGTACAGAGAAAGGCAAGATGATAGGTAGCCCGGTGCTACGCCTGAGAGGCACTTAAACACAGTTACTATAAGATCTTGAAAGTCACTAAGATCTTGATAGTCCTAAAACAAGGAGTCCCACCCCAATTGTTTTAATAAACACCTAGCACATAAAGTCCCTGACCAGGTGCTTTAAGGTTGGCTAATTCAAAATATATAATCGGTACCAAAAATCTGAGATATACAATAAATGAACAAATTTCTTCTCCGCAGTTTGATACCTCATTCAACAAAATCGAATGGATACTTTTAAAGTTATGGCGATTTCAATGACCGCGCATAACAACACCAAAGTTGCACTATAGGTATAGGAAATCATTGATTTGTGTGACAGTTATGAGTAATCACATACAATTCAATGAATACCTAGTGCAACTTTGCTGTTATTATGCGCGGTCATTGAAATCGCCATAACTTTAAAAGTATCCATTCGATTTTGTTGAATGAGGTATCAAACTGCGGAGAAGAAATTTGCTCATTTAATGCATATCTCAGATTTTTGGTACCGATTATATATTTTGAATTAGCCAACCTCAAAGCACCTGGTCAGGGACTTTATGTGCTAGGTGTAAATACTACATGTAGGCCTATACACAGATGGAGATGATGAAGAAAAGCTAGTCGTTCCCAATATTGGGACTAAGGGTGAAATTAAGGCTCCGAAGAAGACTACATTGGTATCTACCAATGTATTATTATTCTTGGTCTTCAGCAAAGACTTTCATCGGGAGTGGAATCATGGTGTGTTTTTCATAGCACCATGCATGGTAGGATAGGACCATTGGATAGTGCAATATTCAACTGGACCTAAAACAAATCACGAAATCTAACAAATCGTAATCAGGAGATTCATACAAGTATACACTATTTATGCTTGGATCAATATCGCGCCGGGGTTTTCCCATGCACCACCAACCTTCCGTCATCGCGTATCGGGAAAACTTCAGAACTCGGTCAAATCTGATGTTAAATTTTTATTTGTAAATTGTTCTTGGAATTTTAGTTGGTAGACGTAGACATGAGTCTAAAATAGGCCTACGGTTTGAGTGTTTCAACACAGGAAGCCTAGTTGTACCGAAATGTCAATCCCACAATGCAATGAGCGTAGCTTCAACAAAGTCAATGAATTAATTAAACTATTGCCCGTTACCATTGTAGGCCTAATGCAAAAATGCTCGTTGCATTGTGGGATTGAAATATTGGTACAGCTAGGCTTCCGGTGCTCCTATTATCTGTATTCATATTTCCCTCCTATAGAAGTTTTCAGGGGTGTAAATAGCCTATATTGGTCATGTTGGTCCTGGGTAACAGCGCTGGGAATATCCCCGATTGCGGGGGTATCCCCGATTTCATGTGATAGATGTCCCCGATTCACACTTTTTTACAATCGTAGATCTTCTTCTGTGGTAAACATTGTGGTTGACGATGTTGGAAGCATTCATGGATGAAGCCAAAAATATCATTCGTTGAGACTTCACGAGATTCTGTTTTACAATAGTCATTGAAACATGTTTACACAGAGCCATGGAACCATAAAGTCCCCGAACTGATTCGTTCCAATCCATTGTAATCAATGTTCAAAGCCAGATTCAAGGCCAAGGCCCTGGAGACTAATCCTTACAGTATGCCCTTTACATGCAACCTTAAGTTTACCCTTAGACTACATTGTTTTCTTAGTGCCTTTCTAAACTGAGTATTTCCCAACTTCACCATTTTGCACATGGCTTTTCCCGATGTTCCTCGATACGCGACCTGGAGAAAAATGATAGAGGGACTGGAGGATCCACTCTACGCCCGTACGTAACCGATGATCCCTCGGGATGAACCAATTTTCACAGCCGCTACCGCGTGAAAAGATCGTCACCGTTCGCATGCCCTTTTATTACGCATCTATACCCCGTCCCGCGATGCCGATTGCGACGAGGTACGTGTCAAATGCGTGTCAACGGTTCCATCGCTCAGCGTCTCACTAGTCCCTCAACTCCGAGCTCAATTATCAGCTGCGGGGGCTACCCGTGTCAAGTTTTCACGGGCATTTCCCCGTAGGTTCTTGTAGCCATGCCATGGCCGACAGACTCGCTCGTCCCAGCGAATCGTGTTCTTAGGGAAAAGAAATGAAGTAAGATGGAACTCAATAGGACCCATTAATACATGTTTGCCATACCTGGCTTACGGGAAGGAATGCATAGTGAAATGTGCGTGGCGGATAGCCCCCTTGGCATAGGGATCATTGGAGGGACTTAGTTCGATGATGTATATAGATGTGACGGGACGAGTGTCATTTATCCACGATATGCTTGGTGCTATGCCTAAAAGTCATGTATTTCAACATACGATGCCTACCATTGTAAAGTTTGACAGGTTTTAAAGCTAATTAATAGGTCTAAATCTTGTCCTACAAGAAGAACCCATTACACCTACCTCTATCAAAGCTCAACCCTAACCTTACACAACCCAACTACAACCATAACTCCAACACACAACCAAACAACATCAAACATCAATACCATCAACAAGAACAACATTTAATACATGTAGCTAAAAGCATGTAGGCTCTACGACCTAAGCATCTAAGACCAACAATGTAAAAGCTTCCATCTAACATTTAACATTTAACATCTAACATCTAGGCCTAACTTCTAACATCTAACTAATCCTAAACAACTAACATCTAACTAATCCTAAACAACTAACATCTAACATCTCACATCTCACATCTAACATCTAACATCTAACATCTAACATCTAACATATACATCTAACATCTAACATCTAACATCTAACATCTAACATCTAACATCTAACATCTAACATCTAACATCTAACATCTAACATCTAACATCTAACATATCTAACATCTAACATCTAACATATACATCTAACATCTAACATCTAACATCTAACATCTAACATCTAACATCTAACATCTAACATATCTAACATCTAACATCTAACATCTAACATCTTACATATATATCTAACAATCTAACATCTAACATCTAACATCTAACATCTAACATATATATCTAACATCTAACATCTAACATCTAACATCTAACATCTAACATCTAACATCTAACATCCAACATCCAACATCTATCATCTAACATCTAACATCTAACATATACATCTAACATCTAACATCTAACATCTAACATCTAACATCTAACATCTAACATCTAACATCTAACATCTAACATCTAACATCTAACATCTAACATCTAACATCTAACATCTAACGTCCAACGTCTAACGTCTATCATCTAACATCATTCCACCAGGTTGGGACACAGTGTGTGACATGTTTATGTAACTTCAAAAGTACCAATGCTTTTGATTCAGTTATTTTATGTAACATTCACCTTTGGGTGTGCAAGTATTTGACAAAGTTTGAAGTCGTTCAATTGTGTCCTAAGAAAAATATGATAGAAAATGTATCACTTTGGCGTAACATTGACACGGCGTCAATGTTACGTCAACATTTCACTTTTTCACATTTTGTTCACACTTACATTACGTATTATTCAAAATCATTTTGTATACTAATTACAAGGCATGCAATGTACCAACACAAAGTTTAATTATGGTAGTCAGTGTTGTCAGTGGCTAAATAAAGCAGGAATCACAGATTTTGTAGATTGACACGGTGTCAATGTTACGTCAGCACTTCTAAAAATAGACTCTCACATTTTCTGTTCTTTCTGCTAGATCAGGGCATTTACTACCATAACAAAAGGTTTTTTCTTGTTGCAGTTTGCGTCTTTTAATAAGTACATATCTTGAGTTTGCATTGTTAGTTATCTATGTATTGAGAATGGCCAAAAAATCAATGTAAATATAGGTGTGACATGAAAATTTACATTTAATTTTTTGACATTTACAATACAAAAATAAGTAATCATGCAAACTCAATATAATGCACCTATTAACAGACACAAACTGCAACAAGAGAAACATTTGTTATGGTAGTAAATGTCCTAATCTAGCAGAAAGAACAGAAAATGTAAAAGTATATTTTTAAAAGTGCATGCTGACGTAACATTGACACCGTGTCAATCTACACAATCTGTGATTCTTGCTTTATTTTAGCCACTGACATAATTAAACTTTGTTTTGGTACATTGCATGCCTTGTAATTAGTATACAAAATGATTTTGAATAATTCGTAATGTAAGTGTGAACAAAATGTGAATAAGTGAAATGCTGACGTAACATTTACACCGTGTCAATGTTACGCCAAAGTGATACATTTTCTATCATATTTTTCTTAGGACACAATTGAACGACTTCAAACTTTGTCAAATACTTGCACACCCAAAGGTGAATGTTACATAAAATAACTGAATCAAAAGCATTGGTACTTTTGATGATACATAAGCATATCCATCTAACGTGGATACTATATAAAATTTAGTACATATATGCTACCAGTAGTGATTTGTCCCAGTATTGAACGATACTGGTACATAATTGTGTTCCAGTATCGTCCGATACAGGTACATTTTATAGGTGCCAGTATCGGCCGACTGTGTTCCAGTATTGGACGATACTAGTACAGGCCAGAATCTGGAATCTAAAGTACACTGTGTCCAAAAAATATTGCCCCCCACCCCCCCCCCCTCCCCCCACCCTAAAAAAACCAAATTATGATGCGGGTTGCCGCCACTGTTTGTATTCAACTTAGCACTAGATTCGCGCCTATGCAGTAGCCCGAAACTGTGACCCTCTGACATATCTGAACCTTCGTACAGTAGAGGCCCTGCCATAGTCGTTGGGGGGGGGGGGGGGGGGGGGGGGGAGGGGGGGGGGGGGGGGGGCACTAGTAAACCCGACATCCCAACGTGTTCATCTTAACGCAGGCATTAAGAAGGGGCCAGATTTATTTTGCCGTCAGGCAACAAACTCGTGGGCATATTCCCATGATCTCTTGTAATAATTATGAACTGACAGTGACAGCTGTTCATGAAACTGACCATTCTCCAGCCGGTCACTGGTTATGCAGAATTTATATATTGTTGAGTACCACCAGCCTTGTATGGGGGGGGGGGGGGGGGGGGGGGGGTCACTGAATGTTAATTTGAGGGCCCATGAGGGCAATCAATCATATAGTCAGGTTATTCTAGTGCTGCTCCCTTCGTTCACATCTCACTACATTCGCCTCACATCATTCAACTAGTGCTACCAACAACAATTCTACTAGTAAACCGTACCTCCATGCCCCACCCCTAGTATGAACATGATGAACCTTAAATGCGACTGGAGGAAAAGAGAAAGTGGGAGACACACCATCTAGCCACATCGCGGACAGTAAAAATCGCTCACGATGTGAAGTGAAAGAAGAGCTGGCACCAGTGGGTGTTTTAGAGTTCTGACAAGAGATTCTAGGCAACATTAGCGTCAATCTCGATTACTTAGAATAATAAAATCTGGCTCTGTCATGGCTCCATACTCTAGATAACCTTTGACCCTTTGGGCAGCACCTCGGGGACTCGACACGTACAACCCACTTGGCTACCGTGTTTGCGTTATGATTTGAGGTGTACAAAATATGATATTACAAATTATTTTGTGTTTGGTAACAAAGCATTAACCCTTTCTGTTCAGAGATGTTGGTTAAAAAAATATCAAAATATTTGGATTTCGTCTATGACTAAAAATAATTTGGTTCCCGAAATGGAGAAAAAAATCATTATATAAACCTCGGGTGACTTACGACATGTTCTATGTTAAATGTTCAAATGATTGGTATAGGGCCTAATATCCATTTATAAACATGTTTAATGTTAACAAGAAATTATAAGTGGAGCTTTGAAGAAAAGTTTAAGGGGCATGGAGAGATTGGGGAGAAAAATGAAATTTAGAAGAAAAAAAGAAATGTTTCAATATAGATAATGTACGTAGGAACCCTGAAACGTAATAATTTATGGGAAAAGGGTTGAAGTGATGGCGCTAGATAGAAATTCGGTGCCGAATTCTGCCGATAAATTCGATGTGATTTACATCGAAATTTTCAAAATTGTGAAATATACCATAATTGACTGCGAATTAAGGTAAATAGTTTCAGATGGTAGTTGGTATATATACCTAAAGTATTACTTTGGTGCAAAAAAACCCAATTGTCCATGAACATTGAGGGCGTCCTCCCATACGTTTAAGAAAACTAATCTTGGAAAAGAGTGGGTTATTCTTCACTCTCCTATATAGCTATAAAAGGGCTGCTATTTAAAAATATTAATAATAACAGAGAGGTAACATACATGTATCTATATAACAATGAAATCCTTGGAAATGTGTTGGCTTCCAAGTATTAAACATCAACATCAAATATTACAGAATAAAAAAAGAGTTAATTAACATTGATAAATCGCAACATTACGAATATTTGATCATAAAACTTTGCTTATGAACATGTTGCTCATTTTCTTTTTAAAAGGTGCAACTTCTTACGCATCTTACTTTAATAACATAATATTAGACGTTCGTTATCAATAATAGACGTCAGTCTTTAATAAGTCTGTCATAAACAATCCTGGGTACCTCAAAAAGTACTTATAGGCTTTAATCGGAAATTGGGCAACCTGCGCTTGATTATCCAGTGTGCTTCTGAACTGATTTTCCGGTAATATACAATTGCAACATGCTTTGATACCGGTGTTGTTTGCTCAAATATATTTTTGCTTCCCTTTGAACGACCGGTCATTATCCTGACATTATGTTTTAAATAGACATACCGTATATATAAATTGGCAGTCAGGCATAATATGATAAATGTTACAACTATGTCATATAATTTTAATTTATGCTGATTTAAAAATGATGATTCTATGACCGGACGATATTTCAAATACTTTTAGTAGTAGGGTCGGTCAAAATTGAAGGACGAAAATAATCAAATGTTCAGATTTTTTCCCCAATCTACTAAATGATTTTAGTAAAAAAATAATTTGTCAAATTAAAATTTTAAAAAAAGAATTTAGTGAAATTTAATACCAAAATTGGATTCTCCGACTCATTTTCTTTCCAAAAATGTGATTTTGGAGGTAAACAAATTACATTTTTGGCACTTTTTGGTCAACATTTTAAAAACTAAACATTTTTATGTCAAAACAACAAATTAATTCCTAGGGAAGTGTCTTTAGATGATTTTGGAGCAATTTCAGCATTTGTTTCCAAAAACTGAATTTGCTACGTTTGCAGCAACTTTTGAGCCAAAAAAGGGAGTCAAAGCTTTTGTACTTTATGGGTTGAAATCATATGTGACAGGCTCACAGACTATAAAGAGTTCCTATAAGGGACGCACGGAAGTTGGGGTCGGGCTGAGAAAAAAAATTTCGTCACCGATTTTTTTAATTTTTTTTTTTTGCCGTGCCCCCCCCCCCCCTCCCCGCCCCCCCCCCCCCCCCCCCCCTGAGTATCTAATGGTGCGTCCCTAATTATACAAAAGTAGGCCTACATGGACTGAACTTGGTATGCAAGCAAAGCAACAAAACAAATTAGTTACAATGAAAGAAAATTCGTCAAAATGACTTTTATGACATAATTATTAGTCTGGGAGCCTCACACATGATTTCAACCCATAAGGCCAAGTAACAAAATAAACATGGATACTCGTCCGGACTTTTTAAAAAGTTGGTGAGGGAGGCCCTTATTATTTGTTATTTTCCATTTTTTTGTTATTTGTTTGCAAGATTGGCGCCATGTCTAAGATGGCCGCCATAACATATTTAGAGATGGTTTTATGGTGCTGTTTAAGTTTATTAAGGTGCAATGTAGATCAACTAAATGATTAATACATCATACTGTCCCCTTGTATATAAATTTGCTAATGTCACAAAAAAATAATTCGCAGCTTAAATGACAAATGAATAGTATTATGATTGTTTGATTGCACCAACTATAAAATCGTAACTATAAAAATATAGGCCTATACCCGAAATGTAAAAAAGAAAAGTTTTAATTTTATTTTTACGTTTCTTCATTTTCAAAAGTCCAGAACAGGACCTTAATCATGTTAATAGATTACCTGCATTTGACCCTAAATATCATGATTAACCCACATAATACCCCTCGACCCACACCAATAGGGATGGTAGCTCATTTTTATCAAAAGTATGATTTTTAGGACTGTTTCTGTATAAAAATAAAATTTATTTCAAAAGTAACATATTAATTCAGTATATTGAGTGTACATTTTATTTATTAAATATGTCAATAGAAGTGTTGCCTGTGAGGCTGTGACATGATATTAAAAATGTTTATAAATATTTGAAGTTTATTTTGATAATTTGAAATTATTTTTACATTTTTAGTTTTAAAAAATTACTGTTTCAGTTCGTATGCAGGTGATTTTGTAATAAAAGGTGGTTTAAGTATGCATGATTGCTATAATAACACATGAGATTTGGATGCATTGCAATAGCGTTAATGTACAGGTTTAACATCTTTTCTTACCAGATCACCTGCATGTGAACTAAAATCGTAATTTTTTCTGACTTAAAATGTTAACATTTATTTTGATTTTAATATCATGTAACAGGCAACACTTATCTTGCCATATTTAATGATAATTTACTGGATTTAGGCATTTTTCAACTGTTAAAATCGTTTCAAATTATATTTTTCTGCTGTTGAAAGAAAAATGAAAATATCTCTTAATGATTTGAGAGGCACTAGGCAACATAGGTCAACGGTCAACATTTTCCCTCAAATTCTACACAGAAAGAAAAAAAAGTGAGTCATCATCGAAAAATGAGTCATTTTGTCCGTGTAGTGACACACTATGGCTCAAAATGAGTCATTTTGTCCGTGTAGTGACTCATTTTACGATAATGACTCACTTATTTTTTTCTGTGTATGTACAGGGTCACATTTTGAAAATGCTTCGATTTCAATGAGAATGGTATCAAATTGTTCGGATGGATACAAAAAGCCCAGAATAGTTTACCATACTAAATATCTACAAGTTATGCTTCTATTAGTTTCATTTAATAGGTCAAAGATCAGCTCACATTTGCTGTATTGGTTTCTGACCTATCACGAATGATCTGAACGCTGACCTAGCAAATAACAATTTTTGAGACCATTTTCTTTAAAATCGGAGCAATTTGACTTTTGAGAAGGTGACCTCTGTACAAAGAATTTGAGGAAAATGTTGACCTTTGATCTATTTTGCCCTATACCTTGGAAACTAAAAATGTCAACAGCTTTGTTTCGGACACTCTGTATCCAAGAGCATACGCAGTCTTCTCGTAACGCAACATAACCCTTGTAAATCACTGGCGACAAGTGGTAGTTGAGATTTGAACGACAGCGACCACCTAGTCGCGATGAGCTCGTTAAATGTTAAAAAAAAGTATCGGGTCTTTAATTCAAGGTTTGAAACACGGTAGGACATTAAATACAAAATCGACACCTTTGCTATCTTTCCTTCGCCTGATTAAGACGCGGTCTGCAGTATGTTATATAGGGTACGCATACATAAAGCACATGAAAACATACGAAAGATAACATGAACTACCTCGTGAGCATCTGTGTGGTCCGACCTTTACGCGCTTAGAATAACTGATCTCATAACTTGATTTCAACTTTGTTCATGGTCGTAATAATGTATACCAAAATGTATACTGTTTTTTCGAGTGAAAGTGTAGTGGTAATGTCAACATTATTTTAACTTTGCAACAGTAGTTCATGAAAATGTGTAAATATTCGGCGGTGGCCTAATTATACGCGCCCCTGGTGCAATTAGTGAACGCAAGAAACGGTAACAATTGTGTCAAAACGCAAAAAAGGCAGTGTGTAGCCCTATGTAACAAACGATGATATTACTGCTTTATTTTTAAAAGCATCTTTTTTATTTACATTTGGCAATAAATAAATGCGTAGATTTAAGGGCGAATTAACAGTGGTGGAAACACAAACTACCAAAATACGGTATTGATGCCTGATTTCATTCTGGATACTGAGAAAATGTTTCTCAAAAATGTTTACTCCTAGAATGGTATGTTGTCTCTTATTTTTATCGTTGGTTTTGGTTTATATCGACTACGGTTATGTAAGAGATTTAAAGGCTTCAAAACATTGTTAAAAGGTCGCGTAGAGTAACATTCCACAAATAAGATAAAACTGTCATTCACGAGAGAAAAAAATAGTCAAAAACATGTTGAAACCTCGGAACCACCAGCCAGAAAACCTACAGCGATACCACCATTTCGTCATGATTTAGTAGTGATTGTGGCCAATAAAATGTGTGTGTGTCAAATTGTGGCGTATGCTTTTATTATACAGTGACATCGCTAGTTAAAAGGTGTGAATTTGCCACTGAGCTCCGCAGCGGGTAGTAAAGGAGTCATTTGATTTACGCTGATGGCCCTTACGGCTATCGTATTACACAGGGGACACATCACTCTAGTGCACCCTGGTTGTTTTGCTCTAGTGTTAATGTCACCCTTGTGGGTGTAACAGCGTGATATGTAGCAAAATCAACTTGATTGGCAGTTGTGTAAAAGAAGTTTTGTGGGTTGGCAATGGGCTTGACCAAGGGGAAATTAAGCGTCATGTTTTAATTTACAAAATTCTTCAACTGGTACTAAAAGTTAGTTGTTGTTTTTTGTTAGTAGATTATAACACTTTTTGATGAGGTACTGTGGTTAGAGGATGGTTTACTACTGGATTAATCATAGTTCTATAAGTTATAACATGCACCTTTTACATATGATATAAATTTGAAGTGAATGAATGGGCCAACGAATATTAATCGTTTAATGTCAGCCTGTTGCAGATCAAACAGCAGCGTAACAACCCAATGACAAATTGCCTTTTTTCTACCATCAAGTTCAAAAGTGTGACGGCAATATTGGACATGCGCATGCGTGGTCACAACTGTCTTTAGACTTTATGGACCCTATTTTTGAACTGGGTATGTAACCTTCTAAAGTAAGCTTTAGTACTAGTGTGAGTGCGACCCAAGCCATCGATCAAACTGCACCAGATGAATTAAATGACGAGAGAGATCTTCAGTTCAACGTGGGGGGCAAACTGATTCCCTACCCGAAAGGCAAGATACCGAACTATAAGAACGCATTAACTTTGCTGGTTCATTGCCTAATTGCTAATAGAGGCCGGGATACGCAAAACATCGTCCATCGGCGAGTCACCAAGGCATAAGTAAAAGTCAATTGGTGGAAGTCTGTGCGCTTATCATTCGCTCTAATCAAGCAGTTGACGAACGTTGTGTTGTTGTTGCTCCTTCTGTAAGGCAACTATTTACAGCTTTATAGGGGCCTACCCAACTACTGGAGTTGCCAGTTCATTTTTGGTTTTCGTTCTCATACTAGAGTGTACATCCATCCTACACCACGTGTGTTTCGTGCCCAGGGTATTTTCCACTCATCGTGACCGAGACGACACTAAGCACATCCCTCCCGTCGTGCCATCCATATAGCCCAAGTCCATCTCACGCGTGTGTAGCCAAGTTTTTTTCACAACATAATCTCTCTGGAACCTTTTCTCTTTACTTGACGAATTCTGCAGATAACTTTTACACGGTAAAGAAAAGTTCAGTGTTTATAACGACGGTTGTAAAATCAACATTTGCCAAATGACCAATTTAGAAATCATGGCGGCGGCGTCCGGCGTTCAACCTACCCCACCGGTACATCATTCTCAACACATCCCGCCGCAACCGGCCCAGCCCTCGCCGCCGTTACCGCCAGACCCAGTGGTGTCCCATCATAAGGACATGACTACATTAGTGGTGGACACGCAACTGGAACATTCACCGGAGCAGCCGAGCAACGGCGACAAATCGATCAAGAAATCCGGAGCTGGAATCCGACGACACGAGAAACCTCCATATTCTTACATCGCCCTGATTGTTATGGCGATCCAAAGTTCACCGACCAAACGTCTTACACTCAGCGAGATCTATCAGTTCCTCATGCAAAGATTCCCATTCTTTCGAGGCCCGTATCAAGGATGGAAAAACTCGGTGCGACACAATTTGTCGCTGAACGAATGTTTCATCAAGTTGCCGAAAGGTCTTGGAAGGCCAGGAAAGGGACACTATTGGACTATTGATCCAGCGAGCGAGTTCATGTTCGAGGAAGGCTCATTTCGTCGCCGTCCGCGTGGATTCCGGCGCAAATGTCAGGCGCTTCGTCCTCCTTACTCCATGATGAATATGAACAACATGGGTGCCCCTCCATCGATGATGGGAGGCTCACACTTGGACATGTTCGGCCAGAACCCGCCTCACCAGCAAGGCTTATCGCAGATGTCGTGCGGTATGAACAACATGAACACTGCTGGTGTAGTAGACAATAACATGAACATGGGTATGTTAGGATCTCCCATCTCCCAGCAACAACACCTGTCCCTCGCCAACTCGGCCACCAGTGGCTGGAACACCATGACAAGTTGTTCAGTTGCTGGTAATGACTATATACCTGTGCCGAGCACACAAGTTACCTCTTCGCCCACCCACCCCAACATGTACATGAACACTTCCCCAGGAATGACCGGCGGCGCGGCTCCTATGGACCCTACAGTGGCTGCCGGTGGGTACTCCCCCTCTAACTGGACACCCCCTCCATCTAATGGTCGGTATAAGCAGATCAGCGAGTGCAACCCAGGGAATGTTTCACCGATAGATCACGCTAGCTTACAGCAACATCAACAGCAAGATCATCATGTCCAGTATATGACGACAGCCCATCATCATCAACCTAACCATGGGAACGGGGAAACAATGGTAGAGCTAACACACGGTAAGCATAATATTGTATAACAATTTCTCAATAAAATAATGCGCAACAACTATTTTAAGAAATAGGTCATTTCAAGTTCATTGTTATCGGCAAGTTCTCGGGTGTCGTTTTATGGGCGTTAATTCCGTTGAACCTGTTCAAATCTGATTAAGACATCGAATTCTGTGTACAACGTGAGAGACAGATAGTTTCGTTATTTAACGTTTTAAAACTTAAACGTACCACAAGTTATCTACATGCGTGTGTCGATTATTTAGCTTCAGTATTGAAGATGAAATCAAATAGCTCATGTAAAACGAAATTCTAGTGAAAAATGTGGTTTAGGATATCTGTTTGTTCAAGGATCGAATAACTTGTGGCGTCCAAAAGAAAATTGAGTCGTTCGTAATCTAACAATTCCAAAAAAGTGCGAAAAATGTGAAATTAAAAATGGACTAAAATTGTGATCAATACACTATATAGTCAATAGAAGTTATCAGTGTTTGGATTAGCTGCCAAGTTTTTTCAGAAAGATGACACGCCTGGTTCATGATATGTGGGCCAATTTGGTAACACGGTCCATGCAATGAATTGGACGTCATGTACCGATTCAATTAAATGTAGAATATGCCGGGTGCGATTCCCTTTTGTAATCCGCTATACATGGATAATCTCCATATCTGTGACATTTAATGCAGTTATATTCCCCATATAATTTCAAGGTAAAAACATTCAAACATGTTTTAAGCACCTGGACAAGGGTGTGAATATTGCACTGTTCCTGTATGTTACGAATTGACCTATTTTATATGCCCTTTAAACATCATGAACGTTAGAACTTTATTCTTGAACCTATCCGCTTTGGGTTGGTTTGTTAGTACATTGATGACATGGTATTACAATCATTAAAAGTATTCTTCATGCATTAACATCGTAAGAAAACGTAAAACTCTTCTGTTGAAAAGATGTAAACTCCTCACAAAAAGTATCGAGACACTTACACAAGATCCAATGATAAACGGCCCAAAGAGTATGGATTGATCGAAGCCAATAACACATTGCATAATTTTGTTCTGCGTATTTTGACACCTCGGTTGTTGAGATCCGATGTTGCGGAGCGGAGTTATTGTCATTTCAATGGACGTAGGTGCAGTTTCAAGAGTGACAATCGTCCCTATAGAAGCAGGTTTGCATTATTGTTTTGAATGATCATGATGATCAGGTTTATGTTTTACACATGACATGCTGTTGTGGACAATGATGATAGTGGACACACAAAGTACTGAAGATAAAAATAAATTCATGGCAAGTTGAAGTTGAATGAAAACAATAAATCCGTGTTATGAAAAGAACACATTATCTTATCTTCATTTTCTGAGTGTATGTTGCATTTTTTGTACACGTGTGTAAAGCACCTGATCATTCAAAACAATAAATGCAAACCTGCATCTATTGTCTATAGGGATGATTGTCACTTTTGAAACTGCACCTACGTCCATTGAAATGACTATAACTCCGCTCCACAACATCGTATCTCAACAATCGAGTTGTCAAAATACGCAAATAAAATTATGCACTGGATAATTTCCTTCAATTAGTCCATACCCTTTAGGGCCGTTAATTATTGGATCATGTGTAAGTGTCTCGATACTTTTTGTGAGGAGTTTAGTATCTGCAAGCACGAAACATAACTTAAAAGTTAAGAAACATATTTTCTACAATTTACATATAGAACATAATCCTGATGAACCTACACCAAGCATAACTGTAAGGTACTAGTAATTGTTCAGATAGGCTCTTGTGTTATCCAGGATCAGTATTGACTAGAGCTCTATGGACAATTGGACATTAATGATAAAATAAAGACTTATGAAATAACTGTAGTGTTCTTAACACATTGAAAAGGTCAAAAGCGTGATACATAAAGATTTACTACCTAGATAAATGAACATTTTGTTTTAAATTTGTTTGTTTCAGTACGAATCCTATACGTAAGATTAAATGCAATTAGAAATTCGAACAATATTTATTCGTAAAATTGTTGTATCACTTGCTTTTGAGACGCATTTTGTCTACCAATGTATTAACGTTTAATAATCCTATGAAGGAAAACTTTCCTTCATTCGTTTCATAATGAAATCTGAATTAGTGGTACATGTATCACAACATGTAACTTTGAAGTATACGAGAATTAGGAGTCGTATTAAAACGACAGCAGTAATCATGGTAATCAACATTTCATTTGCAAAATAAATTTACATTACACTGAAATGATCATGTTATTGAACTTGGTTGAACCGTTAGTTACATCGGACACTTTCAATTGATAAACTATGCACCGAAAGTAGGCCACCAACACCGGGTGGAACGGCTATTCTTATCATATTATCATATAGGAAACAAAACCACCGATTATGTGATAATAAAAACAGTAATCTAGCATAATAATTATTGTTTACCGGTGATAGTTTTGTGCTAAAGCAAACTAACTGCTAATACCAGCTATGTACATGTTAAAGTGATCAAACGACACTGTATCCAAGGGGGAACTTGTACTTTAGGTCCCAGATTCTGGATTGTTGGCCTACTAGTATCGTCGATATACTGGTGCAAAGTCGGTGTTCCAGTTTCGACCGATACTGGCAGTCTGGCACATATAAAATGTTCCAGATCGGGCGATACTGGAACACAATTATGTACCAATATCGTCCAATACTGGGACAAATCACTAATACTGGTAGCATGTATATCAGTATCACCCGCTACTGGAACATAAAAACGTTCCGGTATCGCTCAATACCGGACCACAATTTGGTGTTCCTTGACGATCCAGTATCGACCGATACTGGAATAGTACTGGAAAAGTACAATCGTACCAGTATCGGGTGAGTGACACTGGCAACTTTAATGTTCCAGTGTTGAACAATACTGGTGGTATACCAGTAACTGAGTTTAGAAAGTACTCTTTTTGCAATTAGAGAATGGTAGAACTTCAAAAAGAACGAAACCTAGCAATGAAATGATGTACAAAAATGTAGACTAGTATTCGATGTCGAATGTTTTATTTTTCATGTTAGTTGCCATTGCACAGCTGATCGTATAATGACCTCCAATTTACCCAGAACAGATCTATGTGAACTTAATTTGGAGATTAAGTGTTGATACGTTGATTTCAACCAGTCACATGTTATGGAATCCATGGCACATTTAAAAACGTTAAAAACAAACGTTGACGTATAGTCAAAATGTATTTCTGAAAGAGAAACGTGGCGTCCTAAACAATTAAATTTTCCAAAATACAATATTTCTATGAGTATGCCATCTAATTCCAAATGGCACTCAGCAAAAGTATTAAAAAGGAATTGACAATAAGTGTAAATCCCATATCCAAGTCGGAGATTAATGTATTTAACACTCATATCACGTATCTTAGTACACAGTGCACCCACATATCAATGCATGTTACATACTCAAATGCAGAAACATTCGACAGTTTTCCAAAATACGGTATCATAAGTCGGTACGTTCCAATACGTGAGAATAATAATGTGCAAAATACACTGGTAATTTTGGGCCATTTTTTATTTCAAAATTCCTTACCAAATGTGGCCAAAGTGAAGTACGTATGTAATCCACAACAATAATAATCGCAATTTCCAATTCATCATGTTCATTGATGATAAATATTCGAAAATATTAATGTGGTACATGGTAGATTCGTGGTATCCATTGTGTGTCTCGCGAAGTAGCTAGAATGTACTTGTAGTCATAATCATGATGATAGGAGGGGTATTTTAATGAGAATAGTTGTCAAAGCGTCCCTCGAAACTCTCTTAAGGGTGGTGTTAACCCATATAATATGTATCAAGCGCTGTAACCAAAATGATCTAAAGAGGTAAAGATATCAGTTTTTTGATCAAATTTTAAAAACTAAACATTTCTATGAACAAATAACTGATCCTAGAGAAGTGTCTTTAGATGATTTGGTTCAATTTCGGCATTTTTTACCAAGACTGATTTTGTTACGTTGTCTGAAAAATGTAGAACCTATTAAGTGATTTTTGGGTCAAAATTGAAGGGGAAAAATTAGAATATGCATGTAGTGAAAATATGGATTCAATGACTCGTTTCCTTTCCAAAAATGTATACTTATATTTCCAAAAATGTATACTTTTATGTACACCACTATAATAGCTTGATAAATTTCACATTATTTGGGTTAACACACTAAAGCAGGCAAAATGATTCCAGATGCAATAAGTTCCTAATACGCCATCCATGTCTTTTAGACAAAACCATGGAAGTAATACTTCCGTAAAAATGGTTAGACAAAGATGTGGAGATGTCTCTTCTCTAGCTAGCAGGTTAATGAACATTCAAAATACTCCTAAAGCGCATCTGACATAAAATTTGAGTAAACATGGTAGATATTGTTTAAGTAACCTTAAAATGTGCCGGTCAGCTAGCTCTTGAATCTGCCTGGGATTATGATTATAATTTGATATTTCACTCTCTTTTCATCGAATAGTTTGTTCTGATTCTGAAGATGGTATTCGCTTGACAGAGTTTCGAAATATTTTACGTCGTTCTCATCAGAGATAACAGTTCTTATCAGAGATCGTTCAAATGGACTGTTCTGTTCAAATCAAGGTTAAATTCTATAAGCGATAGATCTGTGACAGCGATTGCTGGTCCAGAGACCTTATATTCCGTGGAATCCGCATCAGAAATTGCATTAACAATGTATACGGTATATGCTTGAAATTCAGATGATTCAAAATTACCATTTGTGAATTGTGATATTCAACGAGTACCAGTTGCCCAGCAGAAAAGGGTGGATGCACCAAATGTGAAGCTAAGAGAATTAAGACTAAGAGTCACATCTACTGTCTGTCTGCATTGCATATAATATTTCCGATAAGGTACAGTCGAAATTTGCAATGTACAGTAAAATAATGCATTTTTCACCACCGGCACACCAAGTGAATCCAACAATGCTTCAATTTCAATAATTCTCTCTGCTTATTGATATGCTAAAATCACATGAAATGTAGCATAAACCGCCATCGCAGTATTCCTAAATCCGAAAGATATCCTTAACATCCGTAAAGTAAACGTGTCTCAAACGTAGTAGTACAAATAAGTTCATGAAGTTGAAGGAATGATATTTATTCCGAATACATAATCCTTTTCACCTTGATAACGGAATAAAGATGTAAGACCGTGTTTATCTGTACTTCTTCTCAGTCATTTTGATCTGAATATAGAAAAGGTTTTAGTAGCATTTCACGTTATAAAAGTGTCTGCGTAATTGTCCATAGTCTCTGTATAAACATGTGTAAAGGTAGCCAGAACGTAACATAGAAATTGTATGCAAATTCAAATCATTAAACATCAAACATTGAAGAAATGATTAAGATGATGTTGATCGCCGACGATCACACGAATGACCATCTTCTCTTCTCGTCTCATCAGTGCGATTGGAGGTGTTCTCCGTCTTCCCAACCCTTCTTATCCTCATCCTCATCGTCGCTCAGGCGTTTGTTATCAAACATTATAAATCCTAAAATAAATAGTTTATAAAGATTCAATAAACGTGCTCTACGGAAATGAGTCAATCATATTTAAAATGTTTACAAAATCGAGATTTGCTAGTTTATACGAACTGAGTATAATATTTACAATAATGGAAACTACTCCTTAGTGTATATATACATGGTCTATGCTTACACTATAAGATCATATGAGGAGGAGGACCGGCCGGGGCAGGGGATGTTTCAAATCTCCTGTCGCGCGCGCGCGTTTTGTAAATTTATTTACTTACATATTATTGCCATAGCGTTTTAGATATTAACATTTGAAGTACCAGTACCCCCAGTCATAACAAACTCTCGTGTCGTCGTATAAGCAAAATCGACGGGATAGCTAAAAATTGTTTATATCGCCCCATGTTGTATTGTAAACTGTGGTGGAACTTTGTAATGAAATAGATATTTACATTTATAAAAGATGTACACATCACACGGTCCATACACACGCGCTTTCGACTCATCTTGGGCAGTTGCAGATCAGTGCTGTTGGTTAGAGTAACGTAACAACCAGTTGAGGATTTCAACTCTATACATTTTGAGGAATTCGTCTTATTTGACTTGAAGCAGTTTTCTTACTTGCCATAGTATTAAGCTAGCTACCCGAGATTTGAACTTCCAGATTTGAATTAAGTATGGCATACAGCATTTGTTCAAAGCACACTAGGAGAAAGGAAGAATCGGCTGGAAACTAGCAAGTAGGATTTCATCTTTAGAGGTTGAAGTATTATTAAGCAGTCTTTCTAGAGATAAGGGATTTCTTCTCGACTGTCATGGAGCAGATTCCTCCTTTGTCTTTAATATCATACAATGAACATCTTGACCAGGTTTGGACAATGTACTGCACCAAACGCATTGAAAATGTGTACGCTCCTGGGAAAGTTTAAGACGCTGCACCAAAACAGCACAGAAAAAGTGAAGAGCAGTAATAATAGACAAGAATAGGGTGTTCTCTGCTCTTGAACCTTCTGACAATCAGCAGGTGGGGCCGATACTTTGTATTGTTGCCATTAACACTATCCACGCGACAGGCGTCTGCAGACGACATTCCAAAACTTTCAAAAATGTTTCAAAAATGTCAAAATTATTGAATTTCACTACCATATTATTTGCATTGAAATAAGTACAAACATGCCTAGTGTTGATTCTGTAATGCTTTAGATGGACCTTCAAAGGACATCAACATATGGATCCTTAGTACCCATAGTACGTGTATTTGCACGTGGGAAAGTTCTAAAACCACACCAAATGGAAAGTCTCAAAGATGCACGACGAGGTGAACCGTGTTAACGTTTGTGACATATGATCAGGATCGACATTAATGACGAATCGATGGTGTGTTCTCTTTTGTTATCAAAGATGGGAAAGCCTATTTACTACGCCTCATTGGATTGCAGCATTGCAGGAATACCTTGACAGATGACCAACTTGAAAATCTGACCAGCACCACATATTTTGTCCCACATTACCGGAACTTGGTCATCAGTGCTCCTCTTTTTCTCTAATCGACGGTCGACCATCTTCATCTCTGTTTTCATCTTTTAGGGATTCGGCTATTAAAGTTCGGTAATCTCTTAAAATGTGGTCAAAAATACTTGGAAAGCTTACATTTTAAATACCCCATATTTTAGTGACTCATGAATACTGGCGCTGGACGGACATTAATGTCGCCAGGATTTTCTGACATTCTTATTTCGTTTGTGTACTGCTTTCTCGCCTTTTGAATACTTATTGGCGCCTTATTATGCTTATTGCCACATTATTTGAATATTTATTGGCGTCTTTATCGTTTGGCAAACGCTACCCACGGATCATGGATAATTTTTTCTGTGTAATGAGGTGCGGACGGAGTGATTTCAGACCATGTTATTCCCCGTGTGATTATCACAATATCAGGGGCATATTTGGGGTCATCCATGGGTCTTGTAAATGTTGCTCACAAACAGAAGACGATGGGAAGGGAATCTCGCTCTATTATTGCCCCATTGGCAAAACAAAAACACGCAATATGGTGTGGACATGTACTATTAATTTATTCAACCAGTACATCTCGTGTCTTTGCCATAGACTCCCTCGTCACCTATCGATGCATGTTCAATGAAAAGTTTTCCAAAGTTTTGCTCTGGACTACAGAAAGGTCCCTCGCTCACACAGTCTGGTGCGTGAATCCCTTCAAGGGATGTTTGCATGCCTCAACTGCCTCATCACCCGATCAACATCCACAAGACCCGTAGGTCATTTCAACACAAACCCCAAGTTCAACTCCACAAACATCTTCACACCAAGGGTATGTTGTCGTATATAATGCGATGCATCTTTAACTCTTTACACTTGGCACGTATGACGATAAGCCGAAATTTAAGCTATATACATGTATATATTTGAAGACAAAATTTGTCAAATATTATTATATTTTGTGATGTAACCATTTATATTAAGAATCGGCATGAAAAATGCATTCGAATAAGTCCAAACATGCCGAAGTCGTGGGAAATAGATTCCAGGCATATTTTAAAATCATAAATACAGGGAATGCTGAAATTACTGTATCTCTGACTCTATGAATCACAACAGCCGCATTCACGGCTATGTAAACCACGCATAACCATGCCTAAACCGCGGCTGCAGAATCGTGTGGAGTTTCCCATACCTTCAATACCAACCAGGACATGGGTCGGTATGGTATACTAGCAATGCAATCAGCCCTAGGGTCCTGGTGCCGTCTTGTTTTGCTACGGGATGCCATACATGTAGTCAGAGTTACGGACGACTGGAAGAATAGCAAAAACTTGGTTCCTCCTGGCTACCTTTGGGGAGCGCATCCGGCGCATCTCACACCGCACAGAAATAACAGTAGTGTGGAGAACACCAATTTGTTGGCAAACCGCGACAAAGAACAACATCACCCTCCTGCTGCATGGTAGTGTTACACCTGTAGTGTTTTATGATTAAATCATGCATTGTCCATTGTTTTAATTTAGTGTCGAGAAATATTGCATAAATCGTTCTTTTAGTATATTCGTCTCTGTAGGCGTAACGAACCTCTGAATGAAGGATACTATTGCTTGGCTAACCCTAACCAGATTTTCACGCGGCTATTAGTATAGTTTTACCATAATAAGCCTACAGTATACAAAACAGATTTTTCAGACACCTTTCCCAACTTTAAAAAGTCTTAACTCAAGAATTACTGAACCAATACTGAGTATGTTTGTACCTATTTTAACACATTTCTCATGGTGATTCCACATACAGTGATGAAATTCAATAATGTTTACATTTTTGAACCATTTTTTGAATGTTTTGAACTAAGGTTGCAAGTAATTCCCGGGTACCGGCCGGGTACCCGCCCGATATTTTTATGTTTTTTTCCTAAGTCTTGTTAAGTATTGGATGACCTATATTTGACCAATAATGACATATTACCTCAGGAAATATTTTGTAAATATTGGTATAATTATAATGTATTTAAATTGAAAAAAATAATAACTAATTTTGAGTCGAATCAAATTATAAATGTTGTCTATATGCCTGTGATCTGGTATAGAAAGATGTTTCATTTGTGTATGATGGATATAATGACAGATAGGTTTTGAATGCATTTCAAATTCTTTAATACACAGATTTACCATTTTTTATTACAACATCACATGCATATTAACAACAGTAATCATTTTTTTTAACATGAATTTTTTGTAAATCAAAATAAATTATACAAACAATAACAAATCTTGCCAGTGTTTTAATATGTTACTGGCAACACTTTCTTCCCATATTAAATGATAAGTTACTGAATTAAGGTATTTTTTTATTGTTAGAAATAATTTTAGAAATGTGTCTCTTGTTTAGAATGAATGTCTTTCGAATTGAACTCCCCGTCTGCAGACGACTGCCGCGTGGAAAGCGTTAAATCAATTGGTTTGAATTGATAACAATTTGTATAGAAACAGTTTACTTCGGACAAATTCATAAAGATTGTAATTGAAGTAAAGGTGGGAGTTATGATATGGATTTGTTCAACATCATCTAGGCCTACAATTGTAACTGTTTTTCTAACTTACTAAATTGGATTTATGCTAAAATATTTTGCATCTTACGTGGGAATGAATATTACGTGTGATGTAATCCTACACGTTACGCGCCTATTTTAATTGTCTCATTTAGTCGCATTAAATACGGTCAATGGCTAACGAGTATTACGATGTATGTTGTATCTTAAATCACAATCACATGTAATGTAGTTTGAAATATAGTATTAACATATAGTTTGCTATATGATTAAATGATGTTTGGTCTGTTTTTGTAATTTCCAGTACCAAAAAAATCCGCGGCTAATTGAATCTATACGGTCCTAAGCTAATATTAACGAATATATTTTCCTAATTACTGATCGTTTTTTTTGTTTCATGGAAAAGAACAAAGTCATCTCTAAAACTCAAAGTAATTAAATATCACAAATGAATTAGGCCTATACATTTGCGAACGAAGAGAAATTGTGGTAAACTCGGGGTAGTGTGTCATCTTAAAACAATTTAACAGACAAAATATAATGGTGTTTGAACTAAATGTGATGTGTTTATTGAAGAATTTTGTAATGTATCATTGTAAAAGCTGAAAACCGAAATAAGGAAATTTTGAAAGCTTAAACAGCTAGCTTGAGAGAAAAAATTGACTCAAACTTACCAATAATAAGGATTTGCCTCATTTCTACCAAGGTATGAATTATGATGAAACTCTTCCATTTTCAGAACTTTATTTTTGGTTCGCCACTTTTGCATTTTGATGAAAATATCAAAGTTTGAAAAACCACACCCAATGTTGTCGAGGTATTATGGCAAATCCCACCGTACAAGATAACTAAGCCGAATATGGGTGAATAAACGGTTTGACAAACACCAGTACACCCAATATAAAACGCGATAAACAGTTTGTGACGGGGAAATTGTGAAACATGGCAAAACGAGTCTGGAATGAGGTCACCCGGCTAATAACTGACACTCCCGCTTATAATTTACTCCCGAAATGCAATAACTCATTTGGCACGCCTGATTGTAAATCTTGTTTCAATTTACTTTCATGCACAAATTTGATATTAATGGCCCCTCAATCAGCCACCCATTAAGACGCTATTAGGAGATTACGTAATCCAATTAACTTGTAACAACTATCTAATGTATTTAACAGCAGGGGCTACATTGAACATGGTGAGCGGCAATTTGTCATGGGCATGATGGACAGATGATGAAAGTTTTGTCAAACGATAAAAATGTGCAAGTTCTTCGTCTACCACAAAAACTTCAGCAAATGAAGATATATTGACATGGAAGTAAATGGAAGTTTTATTTTTCTCAGAAGTTTTCTCAGAATTATTAGATAATCAAAGGGTGCTAAAATGTAGGTGGTGTCTTTAATTCCATGACGTTTTCATGCCTATACGAGAAGCAGAATTTCATGTTTATTCTTTAAAGACAACCTGTGCCAAATAAGGTAAAATGCACCGTTACCAACTTACCATTATTTGAAATTAATTCGATTCCACAGAACTTTTATTGATTTATTATACGTCCCCCACATTTTCGTGAAATTTCACATTTCTTGTTCTGTTTAGCCCCTTTTTTGACAATTCCGAAAAGAAAATCCATGGACATTTTCTCAGTAGGCCTATGCCTATTGCTCTTCTTTTTTTTTTTTAATTCAAATTTGATCCAGTCGAAACCAAAGTTCTTTCTTCGTTTTTCTCTCGCCATCATATACCCGTTTCATCGGCTGTGTTGCGAATTGCAGTTTTGCCGTTTATTAAAAACTCGCAGAATTCTGTTTTCACCTCGAAATTTCCTCTCAATGTCCATCGAGACTTTGCTCCTGACCTGAGTCTAGCCCTCCTCGTAGGGCCACTATTTAAAACACCAGCCTATCCAGGGAAATTATTAAGATTGAATATAGAAACACTGTTGGCCATCCTTAGCGGTTCTCGGATTGGGAGCAGTTTTTCTAGGCTTAGGCTTATGATAGAGTAGTCCTCATGGTAGGAGTATCCTGAGTCAGATTCTCATGCGCCTGTCAAATTCCGTACCAATGATTTCCACTACTGCTCTTCCAAGTTCTAACTTTTAGTTGTCATCAATCATAACACTGCTCGTCATAATAGTTAGCGTACAAATATCTCTAACTAAAATCAGCAAGAGATTGCTATTTCACGTGCTAAATTGAATCCAATAACGACATTATTACCCAGCCTATGTAAATCCTATAGGATGACCAGGTCGTGATAACATAACATTTGGGGTATTTAGTCGTCTCGTTCCCAGTTTTTGCAGCTTCGGTTTGAATTCGTCAGTAACGTAACAGGTGTGTTTGGGAAGAACTTTTGCTCACGTTACAGTTTATGTCAGAAAAAAATGCAAAAGTTTCGCATGATAGGCCTACCGTAAAAAAAATGAGAATATTGCTATACAATTATTGTATTACGCTAAATCGGTTGTTGCATTCGACTCCATAGCGATGTGCCATCGATTATTTGTAGGAATGTGTCACAATCATGCACAACGAAATAACCCTGCGATAGGCCTGTTAAATGTTTCGATGCCAAAGAGATGCAGTGAATGAACCGAAATGGGTCCGTGGTGCTTTACCACAATGAAAACTGATGTTCGAGTGCACTGTTTTTGCAATATGAAGTGAATAATAACCACGGAATATCTTAAAATGAAATGGCGTAATTGTCTTATTATACTCTCATTCATCTTCAGTCACATAAATTAAAAAACCCAAATGATGTTTTTTTCTGAGACATAATATAATGTAATGTTCCGTTTCCATGCGTTACCTATATGTGCAACGCGGTGTAAAATAAGATGTAAATTCGCACATGAGTGTAAGTGTCAAAACATGGCGATTGTGCATGTTGTGCTATTTAAGACTCAAGTATAAGGTTGATTAGGGGTTAAGTTTGTTAATAATAGGGTGTAAGTACCCCTTGATGAATGAATCCTTGGACTCTAATGCATTTTGGGGAGACCTTAAAATCTTCTTTGACTCTTGCCAATGTTTTACATGTTTTTGCAATTGGCAAAATGGTCATTATGTGCGGTTTGGTATATATAGGGTTATGGTTTATCATGTAGTTTCAAAATGTCTCGTATCATAACAGTATAGAGATTAAATCAATGTATCCCTCTGCAACGTAGTATAAAGAGGAATCGCACCCGGCCTATTCGACATTCAATTGAATCGGCCCAATTCACTGCATGAACCGTGTTACCAAATTGGCGAACATATCATGAAACGGGTGTCTTCTCTCTGAAAACACTAGCCGTCTTTTGGATTAGCTGCGATATTGTTTACAGAACTTGTATTTTGTGAAGTGTCCACTCTGACTTGTTTTTCTTTCAGTCAACTCAAAACATTGTGAAATTGTCACTCTCAAAGAGGTTTTGTTTTCTCTATATTTTGTAAATGTTAATAAAGGACATGAAGGATAAAAGGGCATAATCATCGGAATGATAATTTACAAATACACCATCCGACCAGTGACATGCATAATAACCCTGTGCAAAATTCCGTTTGATAAAATGGGGTTAAATGGTTAAACGGTTAATGTGCTGATATGGCCTAGGAATAGATAAGCCTATATTACTTGAAAAGTGGGAAGTGAAAATTGCATTAATCATAGATTGCAAAAGCTATTAAATGTAACATGGATTGGCAGTTACAAAAAAACATGATAAGAACTCTGTAAGATCTTCCAAACAGCTTTTTATTTGAATTACGACTGATATTTTAGTCAGTCAGATAGTAAACCTGCACGACATTGTCATTGTTGTAATGTATGGGAGTGACATTTGATGAAATAAGGCGATACATCTAATAGAGGTTATCCATGTAATGGATTAGCATCCATCTTTGTCAGGGAGGGCTTAATTGTTTATGAATTGAAAAAGAAGATACGCCTGTTTCATGATATATTTTTATAGCACAATTCATGCTGAACTGGGCATCATGCACCAACCCTATTGGATGGAGAATTATAGCCCGGGTGCGAATCCCTTATGTTGTCCGGTCCGCCTAGCTACATGGATAACCTATAGTTTTAGGAACGACATGTGATATGATCTAATTGTATTGTACACTGTAAAAATTGTGTCTTACAGAACCATGTAAGACACGTCTTTGCAATAGACATGTCTTCAACAATAGATAACAAAAAAACCAAAATAAGTGTCTTGCCTGAAGACCCTTTGTAGACATGACACAATTAAGTCGGTTGTAAGACGTCTTCAATTAGACACAAGTCATGTATTTATATAAGACATCACGCAAGAAGACATGTCTGCTGGTTATAGACACATGTCTCTAAACTTACGCGTCTCCCTACCTGCTACATGAGACGCGTCTTACAAATGTGTCTTCTGTCAAGACATGATTTGCATAGAGGCATGACTTGTGTCTTCATGTCTTACGTCTTCATCTCTTACAATGTGTCTTCAGGCAAGACACTTATTTTGTTTTCTTTGTTATCATTGTTAAAGAAATGTCTATTGCAAAAACGTGTCTTACATGGTTTTATAAGACATCATTTTTACAGTGTGCGAAAAAGGGACCATAATCTATACTGTACCTAATTTTTAAAAGGTTGAAAAGCAACAACACGTGGAATCATTCACAAAATGTCCTCTGTCCATCAGATCCGATTTAACTTCTACAAGGTAAAGTTCTCACGATATAAAGTGAAAGAAATCTTCCACTAATTCTGACAAATCACACGTAACACGACGATTTGATACCGCAGATTGGCCGTAAAAACACACGAGTTATTTTCCGCTAGAGTTAACCAATTGAAGCTTATGGGCACAATCCAGGGCCATTTTTTACTTGACGT
This sequence comes from Ophiura sarsii, assembly GCA_035610835.1. Classification (NCBI taxonomy): domain Eukaryota; kingdom Metazoa; phylum Echinodermata; class Ophiuroidea; order Amphilepidida; family Ophiuridae; genus Ophiura; species Ophiura sarsii. The sequence continues at coordinate 30,293,340 of CM069444.1, read as the reverse complement.
AAGAGGTGTAAGATTACATACGATGACATTCTTGCGAACTCTTGGATGATCGGACCATAGTTGTGTAAGGAATATTATGGCATGTGATTCTAGAATGAATTAGAATGAAAAATGAAACGCATTGAAAAACTAGCTTGTATGTAGGCCTACACAATTGTGTATCAATTAAGTGGTCTGAAGTATACCAATTCATCGAGATACATTCCAACATGTTTAAAACTGTCATAGACATTCTGCGTCAGATCACTCAGATATATTTCAAAAGGCAGACAAACTGTTACTTTGCAACCTTAACATATAAAATTAATGTATATAGGCCTCACTGCAAAAACTACAGAACACATCGACGCGTAGAGAACACGTCAAGAACATGTTAAGAACGCGTCTGGACGTGTTCAAAATATTTAACAGATTTAGAACATATTCCTGGCCGTTATACAGATGTGTTCTTGATGTGTTCTAGAAATGGCCCTTGAACTCATGCAGAACACATGGTGATGCTACAGAACACATTAGAACATGGTCAGAACACACATGAACATGTTCTATATCTGTTACATTTGGACGCTTCCGACACATCCTGAACATGTGTAGAACACGTCGGAATGTGTTCTGTGACTATCTGTGGTTCTGTGAAGCGTCTGATGTGTTCTGTAGTTTTTGCAGTGAGTTGTTTTCCAAGTAGCCATGCGCAACGGACTACAAAGGGGAGTCGCACCCGGCATATTCTACATTCAATTAAATCGGTGTATGACGTCCAATTAATTGCTTGAACCGCGTTTACCAAATTGGCCAACCTATATATCATGAGGCAGGTTTGTCGTCTTTCAGACAATCTTGAACACAGTTATTATTGACAAGATGGCAGCTAATCCAAAAGACGGATACTAATCTAGGCTATTATTATGAGTTGTGGACAACATAATATATTCTTTGCATCAGAAATCGGGTGTACACGCGTTTAAGCGTATAGCGAATCTGAAACAAAACATTTATCAGATTTTGCAGATTAGTTTACTTAAAACATTTGATTTTGAGATCGTTAATATAAAGTAGCAATTGCAATTCACTAGCCATTTTGCATAGGCCCGTCGTTGATATCGAAACAACCGAAATGTGCTTGGTTTTATCAACTATAATAACCCGGCACGGTATAATTAATGGAGTATTGCCAATATTAAAGCGTTTCGGAGAAAAAACAATACAGAGTTAATGTCCATGTACCAGTACATGTGCACATGTGCGTATAAAAACAAATTAAGAAGCTCAGCTGTGATAATAGACCTAGTACTTATGAAATAGGCAACGGTTGCCAATGATATAGGATATCATACAGATTACTTCATTTTAACACTTTCCACACGGCTATTGGTTTTATTTACCATACAAAACAGATTTTTCAGAAACCTTTCTCAACTTTTAAAGTCTATCGCAAGAATTACTGAACCAATACAAGGCATGTTTGTACTAATTTTAACGCATTTCTCATGGTGATTTCAAATATGTTGATAAAATTCAATAAATTTAACATTTTTGAAACAGTTTGTGACATTTTGGGACTGTCGTCTGCAGACGACTGCCGCGTGGAAAGTGCTAAGATAAGATTTTCACTGTTACCAAATGACCTACTAGTGTGTGTTTCCCCAATTCTTATTATCGCTGAAAATCTGACTCGCTTTAATCCAAAGGCATTTTTGATGGTATGACCGATAAAACATGATAAGAACAAAAAAAGAGGTCAAGCACCCTTGTTAACTGAATTCTCACCAGACTTCCAATTGGAACCACATCGGGGCGCTCAGTTCAACCAGAAAATTGTGCATTAATTAGAGTCAAAATATCACAAGGCCTGTATCAGCAGATCAGAGCAATAATAAGCGTTTATATACACGACCTGAGCAACAATTATGAATGATCAGGTCTGGAGAGAATTGTTGTTGAATTTCGGATACGGTGACTTGCAGGAAACTTTTGGGTTTGGAGGGGCCAAATAGACAGATACTTAAAAAGTATCTATATTGAATAAAATACATTCAAAAAAACTGTGAACATTGGGAGATTTCAATGTTCTATGCCATTTCAGCATCAAAACATAGGCCTATATATGTGTAGCCTAGTTACCGGATACCAACAGATAAGCAATAGTGAATTCAGTATAATATTAATACACAAAAGCTGCAATTCATGAAAATGTTACTAACAGTTATTTCTCCAAATACATTATGATGCGTCTTGATATTGAATTAATTTATCTGACAAAACAAAACATATCGGGCCCCATAGCATATTTTCAAATGAGATGTTGCGAACAGAAGCTATGTTAAGTACTTACATGCTCGTTTACAACACTTTCCTCGGGGCTATATTAGTTTTACCATGTACAAAACAGATTTTCAGAAACCTTTCCCAACTTTTGAAGTCTTATCTCGTGAATACTGAACCAAAATGTAGGCATGTTTGTACTTAATTTAATGCATTTCCCATGGTAAATCCAAATATGGGGATGAGATTCAATAAATTTGACATTTTTGAAGAAAAAAAATCAATTTCTGAATAGGTCTATCGGTTTCAGACTACCGTATTATATTAACGAAAAAAACACAACTTGAGAACTAAATGGTTGAATCGTTCTTTGTTATTCACTAATGATTGAGAGGAAAATAGTGCGACATTTATTTTTTGTTTTATATGCAATCTCATGTGTTTATCAGTTGGGTAAAAGAGTTCAATACTGATTCGCCACATTTGCGTAAATGAATATAATTACTGGGGAATTTGCTGAATTTGTTTCCTTTTGATTTTCAGCGCGGGAAACCACCGTTGCTAGCTACTGTGTTTCCCAATTCGCCATGTTCCTGGTATTATAAGTTGGTGTAGCCACTAAACCTTCCTTTTAAAATAACCATTCCTAAAATCTGTGCCAGTGAACAAATTTGATATCATTCGGCTTATCTATTCCTATACGTCGTATCAACACATTAACCGTTTAACCCCATTTTATCGAACGGAATTCTGTACAGGGTTATCAAGCATGTCACTGTTTGGATGGTATACAGGGTGGTTCAATAAAACCTTGACAGTTTTTTGAAGCCATTTTTTTGAAATTCTGTAGATTTAAAAAGGGTTTTTTTCAATATTCATCAACTATATGATCTTGACCATCTATGCTGAAAATATCATTACAAATAACCTTACGGTTGCAAAATAACAGCTATTTGAACAAAGTCTGTCCCATTTCACTCTGTCCACGGGTACTGATTTCGCGACGTTACAACCAGTGTGGTTCAATAAAACGTTGACAGTTTTTCAAAGCCATATTTTTAAAAATTGTGGGATTTGAGTGGGTTTTTTACATATTCCTCAAAAATATCATCTTGGCCGTCTATGCTGAAGATGTCAATGTTAATAATGCTATGGCGGCAAAATGATAGCTATTTGAAGGGAATCTCTCCAAATCTCTTTGCTCACGAGTAAGTCTACGGGAAATGCCCAGCAAGATAACATTAAATGGCATCGTCACTGTTAAGGCATAGAGCATAGACAATTACACTTCCAATCTATGAAAATCAATAATTCTAATTAGGGTCACTCGTGGTATTATTATAACGTATTGATTTCACAACTGAATAGATAGTTAAGATGTTAACAATTACCCTGGTTTCACCTGGCGGGATCTTCAAATCTTAGATTACTTGCATGCAATTCATCATTCAGTATTCAATAACGTCGCGAAATCAGTACCCGTGGACAGAGTGAAATGGGACAGTCTTTGTTCAAATAGCTGTTATTTTGCAACCGTAAGGTTATTTGTAACGATATTTTCAGCATAGATGGTCAAGATCATGTAGTTGATGAATATTGAAAAAAAAAATTTTTTTAAATCTACAGAAATTTAAAAAAAATGGCTTCAAAAAACTGTCAAGGTTTTATTGAACCACCCTGTATGTTATAATTACAATGTGTTCACTCCGATGATTTGGTTGGATTGATAAATGTGTTGGAAACCCTGTGCTCCTCTGTCTCAGCCATATGAGGTTATCCATGTCATTGCCAAGCGCAACGGACTACGAACGGGAATCGGAGCAGGTCTATTCTACAGTTGAATTTGATCATTTTTGTGGACACAAAATTATATATATACAATGCCTCATACTAATTTGTATACAAATTTGTACCTATTTTTTGCGTCCATGTTATAGGTTCCGTGTTTCTGATTAAAAGCTGTGTTGTGGGGAATTTAAACTGTGTTTAAGATTTTCAGAAAGAAGACCCACCTGTTTCATGATATGTTAGGTCAATCCCCCTTTGTAGTCCGTTGTGCATGGCTATGGATAGTATGGATAACCGCTATTGTTTTTACGATGTTTCTGTGTCACCACCATACATGCATGGATCGCCATAATATTGCTGGGTCTTTAAAAACCTGTGCCAGCCATCCATGCCCACATTCCTCAGCGAGTCGGGAAAAAATTCCCATTTGTCCATCACCACCTGTGCGCTCTTTGTTGTCTTTGTCTAAAACAACATTAGCCCATAAAGTCTATTCTATTTGTCGTTCTGAGACATCCATGTTTGTTTGTACTAATAAATTACACATGCAATTGTTTATATACAAATACTTAATTTTTCTTCTTTGTCCCAACTCACTTTCTCGCAAAACCAACATTTTATTTAAGAAAAAAGCTCAACGCACCTGTTAGGGGGTAAATGGAGAGCGAAATTTCAAATTTTTAAGGGATTTAGAAATTCGAATAGGTGTCTGCAAATTTGCTGCTTAAAAAACCTTTAGGGCATTGACAACTTTGGTGAGATACGCGATGAAGGATGGGTTTCCGACATTTTAAGGGCACCACTATTCTCTCGTCAAATCACAGTTTTGATTATTATTGTTGATTTGACTTTATCTTTAACGTGTTTAAGGCCTTTAATTTCGTTCCCTCTAAAAAAACTGATGATGACTCTAGAATCGAACATAATTGAATTTGCATAGCTCATCAGATTGAGGATGTTGTTTGCGGGGTTTATTTGTTTTCTTAATGCGAATGCTGAAATTGTTGACTGTTAACCGACGATCAGATTTAATCAGAATGTTGTGAATATGATTGGGTGAATAGATGACACAACAGCCATTCTGAAAGTCGAAGTCGGCTACGGATTGTCAGTTTCAACTTCACAAAAAGATCCTCTTTACAATTAGGGAAATGGTGTACCAGCACTGTTTTCTATTTGCGACCATCAAGTTGTGGGAACAATGCGTCGGCTGCATGCAATGCAAGACGGTCGTATGTGAAATATTGGGTAAAATTTAGTTTTCTATTATTAATATTGAAAATACAAATAAATACACACATTCTAACCTATGGAGTATAATTACATTTTTAAGAAAGAAAAGAAAAGTTAGCACAAAATTGCTTCTCCTGAAAAATGGTCAAAATGCACTTATGATGACCCTCTTGCATTCAACTGACGATGATTTTCCTCATATTCAAAAAGCCTTTGCTAAGTGTTCAAATCTATCTGTCATTTATAGCAACGCTTGGAATAAGGTGTGGTCTTGAATAAGGTGTGGTCTTGAATAAGGTGTGGTCTTGAATAAGGTGTGGTCTTGGAATAAGGTGTGGTCTTGGAATAAGTTGTGATCTTGTATCAGGTCTAGAAAAAGTAACTTGTAGATAACCCTATATACATGTAGGTATACATGTATCTCCGTTGTATTGAGTTGAGACTGCCATCAGTATGCCCGTCCTATTTACCATGTTTACTCACTAAATGTAAAACGAGTGGAAAGAGTGGAAATTCACTCGAAAAGGAGTGAAGGGAGTGAAACGCAGGACAACCCGTTTTAGAGTGGAAAATTTCCACTCTAAAATGAGTGTGGAATTTAATTTTTCACTCTCAATAGGAACATTGTCATATAAAATCCCCTTTCACTCCATTTAGACTGTTTTTCCACTAAAAAACGTGCTGTCCTGCGTTTAACTCCTTGAAAGAGTGGAAAACCACTCTTTTGCATTGAGAGAACGTATTGAATGTGTCTAAGATTGAAGCACGTCCGTCCATAATTAATTATAAAGCTTTCAAAGAGTATTACTATTAGGCCTATTGGTAGAAATTTGCGAGTTGCAGTCTAAATAAAATCCCCTCCAATTTATGTTTGAAGCATTGGGAACATACGCGCTACATACGATATAAGATATCACGGTATTAATCAGCAGTGTTGCTGTGACATACGAGATGCATGCCGTGGGTATTTATGCCCGAGTTTTCAAGTTCACGTACATAAAGCGCGATAATCATCGGGTAATTTAACCCATTCAACGCCTCTCGTCTCCCGAGAATACCCGGGCTGCCTCCCCCAATTGACTCCGATGACAGACCGCTAACCTTTCGCGTAAAATAAAATATTTCATGGCTTATGACTAGTCTCTTTAAACATGTTATAAATGTGTTCATTGCTAAACCTCAACAGATTACTACTATTTGTGTCGCTTTGGGAAAAGAGGAATTGCGCGGACGAGCAGTGCAGATGCGGCGGCGGAGAACCAAGCCACATCTTCCGCTGTTGTGCGGGCGTGAAATCTGCCAGCTATTTTGAATTACCTTCTGTGATTTTCTGATGTCTTTAACTGAATATAAATAATATTACCGAAATGGGGTCTAAGAAGTTGACTACCGAAAATATACAGTAACTGTTAATACCCCGCTATCTACTGAAGATAGCATAAGTATACCATTACCAATACAAAGAAAAGGTGCCGTCCGAATATATCGAAAATGGGTATCCTTGGGATGTAGTGCTGACTGATACCGAAATTAATTAAAGGTTTTACATGCCATGTTCATTGTTTAAGATCATTTCAATCCAAATGGGTGCCAGGCTTGCCCAACTTCTGATGACGTAGAAGTTAGTCCGTCTTAAGAAACGTGGAGGGGACATTCCGCCTTTACGTCCATGATAACACTGGCTATCTACTGAAGATAACGATTAGGCTAAGTGTAGTGTTTTTAATATGACGATGATGTGCTAATAATGCCATCAATAACATTACATCATAATTTTATATGGAACATTCCCAGATCGATAAACATTCTTCCTTTTTGCAATGAAAGATGTTGCACCAGCTCATTCTATTCATAACGGCATTGTTCGCGCATTAATTCAAGCTAAACAGGTGCGCTCGCCATTCATTAGTTCGTGGTAGTTACGTAAGGGTTTTACGTTCGTTTCGCACATTGGTATGCAGTATAAGCAAACTAAACAGGTGCGCGCAACATCCTCAGTTTGGAGCGCTGCACACTGCATACATTGTATCCAAACAATAAACAGGTGCAGTTACATTCCTTAGAGTAAGCATAAAGCATCAACAATGGCTTATATTTTCAGTGGTAAGTGCCCAGCATGTACATTATATGGCATGTCTTTATTGACCATGTTTAGTGATCATCGTTTCTTACAAATAGAATGGACATATCGATCGGGACAGATAATGATGAACTTACGCTTTTATAATTTGCCTGAGTTCCACATATAAATAAACAATTAAAATAACACTGATTTTGCCAACTTAAAACCCAGGATGTACGCACAAAATACGATTGGTTTGATTCTAAGACTATTTTGCTATATTTGATTAATTGAAACTTTATAGAATAGGATTTCAATTATTCTATTCGATATGTATTTATATTATCGATATTGATAATTTTACCATCGAATTCTTGTTTTTGCCAATCATGGAAGCGTGAACACGTTGCTTCATTTGTCACAAAATTAGCGAGCCGCTAAACGTCTTGCGCTGCTGAGGCCCATTATTTTGTTATTTCAGCAATTTGCCTGTCATTACTCCTCTGAAATTGAACACTTCTTTACAAGGGCAGGAGAAATTCGCTGAAATCAAAAGGTCGTCTCTGTGAGAAACTCTTATTTTTGTTTTTGGCACGCATCATTAAAAACCGCGTCTTCTCTGTCATTTAGATGATCACGCAGCTTAATAGCGCGATATTCGTGGGCTCGAAAAATTAGTCCAAAATAAAAGTGTAAATTAAAGCAATACAGTTTTTATCATCGTAAAACTATTTTTAACTCGATGTTGTCAAAAATAAAAATTAAGCAATGTCTACCGCGTTATTTTGACAGATATATATGGTGGCGTAGATGTGAAACATATGGCGGCATGGAAGTTCGACCACACACATACAACTGTCGGTTTGCGCGGCAAACACCAGTAAATTGTACACCAAATTATATTCCGAGTCATCAACTATAGATCCTACGCACTGTCACTTATAACTTGAAATATGGCGGTTGGATTTTGCATACAATAACTCTTAAATTTCGAACTTGGATATTACATAAATTGTGTATGTATTTAAACTTGAAATGAGGCCAAAAGTTTGTCTATAAGAGGAAGGAGGATGATGGTATCTGGGCATGTTTAATAACATTGTAAAAACAATCAAAGTAATACTTCAAATATAGCGACAAGTATTAATAATTATGATATCAGAAGAATCCCCATATTTTTCTCATTATGTCTGTAAAATCTTAAGAGGCCAGAAATGTTCCATTTTGAAATTATAGGCTAAAATGTAGTGAATTACTGCATCCCGCCAGTTTGTGTACTAGTCAATGGGCAAATTTATTGTGACCATATACTTCTAAAATAAAATCCATTGGAGTTATGCAACTCGAACTTTGCAATGCGACAATTTTTAAGATGACCTTGCATGTAAAATAGAAATAGTTAAAAAATCGGGCCAGCAATCGGGACATTTATACTTTAATATAACATTATTACATTGTGATGGCCATCATTATTAAAAGTTCTTAAAACAACAACAAAAATAGTAATTTAGGGCATATTTTTATTTCACTTTCACTTGAATTTAAAGGTTTGGGAAACCTATCCCCAATATATGCCATATAATACAAAGCCATTGTTTTGCCCATTTAAAATAATTTCACCGATATTTGTATTTTCATTCCATGTCCCTATTTCACCAGCTCTCTACCCATTGAATAAATTACATTTCAAAAACCTCTTTCGATAATTTGATATAAATTAATGTGTAATTAAAACATCATCATATTCTCTAAATATAAAAGTGTGAAAAATTACTCTAAAAAGAGTGGAAATTGGAGTGAAATCACTCCAATTTCCACTCTTTCAAGGAGCCATACCCGTGACCACTCTTTTTCGAGCGTTTTTTACTTTTTTTCGGGGTGATTTTTACTGTTCTCACTCTTTTGAAGAGTGAGGTTTTCACTCTTTTTACATTTAGAGATAACGCAGTGACACTGGATATTCAAAGCTGTACCTAATTAATTCAACATTAAAATAACATCCAATTATTTTGATGCACTGAAGTAACCTCTTAAATACAATTCAATAAGGAGGTTGGAGGCAGTTGAACCCGCGACGAAGAATTGGCGATTACTTCTTGAAAAGAAGGTTAGAATAATCATGGAATAATCAGCAATCTCTGGGCCGGAAATCTCCCGATGCTTATCCGGAAATCTCCGGATGCTATTCGGATGCTCAAGACTTCCTCACTTTACTGTTAATTATCCGGACTTTAATTATTGTAGTTTACCTTATTTTAAACAATAAGTGTACTTCGCGGGCTTTGAGGGGAATGTGTGTATACTTTGTAACCACACCTTGGAAAAGTTAAATAATCAAATAGTGTAAGATATGATCACACTTAATGGGAGCTATTGAAGTCCGATTACCTATTATTACTGGATGACCGCAGTTTTTTATTTTTATAAAATGTGAATCTCATAAAAAGTCTTGTCACTTTACTTTTGTGTTAAGATTGAAACCTTAAATCGTTTTACATTCTGTTTTTAAGATATAAACAATGGGATACAAGCACCCCATCCTACTTGCCAAAATAAGCATCGAAACATTTTGTAAGAGGATATTATCCAGCTCTTGATAAAACGATGTACTCAATTTGTTGAACAGGTCATTGAACATGCTTTAATTCTTAATTTGAAAAGAGGAAAAAAAGTTAACAAAGTTAAATCACCGGTGATGTCATCTGGAATTCGATACGGGGTCCTATTAGTTAGTAAATTTGTGCATCCATTCAGCCACGTGTTTTGGCGGGAAATGTCTCATAAAAAACACCTTATCACACAATTGTGTCGTCTGCTCATAAAGAAAATGTCTTACGTTTGGTTTCCCACAATGCGTTTCTTCCCATGGTATTTTCTGTTGCCGATTTGCCACCCTATATGCCAGATTGGGTGATGGCGATATTCAAACTAAACTCAATGAACAGGGAGGGCACTGCCATTTCAACCAAATTAATTTGTTGACTATATCAGTGACAGGTAAGATTCTTAACTGTCACTGACTATATTGACCCCATATTTAGGCAGTTCTAGAATAAAAAGAAGAAACAAATAAATTGTAATCTCATACAAAGTAATAGGAGTTTTAATATTCAAAAATAAAATAATGTGATAAGTGTATGTGATTGTATTGAGTTGCAAATGTTCATGGGAACGTTAAGAAATCTTCTGCCGTCTGCTTAGGTTTGCGCGGGAAAATAAAGGTTACACCCACCTTTTGTCATTGATGATGATATTAAATGTTAGTGTCCGTTATAGGAAACAATGAAACGAGAAGCTACAAATCAAAATGATTTGCACCCAACCCTTTGACATTGACGTGCAAAAAAAGTTACCCAACGAAAGGTGATCGATGGATAGATGAATCGATCGTGTTTTAAGATTATTTAAACACTTTAGATTGATTTTTAACATAATTAAATTTATGATTTTCTGCATCTTTATAGAAGACAGTTAGGACAAGATTGTGTAATTTCTTATCTCAGGCGTACATCAATTGCACGGTAGAAATTAGAATAAAGTGTTTATTGAAATTAAAGGGTGAGCTGAATTTTAACGAATAAATGATGCATTTATTTAAGGCAATGTTTCCATCCCGGATGAGAACATGTTGCGCGCAGTGCAATAAAAATGAGAGTATAATTGCCATGCACCTCACGATTTTTGATCTCAAAACGCATGTACAAAGGTCTATAGTCGGTTTTTACAATCAGAAATAAAAATAAATAAGCTGATTTTATAGGATTGATTATTAATCAATAGTACCCTTCTATTGGCTACTTGAATCCAATAAATACTTGAGCCGGTAGAAGATATGTTAACACTTTCCATGTATGCGTCTGCAGACGACATTCCAAAATGTTTCAAAATTGTTACTGATTATTGATTTTCATCATCATATGTGGAATCACCATGAGAAATACATTGAAATAAGTACAAACATGCCTAGTATTGGTTCAGTAATTTTTGATATAGACTTTTAAAAGTTGGGAAAGGTTTCTGAATAATATGTTTTTAATATGGTAAAACTAAAACTTACACATCCGAGGCAGTGACGTCACTGAGTAATTCACTGAGGAAGTACATATACGCGCGTGCCTAAACACTATCCGGATGAAGTAAAATAGATTTGAATCCAATGATGGATTTTTAACTGGAAAATGTTTTGTGCTCATCATTTCCATGAATAACTTACCCACACACACACCACCATAAGGATTCCGTTTTGTACCACATGCAAGATGTTGTCATCCGGTATGGAAACTTGCGCCTTAACAATAATTTTGCAATTTGTTTAAACAATTTGCAATGGCTGTATAGGCTTATGGTTTACAGTCTTTTCATCCCATTGGACTCTCATTTGGGTATAGCTTATCAGCACTTTTTGTACACATTTTCATTGACATACTGTCGTATGAGATGCTTACTTATTTCTTTATTTTTTGGCATCGTCATACGCTAGTATGCCGTGAAAATCTTAATTCGTTTCAACGACGAAATGGTTAAAATGTTGTATAAACGCATTGGATATTTATTGTGAGATTGACATATGTTTCAGTGTCATCTTTGAATCCTTAGGTACCATGTATGTCATTTTGGCTTTTAAAAAGCTTTGCCATTAGAGCATCTTTAAAATATAAATCAAAATAATACAGATGATTGCGAACACTCTTAAAATATGGTACGAGCATAAAGTAACACGTTACAGCGCCCATCACGATGATAAATTATTGCAAGATGGTATAGACATGGTATGGTAGACATAGGCGAAGCGTATTTTAATTTTAAATGGTGAAAGTTGAAAATACCTCAAATGAGTTTGTTTGTTGTTGGATCCATACAGCCTCGTCATTTTGCCAACCATTTCACCATATTTTACGCTCTGTCAGTCAACCAGCCGTCTCCGTCAACATAACGAAAGTAACTGTTGTTTTTGCATGGGGTGAGGTTGAAAAGGTCGGCTCCACCGGTTATATTATCCAAAACTGATAACAAATTGTCTTGTTTTTTTCCCGTCTCCTCCTCTCTTCTTATTTGTCCCCATTTACAGGTTTATCAGGAATGCGTAATGCTCATCAAACAGGGGACTTAGTTGACACGACGACAGCACTTTGTGACCGCAAGGGTGGATTTATGGTTTCTGCGCAGCTTCAAGCGGGGATTCAGGCTAGTTATTTCGACAAAATTACTATGTAATGGATTGACTGAAAACATGTCGTCTGCGTTTGATGGATTGAAAACAATGGACGAAAAGATGGCCTGATTAATTGTTATTAAACACAGGACCTGGGTTCAGAAGGCTCAGAACCTCGTCTCCGCAGGCTTAGGGACTCGTTTCAGTCCGAGATGAATAGTGAGCACTGATCAATGTTGGTCCCTGGGAATCGGAGTGATCATCGCATTGCGCGATCTTCTGAAAGTTTGCAGAATTATCCGACGTATAAACAGACAATATAATCAGCGTATAGAACGGCCGGTGTATCAATTTAAAAATGGGTGGATGAATCCGTTGTTATAAATCACGTTATATTGTTGGAAACCATATTCACATTAATCAGGATTGCCCAAATATTCTATCATCATCATCATACACCGACATTGCCGAATGTTACTAATCCATAGTCGACGAGGTGACGAGGAAATACCGTGAAAATGTCACGCAAAGATATCGTGAATGTCACTTGATCATGTCGTGGAGAAAATATCGTGCATGTCGCGCGTATTGTGAATGTCACGAGAAAATATCGTGATAGTTAACAATTAAATACCTTGAAAAATCACGCAAAGATAACGTGAAAAAGCGAAGGAGTCACGCATTACGCAACATTATAGTGAAAGTCACACTGTAAAATGGGGACGGTCACGTTAAGATACGGTGAGAATCACCTATAAAGAAACGTAGAGAATTCAGTTTCCATGGCCCGTCCATTGAAACCAAACATTATCACCTCTGGAAAAATGTTAGGTTCCGTTGCTAATGTTATTGTGTTGTTTGGGGGCATTACGGTAAGGACCAATGAAATTGGGGGTCAAGATAGATTGTAGACCAATCAGAGGCTTTATGGATTAGGCCGCCATGTTTGGTTTGGCGTAAATTTCATTCTCTGTCAAGATAGCATTGAGAAAGGAGCAGCCTGTTGTATGTTGTAGGAAATAAAATGTGTTTCCTTCTTAATGCCTGACATGAGGCACAAACAGATCAATGTTTCCTTGTTTAATTTTTCCATGTGGTGATAATGAAGTATCATCGTAGTTGTTGGTGGCATGGAGTCATTATGTTATCCGAAGTAAAGCTTAATTATTTTGACTTTAATGGGAACCGACATCAGTTATCCGATTCATAATCTGATCCTAATAATCTTTGGTAAAATTAGTTTGACGTTCGAACATATGTTGCTCTTTGGCACAGCCCGCATACATCAAAGTTATCGTAATATCTGATAGCGAATTATTGCTTGATTGAGGGTGATGGGGTGATGATTATTTGTACGCCCAACAATGTGTCCGATCTTATGTCCAATGTCACCAAAGTATGAATTTTAATTTCAATTCTATAATAAATCATGTAGTCCGAAAAAACAGTTGCTGATCTTTGGTTTGTCCAGATTTTATGTTTAGGTAACGCTTCTTTACTGTGCCAACAGTAAAACGTCAACATGGTCAAGATATTGTATTGTAGCCTTTGTACGACCCTCTGACGGCAAAGTGACCGAAGAGAGGGCGCTCTTACAATATATATTATCTCGATTTCTCTGATATAGCCGGCTGCGCTTTCTGTTCTAAAATTGTTTTATAGAAAGAAGCCGGCCAATTAAACAAGTTACGATGTATTTATCCATTTAATCAAAGACTGGCTCTATGGCCTAAGATGTTTGGTAATGTTTCTTTATTCCACAATCTGACAGACAATTATACCGAGTAGTTATGTGTGGATGATCTCTATTTAATTACGTCAACTCTTTCCATGCGGCTATTTGTTTTACCATTATTACATAACAGATTTGTCAGAAACCTCTCTCAACTTTCATGGTCTATGGCAAGGATTACTGAGCCAATACTGGGCATATTTGTACTTATTTTAATGCATTTTTCATGGTGATTCCAAATCTGGTAATGAAATTTAATAATTTTGACATTTTTGAAATATTTTGTAACATTTTGGAATGTCGCCGCGTGGAAAGAGTTAATACATGAGCAGCTGTTAGTTTCTAAACAAGTGGGCTACGGTATTGCTTTCCTCAAAAGAAAAAATAAATAAATTAATTAAGTAAGAGGAAATCAATCACAATTTCTCGACAAACAACCAAATGACATCCCTAATTATCATGTTTTTCTCTCATGACAAGTGTTATCTATTATACACAGTTCAACAAAAATAAGTTCCCCTTTAGATTATGCCTGATATTTTTAAAATGAGTTACTCCATCGAAACGATTTCTGGCACACATAATGTACGTGTGCACAGCAACACTAGAACGGATTTATAACTGCGCCGATGTTGTAATGCTTGAATGAGCACACATTGAATGAAGGAATACCTCATTTCAATACATCATTTAGCAACTTTTGAATTGAGGTATTCCTCCCTTCAATGTGTGCTCATTCAAGCATTACACCTGCGTAGTTATAACTCCGTTCTAGTGTTGCTGTGAACACGTACATTATGTGTGCCAAAAATCGTTTTGATGGAGTAACTCATTTTAAAAATATCAGGCATTAACTCAAAGGGGAATTTACTTTTGTTGAACTGTGTATACCGATGTCTGTTCCCATTGACATTGTATTTTGTATACGAATAAAATTGCGAAGCGACGAAGAAAAGTCTCGAAGAAAACCATGTTTTTCAGGCCTGACCTGTAATGTGCCAATTGGAAGTTTTTGTTTTGTTTTTTAATTTTTCCCTATCAATAATTATGAGATTATTGAACAAAAACCCCTGAACAACACTACTTAAAAGACGGGTCTGTTAACAACAGGGATTTTCGTCGCTAAATCGTATTCTGGTCTCGGGTCTGGTGTACGAAATGTTTGCGAGAATGTAATCATGGTAATTGGTAGGCTCATTGACTAGATAAGTATTGCAATTCTCCTGTTCAAATGACACAGATATTTAGTATGAAAATATAACAGATTTACCTAGCCGAAAACTGTGTGTGAACAGAAGGGTGTTGAATGAATGCAATTAAGCACTTGGTTTGGAAGTACAGAGTACGGTAAATTCCACTGTGGTGCAACCATCGTAAAGAATTATGAATCTGCTCAAGAAATCTTTGCCAGAAAGTCATTGAATAGCTCATCCGGTTTGAAAGATATCGTTTTTGTTTTTAAAGGAGATTGAGTCATAGGTCTACTAAAGAAGTACCCATCATTCCATCAATGTCAAAAGGAACATGACAATCATCATTAACAAGGAAACGAACTTCCTAAAAGGGTCGCTATATCATGATCATCATTTCCAGATAGGCACCCCCGCCCAAATTTAGGTGAGAGGTCAGGTTCGGGTCAACCCTATCTGGATTAGCCACGATGGGGGAAATAGATGGGATATGTCATACGGGGATAACAAGCTAAGGCTGGTTTATGTAGCCCAGCCGGTGCAGTAAGGCGTGATGGACAGGCAAAACACACCGGCTGCTTCTTGCTAATTTGTAGATGACTCAAACGCGAAGGCTTTCCCGCCAAACCTACTCGAAATGTTACCCGTCGCGCGAAAATAAGGAGCCAATTTTACATTTTCAGAAGGCTTTTGTTACTTATAAGTTATGATATATACAACGTTTATTGTTTTAAAGCAGGCCAAAATGCCCTCCCATCCTAGCCATCCACTGGTTGTATACAACATTTGAAATTGATTGTCAATTTAAGCACTAGTATAACAAGCAGAACTATAAGGTGGTTCTCGGCGTTCTTTTCTAATTTCCCAAAAGAACTTCTCAATTTCAACAACATTTATTGGTAATTTGTATGTATCTCAAATTCGCAAATTGGATCGGTTGGGAACAACTTTCCACGCGGCGATCGATTGAATTCCATGCAAATTTAGTTCTTTGTAGAACATGTTCCCAGCTTTCAAAGCATATCTCTATAATTACTGAGGCAATGATTAACTAGGCATGTTTGTATGTTAATGGGTTTCTCGTCGCGATTCCAAATACTTAGTATCGCAATGAAATTTAATTATTTTGACATTTTTGGAACATTTTGTTAACTTTTACAATCGAGTGCTTGGAGCGCAGATGTCATAAGGGCATTTTGTTCATTTTGAGATAAACGTGTTTGAAAACTAGAAACTCTGTGTCGGGGAATTTGAAGTTGCCATCCAATTTTCACCACCAAAAGATACATTTGCACTTTAGCTTATGCATGTTATGTGTGCACTAACTCGAGAATGTCAAAGTGTTTTCAATATGCAAAATCTCAAATTCATCAAAAGTGCACTTAAGACATCTGCGCTCCAAGCACTCGAAATGTCGTCTGCAATGGCCTATAGGCCTATCGCTTGGAAAGTGATCTGTTAAACCAGGGTTTTGATCGTAAATGTTTCGAACACACACATACTTCATTAGTAATATTGCTTCAATCGGATATTACCTGTCAATTAAAACTAATTATCAATATTATCTTCTGACCGTCAATCTTTTTGTCTTTTCAAGTTTTTTCATGATTTGAGTCATAATTTGTTTGTATATTCATCGTATTAATGACTCATGGGTTTCCTCAAAAATATCTCACACGAGAAACATTTTAAACACGTTCCCTTCTTTAACTTGTTGCAATTGAAAATGAAAAGTGTACGTTAGGTCCCAGATACTGGTATACCAGATCGTACGATACTGGCAGATGAAAGTTGCCAGTAGCCCAGTTTCCCTCGTTACTGGTACAATTTTATTGTTCCAGTATCCTCCAAACACTAGAACACCAAATTGTGTTCCAGTATCGAGCGATACTGGAACGTTTTTATGTTCACACATGCTACCGGTGAAGTGATTTGTCACAGTATCGAACGATACTGGAACACCGACTCTGTACCAGTATCGAACAATACTGGGTGTTTCAGATATCGGCCGATACTAGTACCAGTATTTATGCTAGTACAGTCCAGAATCTGGGACCTGAAGTACACTTTTTCCATCTAATTCTAACGTTTTGTATACCAATGTCAATTTGCATTTAAAATGTCACGGTGTTCTAACAAGAAAATATATTGATGACCGCGAATGAGTGGTCTCACACTAATCCATTTAATTGTGCCAATCTCACCTTGTGTATTCCGAACCCGTGACCTCATTGAGCTATTCCATTTGAAATCCATACACCCGGACCCCCTAAGGAAGAAATTACCTTCATCTCTTCCCCAGGGAGTGTGAATTTCAAATGGAGGTTACCTGCGTGGGCGAGTCCATTTTGAATATACTCCCTGTATGCCTGTGTGCAAGATTAAGGTCATGCCTTCCGTAGGGGTGTATGGATTTTAGCTGGAATAGCCTAATGAACAACAGTTAGGCTAATATTATCTGTCTAAACGTTGACAAAAAAGGCAAATGACAGGTAGATTTTATATGGTGGTTAACACTATTTTGTTAAATTTGGTTATTTACCTATTGATTGTCTGTGTAGTTTTCATAGCCCTCAAACAGACATGCACACATCTTCCGAAAGAATGGTATAAGGGGTGGGGGTGCCCATCAGGTACAAAGGTATAATAGTACATTTGTTTACATAAATGCATTAGGGAATTTATATGTATGGTCATCGTCATCATACATCAACATCATCAATATTCGGGCTCTCGTCTCGGGGTTTTCCCGGAATTGACAATTGAGGGCGCTATTCTCTACTGAATTTTGTCAGACGACGGTGGCTACGAACGGCCGTTAATTTTGAATTTCCGTTAGTTTCAATGTAACAATGGATTTTGATTATATGACCCCATAAAATTCATCATAGGTTAGAAGAAAATTTTTCCAATCCAAAACCGTTCGGGATGGCTAATCATCCCAATTGTAAATGCTATTTTTTTAATTTAAACCGTCGTTAAGCGGTCGTCCCATTCACTTGATCAGGTAACCTCGTTCGCATATTTTAACCTGAATACTCGTGAATACGCCTATGTCCAGCGTCGTCTGAATTTTGTATTGAAAACCAGTTGTATGATCTACGTATAAGATAAACAGAGAGCATTGGAAGATTCTGTTGGACACGTTGGCGATCTATGTTCTATTGTATTGTATTGTTGTTGTACATGTATGTAAAATACTAAATTAATATGAGATTTTAAAAATTCCTGCTTTTTATTAAAAAAGGACGATGTAAATATTTTTTATAATTGTTTGATTTTGAATTATATGAATTAATTACAGATGCATGTGTGCTTTTAAATGAAAAAAAAATATGTCGAGTGCTCGAAGACCCTGATGAAATAGCTGCCAGATGTAATGTATAATGATAATGGTAGTGCTTGTTATACTGGACGTTTAATATGTAAACTCAGGGCAGCTATTACAGATTTTCTGTATTAACATGTATTAACACGTATTGTATTAAAGGTATAGTATGTGATCTTTCCAGGGAACGCCCTCAACATCGAAAAAAAAAAATTGAAAGCAGATTTTCTTGCAGATTTACATTTCTGATCTTGTATCGTACATACATTTCTGATCTTAAATCGTACATACATTCCAAGTTACAGGGCGATACGATTCTTAATTACTTCAAAATCATGGTTTTAGAGTAAAAATAAAGTGTCGGGATAACACGACAGTTTATATACTCTAAAACCATGATTTTGAGGTAATTAGGAATCGTATCGCTCTGTAACTTGGAATGTATGTACGATTTATGATCAGAAATGTAAATCTGCAAGAAAATCTACTTTCTAAAAAAAAATCATGAATAGAGGGCGCTCTCTGGAAAAGTTCACATAATATGCCTTTAATGTAATAACTGCTACGTGTTATTGCTAAATAAGATAACCCTCTGATTTAGACTGGGTCACAGCAGTCGTTCCAAAAGGCCGCCGTCTTTAAAAATCAATATCATATGAAGCACCCTCGTAAAGTCGGATGGAGTGTGGGTAAACAGTTGTAGACGGGTGGGATTCATTCTACCCACCGAGTCCGACAGTATAACACCTCGATCTATCAGTTTTTAAAGGCGTGGCCTTTAAGAAGATGACGATGATGTTCATTCTAGAATAATATCAGATTTAAATGTTTGTTAACCCGCTGTCACTGATCTTATACGTATCCCGTATAGACATTCATAGAGCTCTGTTTACTATGTACTATGGTCATGTTTTGTCAGACCATTTCAAATCGAGATTGGACTAGGTTTGGAAAAAACGGAGTCATCAAAGTAATGCGCAACGATTGGTTCCAGCTGTATATCACCAGGGAAGAACAATTATTGGAAACCAACAAGTTTGACTTTTTTTGTGGGGTGGGGTGCTTTGGTGTAACGTTGGTTTTAGTATGCAAACGTTGTGATATTTATCTTTCTTTGAACCTTATTACTTAAACCATGTTAACACTATCCACGCGGCTATATTAGAAACCGTTCCCACTTTTCAAAGGATTACTGAACCAATACTAGGCATGTCTGTACTTATTTTAATGCGTGGAAAGTGATAAAAAGAAAACAAATCACGGCCATACACAAGTTGACATGAAAAATCCTTTTCATAAAATGTGACGTAATCAAGCGAAATGAGTCACATGTCGGCAGTTTTCATTTCTAAGCAGGGGGCAAATGCTACAGTATCATGGTCCAAACCCCACTAAAATTGAACTTCTACTTTTTAAGTTACGAACAATTTACCAAATGAGATAACAAAGTAAAACATAAGAATTTGTCACTTGTTTTAGCCTATAATTCAAAATCAATATTCCCGACTTACGACTCATTTCGCTTGATCGCGTCACATATTATTTATATTTATAGTCTGGTATTTATTCTCCCTTTATTAGTTCAGAGTCGGAGAGATGGTGACAATTGACAAGTTATTGTATAATGTATAAACGTGATGTATTTTATTTATACAAAATTGAACAATCTTTATTGTTAATGTATTGTTGTGCCGTGATTCTGATGTCGTATAGTAAAAAAAATAAACTGACAGATGTACCAAAGATATCTCATAGTGTGTTTTGTCTTAAATCTGATTGGGCTATTCCATTTGAGATTCATACACCCCCTTGTCATATCATGGAAGACATTACCTTAACCGTCCCACGGGGAGTGTGATTATCAAATGGGATGACTTGTATGGGTGACTCCATTTGATAAGTCGTGGCGAAATTGTATTAAAAGTTAAATTTATTTATATTTTGTCAATAAGTAGCGATGTTTTTGTTGCGATGCATTTACGAATTATTACCATTAGCCTGAATTCACTCTAACAAATCTTTAACAACACTAAATTCTGAAAAACGTTAAGAAAAAAACCTTTCACGGACTTTCGACGTGTACTTACTGATGGTTTGCTAATACAATTACATGTTAAAGATGCGTTACAAATTGCTTATAAGCAATTACACATTTTCAAACCGAATGTTTCCCCTTAAAATTATGTCATTTCATTAGTTTTTATTTGTTTTAAGTAACCCTGAACGTTCTAAGAAATAAGATCACGAAATGGACATCTTATGCATATTACTGTCAAAAATCTGACCATTGACTGAATAAGCATAGTATTTTAAAAGGGAAACGCAGGGGAAACGAAAAAAGAAGAATATCGCCCTCTACCGTCGAAATCGGGGAGCTTTCGTGTGGGACCGTCCATTATCATATTATGAAGTCACTAGCGAGCCAGACGGCTGGTCAGTGTTCCTGTTATCCGTTAGTGGACCAATCAGTGGACCAAGATAATGCAATACATGAATAAACCTCTTGTATCTTGTGATTTTATTTTTTGTAATCTTGAAAAGTATCTTTTGAAATTCCATTATAATCGGAATAAAGTGTGGTACCATGCACCACCATCTACCGAAATGAAAAATTGCTGTATTTTGCAATTACCTTACGATGGATGCCAAGTGATGAATGAATACCAATTTTTGTATTTATTCTTTCATGTTTTTATATATTTTGGTCCATAATCTTGTAACCTGCTTTATTATTTGTTGAAAAAGAAATATGCTCCTTTTGAAACACTAATAAAGAAATCCAATTATCTGGAACAACTTATATTTAGGTTTGATTTATTAATTTCCATTTTTAATTCCTCATCATATTAACCATGGTAACTTTCTGAATCGGGATATACAGACTTGCAGAATTGGGCTGTTCCAGTTAAAATCCATACACCCCCTGCCCTATAGAAAACATGACTTCATCTTTACTAGAAGTGTAGATATCAAATGGAATGATTCATGAAGGTAACTCCATTTGTTTTTCATACTCCCTGTTGGGAAGATTAAGGTAATGTCTTCCTGCATAGGGGGTGTATGAATTTCAAATGGATTAGCCCATTTGCTCAACTTATCGCCAGTATTATTACAATCGCGTGTAATGGTCTAGACGCCGCCTCTTCTCGAATTAGCGGAGGAGGCGTACGTAGAAGCCATACGGAGATCCGAAGTGTAAACAAGTCAACAAACAAGTACATGCATCTTAACGAAAACAATACAAGACATGCACATGATATATGGAGATGTATGGCGTATATACAATGTTTGCCTGCCATGGACGCCGTTTGCGATGCATCTTCATCAATGCTAATGACAGTGTCAGAGAGAAGTCAGAGACCATCTAATATTACGTCGACCACCCAACAAATGACTAGATCTTCTTTGTCACCAAACATGTACATATCAGTTAATTTTACACGCCATATAAGTCTCTGGAAAAGAAGACATATGAGAGCGAAAAAGAAAATGAGGAGGCTTGCTCTCTACGGATATATTATCTGATTTCCAAGGTTAATTGTTCGAAGTTGCTAAAAATACTGAAATAAGACTGAATCTGAAATACCACCCTTATATGTTTAATGCGGTTAATAGTGAGATGGTTGCTATTCAGATAATGAAAAGCCTATAAATTTAGTTCAATGAAGGAAAAGTGATTCCGAATTTAAACAAATCCATGTAGCACGACATAAATCACGTTTAGAAGACACTACAAAGAGACGGGATTATTAAAAATAAAACTTTAGAGGAAATCAAATTCTCTTCAGTTTATTTATGATTCCACACTCTACACCGACCGACCCAGTGTGCCGTCCCTCGTACTCCGCTTACGTAGCAGAACATAAGATGGACTTTGAAGTAGATGTGTTCAAATAACATTAAGGCTATATAAAGTTTAACTAATTGAGTTCATCTGAGGCATAACCACCCAATCAATATGCGGAGTCCTATAGTAGAAGCGACTTTTACTCTAGACGTATGAGATGACGCAATATTCCGCTTAAAATATATCATAGTTACGGTGGATCATTATCCTTTTTGGACATGGCAGCACTTCACATTGGTCTGTGCTCTATATGTCTATTTCCATAGGTATTTCGATGACTTATATAAACTATAATTTTAGCGGTAATAGTCCGGAGTAAATACTTCCTTAATACTTTGCCGCCTAGCGTACTAGTTTCGCTGCTGCACCGAAGTAAAAAGCTGTTCAAATACAAATGTCATAAAACACGGTATAGGAGTGATTCTCTTATCCCATAGAAAATCAGTTCTAGTGCAACTTTGATGCTGTAATGCGCGGTCATTGAAAAGGTTTTTTAAATAAATGAACTATTACATTTGATCGAGATAGACTCGTACTGTTTTTACTGATGAGATGCTGCCACAGGATTAATGACCAATGCGGTGATGTAACTATAAACTAGGCATTATCATGATTACGATACGAAGCAGGTTCATGATAACTACATGTAGCGACAATGAATAATATACTAAGTAAATAAATGTTATACGGAACGAACTTTTGATACTTGGGCGATTGGGTAAAAAAAAACCCATCAAAACACGACACGCACATTGCGGTGCGTAAAGATCATTCACGCGCGATATGTAGCAAACTAACTCCTTCATCTCACTCATGCAAATGCATCGCCATGTTTTGCTACAAGATATCCATTTTCGGTGGTTTCCCATTTTTGTTGTACACAACCGCTTTGAATTACAAACTCTTTTCTTAATGGAGATATCATTAACACGGGAGAGTAGAACAAAACATTGGACATTGTTAGTTTTACCACCAGCCATTTTGTTTACGTGTCATGTCGTCGTCTGCGAGTATGGAAGGTAGCGTTTGCGTTTGAGTGGTGACAAGGTCCTTAAAACCACTTAACAAATGAAGCATTAATAGGGGATGTGCCTTCTGGTGCCTTTCTAAGTTAATTGAAGCAAAAGGGGAAACAACGTTGGTTGATTAAGACATACGAGGGCTGGTGGTGATGGGATTTCGATATAAGCTTAAGCTTACTTATGACCCTAGAATTTTACACTAATGATTTGTCTTATAGTACATACTATAGCCTAGATGACTTCAGAATGTCAGATTCGGAGTATTTGGCAATAGAAGTAGTGTTCAACATCACAGGTTCAAGGGGAAGTTGGAACCTAAAAGCTGGCATAAAGACATATATTTTCAGTATATTTTGTAGGTTTTCTTCGGTCAACATTTCTCAAAGTTTTATTCGGTACACCAGTTACCATGGTTACCTAATTTTGTGGGTGTGGGTGGTGTAATTCGCGAAACCCTTCAGGCTTGACCTACATTGTAAAGTTTTTGTATTTTTCGTCAACATATATCAAGAACTATATAAATGTAAAATGAGGGAGAACATTGATTTATTGTTTTACCCGGATCTTTATAATGTGAATTTCAAATAGGATTACCTGCAATGGGTGACTCCATTATAAATCTACACTCCCAGTGTTGAAGATTAATGTCATGTCTCACAAAGGGGTGTCTGGATTCCAATTGGAATTAGCCCATATTATATGACGCAGAATTCACCTATACTTGTTCACCCAGTTCTAATTCTAACAATTTATTATCCCTTTGTTTAAATGGCTCTTTGACATTTCATGTTCAAGTTTTACTGCGCAACGTTCAGCCAGTGTGGATGCACGCTTGTAATTACTGAGAAAAATCGTCATTAGCGTCAACTTCATATTGTTTTTCAAACGAATTTATTTGATCATTACCGCAATTTCATGCGTTCCATATAGTATTCCTAATTTATGAACAAATGGCAAGCTTTAGAGTACAGAGCACATGATATTCCCATTCATTTAACGAACTGATTGCGAACTATATAATTTATATAGAATCTTGATATTAGATTTGAAATTTGTTGGCGTCATGAAATGCTTTCATCACAATTCCATTTACCATGCGCTCGACGATTTAGAATCGTATATTGTCAATAATTGGGAATTCGTAATAAGAGGACCACTATTAAAATAGGAGAAATCTGACGGCTTATCGGCGTCAATTTTACATTACAGTCACCAGTTATTGATTATAATAAATGACACTATTACAGCATACGAGTGTCGGTCAATATGTAATGATAGTGATCTTGTTGTGAGACGCAATGAACGATTCTATTTATTGAGAGATAGTGTGATCAATACAAACTATGGACCTTTGTCTTTCAAACAATACCCTTTTGACATGTTTCAATTTATAAGTGAGAACTATGACGGCATTACATTAGCTTGAAGTAAGCACACTTTGGACACTGCCAAATCAGTTATTTGTCGGGAAATTTGAATTGTTTGTGTGAAACACGTGCTATAAGAAGATTATATAATATGACACCAGAAGCAGGTAAATCCCGATTGTTTGTGCATAATTATGATAATTAAGACAATAATTTTTATCCCTGTGTCATTTTAAAATTGTAGTATAAGAGGGAAAAGTAAGGAGAAGGGGAAAAAATGGAACTTGACTAGTAATTTTCTCCCTAGAGGTACCTGTGATTTAAAAAAAACCAGCGAGAGAATTTAGATAATTTAACAAATCTACCTTTCTGCGAAAGTCTCGTATCTCTCAGATGTTCCGTTTTGCTCAAAAATATTTTTTAAAAATCTCAGAACCCAAGTGCGTGACCTTGAATAGCTAAGGGGGGTACAAGTTTCTATTGCCATAGCATCATGACATAAATTGCCTTCTTAGGAGAGCTATTAGTTCGGTCTGGTAAACCTATTGTTATCAATTACTACGAGAGGATTGTCTGGTTGTATATTAGTTAAATTCGGGGCGTGTTCGAGCGGTACTTGCTAACTGCATGGGTGAGTTTCCATTATGTTGCAAATTACATCCACGCTCATGTGTTTAAACTACTCAATGGGCGTTGCAATACAGCCGGTTGGTTGCACACGAGAATTATGTCATATAGCAACCAGCTTTGATGGAAGGCGAATATTTAAATTTGGCGCTGGTTTTTAGGGCACCAATTTATAGCGCTGCTAAGCGGGCTTTGTAGCCTAATGTGTTTATTTCGTACCTTGAACTATCTTTTTTGCACTTAAAATGTTTTATTGAACACCATTCACAGGAAGTTTTTTTAACATTTTTTCAACCACAGCAAGCTACCTTAAATAAAAAGTATACAAATATCAATATATCAAACAGCCCATTTTCGTTGAAAAATGCCCAGTCAGTGAATCACTAATTTGGCAGAAAATCAAAATATCTCCAAGAAATGAACCAGTTTAGGTGATTTAATAGGATAGTTTAACTAATTATCTGAACTTATTCACATGAAACCTACACAAAATATGTGCATGCGCAGACGGCAGATAATTTTGAACTGGGCAAAAAACGGTTAAAACATGAAATTTACCAGATAAAAGCTTACTGTGTCTTCAAAGTATACAGAAACATTGAAAAGTGTTTGAAATCAACTTGTATAATGATTTTCATAATCACAATGAAGATATACATTGATGTATCAATCAAAGATGGCTTACACAACCTCTCTTATAACTGCTATCTTTTGAGCTACTAAATGTGTTTTGTTAAAGTATTCGTCACATTGATAAAATGTCATGACCAACTCCTTTTGAAATCCCACTATTATTGCTTTACATCCCGCAACAATAAAACTTAATTATAATCCCTCAATTATTCTTTATCCGTTGTTGTTTTCCATGATTTATTGTTGCGGAATTTGCTTAATAAAGTGTATTTGAGATGGTCCCTTCTCGTTTGTATTAAGAAATTCAGATCTAAAAAAAAAGAGTGTCAAACAGGTTATTGTGTGTTTTAACGATATGCCAAGTGTTATCTGTTTCTATGCTTGCATTGCCGAGATATACGCAAATGTATCAATCATGTCAATTAACCCATATTTCAACCTATTACATATCCAGCCAAATATAAAAACCTATTGTGTTTATGTTAATGACGCTACATAAGCATGATAAGTAAAAGTATTTAAAAATCCAAAAGTGCATTGTTTGTAAGACAAATGTTCGTACTTTGTATTGATCATACTAGCCCTCAATAGAAGCAATCATGCATCCCATACCAAGATCACTGCACTCAAAATAGATGGTTAATGTGATCAACAGGATATACATCCGTCCATTTTCTGTCAGATCCTTCTTATGTCGAAATAGCGGAAGATATTAACACAGTTATTGGTTATCAATGGTTATAATGAGTTATAAATACTATCTATAGTCATTGTTATGATTATGCGCTCGCAATTCGCTGGGTTGATCACGCCGGACACATGCGTAAAATGCGTGTCATTCTAACAAGGAAACTTTCGCAAAACACGCAAGACCCTGTATACGACACCAGTGCAATACTGCAGTCTGCATTTTTTGTTTTTCCTTCATAACTTATATATTCATACAAATTCTTACAGTATGACTGCACACAAATACCTACAATTCTGCATACAAAGTTGTAACATCGCTTCATACGTCATGATGTGGTAGTTAGACAGATACACAAAAAATAAACATAAAACTGTCAAAACGACCCCGTACAATGCCGTAAGACCCCATTATTTAGGAATCGCGTCTGTAAGTAACTCCCTAAGCTGCTAACAAAAACCAATGCATCAGGTATATCAACTATATTATAACAAAAAAAGACTGCTACATTGTCAGATTGTATTGTAATGAGGGCTGGTGCGGTTCCCGATGAGGTTACCGGTACTCTCATACTGTGCCTCATGCCGTTGGTTCATTGACGTCGTTAATATGATTTCTGGTTCGATTCATTTCGGTGGTAGCAGTTTGTGTATTGTCCGATGGTTCGATACTGTTATCTTTTGAACATTTTAAAGCTCTCAAAAACGCCTTGCGATATTTTGGGTTAGCCACCGCGTATATGATCGGATTAATAGCAGAGTTCAACGCATTCAGACATCTCGCAAACAGGAACAGATCCCTTGCCCATTCATTTTCAAATAGATTTTCACCGTATTCGCGCCAGACAAAGTCTAAGATGAAGATGACCTGGAATGGAGCGAGACAAATGACGTATACAAGCCCATTGGCCACGACCATGCGCGTTACCTGTGTCTGCATGAGCTTCCGGCCACCTGGGTCAATATTTACCTTCCGGTTCCGGCCACCGGGGTCATGTCGCTGCTTCCGGCCACCTTGAATATGTTGATCCGTCATAGCAGCTGCTGTGTGGTTACGAAGGACTAAGATGATCTTAGCGTACAACACACAGATGACAGCGACGCACACAATGAATGGTACGGCCTCGGCGAAAGCTAGCAAGTCTTTGAAAACAGGGTATAATGGTTCGCAGATATAAATCTTTTCCGGGTAATCTTGGAATCGAACCCGCGCAGGCCAAACGATGCACTTTTTCTTGAGTTTCCCTTGATACGGCGCTATGATCAGCGAAAAACACAGCGAGACCAACCACGTTGCCGCGGCAAGTTTCGCACTCAGTCGCGTGTTATCGGTGCTCTTCAGCGTTCGGTATTTCACCGGGTAGCAAATGGCGAGGAATCGTTCAAAACTCACCAGTATGACAAGAATCATTGACGCAAGGTAGGTGAAATACACCAGCGTTATTGACATTAAACAACCGAAACGTGATCGGTAAAATGTGCCACCTAAATTCAGACCGTGCGAGATCCCGTAGTTCCCAAACCCGACAACAGCAGACACAACTATGAACATCATATCCGCGACGGCGAGATTCGATAAGTAAAAATTCGTAATCGTTCGCATCCGTCGATTCAGACAGACGATGAGCAAAAAGGTGGCGTTGCCGACCAGCCCCACAGCAAAAATGATTGGGAACATGGCGGTGAGCATAATTGTCTGAGAGGTGCTGGAAAGAAACGGTTGAATTTGTTCGTCGGTTAGAAAATTAAACCACCATACTTGATCCATCTGGCAACCTTTTGGCATGTCGAATGGGAATGGAACCAGGTCCATTTTTAGTGTGCAGTTGGCGTCCTCAGTGGAGTTTCCGTCCATTTCAGCTTGATTGCGTTGGATGTATTATAAATACAAGCATGCAAACAGCAGAAAGATAAAGACCGGGGTTATAAAAGACCAAATTTTGATTTTGATTTGTAAACGTTAAACACAGTAAATGGACACAGGTGGAAACAAATTGTCATTCAGAAAATGACTTTTATTGTGGCGCTTTTCACATATATATGTATATGACCACGCCTCTCCCATTATAACATGATTTACCAGCGCTCCAACGCTTTGAACGGCCTTCAATTTTCGTACAACTGCAATTTTACCAGGCATTCAATCAAATTCATCACATTTTACATTCCCGCCGGAATCTCATCTTTTATTATTGCGGAAACAGTATTTCGTTTTTACTGGAACAGTGCCTTTTTGATGTTGCTGCGATTGTTCGTTTTAATATCGCAATTGATGAAACACTAGTTCACTGATGAACTCCAAATCAAACAAGGTATAAATATGTCTTGTGATATACTATTTAACAGTTTCCATGCGGCAGACGACATTCCAAAATTTTACAAAATGTTTTAAAGATGTCAATATTGTTGAATTTCATTACCATATATTTGGAATCACCATGAGAAATGCATTGAGATAAGTACAAGCATGCCTAGTATTGGTTCAGTAATAGACCTCGAAAGTTGGGAAAGGTTTCTGAAAAATCTGTATGGTAAAACTAATACCCGCATGGCAGGGGTAGCACTGGCTCAAAAATGTGAGGAGTCCCATTTGCATTTTTCAGGACCCTTTAAGGACTGCAAAAACTACATTTAAGGGGTCCCCCAGAAATATAAGGGGTCCTGAAGTTTGAGCCTTTGAAAATGGTCAAAAAATTGTTTAGAGACAAACAGTCGCTAACACAGATACGCACACTAGCGTAAGATCATGTAACTCATATAACTATGTCGTGTCCATGTTAATCAGTAGAAGATACATGTACTTAGAATGTTTTGGGAATCGCTTGAAACTTTTGCGGAAGCAATTCGGAAGCGATTTAGTGTGTTTAACAACTTTTAAAAATACAGGATTTGCATTGTATTTATCTTTTACGGACATTAATCAATTTAAAATGTAGGCACAGGATGGAGATTGACAATTTTCAGAATGTCCACGTCCATACATCGTCAGATTTAAGGGGTCCCTTTATTTTCGATTGGGACCCGTTAGTGAAGTTCAATATGCAAACTTACGCGTCCATTATCGTCCAACAAGAAAATAAGGGGTCCTAGGACGCGAGGACGCGCAAGAACGCGAGCCCTGCCGCATGGAAAGTGTTAACATGTTTAAAGATTCTTTTACAAATAAAAGTGAAAGGAAGACATGTGGTTACTCAAAAGGCCACCAAAAAATGTCTCAACCTACAAGTGTAATATTATCTTTTGAAAGTGGGATTGCTACGACGCAGTATCATCGCGGTAGCGTATTGTCACGCTTCTTTGCAAAGCAAGATCAATAATACACGAATTAAGATCAACTCTTATTTCCAAAATTATAGTTATGGGACGAAAGGTTAAATAAAACCCAAATAAGCTAAATCCGGAGTGGAGTGAATTAGGAATCGTATCGCTCTGTAACTTGGAATGTATGTATGATTTATGATCAGAAATGTAAATCTGCAAGAAAATCTACTTTCTAAAAAAGATATTGAATAGAGGGCGCTCTCTGGAAAAGATCACATATTTCACTCTCGTTCCCTGAACGATTGTACACTCCCAAGTCCCCCTGTGCATGGTTTGGGTGTCGGGAATGTGGATGGATTTGGAGTGTAACTGAACTAGATAAATATCGTTATTCTATAACAAAGCCCAACGTAGGGAAAAAATATATGATAGGTATCAAACGAAAAATTTACTGTCTGTGATGATAAGAGTAGTCGCGAAATAAATTCTGATTTTTTTCTTCTTTCTTTGACGAATACAAATAGTCAATTTGTCCTTAAGCATCCTGTAAATGGTGAGAAAGTCTGGACAAAAAAACGTACCCTGAAAAAATTGGCCTGAATATAAGACAAATATCTATATTGTATAGTCAGATACATTCATTATAATAGTAGCAACAATTTTAACGAATTACTGAGACAGCGAGATCACGTCCTGGCTTTTACGATGCTTTTAAGCCAAATTAAAATACCAATTGTATACAAATACAACTCTCGCTTATCTTATAACTCTTAACCCCCTGGGCACTACCGGCCTTTCTTACAGTGGTTCTGATTGGTTTATTGCAAGATATACCCATTTGAAGAGCCAATTAAAATGCAGCTTGTAAAATATTTCACTCCAATCTTTATCAGGGATACAATTATTCTAACACTGTCTCTGATTGGTGCAATAAATGATGTATCTATCTTTCTGACCAATCGGCCGGTAGTTCTCAGGGGGTTAAGACCTTGATATAACCGAGAAAAATTGAAGCATATTAAATCTTGCCATTCTTGTCTGATACTAAAGACAACGAACAAATGAAATCATGACAATTCAGAACGGACACTTTTTCTAGAGAGTGCGCCACTGAATTTCCAGGCCTACATATTCATAGCCAATGATAGCGCTACAAAGACCACATGGCTTGCATTCAAAAAAGGATTTTTTGAATCTGATTGCGTCATAATGTTACAACACTTTGAGATAGAACCCGGTATTGTTGGGGGGCGAAGCCACCCTTACAGCATGAGATTACAAAAACTTACACATTTTGGTCTTTCTAGACATAAGTGGGGGCCGCCATGTTTGTAGTCTTTGTAAATTACATGTACCATGCAGTTTATTTCAACAGTACCCGCAGTCTGTGCTGGAGTCAAAGCTATATTTGTTTAGTTGATTAGAGATGTGCTACTCCCAACAGAGAGACATAATAGCTTAATATGTTGTTTAACTAGCTTATCTTGTTTGACCAAGGTCATATATACCTAGATTGTTCTTCAGACTGTACCCCCTCCCCCTCCATGCACACAAATCAACTTTATTGGTTTCCTGTACTATTTTTAGACTGCGGTGTTTTGATTCTTTTTTGGTTTGAATTATAGAAAATACATACACACTTTTCCCTGGTATTTTGGTATGAAACAGATGTTTGGTTACAAAACATGCTTCTTTCTCTTGGATCGCCCCCATTCTATGCATTTCAATGGAATTTTTATTAAAGTCATCCACGTAATATCAATAACACACATGTATTGTTGGTGGCTGATCAGAGATGCCAGCCAATAAAACTAGAGACAAACACGAAAATGCACATGAATGTTGGTTACAAAATCTTAAAATGACCAGAAATTAATAGAACTGTGCATGAATTATGAGTAATATAAAGCCTGGATTTAAGGTGGAACAAGTGAAAAGAGGAATTTCAGCTTATTCAGAAAGCGAACCGTAATAAGGAATGGCGTGATAATTAGACCATCCTATGGATTGGCTTCAAAATTTGGGGCTTTACTAGAATCAGTGTAGCATGATAATGCAATGATCTATTTTGAAATTCTTCTTTTGAATAAAAGCCAAATTATAGGTCTTTATTGCTTACATTGGTCTAGAATATAAATCCCGCACACATTTTTTTGTGACGCCTCTGTTCTTTCTGACTCACACTTTACAACTATCACATATTTGCCATGGCAAAAAAAAGCCACAAAAATAGAATTTCATTTTATATGTACAATTTGCATTCAGCGTGCGCAATGCTGCTTTTCCCTGTGTCACACTATTTCATAAAATGATTAAGAAAATACATTTGGCAAAATTGGCGTCATTTTTATGAACAATAGGCCTATTAATATTTTGGGAGACGCATCAAGCAAATCTTCTTTCTTTCTTCCTTCGATCAGAACATTTCCAGGAGAAAGGCGTGATCTTTTAATAATGGGCTATTCCATTTAAAATCCATACACCCCTCATCGAAGACATTACCTTAATCTTCTCCAAAGGGGGTGTATAGCCCATACGTAACGGCACCTTATTTTTAAAAGACTGCGTTCAGTACAACTTCTTCAACGGTACATGTAGGAGTAGCTATACTAGAAATTGTCATATAAACCTGAGTCTCGGATCTAAACCATGTAAACGTTTGACACTAAATATGTTTTTCTTCGCTTATTAACGTGGTAGGGGTGCCTACTATGTTGTTACAGAAATCCAACCGTGCTAACAGTCATGTTTGTCTTAAGGGTTAGCCTAGACAGTGCTGTATTGTAACTATGAAACAATACACCTAAATGCCTCATATATATGTGTGTTTAAGACAGCTATACAGTACAATGAGACAATGGAGATATCAGATAATGGCTCATTATAGTTCAAATGTTACCCCTGCGGGACACTGTACGAGTTGGGAGATCATTTTGATGCTTTCTTGATTTCATATTGTCATTTTCAATAATAATAGATACAGTTATTGTAGTGGTATTATACAGTATCGATGCATCTGTTAAGTAGTATGATAATTATGAATAGATAGCTTATACATGTACTCCAACAAAACAGGCCATTATAACCTGGTCGCCATTTATTCGGGGTCGCGACCATTGGCGCTAGTCGCGACTGCGACTATGTAACTCGCAACAGTCGACTAGTAAAGTGTACTTTTTGAAGTCCTAATCATGCACAATCAATTATCACTAAATGTAACCAAACAAAGACGTTGCCTTGTGTATAGTTGTCTGTTCTTTATATTGTCATACTTCCTTTACTTATTAAGTTATACACTTTCAAGATTAATTGAGCATCGAGATTTTAGAATTTAACCTCAAATGGTCGTCGGACGGCGACTAATCGCGACCATTTAATGGCGACTGGTCGACCAGGGAAAACCTCTTGTCGTGCAAGCCTAAAGGTTTAGACCGCACTGATCACCTAACAAGGTGAAATCGCCCACCAGAAGACACTACTAACATGACCATTGTTAAAGAGGACAATACAATCACCTTGATCAATAATATCTGAATGATTTAAGAAAGCACTGCCAAACTAGTACGTGTGGCTGATACGTATACGTTAATTGTACGTAAGACTTATACGATAGGCGTATAGTAATATTTTGAATCACCATACGTCATGTACGTTTGGCTATTGTACTTTGGCAATACAATGAACTTATACGTATGAGCCATAAGTACTAGTTTGGAAGTGTTGCCTGAGTAATAACAAGTGATTGCATTATACCCTTTGTATACGGTGGTTCTCCACAGCTAATGCTAAAGATATGAAGTACGATATAATCACATGGATCAATATCTTAATTGATAAGTAGTAACAAAGTTCCGGGTGGATGGTATTGTACTCCCCTCCATTGGTATGTGTTATAGAACAGGGAGTATCCAATACAATTACCTGGTTCACATATGTAACAGGTGATTGTATAGAAATCTGGTTTCCTCAATAACACATACCACTGATAGGAGTACATTAGAATCACCTAGATCATTATCTGGTTTACTAAGTATATTATAGTCACATGTGAAGTTCATTGGTATGTTTTATGGAGAACAGGGAGCACCAATACAATCACTTGGTAACACATGTGATTGCATAGAAATATGGTGTCCTCAAGAACACATACCACTGGTAGAGTACAATACAATCACATGGATCATTATCTGAGTTACGTTACCTACAGTCACAGGTGATTATATTGAACTCCATTTCATTGGTATGTGTTATGGAGAGCAGGGAGCACCAATACAATCACCTGATAAACAGGTGATCGTATTGATATCTGGTGACTTCAAGAACACAAACCACTGATAGGAGTACAATACAATCTGCCCTGGATCAATATCTGGGTTACTAAGTCACAGGTGATTGTATTGTACTCCATTTCATCGGTATGTCTTATCATGCGTATGGAGAACAGTGAACAAGCAGTGAACAGGTGATTGTATCAATTGAATACCACTGACCATGTTGACAGGAGTACAAAGCAACCACCTGGATCATTATTTGTATTACCTAGTAGTCACAGGTGATTGTATTGTATTGTGCTCCTGTCCTTCATAACACATACACGATGGAATGCCAATGCAATCACCTGGGTCAATTTTAATTGACCCTTAATTACTAAGTAGTAAGCTCAATTAGTTACAGGTGATTGTATCGAATTCCCACCCGCCCGTGTACTCCATAACACCAACCAAACAATGCAATCACTTGGATCAGTATTTTGAAATGCCATGTGATTCTATTGTAAGCCGTGTCTTTGGTATTTCCACTGGAAAATTATTTTAATTTTTATGAACATCTGATGTGATTAAGTTTACATGTATAAATAGACACTTTTTATCCGAGAGAGGTTTTACAATTCGTACGCCTCCTATGTGTTTCGTTAAGTTTCAAGATTTGTCATTTATGCAACGATTTTTCAGCCACAATTTGCATCATCCTCTTATTATCTTATAGAATACTTTTTTACATCATCCGTCTTTGGAGGTTGACTTGTGATCCATCGTTTTACGTCATCTATGGTATATGATAAACACGCGCTGTGTGGCACTGACACCAAGATATTGTTGCAGTCAAAATGCTCCTGGACGGTATTATTAATTTCATGGATTTATACTTTCCATGTTTTTATCCAGCAAAAGTTACAATATGTTCAGATGTATTTAGAATCTATACATCTAACCTGTTCTGTGATGGTCACGGGGAGTTCATTCGGATGTTGGCGTAGTTGTGAGCAGGCCCGTAACCATGCGTCCTAACCCCACCTTGTTAAAGGGTCCCCATTTTGGATAAAGGCTCACTTGTGACAACCCCCTAAAAATCCTGGTTATGGACCTGATTCTGAGCTTCCTTGGAAGAGTTATGATCATGATGATAACGTACTCTCTGTTATTTTTAGCAGACATTCCGAATAAGATATGATAGGAGAAGATGAAAGAATATTTACTCATCTGTGCTTAATGATTTATCTGATCCGGTTTATCATGGATCGTGGGTTTGGTGAACTTATACCTGTCGTATATCTTATATCTTATGCATATGGTCAAAGACTTTTAGGTTACCGGCAAAAATGTTGTCAATAGTTCGAAATGTGTACGCCAGATTTTTGAACAACTTACGAAAAATATTGCACTATTCCTCATAAACATGATAAAGGTAAATAGTAATTAATCGTATAGTCGACCAATACAAAAAGTAACTTTAAGGATTTGAATAGCCTTTCAGCCAATTTAGTCAAATTTAGTCGGTTCTGTTTTTGAATGGACCATTCAATGAACAGTAACGAAAACATTAGTAACAGCTTCCAACTGAAAGAATCAATTAAGTAAAAACAATTCATACATTCTCGGCATTACCAGTACGTGTACATGAACAGATGAGGCATCTGACTCCCTCTCTCTCTCGGTTTATTTGGATCGTACAAATCCACGAGGCGCAGCAATAGCATCCTACCTACCTGTCAAGTCCAGGCAATACTTATTACGGATAAACTGGCAGTTACTGGCTCGCTGAATCTTTAAAAACAAATTATACATCCATAGATCCACAAACTGATATAAAAACATAAACCATCCACACATCCGAACTTTTAATAGCTACTGTATTTGAACATATCGTTTTACTTACTGCAAATAGTTATATTCCTATATAAGTACTCCATTGACAAAATAAATGATAATATCCAAGAAATCCTAGAAACAAATATATCATCCAAGAGGCTAGGTTCGAAAGACCTACTTTCATTTTTTTTTCAGGATTGTCGGTATTTTCCTCCTCATCTCATAGTTCTCTCATCCCATCTGCAAGCTGAGGAGAAACTGTTCCTCATTCTGTTATGACATTTTAGTGGGACCTTTCTCTGTTACCCCTTGTATATAAAATCATTAAACATTAGAATCTACTGCAAATAAACTGTTTACCTTTATCATATACAAACCAAGATCATATCATGTTTATTATTCTCCCCAGGTAAGAAGAAGTTGCATACAACAGTGGGTATGTGTATATCTGTATATTGGAATATTATATACACAAAATTCGACACAGCTAAGGCGTTGGACATGTTGAAAGCAAGCGGGGATCCGTCCGTGATATTTCAGCACGGGCAGCAGACGAGATTTACATTGGGCGGGAAAACCGGGCCGAAATTATACTAACACAATGATGTAACATGATGCAACTGATATTACGGTGGCCATTTTTTCTTCTCTCATCCGATGGTTTTGAATCTCGCTTCCATCATCGCGAGGTATTCTGTTTCGCGGTGTAGGTAATCTTATAGATGCTGATTCAAACCTACAGGGTAGGATCAATGATAATATAAACAGAGCAACAAAAAATGATGTATTGCAAATCTCTTTTTACGATTAATTATAATTTAGTTTGTGGTGGTGGACGGGATATTGATTAGGTTTTAAAGGGCTAGCAGTGGTTTGCTTGAATATCTAAACAAACCACATCAAAAATCAGTTGTTTTTGCCGTTTCATGCAGTTAGGACTGTGCTGGTATACACAAATACTGAGACTAGAAACGTCCAAACAAGGACCAATAAGCGGTAGGTAACATTTTAAAAATCCCTGAAATATCGTCTTTTCATGAAGAATTACACAAAGGTTACAACATCATTGAACAGAGACTTAAATCCGATTTAACCAGAAGAAATCCTAACATTTCAATGAAAAAACGATATTTCAGGGATTTTTAAATGTTATAGTTACCGCTTCCAAGTAGCCTACTCCTGAATTTTAAAAAAAAATCGCTCTCTCAAAG
Organism: Ophiura sarsii; assembly: GCA_035610835.1. Classification (NCBI taxonomy): domain Eukaryota; kingdom Metazoa; phylum Echinodermata; class Ophiuroidea; order Amphilepidida; family Ophiuridae; genus Ophiura; species Ophiura sarsii. The sequence goes on along the minus strand of CM069444.1, from coordinate 30,255,849 downwards.
AGATCACCTCTATGCCATTTCGGATTTAACCAGATTATTTGTGTAGCTGTTGTTTCTCATTTATAATGGTTTTAGTTATTGGAAACAGGTTGCATATCCATCTGAAAAAAATAATATCCCGTTATTTCGCATAAGCTAAATAAAACGTCAGTATAGTCTTCATGAGTCAAAGCGCCACTCATTCATTCAAGATTGTGAACGTTTGCACTTTGTGACATTGTAAAAATAGTGTATGGTGTTGTGTTTTAAGTTACTGAACATTTTTGCTATATTTTCGAAACATTGTTTTAGCATCTTTAAACCTTAAGAAAAAAATATTGAGTTGTTTCCATTTTTTAACATGTGGCACTCAATTCAAAATGCCTACCCCTACACTGAAAACTTAAACTAGTCAGACACAGGCTGGACTAACTTTAAACTAGTCAAGCAGGTTAGTCAAGCCTGCTTGATAGGTTATGACCGACTTGACTAGCTTAAGGTTCGTCCGGCTCAGCCTGACTAGCTTGATTTGTTCTGCTGGACTAGTCTGTGGCTGGACTAGCTTATTAGATAAGCTGACTTGACTAGCTTTAGGTTAGTCAAGCTGGCTGGACTAGCTTTAGGTTTGTCAAGGCACTGAGATAAAATATCAATGGCTGCATGCAGATAAGACGTACTTCATCGCCGGTCCGGTTTGCTAGCCAATCCAGACGTGATTTGCCGTAGTTATTTCATTGTGTGGCCATATTGTGTACAGCATAGTGTTTGCCAACATCTGTATACTATTTTATGCTACATTTGGTTGGAATGACAACTCGGAGTAGGAAAAATCTAACTGTAAAGAACGACGGTAGCGCGGGTATCTCGAACGCTAACGAGTCAGCCATGGCTGACCAGTCCACTACAGATAACACTGTAGCCAACAGCTCCGCCAACAACATGGTCAATACGAGAGCTATTGAACAGACAGCAGAGCAATCACTCCTGGCGGAACCAAATACTGCTACGCAACGTGAACAATTTGAGTCAGGCGGGATCTACTATATGGTTTGAGCTGGACTAACCTTACGTTAGTCGAGCCAAGCCGGACTAACCTTACGTTAGTCAGAATGGACATTATCTGGACTAACTTAAAGCTAATCGAGCGGCTAGCCTAAACTAGTCCAGCTTAGGACGGACTAAACATCAAGCTAGTCGAGCTTAAAGCTAGTCCAGCAGTGCTGGACTAGGCTAAAGCTAGTCAAAATGGACACCATCTGGACTAGCTTTAAGTTAGTCGGGCGACCTGTTTCGGTTTTCAGTGATATACAGAGGTTGCTTCATGTAATCCCAGCATGCAGTAGAGATAATTCAACACCTGATTTCTATTGAAATGTACAGAAATATTATGGTCCATTAGAGGAACTAATAATGGAGACTTTTCATACATGTATCAATATATGAATTGGGATTCTATTTCTCGATACAAAACAAGTTGAAAAGTCTCAATGATTAGTTCCTCTAATGGACCATGATTTTTCTACATTTTTGCCAATCAGTTGTTGAAGCAGCCATTTTCCATTTTTTTTTCAATTTTCGAGTTACTTTTAAGTTAAAACTCGAATTTGGCAAAAAAAACTCGAAGAAAGTAACTCGAAATTCGAAAAAGTAGCTCAAAACTCGAAAAGGTTTACCTGAAACTCGAAACTCGAAAAAAGTAACTCGAAACTCGAGAAAGGTAGCTCACAACTCGAGCAAAGGAGCTCAAAACTCATAGATGTTAACCTGAAACTAAAAATAGTACTCGAAACTCGTAAGTAGTATCTTGGAACTCGAAAATAGTAATTCGAAACTCGAAAATAGTAACCGAAACTCGAAACTCAGTGTAATTCTTACTTCCACTTCAATCTGCACTCGCGCCGAATACAATAAGCCCATCAACTAGGACTCTGGTTCAATCTTAGTTCTCCCACAACATCCAGCCTCTATTCTACCATAGGCCTGTCGGTGCATCTATCCTTTCATCATGGGATGAATTATAAACAGTGGGAAGCTCCTTAATTTTCATGTCAACTGTTATCGAGCCAACAATAGAGCAGACTCCTATCCCATCGTTCTGTTTGCTTCCACACATATTAAGCATTCAAAGTTCTTGATCTAACGTCGTTAGCCTGTACAGAAGGAGGTCATTTATTCCATCTGCAACCACATGGTATTCTCGATTTCATCCTCGTCTATACCGGGAATCAACAGGCGCCAACCCGTCACAACAATTTCACAAAAGTTTCCAGTGATGAGTCGTCCTGTCCTCTAATAAAATGACCCTATACTTTGCAAGTATCTCTGTTTGTAAGATTTTAATCGCCAATGAAATGTGACCCGTCACATCAAATTGGACATGTTGGAGGCCTGAGTCAAATCAGAGTTATTGGTAAATGAATTGAAAGAGCACATATTAAGCTTTGAAATGATACCATGTTAAAGGTAATCCGACTTTGTTAAATTGTAATCACAAGATGCGATTCGAAGAAGTAAAATGTTTTCTATCATTCTCTTTATATTTCGCCAAATATATTGGCCTGTATCTCATAACTATGTTGGCCAACAACATGTACTTTTTTCGCGACTGGTCACAAATGAGGATGTCGTTACTTGGACAATGATCTCTTTCGGAATCCTCACTCTGAGATGATTCGAATTCAATATCTTCCTCACATCTGAATCTTCATCTTCCTCGAGCTCTCATCTATGACTCTTCATGGTCTTTTAATCACGTTAGTCGATAAATATTTATTATTATCTTCAACATTATCATCGCCATCTGTTTCTTCAAAGGGAGATTCCGCTTCAGCATACACACTTTCTACATGTCTTATTTTAAAGAAAAAGTATATTTGATTAAAGCGTTTGGGGTTTGACTGAGAAAATAAATGTCTTTATGAGGAAGAAAATGGCAACGATGACGAATCTAATTCTGACCTTGAAGACAATATGACATTATCATATCAAGACATGTTTGGAAAAGATCTCGGAAACAACTGGAGAAATGTGGACTGAGAAATATGTAAAGTATACATTATGGATGAAGAAGATGCGAAAGAAAAGACTCGAGAAAGACTTTGTGGGCAGTCTAGAGAAACTTCTTTAACTATATTACTATATAACTAAGAAGTTTTTGTCCAGTTACCATACTTGTGAAATGCAATTATGCTCATCAAGACATTTTAGAAGAGCTTGAAGAAAAGTGAGAAAAGGAATGGCTATGAAACAAGTCCTTGATGGATTGTTACATCAGTATGAGCACGATGAGAGGAGGAAGACAATGAGAAAGACAACAATTATTAAATAATTTTGATTTAAATAGAATATCGTGTCTACTAATAAATATGTTCAATACAAGTTTTACTTTACAGCTAAGAAATACGTTATATGAACTATTACTATTCAAAAGTGTGCGCTTTATATATTACACTAAGGAGTTTTGAATGGAAGAGAAACGAGCAAACGATTACGTAAACAAAATGCAATTGAATGCCCAAATGACGCAATCCGTCATGCTTACGAGATGTCAGTGTGAACTTGAACCAAAGGAAAATCATCAATCCAGAACTCCTCATCTCATTCATTTGTGAACGTCGATCATAAAATCGTTAATCTTGAACCGCCCATTAAGGGGACCCATTGACCTTGAAATCCGACCCACCCCCAAAACGAATCCGTAACCCGACGTGATACTGTGAAGTTGAGGAAGGAGATACGCCTTTGAAAGGAGATAAGGATGAGAAAAGCAAACGTCGGAATGTACGTTTTTAAAAAAAGGGGTCCAAGAAGGGGTCGATATGCTAAATGATGATGAAGATCAAATTCATATTGTTGACCATTGGATGAAAGGGATGTAGACTTATATTCCGCATCCCCTTCATTCAGAGTATGACAATCTAAACGGCATCGTCGCATCAAAACTCCCGATGACGGAACGAACTTGGAAATGCAATCCCCTGCGTGTCTAGGGACCACCAGCGGTGACAGCGGATTTACCCAGATCATTATTCGCCATTCAGGGGTTAACCTTTGACCTACAAAATCCTCACGTCAACCTGTCACCATGACCTTGACGCCGATGTTGTTCAAGAATCCGTCTCTTACCTTCCTCGTACATTCATCTCATCGCTTCTATTGTCTATGGTGATTCTAATATATGTATGTCACGTGAGAAACTGTGTAAGAGATGCAAACAAACTTTTTCAACGGTTTGCGGGAACATTTTAATGACATATGAGGTGTTCTTTATCACTAGAGCGGTACAGACACCGGGTACCTTAACATGCTTAATGACGATGCACTATGAAAACTCTCTCATTGCTTGCGTGGTAGATTTCGATCGCGACAGGAGCATGCGCAGATGCGATTTTTGTGTAAGTGGTCTGTGATTTTGTCAATATATTTTTACTGTGATTTGTCGATCTGCATTAAATGCAAAAAGTAACAACGCCCCCGGCTGGACTCGAACCACCAACCTTTCGGTTAACAGCCGAACGCGCTAACCAATTGCGCCACGGAGATGATTATTACTAGGATGTTTTGGTTTGTCATGTTCACTCGTACACTTCCCCGTACACTTTCTTGCAAAGTCGGGCATCGTTTTTTCTCAAATGTTGCTTGCATATTGCCTTTGCTGTCGCCTTTAATACATGTGCTGTTACTTGAACTTGGAACCAACGTTTAATTTGAACTGTCTATTTTCAATAAAAAAATACTCCAATACGGGAAAAAAATCAGAAAAGCTCACAGACAACAAATAAGAACATCATTTTACTCGACCTAGAATTTCAATCAACGTATTTCAATCATCGGCAAAACCCAATGATGTGAGTGACGTCATTTAATGAGCTCATTAGCATAATTTATGTCCGTGAAATATACAATAGGGTTTTCGTAGTGCGATGAAGATTGGTGTCTACAACGTAGTTTTAATGAGGAGGGAACTTGACTTTCAGATGAATAACAGACAACCGAATGATGAACTAATTCAATGTGACAAATTGTCGACGATGCTAACATAACATACATTATTATAAATATTAATGGTAATTGATGAGGAACATGGCCTGTATACATGACTTTTAAAGCAATCACAATGACTAAAGAAAGTGTTTTGAACAGATTGAACACAGCATAACAACGCGAAACATTGTGGTTTAAGATACTAGATAGACGATGCATTTGAGGTAAAATAAGGTTTTCCACTGGAAATCAGTTTATTGCATTTCAATAAAAGTGGGGTTTAGGAAATGTTTGATATGTTAATAATTGCATTTAATGATATGATTTCGTAAAGACCTGAAAGAATAAGATACATATTTATTGAAGTGTATGATAGATGATGAATTTCCAAGCGGTGCATTATTTAATGGCTGGGCGCGAATGTATATTCTCGACGAGCGATCTAATCTTAACATTGTGCATAATATGTTAGAACAATAATTATCGAGCCCAAGGTAATGTAGTCCACTAAATATACCCTTTTCCTTTTCTTTGTCACTATATGAACATGTACCGATAGAGGGCTCACTCCCCATGGACCGCTCCCCATCCTCTGATCTCACCCCCGGGAAATTGGTCGGTTCTCGGATGGGAAGTATCAGGGGGGGGTGTTGTTCGATTGTGTGACTGTGAAACTATACAAGGTATACTACACTTGTATTTGGTCGGTTCTCGGATGGGAAGTATCAGGGGGGGGGGTGTTGTTCGATTGTGTGACTGTGAAATTATACAAGGTATACTACACTTGTATTTGGTCGGTTCTCGGATGGGAAGTATCAGGGGGGGGTGTTGTTCGATTGTGTGACTGTGAAATTATACAAGGTATACTACACTTGTATTTGGTCGGTTCTCGGATGGGAAGTATCGGGGGGGGGGTGTTGTTCGATTGTGTGACTGTGAAATTATACAAGGTATACTACACTTGTATTTGGTCGGTTCTCGGATGGGAACTATCAGGGGGGTGTTGTTCGATTGTCTGACTGTGAAATTATACAAGGTATACTGTATTTGGTCGGTTCTCGGATGGGAACTATCAGGGGGGTGTTGTTCGATTGTGTGACTGAAATTATACAAGGTATACTACACTTGTATTTGGTCGGTTCTCGGATGGGAACTATCAGGGGGGTGTTGTTCGATTGTGTGACTGTGAAATTATACAAGGTATACTACACTTGTATTTGGTCGGTTCTCGGATGGGAACTATCAGGGGGGGGGTGTTGTTCGATTGTGTGACTGTGAAATTATACAAGGTATACTACACTTGTATTTGGTCGGTTCTCGGATGGGAACTATCAGGGGGGGGGTGTTGTTCGATTGTGTGACTGTGAAATTATACAAGGTATACTACACTTGTATTTGGTCGGTTCTCGGATGGGAACTATCAGGGGGGGTGTTGTTCGATTGTGTGACAGTGAAATTATACAAGGTATACTACACTTGTATTTGGTCGGTTCTCGGATGGGAACTATCAGGGGGGGTGTTGTTCGATTGTGTGACTGTGAAATTATACAAGGTATACTACACTTGTATTTGGTCGGTTCTCGGATGGGAACTATCAGGGGGGTGTTGTTCGATTGTGTGACTGTGAAATTATACAAGGTATACTACACTTGTATTTGGTCGGTTCTCGGATGGGAACTATCAGGGGGGTGTTGTTCGATTGTGTGACTGTGAAATTATACAAGGTATACTACAGTCGACTAAAGGTAATGAGGCTTATATAGAACAAATTATCATCTTATGCCAAAAACGAATAATAACTGCCATATCTCTCAACATGCAATCTCTCGACAATCTCAACATGCATATCTCTCGACAATCGAAAGTTCGAGTCACAAATTGGTCATATAACAACTTCAAGAACCTTCTTGGGATCGCACCAGACGTCAGTAATGAAGAGGAAGAAATCCCACCAATCCTAGAAGATCTGGAAATTAAAACAGAGAATATGACAAGTTCAAAAAGTCACTGGTAGAAGGGAAAAGTAGTGGTGAAAACAACATCCCGCCTGAAGTGCATTGATGACATTGTGTGTGGAATTCTGCAACTAAGCATTACTTAAGGGGGTGACCAGCCAATGGTCTGTACTCAACATCGTTCCATCAGTGGATCTTACTCTTAGCCTAGGAGGCAATCGAGATATCAGCATATATTATACCGGGTGTCCCTAAAAAAAGGTGCACGTGTTTACCCAACTTGTTGACCATGAAGTTCTAACATTTAGTGTAAACTGTTTACATATATTGAAAGACCAAACACCTGGCTTTCAGATGCTGCTTATTTCATCTGATTCGGATTTATCAATCCTGAGAAATGGACAATTAACCAGAGCTACCCAGAATCGATGTTGTGCCACTTTACAGTTTCAAAGGGTTACTCCTACATTTGGTAAGATACAACTTCCACTTGTACGATTGCCCTTCACCAGTTTTATGCAAAATAACATTTTTGTATTGAGATTAAATATGTTTAAATACAATGTAATAGAATGAGTGCCTGTGTATCCAACAGAACTGAATAATAAAGATGTTTGTTACATGATTCGAACCAGTCCTTTTGACGAGGTTTCAAAAAATGTTTATTGGGCCTACATTTTCAAAACAAGACAGACGTCTTGTTTTGAAAATGAATACAGACGTCTATATGGCTGGGTGCGGCCTCAATTCATTAGAAGAGGGTGTTCATGGTCTTAAAATATCATGAAACGAGAAGTCCAGCAGAAGTCACCAGAGAGTTTGCCATTCATTTCCCTAACACTCACGTACCATATAGGAATCGAATACACCTATACAAAGGAATATTGGAAATACTTGGTAGATGGTACAAGCACCAATATGAATAAAGAACATTCTGGAAGACTAAGATATGAAAAGTGGCAGGACACAGTAACACATTGAAAACGTGCGGCGTGTACAGAGGGATCCCAGAATATCTGCTCGTTGAAATCCCTTACCACATATGCCAAGGACATCATTTTTGTTCCTCAGCCTCTTTTAAACAATTCTGGTCAAATGCACACCCCAATGTTTCAAGACGATTGATGCCCATGGATAGACCAATGTTAGTATCGTTTTGACGCTCATAATCATTTTTTTTTTGTAAAAGTGGCACAACGTCGATTTTGGGTAGCTTTGATAAACTAGGTATATCTCAGGATTGACAAATCCAAATCAGATCAAATAAACGGCATCTGAAAGCTGAGTGTTTTCCCTTTCCGTGTGTATTACCATACGTATTACATCAAACTTTAGGACTTCATGGTCAACAAGTTGCGCAAACTTGTGCACCCTTTATTTAGGGACACCCTGTATTGCTGCCAAAACGTACATAGAATGTTCCTGAACAGAATCAGACCAGAGCTAGAACAGCATCTGAGAACCAACCAGAACGGCTTAAGGGTCGGAAATAGGCTATTCCAGATAATAGTGACCCCCTCCTTTAGATAGAGGACATCGGAATTTTTTCCCCACCAATTTTTCAATGGAATTCCATACCTCTTGGCACATGTTCTTGGAATTCCAGACTTTTTCACAATTTAGACCTCCCCCCCCTCCCTATAGAGGACATCGGAATTCCAGACTTTTCCCCCACCAATTCCATACTTTTTTTAAGTTTGATCTGGAATTCCATACTTTTTTTGAAGTTTGATCTGGAATTCCATACTTTTTTGAAGTTTGATCGGGAATTCCATACTTTTTTGAAGTTTGATCTGGAATTCCATATTGTACTTTTCATAGAGGGAGTCATGGAATTCTGGACTAAAAACTAATTAAACAAATTGTCCTCTATACTTAGGTTGTTAATGCCAACAACCTAACGGCAATAATCACCTACATCGATATAAGAAAGGCCTTTGACACTTTCCACCGTGGCAAATTGCTGAACATTTCCAAGCTTATAAGTAATACTAAAACAGATCGTCGATGCCATTTGAAGAACATAAAATGATAATACTATGGCTAAGGTGATCTCTCGCATGATGGAGACTGGAGAGACTGCACAGTTTGAAATTTTGGCTGGAGTTCTACAGGGAGACACATTCACCCCATACCGTATTTGTTTGTGATTGTGCTGGACTTTGCCCTGAATGGCCATAGAATGGAGAGAAGAAGAGCTTGGTTTTCATCTTGACAGGCGTTGAAGTAGGCGGCTTTTGCCAGTGGTGGTAACAGACTTTGACTTCACCGATGACATTGCATTGTTGTCGTCACTTTCAAAGGAATTTCATCAAGCACAAGAACTACTGCTGCAAAAAAGAGTTGAGGCATATCATGCAGTAGCAAAGGTTGGTCTGAAAATTAATGCTGGCAAGACAAAGTTTATATCATAACTACAGTCAGAAGGGATCCATACAGACAAATGATGGTATCAAGTTGGAAGAGGTTCAAGATTTGACATATCAAACTTCGGCTGTTTGTCTCAACGATAGTGTCAGTGCTGATATGGATGCGAAGTATGGACTATTACTGCCTAAGTTAGAGCTTGATGGCTGGTACACCAGAATGCTTAGAGCAGTCAGTACTCAATGTCAACTGGAAACAACACATATCAAATACTCAATTGTATATGGTGACCTCCCCAAAATAAGCCAGACGATTCAGAAGAGACGAACAAGGTTTGCTGGCCACTGTATCAGAAGTTAGGAGCCAGTATCCCAACTGGTGCACTGGATCCCCAAGAATGGCAAAAGAAAACCTGGAAGACCTGCCCTGACATCGACAAGACACTGGATTGGACACCTGTATAACATAAAGACAGCAGCAATGAAAGACCGAAAATTGCGGAGAGCCATCGTAGATCGGGGACAACACCCGAGTTAAGCAAGTAAGCAAATTATTTTACATAATCCTAAAAAAACATTAAAACCGCTGGCGTCAACTCCCAATTTTTTTTTTAATGTATCCGTTAAACATTATAACGTAACCCCGTTAACACATCCCCGGTATCGTGAACGAGACATGTCCGTCATCATCTGGAGAGAGTAGTGTAACAGATGTGTTAATGTCGCCCGCAATGTTTACTGGATGGAGTACAGTAACTGATCGGGGAAATAACGAGGGCAGTATTGCTTCTTCAGTCTGATTAAAGTTGTTTGCCCACCACAGTGACCCCCTGTTTGAAATGAATGAAGGAGTTCACGGTTGACGATGTTCTATTTGGTTCAAGTTCAAGAATGTGTCCATTTGTTGTCCATTGCTTAATGATGATAATGAATGAGAATCGATAGTTATTACAAATTCATAGTGATGTACAAGTACAAGGAAGTAAGTCATCAAATGACCAAATCGAGTAGTTGGCCTTGTCCCGTGGAATAGGGATCGTATTGATTCGTCAAAAAAAAAATTAATTTTTTTTTTTACCTATCTGGAAAAGTAGACTGTTATGCGCAGGTTCCATTCCAAAAATAATATTTATAATCTTCTACTTCATGCAAAACTCATTAGATATGTTCAGATTGTGACATTAACCCTAACCCCCGAGGCACCTTTCCAAAGAAAAAATGTTCGCGGCCAAAGAGAGAGGGGGAAAGGGCCCCCATGCCCCAGGGCTCGAACCCCGAACCCCTGGGTTCAGAGGTAGGAGATCTGCCGCTAGGCCACGGGGTCAACCATACTTGGCTCAGTATACATTGTAAAGTATACCCTGGGGCCATTATTTCATCGAAAAACTGCCAAACCGGGTGACACTGACACAAGCACCGCATCGTAGTAATTCGTAGTACTTAAGAGTGTTAGGGTTTAATAAGGGAAGTGTCAACGCTTTTTGGCCAGTATACTTTGCCAAGTATAATGAGACCTAAATAAGACAAATTTAGAAAGAAGAAAAATAGAAGAAAAAAAATCGCTCCATCCCTAACTTTTTTTTTGCAACCAAAGAGCGAGGGGGGAAAGGGCCCCACGCCCCCAGGGCTCGAACCCCGGACCTCTGGGTTCAGAGGCAGACGATCTACCGCTAGGCCACGGAGGTCAACCATACTTGGCTCAGTATACTTTGTAAAGTATATATACCCTGGGGCCATTATTTCATCGAAAAACTGCCAAACCGGGTGACACAAGCACACCGCATCGTAGTAATTCGTAGTACTCAAGAGTGTTAGGGTTAAGGGAAGTGTCAACACTTTTTGGCGACAAATGTATCAAGCTCTGTAACTTTTAAACTATCAATTAGATGTACATCCATTTTTGGTATCAAATTTCACTCATTATAGTGATTTTTGTCCAAAAACCCCCCTTTTGGCGCCATCATTTTTGGACGACCTAACAAAATCAGTTTTTGGTAAAAAATTCCAAAATTTCACCAAAATCATCTAAAGTCAATTTTCTAGGATCAGTGGTTTTTTTTGGCTTAACCTCTTTTTAGTTTTTGAATTTTTGTCCAAAGAATGCCAACAATTTGATTTTTATCTCAAAATTAACTTTTTTGGCACTTTTTGGTCAATATATAAGTAGAAAATAATTTTTCTCACAATGTCGACTTATAAAAATCTTAATAAGTCGTCATGGTGAGATTATCTTATCTTGCCAAGTGTGGATGTAAAGATTATTATCTCGCTATGTGGAAGCAGGATGGCACTTGGATGCTTCCGTACTTTATAGCACTTGCTGGTCCCCAAAATCTTTCTGCTACACGTGAATTCGATGTGCACTTTGATAAATCCAATTGTTCAAAGGTACCTATTCACTCACTAATGTTTTGATTGCGAAACCGACCGAACCGTACATATTGTACAGAAAGGTATGTTTCATACTTTGTTCTTGACAGAAATTGATAAAGATTTTGATCGAACAGTTGGTTCAGACTGTTAATGGCACAATACATAAATGTCATAGGTATTCAGGTATTACTGATGCACAGAAAATAAGGTAAACGAGCGTTGGATGATTTTGTCATGTTTTGTTTACTTCCGAATTTGGCAGTCGTGTCATTCATTCATGTATTGGACAACTACCTTGACCTAAAAAATAATTAATAGCACTCATCGACAGTGACTATTTTAGTGATGATATATGTGGCAGGCTCTACCCTACACACCAGATACACACCACTTTCACAGTAGGACACCTCTCACTCACCCAGAGTACTTAGACAATCATCTACTAAACACACACACACCAAGTTGGGTAAATAATTAGTACAACAAATCATACTTAGGGATATTTGTCATCAGTTGGTATTATTCATCATAGGGTATTTTGCATGTTTCACTATCTGTCCCCATCCTAAGTATATGACTCCTTCTAAATATGATTTTTGTGGTAATTTCTGTATCGCTTACCAGAGCTCAAAAACACACTTCTTTGTGCTTGTTCTTATCTACTCTTTCTCATCTATCTTGCCATTCGTTTAACATTTTGTACAAATGCACTAATCACTATTCCCTTGAAATTTAAAGCGAAATTCTAATCCCATTCACTTTACGGCACTCGCGATGTTTATCGAAATCGGCGCCATGTTTGATTTAAATGAATAGTCTCATATTAATATTTTCGTTAGTTCGTAATGGTGTGCGTAGCGTATATAGATGTTTGTTATTTTGCGGTGGGGTATGAGACTAATCTGGACCGCGGTACGATCCCGAAATGTCTAAAAGAAATTCTGTCATTGCATTTACACGGCGGAGAATTATGATTAAATAATGGAATAATTTAGCATTTTCATGTTTTAAAAAGTGGCTGGAAAGAAAGATGAGGACTTTATGAAGGTGCGTAGCTAGTATGAAAATCAACGGAAAAGCAGTTTTGCTGTAATTCACCCACAACTCATTTGAGTTGCACTCCATTCACTTCATACAGCAAATTAAATTGACAGTTTCTCGCAATACAATTTCCCCTAGTCTCGATAGATACCAAATCTATGATTTGGGTATCGGCTCAATGCTCAATGTTGAAAGGAACCGTTCTAGACAGAAAATTTAGGAACCTGAAAATCCTCCGTTTTTATGTCCCACTCACCTGTTTGGAGAATCAAAGTTGTCCTTGAATGTTCACTATTTAGTCATGGCATTGCTATGAAATTAGGAGCTAGCATAAGTGTTCTGAAAAGTCGCATTGGAATTTTTTATATAGGCACTAGCAAGAAAAACAGGGTATAAAACACAAAATCACATTTTTGTCGGCCATTTTGAAAGAAACAACTACACGAGGTCAATTACTCAATTAGGTTTTTATTTTTCTGTGCAAGGCTACCGGATTGAATTTCAACCAAATTATAGATACATATTGGTCAAGAGCCAGGTGAACACTAAAATTTTAAGTTAAATATGTCCGTTATGTCCGTAAAAACAGAATTTAGACATTAATTATTTATGTAAATTAGTCACCTTTAGAGGGTCACAGTTCAAGTCACAGTTCTGGTTCCACTTTACAGAGGTGCTTGAACATGTACCCATATCATGGATATGGGTACGCATGGACTAAATTTCCCCATACGTTGGTTGGGAAGAAAAAAACCAGAAAAAAACACACCAACGTATGGGTTTCCTGTACTAGGTAATAATTACAGTGCTGTAATTAATCAGGTTATTTACGATGTCAAATTTACAGCATTCTGAAGCTGTACAATAAGTGAAATTTGTGGAATTCTGGATTGGCTGTGTATGTGCTATTAGTATTCCAACAGTATGCGAGTTGGGCATAATCTTACAACACTTAGAATTCAAGCCAGTATTTCTTGGAAAGAGAAACGTTAACCCTATAATATAATTTATAATGCTTAGTCTTATGGCAAAATTGATTGGGACAGAAATGTTGAAAACAACTTCCAGGAGAGGAAATGGGCAAAATTTAGCTGGGGAAAAACGGACTCGACGGCGACGGGATTCGAACCCGGGTCCTCCAGCATGGAATACAGGTGCAGCATTTACGCACGCCTATCTTCCATCTTTCTACGTTTTATACACAGTGCCAGCGCCTCGAGTAGGACGTGTGCGTTTATAAATTATATTAATACACAATTTTGTCACTGTGTGATTGATTTATAGACTATAGTGAGTGAGGGAAAGAAATATCATTTCAAAAATGATCTTATATTTATTTTATTGAGCACGTATGGCTGCTTTAAATCTCAGAATCCGTATCTATGTGTGTGTGTGTGGGGGGGGGGGGGAGGGGGGGATTAGAAGTTGTCCCTGCAACAATAAGTAAACACTTTATTTTACCTTCATTAATTAGAATTGATGTCTATCTAATTTTAGTCCTCTTCTGACTTTCATCAAATTGTTAAAGATGGCTTTGAGAGATGTATCGATATACAAAATGAGCAAATAACGTCAAGATAATCATCAATATAGCCCAATTAAAAAAATATCATACAATTCCAACATCGCCTTCATGCCAAACTATTAAGCAAATATAGGCACTTCCGGGTTGATATTTGCAGCGAAAGTCCGTGAGTAAAACTTTAAAAGCATACATGTAACTTCCAAATTCAGCACCTTAGTTTCGATATAATCATATCGAAACTAAGAAAATCATGAAATTTTATATGATGAATGGCGAATGTTGGTAAACTGTTTCAGATGGTAGTTAGTATATGCCTAAGCATTACTTTGATGCAAAAAAACCCTGATTTCCAGGCTAATTGAGGGCGCACTCCCATACATATTTCTCAATGCCCCTTTAAATTGTTGCGCTTTCTGCAGATCTTACATCCTGATGTCAATACATTTATAAATAATTACTATCATAGTCTAATCATAATCTATATTTTTCCTTTTCAGGTATCAATGGAAAGATGAAGAGGAGAGCGCATGCATTGGATGCGTTCAAAACGCGCAAGAAAACTCGTCTAGCGCCCTCGCATGATGAAGATTGGGGAACTGAGGACAGCATCGATGGTAACACTGGTCTCAAATATTGATTTTATGAATTTGATTATCAAGTTTATGAACTTATGGTGAACATGGATACAAACATGCATCACGGTCATATGTCACATGCATTTATCATCAGTCACCCTTCACAATCCCGGGCAATTTCAGGAAAATTGATTAATTTCCAGGACATCTTTAGGTAATCAGACAAAAAACATTCAAAATATGTAATTTTCCGGTAACTTAGTTAATAAGATGGAACTTAAATCTCTGCTAATATCAGTCAGATTTTATACCACCCACTTTGCATGAATACTGTTACATATGAGCCTACATGTTAATCAGCCAAGCAGGGTTCAAATTAATTGAAGGCATCTAAGGCAATTCCCTTCGATGCCCACCTAGTTGCCTTGATACCCTGTTTTCAACTCTGTTTTCAACTCATTCAAAAGTACATAAATTGCCTTGAAGAAAGTTGGTGGGTGCCCCTTTCAAATTGCCTTTAAGGCATATTATGTGATCTTTTCCAGAGAGCGCCCTCTATTCATGATTTTTTTAGAAAGTAGATTTTCTTGCAGATTTACATTTCTGGTCATAAATCATACACACATTCCAAGTTACAGCGCGATACGATTCCTAATTACCTCAAAATCATGGTTTTAGAGAGAATTCAGAGTGAAAATATAAACTGTTGTATTATCCCGACAGTTTATTTTCACTCAAAAACCGTGATTTTGAAGGAATTAAGAATCGTAATGCCCTGTAACTTGGAATGTATGTATGATTTATGATCAGAAATGTAAATCTGCAAGAAAATCTGCTTTCAATTTTTTTTTTATGTTAAGGGCGTTCCCTGGAAAGATCACATAATATACATTTAAATTGCATGCCCTCTCCATTTCTTAATTTAAGGCCTGCAGCCAAGAATTTCAGGCAACTCTAATTGCTCCACTCTTTTCAATTTTGTATTTTTCACCATCATTTCTGTTATAGCTGGAGACATTCCCAGCGACACAAAGGCTGCATTGTTACTGCTTCGCTCCCTAGTCAACACCAAAGTATTTGATGACCAGGTACCAGCCATAATCTTGAAGCATCAGGTCTATAGTATTATTAACAACAAGACAACAGCAGACCAGCAAATTGTAAGTACACTATCCAGTCCTCGAAATGTATCTTATCGCATCGCAATTTTCACCCAAAAATATGAGCTTTCAAAATTGCGATAAAAGTTTTCCTAGTTCAAGTTAGTTGCTGAAAACGACCCATATAAACAGGTCGAATCACAACCCAATTTGAAAAATGAACTTTGCCCCTCAAGAGAAATAAACAAATTCAAGGACTGTAGTGAGTGTATCTAATAACAATTCTACCTTAGTATTGTTTAAGGATATAAATACATACAAATTGTGCTCACTGATCTTAAAGTAATCCAGAACCTGTGAAAAAGGGCTCAATATTGGTTTGCATGCATCATGCTGATGGTATTGTACCCTAGTATAACCCAATCAAATACAGCAATTTACCATGGCAGGACTAAGGTTGCGTTTAAGCCATCTGGCTCCAACGTCTGTAATGATGAGTCACTTTCCGCTGATTGCTTCTCTCACAGTTCTTTAAAAGTAAAACACACAACACAAAAACATCAGTTCTAGGCTTATGGTAATTTGATTTTTCTTCTTCATTATATCAGAATGAATTGAGAGCCAAGAAAGAAATCAAACTCTTCCGGCTGGGCAAAGAAGCAGACGACTTCTGCATCGTATTCACAGACAATTACACCAAGCAACTCAGGGAACAGTTCTCCACGCACTCCGCCTTAATCGGCAAGTTTATTGACACTGTTGTCATGGAAACAACAGAAGTGAGTCTTAACAAGAGCAAGATGGAGGGGTTTGGATTTACAGATCAGGATATTACGTAAGTGACCCATTGTCTTGATATGTTTCATGAAGGAAATAACTGTATGACCCAAGAAGGAAACAAATGTTCTATAGGCAGGATCGACCCATTTTTACCAATTTTACATTTCTTTTTTCTTTTCTCTTTTGAAATTTGTTTGAACAAATTTGTATGCCAGGCATGCAGCCTTTTTATGGCAAAAGAATGTATCTTATATGCAGTTTTTAACAGTATACTAATACTTCCTTTTAACATGATCAAAGTTAGCTTTTTTCTCCATAAATCATGTAGTGGTAAAAGGCAGTATATTACTTTTGTTGTCTTTACAAGTTGCAACCTTTTCCTAAGTGAGGAAAATTGAACCAAGTTAACACAATCCATGTTAAAAGGAAGTATATCATTAGGAAAGTACATATAAGATACATCCTTTTGCCATAAAAGGGCTGCATGAGTCTCTGCTGGAACAAACTTCTAAGGCATGTAGATTGGTTCCGACCCCGAATGATATACGAATTACGATGCGGCATGGCCATGATCAATATCAGGTCAAACCCCAGGAAATACACTCTCAATCCAAAAAAATAACACCTTAAATCTTTGAACCTATCAGCTGGCCCCAGCCATTCATAAAATAATACATGCGCGACGTAAATAAAGTAAATGACGCAATAGTCCGCATGCGCAATGGCGATTTCAGGGGTGGCAATTATTGATCCCTCAAAGGGAATCAAAGTAAACCTTAAATTTTCGAAAATGTTGGATCATCTGAGTAATAAAAAATACTACTTCTAAGCGTATTTCCAAGCACATGTGCGGACGGTTTTCGATGACGTAATCAACCGAGCCTATACATAGTGAGCACGGTATATTGCGCGAACGAGTAGCTGAAGGTCGTAGCTTAGTGGGTAGGACGACGGGCCAGATGGTCCCGGATCTATTCCCGGCTGGTCCCCGGCGATCTACAATCTCGGCCAATATTGTTGGAACACTTTTATACGTGTGTTTAGAAACTCCCCCTCTCCCCCTGGATCAATGTTGAAACGTGATTTTTGAGTTACGGGATACTGGGAGGGGTCAACATTGCCCAGTGGGGTGGGGGGAGTTATTCATGTTGAGGAAAGGCTTCAAGCTTTCCGTCAAAGACAGCAATGTTTCGATAGTGTATATTTTGCGCAAACAGGAAAGCATGAAAGCGTAATTATTACATGGATGTTCCAACTAATTATGGCGGCGATTGTAGTTGGTGTTTTCTCTTCCATAGTCTTCCAAAATGGGGATCCCAGTTAAAACCCTAAACCGGGGTTAGGGTTTTAAAGAACAATGTGCAATGATATTAAAATTCTCATTCTCTCTTTGTATGTACACAGACAGCTGTTACGTGGTGGCGCCCTCAATGTTAGAGATGTGGGAAGCTGGTGGTTAGCCATACCATGTGCAGGATTATTTATGAAGCATTTTATCAAAGGTAATTTGCAAAATATAATATCTGACTTTGAAAAGATGGTCTATATGGTAATTTGAAATACCATTATTTGAAATACAATAATTTTAGATATGATAATTTTTCATATGTCGTCACATCAAAATGGACATGTTGGAGGCCAGAGTCAAATCTAAATTGTTGGTATGACTTGAAAGAGCAGATTTTAAGCTTTAAAATGATACCATGTTGGAGGTAATATATAGGACTTGAAGATATGATTTGAAGAAGCATATTTGTTTCTATTATTTTCTTTATATTTCAGCAAATATATTTGTCTCTATTTCAAAACTGTGTTTGCCAACAACATGTCTTTTTGACCTGACTGGTCAGTGGTCACATATAATAAGTAGGCTTGGAATACACCTAGTATGTGGATATCCAGGGTTAGCGGTGTCTTTGATGTTTTGCGTCAAATTTACTTACCATAGTTAAAAAAGAGCTATTGAAAACTGCTCATTCACAAACACTATAATCAAAACAAAGATTAGTCGATCACAGCGTATACGATTCCCCAGCGCCCCATGTGACTGGTGCGTAACAGCGTCATTTGCAATGTCAAGGGCGCAGTAAAACCCAAGATGTGACGTTTTTGTAAAAAAAATGGGAATTGACCAATCGCAGTCCTAATCAAAAAGAACGCACTGCATGCAAGGAATTTTGTTATGATCACGAGCGCTTGGATCATAATGCTGTGATCAACAATTTTTTGTTTTGATTATAGTCTGTTGGTAAAATATCAAATTGTTAAGGGCTTGAGATTTCAATCCTGGCAGAATCTTTTTCAATGACAGAAAGGCAGAAAGCCATTCTGCCTTTGAAAAAGATTCCGCCAGGATCGAAAGCTCAAGCCCTCCCTAACAATTTGCAAATTTGAAAATGTTTCGAGCAGACTGCCCAAAGGTTATACATAGGAAGTATTATTTTAAACATGCTGAAGGGCCGGATAGAGATATGAGGTTTTGACAGAACAGCAACAATAATGCATCCATCATCTCTTTTGTCTTTACACTTCTTATCACTATTTTCTGCTTTGTTTATGTTTTAGGTCGGGAATCAATATTAAGGACATTAAGAAAGAGTAAATACAAGGAAATATTACAGACAGTAAGTATTGTAAAGACTTAATATGGTATTTTTAAAGCTAAATATCGTATTCTGGAACGTAAATATGGTGTTCATTGGAAGAACAAGTTAGTATCGGTTTGATGCTTATAACCATTCTTTCTGTAAAAGTGGCACAACATTGATTTTAAGTAGATTAGTTAATTGATCATATCTCAGGATTGACAAAACCAAATCAGATGAATAAACGGCATCTAAAAGTTAAGCGTTTAGTCTTTCAATATGTATAAAAATGTAACACCAACTTTTAGAACTTCATGGTCAATAAGTTATGTAAACAGGTGCCCATTTTCTTTTTTGGAACACCCTGTATGGTATTCTTAAAGTTAACATGTGGTTTTCTGAAAGCTATTCTGAAATGAGAGTGAATTCAAATGCGAAATATACCCTTGTACATTTCCCTTTCTTTTGACAGGAACTAGAATCACGTAAGCTACAATCAGTGAAACAACTGGGCATGCAATACCATATCCATGACATTATAGGAGCTGAATTGGTAAAAAGGTAGGTTTCCGAAAGAGGTGGGGCGGTACCCTTTCCCTGATTTTTGCTGGGTTTTTTTTTTTTTTTACATCTTTCCTTTCCCTGATTTTTGCTGGGTTTTTTACATTGCCAAAAAGTTTTGGTTTTACTCTTTTTATTTCTTTTATTCCCCAAGCATGAAATCCATCTTTGAGTAAAAGTGGTAGATTAATAAAACACACACACACACACCCCCACACGCAACAGTTAGTCAAACTGCATGCAGCTATATTTCCTATGCTTTCATACTCAGGTCACTTCTTAAATTAAGGTTATTGATATTGAGGGAAGATTACAGATCTTGAATAAACGCAATTTTTGTTCTTCAAACTGGTAATTATTAGGGTCATGTATCATTTAGGGGTCGTTTCCATATACTCACAGCTTTCCCCAGCTTTACTGGGGAAAGCAAACTGGGGAAACTGGGGAAAGCTGTGATAGAGTATACGGAAACGACCCCTTAGCTGGCAGCAAATTATTAAAAAGTATCCAAGTGGACTTAGTCCCTGTCAATACCACTGTTGCTATTAGGTGACGACAAAAAACACCTTGTTCTACAGGCAAATAGACCTCACAGATAGAGTCGGTCAAGGTGGTTATTTTTAGGTGGAGTATTTTTCAAACAATCTGGGAATTTTGAGGGAAATTTCAACAATATTTGAAATTATCCAAAATCTGTTTAAAAAATAAGATTTTTCAAAAATTGACAATTTGTTTTCAAAAATTCCAAATACAAATCTATTTTTTTCTAAAGAATGGTTCAAAACTTTCCAAAAATTAAATAATGGGTTTGTCGGGCCCGTACAATAGGGGTTTTGTTGTTGTCGCCTTACCTTCCAACTGTTTCATCAATCTTATATCTTGTACTTGTATTTGTCTATTCTATACAGGATACAGACTACATCAGGGACATTGATGCGACTGCAAGAATGAAATCAAAACCAATTTCTGCTTTGTAGGGGGATGATGTCGAAAGAGTGGATACCATGATGTTTTCAATCGTGATAAGAGAATATTTTGTGGGTAGAAAACTCAATTATATATATGGTCTACCAATGTGCTCCAAAGAGTTACTCCAGGGCTTCATGTCATTCAATGGCACTGGATTTATTTGATTTAAATCTTTTTTTTTTAATTGAATTTTTAAGTTCTAAAAAGACCAGTGAAATGGTGGACATATGCAAAACCCTACCAAGTAATTACACAAATCAAAACATGTTTTTAAATGTGAACAATTTGCAACTAAAAATATGGTAACAGTTGTACAAAAAATCACTGTGGAATTCTGTACCTTGAAGGTGAATCTATTGGAGATTGATAAAATGACACTATATGGGTATTTATTTGTATTCAAAAGTTGTAGAAGTACTAAAAATAGGGAGCTTTCGATTTGGACGACGGACGCTTCTACGACGGTAATATGACACCTCGAGTCATGTGCGCATGCGTCGACTTAGCAATCCGTCGGTCGTCCAATTTCTGGGACCTGTCTTCAGCTTTCGATTTGCACGACGGACGATTTTACGTCGGTAAAACTCAAAACGTTGCCGTCGTCACCCCAACAGTTGTTAGTCCCTTTACGCGTTGTAGCATTTAGAGAACCAACGGATGACAAAATTGATGCATGAGCACATGATTCAAAATGTCATTCAACCGTCCTAGATTCATCCGTCGTGCAAATAATTAGCCGAAGACAGGTCCCAGAAATTGGACGACCGGCGGATTGCTAAGTCGACGCATGCGCACATGACTCGAGGTGTCATCTTAAGCGTCCGTCGTCCAAATGGAAAGCTCCCTATTGAGTAAAACAGTCAAGTCAATCTAAGAAAGAAATTCACTTAAAATTACCAAAATTAGTTCAAACCAAAAAAGTTGATTTGAATTGGTGATTTTTATTTTTTTAGAAAACAAGACTATGTCAGTCATTATCAGGTAGAAAATGCACCAAATATTTTTAAACTTTTTTTACAAGTTAAAAGTTCCATGATTAGTTTTCTTAATTTTAATGATATATTTTAATACTGTAAAACACTATAATTTCACGGATACTTTATTTCGCGAATTTATAATTGCTGCTATTTTAGAGGACATTTAATTTCGCAAATCTGGAATTTTTACTGTTACTGTCAATGCCAAATTATCAGTTTTGAGGGCTTTTAATTTCGCGAATCCCCATCCCTTGCGAAATGAAGTGGTTTTACAGTATATCTATTATTACTTTTGTTTTGTTTTGGGAAAAATTCAAAAATGTAACTATTGCCCCGGCTATATTTGTTATATTTGAATATCACCAAAAACAAATCTCATGAATTGAAGCATAGAACATGCTCATAAATAATTCCTATGTGTACATAAAATAAGATATGAAATGAGTATTTTAGTTACAAACAACCCAGTCGGCATGTATAAAATACAATGATATTGGAAAATTGTATAATGGTTGTCACTTAATTGTATATTAAAGTTTTTTGATGTGAGGGATTTGTTTAATGTGGTTATATTGTTAAACATGTTATGCTTTATCTAATATTGAATGGCTTATTTTCGTATGATACAAGAATATATTGCACTCGATATAAAAATATATTCTTGTATCACACGAAAATAAACCATTCAATATTATTAAATTAGCCTGAACCCTGAACTGACCCAAATCGCAGCGTAATTGAAACACTGATCTCAAAAATGTACTAGTGCGCAAATTCTGGGCATACATACTCACGCGCACATCTTCTGCGCCGCGCAATATCTGTTGTTCGCATCCTGGAACTTATGGTGCTCAATATTCAATATGCTCTCTTATTTTACAATTTGGGAGGCCCATACAAATAATAACAATAAATAACATAATTGCAACATCATAAACTTTCATATCCAATCAATTAACCATTACACAACGTTCCAATGTTGAATAGAAAAGTTGCCGAAATAAATTGTTCTATGACCTTTGTATTCAAAGAAAAGACTATACAGGGTGAATGAAAAACATGTGCACGGATTGAAACACCAAATTGACCTTGATGTGTGCATTGAACCATGAATTTACCATTGTTTGTATAAAGCATATTTAATGTAGTTTGTCTGCCAGAAAAATGAAGGCAATCAACTGAAAATTAAGCAAAATGTGACAAGTTTTGTAAGATGACACCTTTTTCACCATTCCAATGAAATAGGACATGTGGCATGATGAAATGAAGTGAGTGTTCACTACATGCACGGTCATGTAATTTATTGTGATACTGGCACAGTAAATGAGGCAATATTCACACGAAAGTTTTTAAAACATAAGGTTTATCGCGAATAAAAAACACCCCATTGATTATCCTTTTCTGTTGCATTGTGGGATCACAAAAGGGCAAAATCTGCCCCTTTTTGGATCCCACAATGCATCAGAAAAGGATAATCAATGGATTTTTTACCCGATAGGCGACAAGGCTTATTGCATGATTTAAATAGTTAGAGGAGAATGCACCATAGCATATTAAAATATCGCACAAATCAATATTCTGAAGACACTTGTCACTTTTAAGTATGAAAGTCAGTCACATTTGTGAAAGAAAATACTTGAGGTTCACAAATTGTAAATTCCGAGTCCATTGCTTCTTCTGCTAAAGTTTTTGTAACATATAAAGCTTCCTTGCAATTTAAAATAGAAATATTAGTTCTCTTTCTCTTTGTTGTAGTTATGGTACAGTAACAGTCATGTCTTAACTGTGTAAATCCAAATTGGAATGGTGACAAAAGGGTCCGCTTACAAAACCGTTCACATCTTTGCTAGTCGATTACTTTCATTTTTTCGAAAATTATGTAGATTAAATACGCTTTGCACAAACAAACCATTTCCTGGTTCAATGCACAAATCACAGGTCAAAGAACCGTTTCAATTCGTGCACAAATGTATTTGATTCACCCTGTATGTGTATATTAATGAATAAATACTTTTTATTTTATTTATAGAAGGAATCAAAATCATTTGTCAGCCTCTTTTATTGAAATTGTCTGTTTTTTTGAACAAATACGGCAGATTGATTGTTTTAGTCAAGGTACTCTTGGGCAACGAAAAAAACGCCTTGTATTACGGGCCCGACCGACTCTTTTTTTTGAATTTTCTATTAATTGTTTGGAAAGTGTACCTTAGGTTCCAGATTCTGGACTGTACTAGTATCGTCCAAAACTGGAACACCCAGTATCGTCCGATACTGGTACCAAGTCAGTGTTCCAGTATCGGCCGAAACTGGCCCATATAAAATGTTTGGGCGATACTGGAACATAATTATGTACCAGTATTGTTCAATACTCGGACAAATCTCACTGGTATTACATGTACCAGCATAGGTCGATACTGGAACTTAAAAATGTTCCAGTATCGGTTGATACAAAAAAAACACAATATTGTGTTCCAATCGACCGATTCTAGAACAGTAAAATTGTACCAGTATCGACCGATACTGGCAACTTTTATGTCCCAGTATCTGGGACCTAAAGTACACTTTTTCCATTATTTTTTTTTAGAAATTTTTGTTGGAAATTTTGGGGGAAATTTTGACAACATTCAATTTTTGTTGTTGATTTTTTAGAAAAAAGTTGAAAATGCCCCAAAAATTTTGTTTAAAAAAACAACCAAAAGAATTCCTGACAGAACGAACAGGGTTTTTTTCTCGTTGCCAGAAGGGGTAGGATTTTTCTTTTTCAAACTACATGTATCAAGGGGAGGGGTTGCTGTGTACTCTTACACTTGACCATATGAATGGCTCTTCCATTTTGGTAGTTAAACTTTATATGCATGTCGAGGGTTAAGTGCAACAAAGGGCTATCTGCATTTTTGGCCAAAATGAGATTTTGATATCAAAATGATCCGCACAAGATCAGGAACCTAATTATGAGAAAATGGTTAATTCACCTAATCAAAAAGGTTTGAATAGCATTTCTTTTAACTTGTCAAAATCAATAGGTGACAATAATGGGAACAAATTTTTAATTCACTTTTTCTCAAAATGACCGAAATGCAGATAGCCCTTTGTTGCACTAAACGCTCGATGTATGCTGTTCAACAGGCCCGACCCAATTTTTTTGGAATTTGAGGTAGAAAATTGACAATTTGTTTACATTTGTTTTCAAGATTTTATCAAATTTTGACAATTAAAAAAAAGTTTTTAAACAGTTAGATAATATTTGAAAATTGTTAAAAATTCACCAACATTTTCAGTTGAGAAGCACTCGAGAGAGAGAGAGGTCTGTTCGCCTTTAAGGGGAGGGGGGGACTTAAGTTAGGTTTTTTTTTAAATTTTGTGAGTGCTGTAATTATTGAACTATGATTCAAATGTATACCAAAAAAATTGTGGAGAAAATCACAAAAAAAAACATTTTTTGATCTAATTATTTTGGACAAAGCTGACAAAATTAATATTCAGTAACGAATGCCCAAATTGCTAGATGATGATGTAAAGACACTAACTTTTAGGGACAATTTTTTTTTTAACCTCGTCTAATATTTTGTTGAAATTTTCACTAAAAAGTGCAACAAAAAAAGTGTTTGCATGTTTTACCACTTTTTTGGCACCAAATTTGTTTTCCATTTTTTTGACACCAAATTTTTAAACAGGGTGGTTTTTTTAGTTGCCTTATCACACATTTCCTTGGCTCTTGATATAACACATCGGTATTTTATTCTACAAACTTTAAAATTGGTGTACAAAATTATCGATTGATATTGAAATTTCAGATATTTTTGATGACTTTTTTTCAAAAAGGTCTTCAATTGTACACTGATAATTTGTGTTTATAGACTTGAACCAACCACTGAATCACAACATTTATGACAAGTAATTGATTTTGTATGCCGATATATTTTTATTCAATAAGCTAATTATTCAACCCAAAAGGTATTATTTTGTCATTTCATTTATAAATAATACTACAATTGCTATGATTCATACAAAATATACAATTTATCTAATTTTGTTTTACATGCATGTATAATTAGCTTACCACATACATTCTGTATAGAATATAATCATTACATCCAAAAACTTTTTCCAGTAACATAAATATTTACAAAATCTAAAATAAATTGAAAATAATTAAATGTTATAAAGAAGTATATAAACACAAACATGTACACACTCCCATCATAAAATAAAGACTGTCTTGTTTTGAACTCAGTTCCTTTGTACTAAAAAAAGTATCACTATTTGGCTTGAGTACCAGTTAGAAAGAGCAGGCACCTTTATCGCAAAAGCGCCACACAAATTTAAGACTAGCATATTCAAATCCACTGATTGTGCCAAAGATATTGCACATTTGGCTTTCATTCAAAAACAGAATCGTTGCATTTGTATGCATCATTAGAATACATTGCAGATTTAAAACAAGGAATTAGCTTTAAAATAAAGGGCTTTACTAATATTACTAATATTAGTGTAACATGATAACACAATGATTGATTTTTTTAAATTCCTTCTTTGAATGAAAGCAAAATTAATTACATTTTTAGCAGTACCATTGGTTTTGAATATGCGTGCCCGACATTTTTGTGACACCTTTGCGGAAAAAGTACTTGGCCTTTCTAACTCGCCCTGTTTTTAGTGACTGGGAGGGATAAAATTTCTGTAAAAATAATACCTTTTCCTTGGGAATAGAATGGCAAGAAAAAGGTGTTTATTTGTGCCAGTTCATATCTACTGTAAGGGATTAATGGAGATATGATGCACAATAAACTCACTTATTAAGGGGTTAATGGACACTTGATGCAAATTAAAGTCACTTTAAAAAAAAAAAAATCTGGGGCGAGCATCGGATCCCAGCCTTAAAGGTAGATGACCCGATTTTCAACTTGATGTTTTCTATTTTACATGAAAGGTCATCCTTAAAATTGTTGCATTCCAAAGTTTGAGTTGCATAACTTCAATGGTTCTATTTTTAGAAGCGCAAGGTCAAAAGACATGTGCCCATTGAGTAGCACACAGACTGGTTGGTGGTTAACCACCTTTGGCAGTAATTCACCACATTTTAGCCTATAATTTCCAAATGAAACCTTTCTGGCCCCTAATATTTTACAGACATAATGAATTTTTCTGATACCAAAATATCTTGATGTGAAAAAAATCATAGCCCCAAAAAAGTGATCGGGTCATATACCATTAAATCAAACAACAATTATATCATCAACTTCTTTAACTTGGGTAATACTAATACATCTAATGATGACCAATATGTTAGCACATTTTATAACTCTTAACTGCTCTGCTCTGCTCTGCTAAATTTTTATAATTTCAGCCCCTATTAGTAAAGTTAATGCCAAGGATTAATAATACGAGGGCAGATCACAAGTTTTGGTCATTTGGCCCCTGTTTCTGAAGATGGCCATACAATTTCAAAAACTAGTCACATTCCCTTGAAAGAAGCCTCCCTTGACGATTATACATAATTGCATCCTCATCCTCCACTTCTCAAGGGCATGGGCGGTACTCTAAAGTAGGGATTGTCTCATCTCTGAATGTACAGCTTTGGCTAGGTCTTGGATCCTTCAAAAAGGCCTCCGAGCGATCTTCAATTTGATTGATGAGAAAGAGCCAGAAGTTGTAGGGAGCCAAGTTGGGTGATAAGGGTGGGATGTTTCATCCAATGGATACCATTTTCATTAAGATTTATTCTGGGTGAGGCAAGCTTTATGAGGACTTGCATTGTCATGGTGCAGCATGATTCGATACCGTCTTTGTAGGCTTCATTTCAATAGCTGCAGAAATAGACTTGGTAAATTCTATACAGGCTATATATCCCCACTAAATTTACATAAGAGGGAGCTAAGAATGTAATGTAAAGGATGACATAAGACAATAAAGACAGTATTGCTTTGTATAGCTGTGGCTGCCTTTACTTAATGACCCGTCTTCAAACTACCAAATTTGGGAGTATGGATGATAATAAGCTTACAGACACAATTTCTACATTTGAAAAAAAATCCTTATCAGAACATTATGATTCCTGGTATGAATGGAGCCATGGTTCCCCTGGAACCATAGTACGGAATGTAGCGTGAAACTAGGGTTTGTGTGTAGATATGAGTGCCCTATACTATGGCTCCAGGGGACCATGCCTCCTATTACACTGGTTTGAAAGTTTTGAATATTACATGAAGAGTTCAGATGCAAAATGCAACATATCCAAATGTTCATGATCACCATTTGTCTATTGTAATTGTCCTTGACAACCAAATTGAGAACTGGATGAAGTCTAAAAGATAATCATAAAAAGTTAATGTTATCCTATATAAGAATATCAATTTGACTTCCCGATATAACGATTTGTATAACCAACATTTCCTATGGAGAACCAACAATAATGAGTAGGTTGTTGTAAAGTGAACATTTATATACAATTTGATCGCTGATCAAAAACACCATTGATTGTGTATTCGCATTATCATATGTGTGCTAGATCTGCGATCAGAGAAGCATCTATTCGCCTGATGATTGGACAAAATGACCGTATGGGATTGTCCATGAAACTCAGAGTAGCGATAATATTCCGGAAGGTCTATACCTCTGAATTTTTATACGCTCTACCATTTACGGTATTGAGCACTCTATTCAAATGTCGTAGTCTAACCAGAAATGGTTGTCAATAATAATTATACAATTTGATATAATTATTAGCAATTGAAGCTCTCATATGTAAGGAAAATGATGAAAAAATAGGTAATTTTTTAACATTTTCAAATGTATATTTTTTAGGTTAATATTGTGAAGTGTCTATCTATAGCCTTTATTACATGTATACTTAACTTTGTTTCAGTGATCTCAACTTGACAATTTTGAAAATGGAGTTTAGACTTTTTAAAGTCTAAAAAAGGGAAAACCTCTCTTGTTCTGTCCTCACTGGCTCATAATTTTCCATTTTGAGATCCGTTTACCTGTAGATCTTTGCTTTTTCTTTTTGTTGCCTTTAATGTGTTGCATTTGATCTCTTCATATGAACTATATCTTCACCCTACTTGAAAAATTCAGAGTGTGTACTTAATACTACTGTAAAAGTGGTAATTTTCATGTGATGAATTTTTCGCGCGTTGCAGATTTTCAACCGTATTGCGAGTTTCATAATTCACAATTTGTAGTTTCATCACATAGACCTATAAGCAACAACAAAAAATGTATGTGTTATTATTTTCGCAGTAGCTGGTTTGAGCGTGAAAAGCGCGAAAATACCATGTAGCGCAAACATTTCCACTTTTACGTCACACCACTCCACTACTATCTTATTTGTAAACAAATGCCAGTGTAGACTAAAACTGTCAATGTTATAATCATAAATGACCAAAAATATACAAAATAATGAATATATACAACTGAATTCATCTTGGGAGAGTAAATCTCTGGGTAAGGCTAAATTGTTTTTTTTGTTTTTTTTGTTTGGCATAACCTGACAACCCCTACAAAATGGGGTTAACCTAACACATTTTTATCACACTTTTAAGTTTGAAAGAGCTTTTTATTTTCCAAAGCCATAAAAATTGTATATAAAATAATATTCATAATTGACCTCACATGCATCAAATAACCACCCAATACCAAAAACGTATACAAAAGAAATCCTAACATAAATCTCCCACATCATATTTTATTCTAACATTTCATGTTATGCCAACCAAACTTTTTTTTAAAAAACAGACCTAATTATTAGATCTGCCATTTACTACCCCTCACTTAGGCAGCGAAAAGAAATGCCCAAAGAAACGCCTTTGTGCGTTTATTTGTTTTCATTTGTTCAAAGCAAAACAAAACAGTTAAATTATCCGCTTCTTCAAGCTTAAACAATATTTTAAAAAATAAAATTAACATTATTTTACTTGTCTTGACACCATTTTCAAATTGAAATAGACCCATAATATTGTGCACTAATTCATAGCCTCCCCTACTAGACATTAAAAAAAACCTGTTCTACTTTGCCTCACCATACATTTTGAAATATTTGTTAACATAAAGCCTTTTTAATTATAATAGCATTTAGCCAATTGATCCTGTAATTAATAAAAATAAACCTATCCATAAATTATTTATTTTTATATTAAAAAAAATATTATAATAAAAATAATGAAAAACATTTTTCTCAACATTCTTAACAGATCTCCCTCTCATTCATACACTTTTATACTTTAGATCAGGGCAGGGGTTCTCAACCTGGGGGTTGTGAGTGTGACCCCCATGGGGATCGTTTTGGGGTTTCCAGGGGGTCATGAAGGGGTAATAAATATAGCTTTTTGGGGACCATTTTAATATTTCACTCTAAAAAGGTTTAGAAGAACCTAAAAGAAACGTTCAAAAATGCTAAATTTCCTGCTCGCTGCGTGCGATCGCATCATATAAATCTGGTTGTTTGTTTTCATTTGTTTTGGGTGTTGTTTTTTTTGGGGGGGGGTCATGGTACTGACGAAGAACGTCAAAAGGGGTCGTGGGCCAAAAAGGTTGAGAACCACTGCTTTAGATAATACCATTTTCTTCAATACTTCAAATATTTCTATAAATTAACTAAACAAAATCAATCAATAATTAGATGTTGGTGCTCACTACAACTTCAGTGGTAGAATTTTGTTACTTTGACGAGGATCTAAAATACTAAATTAATTCCCATGAATTGTATTCAATAAGAATCAACACATTGGTATGGAAACTAAAAATGTTTACTCAATTTGATTTAGATTCTCGCAAATTTGTAACGGAAACTATTTGCCAGTTTTGATGTCTGAAAATTTCCCACATCAGTTGTCGAACATTTATTTCTAGAGTTGCCTACATGAATCACAATAGGACCGCTAAAAATGAGCTGAGAACATTGTAGTGAACAGGCAACCAACAAATTTTAATCGATAAATATTAAACTATATGCTTTCGCTTTTTAGCGTTAAATCTTTCCCTTACGCCTCCCAAAAGATCCCTAAAATTCACTCTGGTGTGTATTAGATAGTCCATAAATGATTGTTTCTTCTGATTAACATTATTAGAAGTTAAGGACAACTTCCCACCGCTGCCACCATGTGATTTGTGTTGCGGAAGTATCCCACCGCTGCCACCAAGTGGAGAGATCTTCGCAGGAGGCTTTACAAGTCATCCAAATACAGCGCCGCAGTTGGGACACCTTCGTTGCCTCATTGCCAGACAGCATAGAATACCTGATGAGATGTAAATAAAGCATTGTTGTTGTTAGTATGTGGCACAGGGCGTGATAAAACACAAAATGAAGCCCCAAATATCAGTACACATACGCATGATTTTCCTGAAAAAAATAATTTTCTACAAAGCCAAAGAAGAAGAAAAAATAAGTTTGAACGGACCTCTTAGGTACGCGTTAATTGTTTGGTGAATTTTCAACAGTTTTCAAAAGAATTCAAAAATGTCTTTACATTTTTTTTTCTCAAATAATAAAAAAGTCCCCTAATGGTACATTAAAAAAATCCCCTAATGGTACATATACTGTAAAAGTGGTCATTTTCGTGCGATTAATTTTGCGCGCTTTGCAGATTTTCAACTGTTTTACATGTTTTCAAATTCACGATTTGTAGCTTCATCACATAGACCAATACACAAAAGAGTGTTATTATTTTCACGGTAGCTGGTTCGCACGGGAAAAGCGTGAAAATAAATGTAGCGCAAAAGTGTCCACTTTTACATTAATACTACCAACCATCACCTATAATGTAGTCTGGTTCACAATACATTTTTGGAAATTGCAGCATGTGTGGGCCTATACTCCAAATGTTTCATAAACAATAACACAATTAACACAGCTGCACATGTTGGGTGTCATGTGCAAATATGTAATTATAAATTATTCAACCTGCCATTGCAATTTGCAATCATGTTTGTAAATATGCCATACAGCTTTCACCTGGGTTATAGCCAGGACCAATTTAGTGCCAGGTAAATTTACTGACGGCAAATGGAGAAAGTGTAGCGAACGAAGTGCAGTGGATCATGGCATGGGATCCAGAGGCCTTCTTAATGTCTTTTTATGGTTTTTTAATGCACTTTGAGGGTTCCTGCCACATAATGAGGCAGTTTAATGATTTTATCCACAAATTGTTAAAAAAAAAAATTATAAAATTTTTTTTAGAGTGCTGGGCGAATATTGTCAGTGCCGAGCGTCCCCGCCCAGTGCCGCCCACCGTAGCTAGAACCTTGGCTTTCACAAATCATGTGAAAAGGTAAATCTGGTCTACTGATTTGTCAGAAAAGTAAACAGTAAGCTTTTCAATGATACCCTAGGCAAATTGTTTGTTGTTGTATACTCGGATTTGGTGTGGTCGGGGGTATGCGGCTGGAGATTCAAAACCCCTACCCATTTCTGAGGGTGATTTTGGAAAAAAACCGGTACCCATTTCTAAGGATTTTGCTTCATTATAGACCCAATTTTTGCATTTTCGTATTTTGACAAAATGGGTTAAATTTAAATCTTAAAAATAGAGAAAAAAATGTGACCCTGATTTATGAGATTTTAGGTTCAGTCTCTGAGGGCAACACAACATTTTGTTTGTTTGCCTTATTGAAGTAATACTGGAAAAAAAGATGAAAAAAAAGGTATGGATTTAAAAAATATTTTCTTCATATTTTACCAACTATTTGCTAGAATTCAAGTAAAGTAAAAGACTGGCCGACAGGGTGTACCGTATGATGTGATGTGTCGCATTTATTGTATTGGTCAGAGACAAAACCTCCAATGTGGGCGGACCCGGGGGGGGGGGGGGGGGTACTCACATATGTAAGGCATACGGGATGTGCCGCTCCAGTGGGTCGATTTTTCATGAGACATCCTCCATAGACATGGGTCTTTTTTCCCGATCATTTGCAAACATTTGATGGGTACTGATTTTTCCAAAATCACCCTTAGAAATGGGTAGGGGTTTGAATCTCCAGCGGCACACCCCCGACCAATCCAAATCTGAGTACGCCCCCCCAACCCCGGTCAATTCCTATTTTAGTAGTACTGGTTCCCCCCCCCTCATTTGATCAATTATTCCTCCCGATAGATTTATTTTCCCAAATAACCAGAGGGAGTTTAACCAAAATCATGTTGCTCTTGATTAACCCTTTCCACACAGCTATTAGTTTTACCATATATATACAAAACAAATTTTTCAGACAACTTTCCCAACTTAAAAGTAAATCATAAGAACTACTGAACCAATTCTAAGCACGTTTGTGCTTATTTTAATGCATTTTTCATGTCGATTCCAAATTTGGCGATGAAATTCAATATTTTTGATATTTTTGAAACATTTTGTGAACTTTTGGAATGTTGTCTGCAGATGCCTGCCGTGTGTTAAGTGTTAAGATTGCCTCTTACCCAATGGGAAGAACAAAATAGCGCAGCATACTCCGAGAAGCGTGAAATCATCCTCCAGTATGCCAACCCTACACGCTGGACATCCGCCGACCACCACCACATTAGTTGTGGTGACTGTAACTGGTTGACTCCCATATGGGCCTGGTTGACCTCCATATGGGCCTGGTTGAGCTGCATATGGGCCCGTTTGACCCGGCATTGGCTGGTAACCCGGGGGTGCTCCTGATTGGTATCCTGGGTATTAAAGAACAAATATAATGGATTTTGGTGTGCAAAGTTTAACACTGCATAACTTTTCATATACAGGGTGTCTCAGAATGATTGGTATGAACTTTATTGATATTGTCCAAATCGTGTTCATATATATCTTGCACAAACGACCAGCTTTCTTAGGAACTTTAGATTTTGAAAAGACTTTTTTGTAACGATAGTACTAGTAGATTCCAAGTTTTTGTCGAAATGATCCATTATGAAAATATATAAAGTCACTAACCCTTTTAAACTTTTTTTTTCTTCTGAAATGTAATTCACGTTATTATTGCACCCTTATTCTTATTTTGATTAGCTTTTTGATAACAATCGATTGTTGTGTGCATAGAAAACAAAGCTTTGATTGAATAGGGCAGGATTTGTTTTGCTTGAGTGCTTTAAACCTTCCTTTCTTTGGCGGAGTTTTGAATATAACTTATGAGGTGTGGGGTTCATTGTTTGAAATGCTGGTAGTGCTAGAGAGAGTAGCTGTATAAAGGTGAATTATTTGCTCAGCCAAAATATAAAAATTCATTTTTCAACAATTTTTGATTAAGTCTTGCCACAGCGGAACAGAAAGAGATATCTCACTGAAATTAAAGGAATAAGTAGGAAACATTTCCACCATCATATCGCAAGTGTTTAAATTTGAAACACTGTTTTTTAATTATTTTTTTTTAATATTTGTGAAACCCGGTATAGATAATTCTGAGACCCTGTACCAGTTCAATCTTGTACAATTTAACTATCCTTGGGTATGAAATTGTAGCTAGCTAAATTCTTCAACAATCCGTAGAACAATGAGAAAAGTTATGTTATGATTTTATTTTTTTAAATAGTTTATAGCTTGGCATCTTTGTAAAAACGGACAAATTACCTGGTGCCACATATCCCCCATTTGCTGGGTAGTTTGGCGGTGGTGCCGCCCCATATCCTGGCTGTTGTGGACTGTAGGCAGGGGGCGCTTCATCTGGCTGCTTTAGCGGTTGTCTGTCCTGCTGCGACATATTTGGTACTGTTTAAGGCACTGTACTTGTTGTTTTTGTCAAATCTGTTGGAGATAAAAAATAACATACTATTATACCAGGTCAGCCATATCTGATCATGTTAAAGGGGCATTGAGAGATACGTATGGGAGTGCGCCCTCAATTATCCTGGAAATCAGTTTTTTGCATCAAAGTAATACTTAGGCATATACTAACAACCATCAGAAACAGTTTACCAACATTCGCCGTTTATCATATAAAATTTCATGATTTTCTTAGTTTCGATATGATCATATATATCGAAACTCAGGTGCTGAATTCGGAAGTTATGCATCGTTTTACGCACGGACTTTCGAGGCAAATCTCAACCCGGAAGTGCTGTTATTTGCTTATTTTGGCATGAAGGCGATGTCGGAATTGTATGACATTTTGGAATTGGGCTATGTTGATGATTATCTTTACGTTTTTTGCTCATTTAGTATATCGATACATCTCTCAATGCCACGTTTAAACAAACCTAATGAATCTTTTCACCATATTGTTGAGGGTGTTCAGAACAATACTTGGTGCTTTTATTATAATATAGACTACAGCACAACTTCAACTCGGCAGATGGACGGCAGGTTTTTCCTGACATTTTAGGGGGAAATTTACTTAAAAATCATAAGTATTTCAATGAATGAAGTCTGAAGACATTTGAAAAAATCACCATGTCTCTGGCACTTTTTAAAATGAGGCATGATGTGGCCCTCAGTCAAAATAATAATAAGATTTTTTGTAATACACATCTTGTTTCAAATTCATGAAAATAATGAGTTAAACTACCTTTTGAAGTACATGTATCTAATTGTTAACTACACTTATAAATAATACACTTACTTAGGCCAAATTAAATTAATTGTTTGTCTCAAAGCTCCTCTCCTGTTGTAAAACTAATGCGGAATGCGGGTTTTTTCAAGGGTTTTTTTTTTTTTTTTTTTTAAATATAAAATATTGAAATCCTTGTAAAAGTGAACTTTTGTATTTAAGATGATGTGATCAATGAAAATCTGAAAAATCTGTGAAAAAAAGGAGAAAAAAAAAGTTTTTTTTCAGATTTTTGTTTTTCTAATGCGCATCAATAAACTAACGCGTGCGGGAGCTTTGAGACAAACAATTAATTTAATTTGGCCTTATTAGTCTAATCAAAATTGCTGATAAATATTTGGTTTTATCTCTCCGCGTGCAAAAGTAATCCAAGCGTACATGCGCGGGGGGATAGTTTGGTGGATTTTCCATGTTGAAGAAAAAACTCTGAAAAATGGGGGGGGGGGGGGGGAGTAAGGGTTAAAGCGTATACATGTAGGCTTAGTGATTTTTAATAATTTGTTTAACTTTTGTTTGGAATGTGAAAACATTGACTTTAGTACCAAAATATCCCTTAACTTATATCATGATATTAATCACTGCTGCCTGGTTTCTTAAAACAAACATAAGAATAATCCATAAATGATCCAGAGAAAGGCAGCCAGAATGTGCACAAATGACTCATCATCATCATCCTTCGGCTGCAGAGCAGTCGAGCACAAATGACTACTCACAGGATTGTAGCATCACATCATGATCAACAATCTTAAATGGCAAAGTCTCAACCAACGCCGCCGTAAAGCCATTTGACTTACTATGCTTTACAACATTTCCCATGGTCTCGTGAACATCGACTAGCCGAATCACCTCACCAAGCCAACTAGACAGCTAAAACGAACTCACAACCTAACCTATCAGCGACAAGCAACTAAGAAAAATATCTATGAATCTAGTTTTTCCCTATGGACCACCAAGATTTACCACATCATCTCCTTGTTGACAAAACAAAGGCTAAAGCTTCATTTTTTTTTTTTCATTTCATTTCATTTTTATTGATAATGTGTCGTGGCCAAACGGCCAAATTGTACATTATTGACAGATTTAAAAATACATTAAAATACAAATATTAAAACATTAAACAACAATATCATAAAGAAGACATAAAAAATGTAAAAGAAATCACCCACAGTCCCACACCACAGTCGCACCAAAAAAAAAGGCTGTCGCATACATCAAAAAAAGGATGAACACCTCCCCCCCCCCCCCCACCGCTCACTCACCCATCACCCACACCACAGTCACAAATCACAGCCCCCCGGCACCCATCACCCACACCACAGTCACGAATCACAGCACCAACCCCCCCCTGCTCACTCACCCATCACCCACACCACAGTCACGAATCACAGTACCCCCCCCCCCCCCCTCCACCTTCCCCCATCACACAACCCAACAAACTCACAAGTATCTGGCCGCCCTCACTCACATTTAATTAAGCATACTAAAAATATATATAATTTATTTTAAAAAAACACCATTATATTGCGAACTTTCAAAACCGGACTCTGTAGTAATAAACACCTGTCAGAAAACACAACAACTCAACAAATTGCGTCACAACTCTGTCTGATGTTGATGCCGAATGATGCGGATTCATTGTTTTATCATCCAGATCCAGAACTCATTTATATATTTCCCTCAGTGTTGTTGTGTTTGGGGTCACAATCATCAATTCAAGACAAATGTTACACAATAATAAAGCCAATCCTGTGCTGTATACTTCATGACCAAAAAAACAAACATACATTTCAATGCATGAAGTAGGCCTCCTACGGTATATTCCGTCAAATCAATTTATCCCCCTAAAAATACAGGATTGCCTAAAAATAAAATTAAAAATAGTAAAAAGAATAAAAAAAATTAAAAAATATGGTAAGCTTATTTTAACTTTACAAAAATGCTTACAAATATATTACCCCGATCACCGTCACTGAGATCAGCAGTCGAAGACGACTCATGAAATCTCTATCATTTAAGTATAGCTCACGCCAAGAGAACACATAAATAAGACATTGAGCAAATCTGAAAATGAAACTCTACCTCTGTGGTTTCGTGTTTTGATTACAACACGGATCGATACGCAATATCGTACGGGGGACGGACTGCGTATATTTTAAATACAACATGGGTTTAAAAATTATACTCAAAATTGAGTTTAAAAAAGTTCAAAATTTAATATTACATACGAAATACATACCTATGATTATCGTTTATCAAAAGATTATTACTTGATTGCAAATTTACTGGAGATTTTGAGAAACACAAATTAAAATTTGAATAAATAATCTAAAGTATGTACCCATAAAATACTGTAGTGTATCCCCTTACAATGCGGAAGTCAATCAATCATGTGATGTATGCTCATTTGACAGGTGTCACAAGGGTTCAAAGGTTAAATAGGTAAAACTTAAGAATTTAAACTCTTGATCATGTTATTGTAAACTTTACGTTCCTCAAAGACTCATAAACTCACAGGAGATCAATCATATCTAATAAAAATTGTGTAAAAATCAGACTAACATATATGTTTCAGTGGGGAAAAGTTCACTCGGCAGGTCAGGTCAAGCCCAGGGTCAGCTAAGGGATCAACAGGAACACAGGAACTCGGCAACTCAGCAGTGAACATCAGGCTGTCGCTGTCACTGTCAGGGTTCATTTTCATGAATTTGTTCATGTTGATAAAGATGTTTTTAGTTACATAATGAATGTCAGCGATCAATCAGTATGGAGTGCCCTCGCCTCTAAATCGGTAAGTATATGATTTGAGGATGATCATGATATTGATATTTTCTGTGTTGTTGTTGTTGCAAGTTGCAACTTTACTTACAAAGTTACATTTTACAAAAATTAGGCCTACCAATTAAAGGGGCATTAAGAGATGTGGGGGAGGCAGCGCCATCAATTACAAAAATATATGATAAAAACTGGGATCTGTATGTTTTTACAATTGTATTTATACATGTATGAACTTACTTAGACATTACTACGCGACCGACCCTTGATAGTTTCAAGGCTGCCTGCCCTCACAAATTAAATTTCGACTACACCCCACGGCATCATGGAGCTTTAGTTCTGTAGCCGTGTAACCAGTGATGATGATGATGATGATGATGACACCTATATAAGGATTAAGAAAAATCAGCCCTCTTTGTACAACAAAACGTCGATTCAAAAATGCTGATCTCCGGCAGATCAGCATTTTATGTCCGACAGTATTCCCATGCAGTATGCGTGATACATAACGCGAACCTTATTTGCATAGAGGGCGTTTTTCAATAAATAGCAATGGTATTGTTTTAATCAAGTTTTGCTGTGTTTTTGTTAGTAGAAACAACAATAATGGCAATTATTAATGTTCAATGTTCACTTGTAAACATTTAAAATTGTCAACACCACTCAATGTCCCTTAATTAGTACCATATTTATAATATATCGGCAAAGACTATTCGGTCAGGCACCAATGTCGTGGGGGGGGCAAGAAATGTAATTGAACTGACAAGATTTAGCGACGAAAGAAATATGCCCGTAGCGTGCGAAAATGTTCGACTTTACATTTATTTTGGCTATA
This sequence comes from Ophiura sarsii, assembly GCA_035610835.1. NCBI lineage: Eukaryota > Metazoa > Echinodermata > Ophiuroidea > Amphilepidida > Ophiuridae > Ophiura > Ophiura sarsii. The sequence continues at coordinate 30,216,964 of CM069444.1, read as the reverse complement.
GCCTATGATGATTGATTGAGGTACTTTACTACTTTTAAAGTTAAACAAGCTTCTACCAACAAATATTCCATTTTTGGAACACATGCCGTACATGCGCGCGTAGCGTGCAAAAGTTTTTCGCCCCCCCCCCCCCCCTCTGGTTACCCTGTAGCTGATCACCCTGTAGCTAATATAGCTGAAAATATATGTGCCTGGACAACTATAGAGGGCGCTATATCGTTGACCCTGCAGCTAAAAGACACTCCCTTAACACGTTTGGATCTGTGATTTTGAAATTTTGCCGGTAATAACTCATCTAAGATTTTGTCAACCGCTGACTATGTGGTCCAATTTCAGGGTTATGAAGGTTAGTTTATGATGACCTTGGGGCATAATTATGTCCTTTGCAGTCTTTTAATTTGATCACATAGTGGGAAATAGACACATCCTTATGATTTATTACTGGTGAAATGTCAAATCACAGGTTTAAAAGTGTTAAGGGAGTGGGAACATAATGAACATATATGGGAGCGCCAGCCGGGATTTAACCTGGGACCTTCTGATCATGAGCGCGCCAGCGTATAGACCAAAAGAGGACTTCCCTGTCAGGTCTATGACACTATTAACACACTTATATCTCGTGACAATACCTTTAAATCCTTTGAGATGTACATTAGAATATCATTATCGTTAATATATTGAACAAAGAAGCTATTTTAAAAAGAACCCTCACTCATTTGTTAATAAACTATAAGTTTTATAGGAGAGCAGAAAGATGCATTTCAGCATTCTTTGACATCTGTGTTCTTGTGTTCTGTATACAGTGTATGTAATACATGTTTAAAAAATCCACCAACCGTCCCAGATCTATGTTGTCACTTTAATTAAAGGGAAAGTCAACTTCTTCTTTTTTTTGCCTTTAAGGTCTTTACGAACATCTTAGACATCTCTTCAGCGACTTAGATACACACACCATGCCTTCTCAGCAGCGTAACTTCATATGGAGCGTAGACAGCATTGGTCATGTGCACACGTTGTCCACGATCAGCCAGAACTGGGATGTGAGAAGTCACGGCACAGACGGCCGTCTGCTCGAGATCAAGCTGGTGACGGCTACCAAGTACAGCGTGTGGTCTATCGGATGTGATCAGGTGCTGTACGTGTACGTGCACTCTGGAGACGTGCCGATTCGATGCTTGGAATACACCTATGAAAACCAGGTGAGTATGAATAACTGTAAAAGTAGTGTCATTGCACATGTGCTCTGCATCTCTGCCATTTTTAAACAAATATGAAACAAATTGACACTTTTTTGTACTGTACCAAAAATGTCTCCCTCCAAGTCAAATTTGTCCAGGAACCGGGTTCACCAGTTCCACAGTTTCCCAGCAATTTGAAGTTTCCCATGATCTCTGAATTTCAGCTATACATTGATAGTACTATGCTTTTGATTCCTGTCATGCTTTTGTGCTGGTACATTGTTGTAAATAATCATAATATTGTGTACATTTTACCTACATGTATTTCAGAGATGGAACCCTGTGCATGGTTTCTCCTCCAAGAGTTTACTATTCGCAGACCGCACTCCGTGGAGTGATGAGAAGGGACTCCATCTCTTCCCCAAACCTCAAGAGATCAAGCTGCCATATAACCATAATACTGTATTGTGTACTTTTGATCCGTTTCAGAGATGGAATCCTGTGCATGGTTTCTCCTCCAAGAGTTTACTATTCGCAGACCGCACTCCATGGAGTGATGAGAAGGGACTCCATCTCTTCCCCAAACCTCAAGAGATCAAGCTGCCATCGGAACATTGGGTGTGGGAGAGTGATTGGCACGTGGAAGAGAACATCCGTGGTCAGCCAACTGGAAAAGGGGTAAAGTTTAAAAAATTGAATGATTGTTCCTGTTTCAATGTTATGCAAATTTACCAAATCCAATCAATAGTGCACACTGCACACAAGCGTTCAATTTCCAGCATTTTTTTTGTGTAGCAAAAAGTGTGATGCACTATTAGTTTTGTGTAGCAATTCACAAATTTTGTATAGCACTTTTTTTCTAGTAATATTTCATCAACTTTGCACGTTCTACATAATTTGGCATGCGCACGTAACACGGTTCACCCGTGTATTGCACTTATAACCCGTGTCCCGTAAGCAAAATACAGTATACGTAACGTGTACACGATCTAGATTTTACAATTTGAACTAACACATTTTAGTAATAAAACACAAGGAAATACAGGCATTATTTCGCTCACGAGTCACGATGGATTTCATAATTGTTTACATCATCTTCTTACGATTTGTTATATTATTCCTTCAAGGAATTTCCCTGTGTCCGTGGTGCACCACTAGTTTTATTCCAAGTCATTTTTGTTGGCGCCTTTTCGATTCGCCTTTTCGTAACGGGAGCACATACCTAAATAGGTATCGCGACACGCTATCGTCGCGATCAATCAAAGTTGAGTACGACAATAGTTCCTATTTGGCGGGAAAGAGAGTTATTTTTTGACGGTTTATGATATAATTTTTCACTAATATGTTGTGTTTGAAATGTGTAGTTGATGTTCTGACATTTAAACTAGGTGATTTGAGGTCAATTTTAATTTCACGGACCGATTTACACACGCGGTGATATCCAGACCGGAGACCGAATTTAGGTAGGCATATCACTACGTTGTTATGCGGCGGCTTATAGCAAAAAAAGTGCACGATAAAGTTTGCTTCATATTGAGATATGTTGTAGATTACCCTTGTGAGTAAAACATATCAAAATTTCATTGAAATTTTAGCGCTAATTTAGAAACTAGAGCCATTTAAGTAAGCCTTTCCTAACAGTAAAGTCTATGGAGAGCGTCTTGGTGCTGTGCTCCCTTATAGCGCCAGGTTCCCGATCTCCCGCGTGCTCCGATCCTGTGTAGGTGTATTACACAATGCAATAAATAAAAGTCGGGTTTCACCCAAATCTATGCATTTTGATATCTACTGGGCAGTGTATTTATGGCATAGACCAACTTTGTCCGGTTTAAAAAACAGTGGGGGGGGGGGGGTATGTGGTTGCTCTTTTTTAAACAAAAACACGGCGTTATTTCAGTTGATGTGTTATAGGTGGGTTAGGTTGACATAATCAGAGACTGATCGAAATCAAAATCAGTTGGATTTGAGTCAAAAAGTTTGAATTTCGTGAGTGTAGGCCTAACAAGTCAAAGCGTGCCGCGTCTAGGGTCGAAAAACGGAAAATAATAGTGATTTTACGGAAGATGCGGCCTCCGTGATCAGATCATATTTCAAAAACGGATTGTTCAATTGTAATTTTATTTGGCTAGTTTGTTCAAAATTTCACGCTGAAAAAGTTGATATCAATTTTGAATGATTTTGAGCAAATTTGTGCTCTATAAGGGAGCACATACCTAAATAGGTATCGCGACACGCTATCGTCGCGATCAATCAAAGTTGAGTACGACAATAGTTCCTATTTGGCGGGAAAGAGAGTTATTTTTTGACGGTTTATGATATAATTTTTCACTAATATGTTGTGTTTGAAATGTGTAGTTGATGTTCTGACATTTAAACTAGGTGATTTGAGGTCAATTTTAATTTCACGGACCGATTTACACACGCGGTGATATCCAGACCGGAGACCGAATTTAGGTAGGCATATCACTACGTTGTTATGCGGCGGCTTATAGCAAAAAAAGTGCACGAGAAAGTTTGCTTCATATTGAGATATGTTGTAGATTACCCTTGTGAGTAAAACATATCAAAATTTCATTGAAATTTTAGCGCTAATTTAGAAACTAGAGCCATTTAAGTAAGCCTTTCCTAACAGTAAAGTCTATGGAGAGCGTCTTGGTGCTGTGCTCCCTTATAGCGCCAGGTTCCCGATCTCCCGCGTGCTCCGATCCTGTGTAGGTGTATTACACAATGCAATAAATAAAAGTCGGGTTTCACCCAAATCTATGCATTTTGATATCTACTGGGCAGTGTATTTATGGCATAGGCCAACTTTGTCCGGTTTAAAAAACAGGGGGGGGGGGGGTGTGTGGTTGCTCTTTTTTAAACAAAAACACGGCGTTATTTCAGTTGATGTGTTATAGGTGGGTTAGGTTGACATAATCAGAGACTGATCGAAATCAAAATCAGTTGGATTTGAGTCAAAAAGTTTGAATTTCGTGAGTGTAGGCCTAACAAGTCAAAGCGTGCCGCGTCTAGGGTCAAAAAACGGAAAATAATAGTGATTTTACGGAAGATGCGGCCTCCGTGATCAGATCATATTTCAAAAACGGATTGTTCAATTGTAATTTTATTTGGCTAGTTTGTTCAAAATTTCACGCTGAAAAAGTTGATATCAATTTTGAATGATTTTGAGCAAATTTGTGCTCTATAAGGGAGCACATACCTAAATAGGTATCGCGACACGCTATCGTCGCGATCAATCAAAGTTGAGTACGACAATAGTTCCTATTTGGCGGGAAAGAGAGTTATTTTTTGACGGTTTATGATATAATTTTTCACTAATATGTTGTGTTTGAAATGTGTAGTTGATGTTCTGACATTTAAACTAGGTGATTTGAGGTCAATTTTAATTTCACGGACCGATTTACACACGCGGTGATATCCAGACCGGAGACCGAATTTAGGTAGGCATATCACTACGTTGTTATGCGGCGGCTTATAGCAAAAAAAGTGCACGAGAAAGTTTGCTTCATATTGAGATATGTTGTAGATTGCCCTTGTGAGTAAAACATATCAAAATTTCATTGAAATTTTAGCGCTAATTTAGAAACTAGAGCCATTTAAGTAAGCCTTTCCTAACAGTAAAGTCTATGGAGAGCGTCTTGGTGCTGTGCTCCCTAACACTCGGCGGAATGGGAACAAGACTAGCATCAAAAGTGACGTCATGATTATAACATTACTCCGATGTGCACAGAAACCGCAATTTTTTAAATTTTAAACCTGCAGTAAGACTTTCTGCACAAGTGCGTGTAAAGCCATGGGGATTTTGACTCTGACGAAAACGAAATATGAACTGCCGATACTTGAGGATTTATCATACTTTTTTAGTTATTTTAAGATGAAACTCAATCTTTTTTAGGTTTGGCTTTGATGGAACGTGATCAAATATCAAGTAGGGAATCTTCTTGCGTCGCACTTTTAGCTACACATTTGTGCAATTGAATCGCAATACTTCAAAAGTGCGGCGCATTTCACGATGCGACACCTGTTATCACAAACGCTGCTGCACACTATGTCCAGTTTTGCCGGTTATTTATTCTTGAATTTGTAATACTATTATAAACCCTCATGCTAGTTTATCCGATCTAGGGCTGCACTCAGCTATATACGTACTATAATGTAGTCGATAGTTTTGGAAGATTTGTGCCACTTGCAAAATGAAGGTTGTGGAGAATATTTTAAATGATCGACAGAAAAATATATGTCCAAAAGCTGGCAATATTTATCCCTGACTGTGCATTGTGCTTTAGTCACCAAAACCTAGGTAATTACCCAAAACAGAATTGCCTACATACCTAAGGCGATGGGGAGGGGGGGGGGGGGCGGGAAGGTTCACAGACTCGACTGACCCTTGTTTTTCATTTACTTTGATTTCTTTTAAAACTACTTTTTAAAACAACATCTTAGGAACATTTTGAAAAAAACCTCACTGACCAACCGATCCATCCTGAGAGGTTTGTTTGCTCATGGAATAGGGGTTTTTTTGGTCGACTAATGGGTTTAAATTCTGTTTCATAATTACACAATTGTCATTGTGCGTATATTGTATATTGTATTCTTACAGGGTTGGCAGTACAGTGTTAATTTTAACACCAGGGAACATTACACTCCAGATAAGAAATGGAATTCCTGTGTGAGACGTAGGAAGTGGATCCGATACAGGAAGTATAACACTACAGATGTGTGGGCAAAGGTAAATACTATTGTTGGGAACAACAGTACAGTGTTAATTTTAACACCAGGGAATAATACACTCCTGTGTAAAATGGAATTCCTGTGTGAGACGTAGGAAGTGGATCCGATATAGGAAGTATAACGCTACAGATGTGTGGGCAAAGGTAAATACCATTTTTGGGAACAATAGTACAGTGTTAATTTTAACACCAGGGAATAATACACTCCCGTGTAAAATGGAATTCCTGTGTGAGACATAGGAAGTGGATCCGATATAGGAAGTATAACGCTACAGATGTGTGGGCAAAGGTAAATACCATTTTTGGGAAAAACAGTACAGTGTTAATTTTAACACCAGGGAATAATACACTCCCGTGTAAAATGGAATTCCTGTGTGAGACGTAGGAAGTGGATCCAGTATAGGAAGTATAACGCTACAGATGTGTGGGCAAAGGTAAATACCATTTTTGGGAACAAAATATTGTTGCTGATTTTTTGTAAAATATCGTATATCTCCATCCGGCCCTTTAGCATGAATGAATTACTATGTATATACTCTGGGCAGTCTGTTCAATGGCCAAAAGTACAGCTATTAAAACCTTGCCCCTGAACATGTATAAAGCAACACTTCCTATGCAAACCGTTGGACAGTTTTACTTTATACATGCTAAAGGGCCAGAAAAAAAACCATACCAGGTTTTGACAGAACATATTGGTCTTCTATCAAATACACTTTATCCCATTAAGTTTCACCCCTTGCCTCGTTACTACACTGATCATATCTCAAGAGTTAAAACTCTTGAGATATGATCAGTGTAGTAACAAAGCTTGCGAATCCCACTTTGACGACTTTTGGACAAGAATTGGATTTTCAACTGAAAAAACTGCCTCTGAAATTCCAATGATGATTTATAGGATACATCAATGTATTGTGTATAATATATAATACATCTTGTAAGCATATGTGACCCGTCACATCCAGATGCACATAAAATCTGAGTTATTGGTATGACTTGACAGAGCACATTTTAAGCTTTGAAATGATACCATGTTGAAGGTAATTGGACTTTATGTCCAATTACCTTGAAGAAGCATATTCCTTCTATTATTTTCGATTTCATTATAATATTGCATCAAATATATTGGCCTCTATCTCAAAACTGTTTTTGCCAACAACATATCCTTTTTGACGTCAATGGTCAAATAAATTCTGTGGTTTGTCATGGATTTTGTGAGAATTATGACATAAATTGTATACAGTTTAAACACATTTTAAGATTGTATTTATTAGTTTACACAAGTTTATAAGGTCTAATAGCGATGTGTGTGTTTGTATCATACAATCATTGTTCAGGTTCCTGGTCTACACAATGATCCAATGGATGAACCCTTTATGGATCTGGCCATTGGTGGATATGAGTTACCAGGGCAACCAGAAGGGTATCTATCTGTATGGTCCATCACGGCACCAGGGAAGGTATGTAAAGAGGGATAGGCTAAAAAAGGTAACATTCTGTATTAGTGAATATGAGTTAATGGATCAACCAGAAAGGTATCATTCTACAATGGAATAGAGGTGCAGCGGTGTCTACTGTCTATACTCCCGTTATTCCCTAGAAACACTGGGGAATAATTTTACTCTTTTGCGGAAGAGGTTTTATATTTTTAAAAGAAGTAAAACAAATTTAAAAATAAGTTTTTTGGTTTTTTTTAATAATGATGATATAAAATACAAATATATAGAAAGCCCATCATGTTCACATACAAAAGACAAGGAAGGAAATGGCAGGGAAATCAAGGAACAGTTGGGTAATGTGTGAATTTACTGTTACTGATTTAAATATTTGTTAGGAAAAGATTTTGAGAATGATCTGTGGCAGTAGCATTCTCTGTGTGGTGGGATGTGGTGTTCTGATGGTCCTTCCTCTGCAAAAGTAGATTGGATGGGAGCAGAAATGAATTAAACATAAAAAGGGAAGACTTATGTCACATGAAGTTCAGGAAGAATTTGGGGAAATATAATTTGGTCAGACGACAGCGCTGGGGGAAAATTTAGGTTTTCTTAAAGAATAGACACCCCTTGTAGAGGAGTTACATATTCATTTATTATTACACCTCATACATATTTGTAAGGGTATCCTCTTTTTTGATTTGTTCATTGTTAACAAAGTTGGATAAATAAAAAAGCCTGACGAATGCTTGTTTGTTTTTATACTACTACCAAAGGTGCGGAAGTTTTGACTACTTCCCTCAAATCAACACAGTCCCCGAAACAGTTCTTGAGTCTATGAATATAACGTAAATATTGAACAGAGAACTTGCCAATTATCAAAACACCACGTGACCAGTAGTTTTCACTTCTTCCTCTCTAACCATGCTGTTGTATTTGTATTCTGTCAAATTTGTGATTTCCGCACGATTAAATTTTCACGCTTTGCCGATTTTCGGCCTTTTCGCTTTTTTAATTCGCGATGTAAAAGTTCATGACATACACTTATACACAAAATAAATATGTTCCCGGTAGCTGCTTGGAGCGCGAAAACCGCGAAAACTTAATGTAGAGCGAACATTTCCATGTTTACAGTAAGTACTCACTTTAACTTAGAACTTGGAACTTTTCTAAAATACTGTAGTCAGGGAGGGAAAAAGAGGGGAAAACAGCAAGCTCCTTGCCGGGAAATGTTGCCATCTCGTGGGAACTCCCCCCTCCTCCCCCCCCCCCCCCCCCCCCCTCTAATTTATTTTTTATTTTTAGAGTAATATACAGCCGATATTACATAAAATGATGCACCATGGCATCAATTGGACCTTAATTTTCCAAAAAGCTTAAGCTTGCTCCCCTCAGACACCCCTCCGCCGCTAAACCAGCAGGAAATCCAACTTCGTTGAATTTCCCTTGCAGGGAAACTTTGCATCACGTCTGCTATCAAATCTTAATAGTTGTAATTCATGGTGTAACTTTGCTCATTTTTGCAGGTTTATTGTCGAGTTGGTGTGACGCGGAAGTGTCCTGAAGGTGTTGCCTGGAAGAATATAGAAACACCTAATGATAAAGGCATGGTACAGCTCTCTGTAGGCCCTACGGGAATAGTGTGGGCTATCGCGTGGGATGGCTGTGGACTTGTGAGGACGGGTGTGTCCAGAGATAATCCGTTAGGTAAGTTGTCCCTACTAAAAAGACATGGTTGAAGTTGTGGTGTGCTTAAGGTATGGTACAGTTGGCAACTCTCTGTAAGCCCTACGGGAATAGAGAGAATCCACTTCACTCATATTTAACAAAGTAAAAATACTAGATATGAGTTTCTAGCGGTCTAACACATACATCCCATTGTTAAAACTACACTCTGATCATTTACGTGTTGGTTTATATGCAAATATATGGAATTTTACCATTTTTGGCAGCCATTTTTGGCGGCCATCTTGGATTTAGGCGTGTTAACAAAGGAAAAGTTCTGGATATGAGTGTCTAGTGGTCTAATACATACATCCCACTATTAAAACTATACTTTCACCATACAATTCAATTGCTATATGTCATTTTATGAGATTTGACCAGTTTTGGCAGCCATTTTGGACGCCATCTTGGATATCTGGAGAGCATCAGGGTTTTTTCACTGTTAACATCTAAAATGTGTTTAAGGACCCTAAAAGACACCAAACAAAGTTGGTTTGGTTGAGTACTGGGGGATCTTGGATTTGGAGGGCAAGAGGGTACTAAAATGCAATAAACATCATTCCAACTGATTTGGTGTGCTACAATTAGTCGGAAATGAAATCACTTTTAAGGTATTTCAAAATGGTGACGGCGGCCATTTTGGTAAACCCCCTCTAAAAACTATTGCCAACACTTTTGGGAGGTATATAGGAGCTATTTTTTCTTAAAATTAGTCCATCTAGCCATATCAATCAACAAAACAAGGTATCCTAAAAATGGTCACGGATCTCATGGAAATGACTCTATTATATTGTGCATTTTTTCAGAGTTAGTATTCATATATTGCCTAATTGCCTACTTTCTGATTTTCCTATAAGGGCTTTCATGGAAATGGAGGTTGAGGATCCAGAACATTCGTCTATGAAACAGAGTTGCACCGTTAATTTGTATGTAATTAGTGTTATTTGATATCAACATTATGTTGATCTCATTTATTATTGTGAGATAGGCTTTAACGACAGGTATTCATAATAGAAGTTAAGAGTTTAGCGGTTTCGCCGTCCGACAAGGTTGGACAGTTTTTGACGGCGAATCTGACGGCGAATTCGTTAAACTCTTTAACTTATATCATTTATTATTATAGGAACTGGATGGACAGATGTGGATGCCCCAACAGGCTCCGGACTTAATCATGTGGCAGTTGGTATCCATGCTGTATGGGCTATTACAAGAGATAATAGGGTGAGTGTATTTCCTTTATAGAAAGGGAATTGAAAGAGGTGGTGTAGGGTGGGGTTGGGTGGGGTGGGGCTCCGGACTTAATCATGTGGCAGTTGGTATCCATGCTGTATGGGCTATTACAAGGGATAATAGGGTGAGTGTATTTCCTTTATAGAAAGGGAATTGAAAGAGGTGGCGTAGGGTGGGGTTGGGTGGGGTGGGGCTCCGGACTTAATCATGTGGCAGTTGGTATCCATGCTGTATGGGCTATTACAAGGGATAATAGGGTGAGTGTATTTCCTTAATAGAAAGGGAATTGAAAGAGGTGGGTGGGTGGGGTGGGGTGGGGCTCCGGACTTAATCATGTAGCAGTTGGTATCCATGCTGTATGGGCTTTTACAAGGGATAATAGGGTGAGGGTATTTCCTAAATAGAAAGGGAATTGAAAGAGGCGAGGTAGGGTGGGTGGGGTGTGGTGGGTCTTGATGGTAGTGTGGTGGGGCTCCGGACTTAATCATGTAGCAGTTGGTATCCATGCTGTATGGGCTATTACAAGAGATAATAGGGTGAGTGTTTAACCTGAATGAAGAGGGAGGTGCATGGATCGTGAGCTCCAGACTAAACCGTGTAGCATGGGCATTCATGCTTTTTATTTTTAGTCTACGCTGGTCACAATATAAGCCAGTTAGCTGGCACTGTGCATCAGGTACTTTCTGAACTACTGTAAAAGTGGACATTTCTGTGCGTTTAATTTTTCGCGCTTTGTATATTTCGACCCATTTAACTTGTTTTTATTTTCGCGATTTTGAGCTTCCTTACATAGACCTACATACAAAATGAATATATAGGGTAAAGTCGCCTATTTTCGGTCAGCGCCTATTTTCGGTCACTTGGCAAAAATTGTGTAATTGCATCGGTCGTCGCCATTTTAAAAGCCATACCGGTATCAACTATACAGGGGATTTTTAGCTGTCAGTTTATAACGACGAGGTCATTTTCATTACACGATTTGGGCGAAGTGACCGAAAATAGGCGCTGACCGAAAAATAGGCGACTTTACCCTATGTGCATTGTTATTTTAACGCTTGCTCACTTCAGCGCGAAAAGCGCGAAAATAAAAGTAGCGTGAAGATTTCCACTTTTACAGTATCAAATGTATAATAGTTGTAGCGTATCTAGATGGTGGTTATCAAATAAAATAGCAATTTGTCTGTAAGGTTTTGCAGAGTAAAATGACATAATTGTCAGTCAAATTCATGGTAGTGTAGTGCAATTCCATAGGGTTCTATGATTCTCCATATTTCCACTCGCTATTTAACCCTAACCTTCTTGCACACTACGAATCCTACGCTGTTAGCTTTGTGTACCGCTATCGCTATCGCCCGGTCTGTCTTGTGCCACGCTCTGCCGGGCGATCAACTTACGAAAAAAGCAAGTTCAATCCCTGGCGCATGCAGCGATTGATTTCTCCCTCCTCCCCCTGCCCCCCAAAAGAAATTGACCCGCTTTGCTCCCCCCCCCCAAATTTGACCCATTTTTTCTCCTAATAGTTTCACTGCCAAAAACACACCTAGAGAGTTAGGATTAATCAAACAATTTGTGCCGCAAGCCAGCTTGTTGGTCAAATGTGTTCTTACCAGTGTATTTACAGGTCTCCATAATTACCATTTACATCTTCATCTAAGTTAACCTTTGACCTTTTGGGTTTTGTTTCTCTCCAGGTTTGGTTTCGTAAAGGTTTTGAAGCTATCCGAGGTCTTGTAGATGAGGAAGCATCAACGGGGTCAAGTTGGATTGAGATGATCGGCAAGATGGCAGCCTTGACTATGGGACCAAGCGATCAGGTACGTAAAGCTTTTATCTGTCTAATTTTTGTATTGATTTTGTAAGCTGCAATATTTTCCCGGCCCTTCAACATGCAGGGTAAAGTCGCCAGTTTTCGGTCAGCGCCTATTTTCAGTCACTTCGCCCAAATCGCGTAATGAAAATGACCACGTTATATAAACTGATAGCTAAAAAAAACGCCGCATAGTTGATGCCCGGTATTGCTTTAAAATGGCGACGACCGATGCAATTACACGATTTTGGTGAAAGTGACTGAAAATAGGCGCTGACCAAAAAACTAGCGATTTAACCCTATAAAGTAAAATTGTCCAACATTTAAGCATAGGAAGTGTTGCTTTATACATGTCATGGGGTAAGAGCACTTACAGGGTTTTAATGAGATGTATATTTTGGCCCTTGAACATGTTTAGAGCAGACTTCCCAAAGGTTATACATAGGAAGTATTACTTTATACATGCTGAAGAGCTGGAGATGGAGATACAAGGTTTTGAAAGAACAACGACGATATTTTCACAGGTGAGGCTATAAGTTGTTGTTTCTCCAAACAATAAGGGAAAAAAAGAAGTTTGAAAAGTCAAATGCGAAATGCACTATTTTTCTTCTCAAATTCATAGTGGAGATTCACTTGAAATGGTTTTATTTAGTCAAATCTGTGCATTTTGGTTTCCTTATGCTCGCTAAAATGTGATATTCGCCGCGGATTTTCACTTTCGTGTTTGCCGTATGTGGCCAATCGCCATCTTAAAACATGTTGGACACAATTTTGACAAAAGATGGCGCCTTAACAATATTTGTTTCCGTTTTTTCAATTAAAAAAATTAAATGCGCAAAAATCAATCGTCTCAGAGAAATGCGCGGGTACTACTGGAAACAAAGTTCTCCTTTTTTTGTCTAATACATCTATCAGTGAAAGGAATCATTGTTCTTTGTCTAAACAAATGGACTGCTGTATCCATATGAGTACTGTAAAAGTGGTAATTTACGCGCGATTACATTTTCACGCTTTGCCGATTTTTAGCCGTTTCGCTTGTTTTTAAATTCGCGATTTGAAAGTTCATTACATAGACTTATACACAAATTTAATATGCTCGCATGTATTTTTTCTTCGTGGTATCTGCTTGGAGCACGAAAAATAATGTAGCGTGAAAATGTCCATGTTTACAGTATTATGATTGAACAGTGTGTTATTATATTTTTCCTTTATGCTTTGCCTATGATATTTTATTGTCGTGCAATGTCTCTGGTGTTTCTAGATGTTGTTAACAATTAATTATTACATCTATATTTACTTTATCTTCTAACCAATCCTAGGTTTGGGCTATTGGATACCAAGACAGAAAGCTTTATCTCCGTACAGGTGTCTCTTTCACAGAACTCAGTGGGCGCTCATGGAAAATGATAGACTTGTCGAGGAAACACATTGATGATGATGCAGAGAGTCTTACAGAATCTCAGTCCAGCTTAGATTCCAGTCTGAGCACCCAGCAAAAGACAATGAATAGTCGAGTAGAAATGTCAGGATCACAAAGGTCAATACGCAGCGTGACTATGCCAAGTAATATGGCGCCCACGCTCGTAAAACAAGGCCAAGATGTAGTGATAGAGAGTTTTATGCATGAAATAGAGGGCGTAATAGTCAGGACTATTGCGATACAAACTGACCCACCACAGAGGCCACAATCAGAAATGCCTGCAGGGGTGGCACACTTACTTTCCGATCAGCTTAAAGGTTTTCCGAAAAATGGAACAAATCAATTATCCAGCATACACCCAGTTTTATCCTGTCAAACCACTGCTGCTGTGCCAGTTTCTTCAGAGGATAGTGGTGCAGCTGACTCCACAAAAGAAGCTATGCATAATTCGGAAGGGTTGACGTTCGAGGAGTTTGAGGCGGACGTGAAAGAGGCGTCAAGATCGCGGGAAGGAAGCTGGTCTTCTAATTATTCCGACACCATAGTGAACTTTGTCTTTGACGGAGATGACAGTGAGGAACCGGTGCAGTTCCTGGACGCGGATTGTGCAAAAGGTACGCAGACTGACTGGAAAGACGAGGAGATACTGAGATGCCATATGGAAGAACAGGAAGCTTTAGAGCGGGAAAACAATACTATAATTACAAAGTGCAATCAAAAGGAAAAAGAGGCATGGGATGCAAGTAATCAATGCAACAAGTCAAGCCCTGAGGGGCATGATATCAATAATCAATTTAACGATAGGACTCATGAAAGCATCAAAGACGTGTTAGACACCCAGTCTCTATCGTCTGAAGGTGGTATCGTAATACATGTTGATGATACCGGTAGCAGGCTGTCTTATGATGGAACTCAAACTGGGTCGGACGGGACATCGATTCAATCAGATGGTGAAGTTGATCCCCTCGAGGCTGACATACCTTCATACAGGCACCTGACGCTGTTAGAGACATCGTCCATAAAATCAGTGCAATCTTCGGTAGTGGATCGTGCCCACTTCCGTCACCATCATCACCAGTCTGGCGTTTCGGGCAATCTCGGTAGGGTCAATGGCGACTGTAGAAATGGTGGATTATCTGAGATGGGATTAAGTAGCGGTCCTGTTGATAGACGGATAAGCTCACTGCAGACGGAAGGACGATTTCACAGAAGTGCATCGGAACCATTGATTGCCCAAGAAGCAAGGTAACGTCATGAAATGTTATCCATGAGGCAAAAAAAAAAATTGTAATGTTGTCCTCGACCACCTGCTCGTCAGATTTAGGGCCGCTCCAATTTTTTTTTTTTTTTCCAGATTTTTTTTGCTTCAGATTTTTTTTTTTAACAGTTTAAATGGCATTGAATATTAAATTAAGTGTTTCTAACATATATGTGCGACTCTTAGAGTGATTACAACTTCTTGTTGGCTGAACTTTGAGCTTCCGCTGGTATAAGAAGAAGAAAAAAGAAGAAAAATCCACCCGCCCGCCCCTCCTCTCTGAAAGCTGTGGAGGACAACATTACTTCTTCTTTTTTTGGCCTGATATGAAATCTAAAGTTGCTTCCCTTTAAAATACACCTATCTCATTGTATTGAGTGGGTGGGATAAGCAAATGATGGTATGCCACATCCACTGATGTTTTGAAGAGTCTGACCATTTCAGATTTAGTTGACATTTTATTCAATTTTCTTTCAGATTTTCTTCTGAAATTTGCAGTAAAAGCCAGGGTAAATTGGACGAGGACAACCGATCATCATCGAGCCGGGGTAGTGAAGCTATGTCACCCGAACCAGATGACTTGATGTGGCTGTCCGTGTCAGGCGGTGGATGTAGGATTAACCCGGCGTCGTTGCCAAAATGGTTTCAACAAAGTAAGGAATCAAACAAAAAATGTTCATTTGAATTATCACAAATGACTCTTTTAACTTGTATTATGAATGTTTTCTGAGTTGCAGTGAACCAATTGATTGGCCCCTCAGAGCTCTTTGTAGAGAGTTACCAGTTTGATTTGTAATCACTCAGTTCATTAACCTTGTTAATGTCTATTGGGCTATTGTACACTTGAATTATCAAAAATGACTCTTTTAACTTGTATTATGAATTTTTTCTGAGTTGCAGTGAACCAATTGATTGGCCCTTTAGAGCTCTTTGTAGAGAGTTACTAGTTTGATTTGTAATCACTCAGTTCATTCACCTTGTTAATGTCTGTTGGGTTAATGTTCACATTTGCTCTTTATATACAAAATAAACCCAAAAAACCCCTCTGTCCTTCGGTCAAAATTGAATTATATACAGAATGTTCCAAAAAGATTAGTACCCATTGATGCCCAAAGTTCAATAATTTGTTAATCTTGAAAATCTATGATGTTAGGTCCATTATAGTTTGATCAGTTCCAAATTGGCGAGAAATTTTGGTTTTTATCTCTCCGCGCTAAAGTAATCTAAGCATACACGAGCGATTATGGCAACACGCACTCGGTTTTGGTCGCTTTGCCAATTTAGATCTGATCAAACTGTAATCATCTGTTAACACTTTCCATGTGCCAGACATCTGCAGACGACACTCCAAAAGTTCACAAAATGTTTCAAAAATGTCAACATTATTGAATTTCATCACCATTTCTGGAATCACCATGAGAAATGCATTGAGATAAGTACAAACATGACTAGTATTTGTCCAGTAATCCTTGAGATAGACTTTGAAATTTGGGAAACGGTTTCTGCAAAATCTGTTTTGTATATGGTAAAACTAATAGCAGCGTGAAAAGTGTTAATAATCTCTTTCCATTCATTTGTATTCACCAGGTACAGTGAATACATCCAGCGTTGCCCGTAGTATTCAGGAGGGGGTATGGAGAGGGACGATACTACAGCTCCTGAAAGAAAGGAGAGACTCAGAAACTAAAGCATTCCGACACTATCCATTAGCTGTAGAAAGGGTAAGAAACCATCATCTTTTTATTCCCATTTATTCTTTGCCATCACAAATGTTACTCATAACATCACATGCTGCAAGAATCCATTTTTAGATTCTTTTTGAATAATTTGACAAGAATTGGTAGATTCTCCTCCATATCTTTGTGTATAAACCTAAAAAGATCTTGGAATTGTTTAGGAAAATCTCTGCGAGAATAGATTCTTGCAGAAATTGGAACCTTGAATATCAAAGTGTCTACTGTCAAAAATATAAGAGATTTTGAAAATATTTGTCAGAGTAAAGATTTCAATTATATGTGACGTGTTCTACCGAAACCAAACGGAATTGGGCAGAGCTCCAAACTGAGAAATAGCCCAAAACATAATTAGGGGTGATTTTGGGGGAATTTGAGTTTCTGGTAAATAATTAATCTTCAGAGTGTTTATAACATTATTGTGAAAGATTCAAATTTAAAAATCATCCTAAATGTATGTTTCAGTGATTTAAAATCATGGGACAAAGTAACTTTAAAGGGCGATATCTCAGTTTGGAGTTTTCATAAAGACCGTAAAAGACGAACTTGAAAATGATGTAACTCACTTTGGGAAGTCATATTAAAAAAAGAGAGGTACCATTGTAAAGCTGAAGATCTCTACTTTAATAATCAATTACTAACTCAATTTTGGTATCCTGCCCAATTGTGTCTGGTTTCGGTAGAACACGTCACATATGTTGTGGTTGAAAATTGAAATAATACTGTTTTGAAACGTTAGGAAAAGAATTTTGTTTATTTGTTAGACTACTTGGTTGACAAAATGTACCTCATGACATGATGCGCCAAAATAATAAAACATTAAAGGGGCATTGAGAGATATTGATATTGATATACTAAATGAGCAAATAACGTAAAGATAATCATCAACATAGCCCAAATCCAAAATGTCATACAATTCCAACATCGCCTTCATGCCAAATAAGCAAATAACGGCACTTCCGGGTTGAGATTTGCCGCGAAAGTCCTCATGTAAAACGATAGCATAACTTCCGAATTCAGCACCTAGTTTCGATATGATCATATAAAAACTAAGAAAATCATGAAATTTTATATGATAAACGGCGAATGTTGGTAAACTGTTTCAGATGGTAGTTAGTATATATGCCTAAGTATTACTTTGATGCAAAAAAACTGATTTCCAGGATAATTGAGGGCGCACTCTCATACGTATCTCTCAATGCCCCTTATAAGTACAGAAGAGTGATATCCGAGTAGGGCATTGCTCAATCTCTTTTTTTTCATGAACCAAGTAGGGTAAAGTCGCCTATTTTCGGTCAGCGCCTATTTTCGGTTACTGGTCAAAATCGTGTAATTGCATCGGTCGTTGCCATTTTAAAAGCAATACCGGGCATCAACTATGCGGAGGTTTTTTAGTCGTCAGATTATAACGACAAAGTCATTTTTATTACACGATTTGGGCCAAGTGACCGAAAATAGGCGCTGACCGAAAATAGGCGACTTTACCCTAAGCAAAACAATATTTTCAATTAATGAAATTTGAACAATTTTCAAGATATAATTAATTGACCACAGAATGAAATAGTAATTTTATTGTCAGTCAATTTGCCAATTTTCAGACAATTTACTTATTTATGCTTGAGAAAATATCCTTCCTATGTTTTAATCTAAAGACTCGCTGTTTTAGGGGGAATGTTTGCGTAACTTCATTGAATTATTTGCAATCATGTTAGGCCAAACAAAGAAGATAGTCTGTCTCAGAAACATCTTGCAAATAAGCTACGTGCCTCAGATTCTTTTGATTTTTTTTTTAGAAAATAGGTATGCAATTTGTTTTTTTGTTGTTGCTAATCCAAGCTTCAGAGAACTTTTTTTTAACTTTTTAAAAAAAATTAAAAAAACCCAAATAAAAAGAAGAAAAAAATTTAAAAAAATAAAAAGAGTCTTTTAGACCTCAGTGCATAGACCTACGTGCCGTAGCTCACATACCAATGCGGGCGGGCTTCTGAGACAGACCATCTTCTTTGTTTGGCCTTATGCTCAAAATAAATCTACACAGTAACAATGAAGGTTAATTATACTAGTCTGACCGGCACCCTCTATTATCTTTCCAGATGTCATGGGTGAAAGTAAGTCGTCTCCAATGGTTCTGTGAAGGCAAGCGTCGTCAGTGGGTGGACAGTACTGTGGAGTTGGAGAAGGGACTAGACAGTAAAGGCATGCATCAGAGTAAACTAACGCTACACTATAGACTCAATGGAAAACCAAAGGTATGTGTAGAAAGGGTTAGTATTTTAATGTACCAGGGTAAACTTAACCCCTTGAGTTCTACCTGCTGATTGGTCAGATAGATGGATGCATTATTTGTTGCACCTATCAGAAACCTTGTTTGAAAATTGTATCCCTGATGAAGATTGGAAGGAAGTATTCTAGAAGCAGTATTTTAATTGGTTATTCAAATGAGTGTATCGTGTAATTAACCAATGATAAACACTGATAGATGATACGCAGGTAGTGCTTATGTGGTTTTTAAATGCACTTCTTTTTTGTACCAACTAGCAGTTAAGGGGGACTTAAGGGAAGTGTCAACCCTATTATTTTGATGATCAACTTTTGCTTCTAAGTTTGAGAATATTGAATAAAAGTACATAAAAGTATACATCTTTAGAAAGGAAATTTGATAAGGAATCCGATGGTGATATCAATGTGATACCAGATAAACTAAATTTTGAGAAATGAACCATAAAGCCATTTTTCTACCCCAAATTTTTCAGACAGCATAACTATAAAATAAAAAATGGTAATTTGTTCTAATATACATTTTTGTAAACAAGACAATTTTGTCTAGGAGGCAATTTTTCCTTTTTTCCAAAATAAGGCTTGGTTTTGGAAATATTGCTAAAAACATCGGAAAAGTGTAAAAGTCGTGTTTTTTTGCATACATTTCGCTAGAAATGGATGCATATCTCGAGTTTAAAATCCATAATCGAAAAAATAAAAAATTGCCTCCTAGCGCTGAAAGTCCTCTACACAATGGTAATAAAAGCTTACCTGATAGTTTGATATATTTTTAGTTATGTTGTCTGAAAATTCGTAAAATTCCTTTAAATCTGAACTTCTAGAAAACATCGATTTAGTAAAAATATTGACATTTTCCACCATTTAAAGCTAAATGTTCACGGAATACAGGGGCGTGTGACCTAAAAAGCGAGTATACTATTATGAACAATCATAATAAACTATCAGATTCAATTTATATTGTCACAATGTGAAGAAATTGGAAGAAAACTGAAATATAAAAGATCGTAACATTAGCCTTTGTTTACATTTTTAGACATTGTTTTGCGCTCTTTTTTTTTCTTCGCGTCTACGTCGCGGATATTAAGCACCGCGTCTAGTATTACGCGCGGGAAGTTTCAGCGCGCGACGCAATGATCGAACAGCTGTCGCAGCATTTGAAAAGCGCGGAACTCCGCTTAAATTCCCGCCGAATAACCATGCGCCTTTTCCTGACTCAAATTTGCCAAAATAACAATTTAAAATCACCCAAAAGAACGGGAAATAATCGCTTCCGATTAGTAACTTATGATGGTAATGATAGAATACATATAAAAGTATTAAATAATAGAGAAATATGAAATTCAATTTTTGAAACAAGTGCCGGGTTGACACTGCCCTTAAGGAAGTTTTTTTGTTGAATCTTGTGAGTGCTGTAATTATTGAACTATGACTGAAATGTATATAAAAGTATACTTTTTTGGAAAGGAAAGGGATCAGAGAATCCAAATTTGGCATCAATTTTGACAAAAAATGTTGATTTTTTAAGAAAATCACAAAAATGCCCAAATCGCTTGATGATGATGTAAATTTATATACATTAATGAAGTGGAGATTTTTTTAAAACCTAATCTAATATTTAAATGACCAAAAAGTGTCAACAAAAAAGAATCCATTTTGTTCACGTTTGTTGGCACTTTTTGGTCAAAATTTCAAAAAATATTACATAAGGTTAAAAAAAAAAAAACAATGACCCCAAATTTGGATTCTCTTATCCATTTCCTTTCCAAAAATGTATACTTTTATATGCATTTGATTAATAGTTCAATAATTACAACATCACAAAATTCAAAAAAATCAAATCAAAAACTTCCTTGAGTCCCCCCTTAAACATTCATAACATGTGCTCAATTGCTACAAAGACAAACTTGTATCAATGCCAGTTTGTCTCAAAATGTGTATTTTTGTTTGTTTTGAAGCAGATCCATACTAGCAACTCGTGAGGAGCTACTTCTCACTTTTATTAGGTGTAGGTGTATAAAATTGCACTGTTGGTGTCAAATACCAGTCAATTTTCACCTTTCTTTTTAGAGGTTAAGGAAGCCGTGTTCATACTCCCAGCCTCAGCGACGGGAGTATGAACTCGCCGTTATAATCAAAACAAATAATTGTCAATCATTTCAAACCATTCCCTCACATTCTACAAGACTGCAACAGTGTGTTGTACCTGTTGTTTTCAATACAGTGCATTGCAAGACCACTTTCAACCTTTGGATGAACGCAAGCGCTTGGATTGTGATGCTCGGATCAACAATTATCTGTTTTGATTATAGTAGTTATCTTTCACCAACTTGGTTAGCCTTAAGAATTGATGCAATATTTTGAATATCATTTTTGACGTTTGAGAGTATTATTTTGTGTTTTAGGCTGTGCGTTTGTTACTGATAGAGGTTACTTGTGTGATGCAAGTAGACAGTCCGGATCAACCTGCAATGGCTATTTACACTGCCAAACGTGTGCTGGATAGAAAACCTATTAAATTAAGATTTAAAGCAGACAAAGAACTAAATGATTGGGTAAGTATATATATACATGTAGAGGAGAGGGCACAAGGTAGATCCATGAGGGGCACCTTGTGTGCTACATGTAGTCAAGAACAGCCTGCTTTGGCTATTTACACTGCTAAATGTGTGCTGGACAGAAAACCTATCAAACTCAGATTTAACACAGACAAAGAACTCAATGATTGGGTAGGTATAGGCAATAGAGTATTTTGAGAAGGCCCAAGATAATAATCTATATACTAATTTTCGGAACATGGCTTTATTAGATAGTTCAATATAATTTTACACTCACGTCCCTCTTCAACTGAAAAAGCGTGGTAATTGCGCCTCTAATACACGAGCTAATTAGATAGTTCAATGCCCGTTTTTTCCCGTTTTCAGACATGCGCAGAAAGGATCACATGTGAAAATCCGAAATGTTGAATTTCTTTTACTTGGGTAGTTACTGTTCGGACACAAATTGTGGTTTTCGGAATGATTGATGACATATGGTCTTCACCCAAAATATTTTCTTCAGGGATAAAGCTACATTTCTGTATATGCGGCTGTTTGTTATTCTTAAAGATCGCATAGTAACAAGCATTTATACGGGACTATACGTCCAACAAATTAAAACATTTTACGACATTTTCTAAATGTAAACAAAAACTCTTACGCAGATCTTTAAGTGACACTTTCACATTAATAACATAGATGAATGCGGAGTTTGCTAACGATAAAGAAACTGGCGGTACCATACCAACCGTTGTTGTTGCTGCGCGACCGCGTTTAACATGGCGCACGCGATTCGGCGCGCACGTAATGAAGCATACAAAGTGTGTACGCGTTTGTGGCGCAAACTGTACATTGTAAACGGGGCATGCAGTGAAAGCAGGCAGTCCGTACGGTTGCTCTGCGGTGCATACCGTACAGTACAATAAAATGTAACAAGAGCAAGACACACACAAAACATTAATAATAAAGCCAAGACCTTTATTTTAATAAAGAAACTGGGAGCAAGGCGCAAACCGTATCCAGGATATTTAAAGTGACTGAAGTGGCTGAAGGAAAATACATTTTATGTACTCATGCAGTTGTAACCCCATGACTGGTCATGAAGCTATGGGCTGGTGGATCATGGTCGACCCCCACCCCCACACACACCCCTCCCCCACACACACCCCTTTCATTTTCTTTGTGCGACTTATCATACAGCGGTGCGGCTTACCGTCTGTATACGATGAGGTCTGAATCTTAATTTGAGGTGCTGCGGCTTATTCGCCGTGCGGCTTATATAGCACGTAAATTACGGGATTGTCACATCATACCCTAAGGTCTAAGCTCCCTTCCCCCGCACTTCCCTTACTTGATAATATGGATAGTAAGGCGGCCTTACTAAGGCCACATGGGTATCTGGATAAACGGAACGTGCGGTATTGCCCCATCATACCCTAAAGCCACCTCCTCCTCCCCGCACTTCCCTGACTTGATAATCTGGATATAAGGGCACATGGGCATCTGGATAAACGGAACGTGTAGTATATTATCATGATTATTATAGAGTGTCTGGATTAGTAAGGGCACCAGTGGTATCTGGATTACCATGATTACGGGTTCACTATAAAACGCACCTGGATATACTAAGCGCAGGTGTGCCACCTGTGATAACTGGATTTTAAGGGTGTATTAGGTAGTATCTCGGAAGGCCTTATTTAGAACACAACAAACATGTCAAAGGGACTACATACGTTTAGGCCCTACATGCCTATTGGAGGAATAATGTATTTAAGTAAATAGGCCAAACAAAAACCGGATGGCACACATATCAACATTTTAAAGGAGGAAAACAGGGTGGCGGGGCAATAAAAGAATCGGGGAGACATTTTAAAACTACTTTTAAGTTACTTTCAGTTTTGACATTAAAATACAACTTTTGTATTATTTGGGGTACAAAATGGGTAGGGACATGAGCTGACAGGAGGTAACTGAGGAAGGCAGTCCAGATACTCTGAATATTTTAAGTATTCCTACACCTGAATAACCATTCAGGTGTCCTTATTAATCCACGTAGGCCCTAATAGCCGCATACACAGTTATCACGGGTGCCCTTAATATTTGATTCAAGATAAACCACATAGTCCATGGAGGTCCTATATTGGATCACTAATACACAATCTTGATTATTAAAGTACATGGGGTGGTACCTGAATAATCAAGGGCACCATGTGTTATTATACATGCATGGCATACATGGATTTATTAAGGGCACATGGTATATATGGATTATTAAGGCCACTGTGGTACCAATGTCAGTATTAAGGGCACCTAGGATACATGGAGTATCAACGACATACTCTTGCTGTTTTACAATACCCTCATCTTTATACGTTTTGATGTGACTAATCACCCGCTATTGTAGCTTCGGCACCTATACCTGCGCTTTCCATTATAAACTGGATATAATACGGGTACATTGGTATGGATATAATGCCTGCAAATGCGGTACCTGGGTTATTAAGGCAATCTGAAGGGTAGGGCCTAGGCATATGGGCAACCGGTGTATTAAGAACACGTGGAGTACTTGGATTAGGAACATGGGTATCTGTATTATTTAAGAGCACATTGGGCCTAGGCGCATGGTGTATTAAGGGTACCATGTCACTTACATTATATCAAGGGCACTTTAGGTACCTGCCCTGGGTACCTGAATAAGGACATACTCTTGATATTTATTTAAACATTTATAACGCTTCGATATTACTCACCTCTGCCTATTGTGGTATGACTATTACTGCCCGCTATCTTCGGCACCCGCGATTAATTCAAGTTACTTGAATAATACAGTAAGGCACCTGGGTATTTCGATATAACGGCACACTGCAGTACCTGGATTATGTGGTATCCGGTGCCATTAAGGGCACCTGTGGTAACTGGATTAGGGGTAGGGCTTAGGCCTATGGGGTCCCTGGATATAATGGGACAACGGGTACCTGCATTTCAGGTCACATGGGAGGCCTCCATAGGTATCTGGAAAGACATAGGTAGGCCTACCTACTTTAAGGCACATTGTATACCTGGATTATCAAAAGCACCTGCGATATTCGGATTATTTAAGGCCCGTCTGGATTATGTATACATGTAGGACATGTTCTTGATATTGTATCAAATTTGCTTACGCTTTGTTTACTTACCTCCCTGTGAAATCTTCTAGCGGGTCCGCGCAAAGCGCGGATGCCCGCTAGTAAATAATAATAATAATGAGATTTATAAAGCGCCTTTTACAAAGTAGACAAGGCGCTGTAATTTTGCTGCGGGTGAATCATCAGAATCAGGTCGCATCAACAAAGGTGCTGCGAACTTCCCGCGCAACCCTATCCGCACTTAGATTGTAACATCCATCATTTCTTAATGCAACTCCCCAAATACCATTGGGTCAAGGAAGTTTTTGATAACCGAAACAGCTAAACACCGATTTTGAAAGCATGGGGAAACTGGATCCATGAGGGGCACCTTGTGTGCTACATGTAGTCAAGAATAGCCTGCTTTGGCTATTTACACTGCCAAACGTGTGCTGGACAGAAAACCTATTAAATTAGGATTTAAATAGACAAAGAACTAAATGATTGGGTAAGTATATACATGTAGAGGAGAGGGCACAAGGTAGATCCATGAGGGGCACCTTGTGTGCTACATGTAGTCAAGAATAGCCTGCTTTGGCTATTTACACTGCCAAACGTGTGCTGGACAGAAAACCTATTAAATTAGGATTTAAAACAGACAAAGAACTAATGACTGGGTAGGTATAGGCCATACGGCAGTAATTCATAACTTTTGAAAATGTGCGTACCACCGCGCTTCCACTCAAATTGATCGTTACATGGAAACGCGCACGCACAGAGCAGGTTATTGATATATTGCCAAGACCTCAAAATTGACTTGTACGCGCAACTATTACCTGGGGGCGGGGCGTTTTGTGTGACGTTGCACCTGGTTGCACGGTAACAAGAGGCAGATTTTTGATTGAGTGGGGCCCTGAACATGATTACACAGACCGTAAATTTACCGGCGGTACTTTCAAACAATGACGGTCAAAATAAAAACAATAATACGACACTGACAAGTAAACATACACAAAACTACATGAAAAGACACAATGTAATACAAAAAACACATTTCATGATTCATAGTTATAACAATAATAGGTCTATTCAGATGTTGAATAACAAATAACAAAAATTCCCATTATGAAATCATGAAAATCTTGGTTTGGGTTTCCATGGAGATGATTTTCTTGTACGTATGCGAATGTTTGTACCGGCACTCACCTACCGACAGTTCATCATGGATCCAAACCCCGAAAACGCGATTAACTTTGATTTAGGTGACATTTCATTTGGAACCATGTTAAATGAAATTAGTGATGAAGGTATAGTCCAAGCACTGGCTGAGATGGAAACCGAGTGGGAAAATAACAACGATGACAATGCCGAAAAACCAATCATCCCACCGCCGTCATCTGCCGCCGGAGGTAGCGCTGGTACTGGAAGAGCAGGTGATACCAAGCCCAAACGTAGATTTGCTCAAATGAATGAAGAAGAGCTCAACAAATTAGAAGGAGATAGGCATGAAAAGAAGACCATAGACAGTACAGCGTGGGCTGTGCGTCTTATCAAAGGTAACTTTGCAAACATTACCAATAAAAAAACTCAGGCGTCAAAGTCCCGCAAAGAATATCCGAAGAGATAAACAAACTTTTAATTCCCACGGCCCACCCGTCCGTACATGCAATACCTCAAGCAATCTGTACAGTAAATTAACCACTACGCACACCGTGACTGTAGTGTTACATGTACATGTACAAGTGTAAAATGTTAACAGTGCAAGTGAGCCTTTGCACAGTACATGGTATACATTTGCACGTACAATTTTATAAATCATGCATATCATTAAAGGTCACATTCCTGGGGTATCCCCCATTCCCTATTTTAAAAAAAATCGTGTTGTTTACACTTTTAAAATTACGGTAATACTAATAGTTTTTAACTAGATTGTACAATTTATGCATGGGACAGTGTTTCCGGGCAGTGTTTTTATCGAATAAGGCCAAATAAAAATAATAAATAGTTTATCTTCCCTATGTTACTGAGCTTCTTAATTAAATATTTTAACAAAAAAGTAATGGACAAAAAAAAAGAAAACAAAGAACATTGCAGAATTCCTCGAAAGAAACAACATTATTTTTTACTTGGCCTAATGCTCTAATGGAATACCCAACAAAATCATTGATTTTTTGCTGGTTAAAAATAATATAAAACAATTTCAAAAAAAGTGAAAAGCAGCGCTTATACTAGTCTAGAGACTAAAAACAAACAAATGTTCTGTTAAAAAGGCACTTTTAAACTTATAAAGTCACTATTCCTTCCTTTTTTATTATACAGAATGGTGTCGGTATACTGGCGTGAACGAGAATTTTGAAGATCTGCCATCTGAAGAATTGTGCCTTCTCCTAAGGCGTTTCTACGGGGAAGTACGGCGTACAGATGGTGATTACTACAGCCGATCGAGCCTCTGCAACATCCGTGCTGGCATACAGAGGCACATATCGTCACCACCACACAACCGAATCATTAACATCATCAGAAACGAGGCCTTCCAAAGAGCGAACAACGTCCTGGATGGGTTTCTGAAAAACCAAAAGCGTCAAAAGAAGGACACCACCACAAGCTACCCACCAATATCCAAAGGAGACATGGATAAGTTAGCAGCGAGCGGGGTTCTATCCATAGATAATCCACTGAGTCTCCAACGTATGATCTTCTTTAACTTCCAGTATTTTTTCTGCAGGAGAGGGAGAGAAGGGAACCGAGGATTAACAACGGATTCCTTCAAGCTGAATACTGATGATGTTGATCGCGAGTACATTGTACTAAGCTACAACGAACATTCCAAAAATCACCCAGGAACACTCAGCAATAACTTCCAGAGCGAGAAGCGCCTGTATGCAACTGGTGGTGCATCATGCCCAGTAGCAGCCTTCAAATTGTATCTGGCAAAACTAAATCCCAAGTGCCAATGGCTGTATCAGCGCCCTAAAAGCAAGGTCGACCAATCAGATGATGTATGGTATGACAACATGGCTGTTGGTCACAACACACTTGGTGCGATGATGAAGTCCATCTCCATTGCCGCAGGATTGAGTAGATCCTACACAAATCATTCAATCAGGGCAACTACAATCGTTAACTTGAACGATGCAGGGTTTGAGGACCGGATTATTTGCTCGCTATCAGGCCACCGCAACACAGCCAGCATACAAAGTTACTGTAAGGATGCATCAGCGGGACAAAAAAGAAGAATGACTGATGCTCTTAACTTTAATGAGCCATCACCAGCAGCTTCAATGGGATCCGCCAAAATGTCTCGACCAAACGGTAGCAACATCACCTCAATATCACCTATGGGACCAAACCGTAGCACCAACAACAACGCACCACCCAAGGCGACAATGCAACCGAGACGTAGCATACCATCAACATCAACACCCTTGATCAATACAG
The DNA here is from genome assembly GCA_035610835.1 of Ophiura sarsii. Lineage (NCBI taxonomy): Eukaryota > Metazoa > Echinodermata > Ophiuroidea > Amphilepidida > Ophiuridae > Ophiura > Ophiura sarsii. The sequence continues at coordinate 30,189,094 of CM069444.1, read as the reverse complement.
CACTCAAGAAATTCCCGTCCGCCCATATCATTGTGTCGGGTATCCTCCCACGTCTCATCCCTCTGTCGAGGCAAAATGTTGCAAATAACATTATAAGTGAACTAAACACTACATTCGCGGAAAATTGCAACCAGAGTACACGTGTGTCCTTTGCAGACCATGTCGCGTCTTTTGTCGGTGAAGGAGACTTCATCAGACAAGACTTATATTGGGACAGTGTGCATCTCAATAATCGCGGTCTCGGACGATTAGTGAACAATTTGAGGAGAGCGATTGACTCTGCTTCACACCCTATGATGTACAGACATCAACCAAAGACATAGATAAATATTGCACAAATGAAAAGAGGTCTAGAAAAACTATAGACAATGAACATAATGATAATAATATCAATACATACAGTGATGTCTATTCAAAAATCTTCTGTGGTGAATGCACACGCAAAATTGTTAAATTTAATGATTTTGTAACTTGTAATAATTGTACACTAGACTTTCATTTAAATTGTATTGATATTCCTGAGTTTCAGCAGACTAAAAATTGGTTCTGCAATGATTGTTTCTTTAAAATGTGCAATAATGAGCTTCCATTTAATGACCGTTTCATTGACTTAAACTGTAAACTACAAAAGGGACTCAAAATTGTTCATGTAAATATTCAGAGTATAATTAATAAAATTGATTACATTAACCTTCTTTTACATGATAACCAAATACATGTTCTATGCTTAACTGAAACCTGGTAAAATGATGAGGTTGATAACTCTGATATAAAAATCAATGGTTACAATATATGTCGTTTAGATAGAAATAATGGTGTATCTCATGGTGGTATTGTATGTTATGTTAAGGAGGAAATTTCATTTAAACAAAACATTGATCTTCTTAACAATGATATTGAGGCAATTTGGATTGAAGTCAATTTGCCTAAAACTAAACCAATTCTTATTGGTACCGTTTATCGTCCTCCAAGTGCCAATGTTGACTATGTAGATAAACTTGATCTAGTTTTTCATGAGTGCAATTCTATTTATGATGATGTATACATTCTTGGCGATTTTAATTTAGATCTCTGTGATTCATGCAAATCTAAGAAAGTAAGTACTTTAGCGCAAAATAACCACATGACTCAATTGATATGTGACTATACTAGAATTACAGATGTTAGTCAAACCATCATTGATCTAATTTTTGTTTCTCGTCCTGAGCTCGTTATAAATTCTGGCGTTCATAGTTTAGGCCTTAGTGACCATTCATTGATATATGTAGTACGTAAACATAAGCAAATTAAACTCCCACCAAGGACCGTAAAATCCAGAAGCTTTAAAAACTTCAATGAGACAAACTTTACTAACTCTGTACAAAATATTGATTGGGATCAAATAATTTATATTGAGGATGTTAACACTGCACTTGCTAAGTGGCAATCACTATTCACTGACATATGTGACACTCATGCTCCATTCAAAGAAAGGAGGATTAAGGGTCACCTTCCTGAGTGGGTCAATTATGACTTTCTCAAGTTTTCTAAAGATAGGGACTATTATTATGCCAAAGCTCATAAAACTAATGAGCAAATATATTGGGACAAAGCAAAGAGTCTAAGAAATAAAGTTAACAATATGAAATATCATCTTAAGAAAAGTTATTATAATGATGCAGTTAATAATAATATTCATAATAGTAAAAACTTATGGAAAGTAATCAAGAAAATAATTCCAAACAAGTCTTCACCTGTACCAAGTAACATAGTTTATTCTGATGATGGCTCACCTAGTTCAAAGGATACAGCTAATGCATTCAACAAATATTTTACTTCTATAGGGGAAAAACTTGGTGAGAAGTTTGATAATGATGTAAATAATAACTGTCCATGTAATGATTCATGTTCTGGGATTAACAATGATATTAATAATACATCTAATGATAAATTTAAGTTTTATGATATTACACCTGAATTTGTTTATAATCAAATTCATAATATGAATAATGATAAGTCAGCAGGGTTAGATCAATTTAGTGTTAAGTTTCTCAAACTAGGTGCACCCTATATTTCGAAATCTCTTGCTTTTATTTGTAATTTGTCACTGAGAAGCTCTGTTTTTCCTGATGACTGGAAAAGGGCAAAGGTTACACCTATTTATAAATCAGGGGATAAATCAGATGTTGGTAACTATAGGCCAATTTCAGTGCTGCCAATAGTGTCAAAAATCATTGAAAGAGCTGTTCATAACCAACTGTATAAGTATGTTAGTACTAAGGGTATTCTATCAAGTGCTCAATCTGGTTTTCGTGCAAATCACTCAACAACAACAACACTACTAGATGTACAAGATTTTATTCTCAATAATATGGATAATGGTTATGTCACAGGTGCCATTTTTCTTGATTTAAAGAAAGCGTTTGATACTGTCAACCATAAAGTGCTAATTGATAAATTAAAAAGGTATGGTGTTGATGGTATTGAGCTTACATGGTTTAAATCTTATCTCAGTAATAGATCACAGGCTGTAAATGTTAATTCTAATCTTTCAGAGTTTGAGCATATAAATATTGGTGTTCCACAAGGGTCAATATTAGGACCTCTGTTATTTATTTTATTTGTCAATTGTTTACCAAATGCTGTAAATTGTATAACTAAAATGTATGCTGACGACACCACTTTATTAATTAGATCAAAATGTCCTGATGAACTTTCAACTTCTTTGACATCAAACCTAGATCTAGTTGCTAATTGGTTGAAGGCAAACAAACTTACATTAAATATCAATAAGACCAAAGTTATGCTATTTGGTACCAGAAACATGTTAGATAGATTTAATGATATTTCACTCACCTATAACGATGCTATGATTGAAATGGTTAGTGAATTTAAATATCTCGGTGTCAAATTTGATAGTACCATGTCTTGGTTATCACATATAGATTACTTAGCAAAAAATGTTTCCAGGAGAATTGGTGTTATTCGACGTGTAAAGCATTTTCTTCCACATCCAACTCTTGTGATGTTATCCAATGCTCTTGTGATTCCTCATTTTGATTATGCCAGCCCAGTATGGTCCAACTGTTCAAATACATATCAAGCAAGACTTCAAGTCTTACACAACCGTTTAGCCAGAACAATATTATCTGCTGATATCAGAACACCAATAAATGACATGATGAACTTACTTCATTGGGCAAAACTAAGTGATAGATGGAAAATTCAAATACTTATTATTTTATTCAAATGTTTAAAAGATATATGTCCAACCTATTTATCATCTAATTTTGAATTTGTACATAACTATCACAATCATACTACCAGGAATCATTCAAGTAATACTTTAATTATTCCTAAAATCAACTCAAATTCTGGTATGCGCACTTTTCTTTACAGATCTGGTCATCTGTGGAACAATTTATCACCATCTATTCGTATCGAGTTAGAAAATATGTCACTCGGTCAATTCAAATCCTATATTTCCACTGTATCATAATTGAATAATTTGTATTATAAATTGTATTATATTTAAACACTGTTATTTGTTATTTTGATGTATTTATGTATGTATCGAAATGAGGGCCTGCTTGGAAAGCAGTGCAAGTCACTGAAGCATATTACCCTCAATAAAGAAAGCATTAATAAAAATAAGGCGCACCAACGAAGAAGATGCTCCATCAACAGCACCAATGATCATGGCACCAGAACGAGCGCCCATGCAACCGAGACGTAGCATACCATCAGCATCAACATCGACCATGCGACCAAGGCGCACCAACAAAGAAGATGCTCCATCAACAGCACCAATGATCATGGCACCAGAACGAGCGCCCATGCAACCGAGACGTAGCATACCATCAACATCCATGCGACCAAGAGGCACCAACGAAGAAGATGCTCCGTCAACAACACCAATGATCATGGCACCAGAACGCCCCCCTGATGCAATGGCTAGAGCTGCTGCAGCGTTGCAGCCATTATTTGGAGTGTGTGACTTTCATGGTGCCACACTTCACTTCCATTTTGGACAATAATTCTTTGAATATATGATGAACACTGTTACACTAAAAGTCATAGCCTTCCCACTAAAAGTCATAGCCTTCCCTTATAAATATAGCCTTAATTTATGTCATGATTGATAGACGTGTGTATGTCTTCTGTATGTAAAATGTAGTAAATGTAACAGGAATGAACTTTAATTAATATAATAATAGGCCGGGCTTTAGGCCTAAAATAATTCATCGTTTTCTCACCTAAACGCCTATTCCAGAGATCATAAACATGATAAATGTACAATTTTGTCCGGATTTCCAAAAATAATAATTTGTAGATGATTCTGAATCCAGTTTATGTGTGCATGATGTGCATGACTTTTGAATAAATAAAAAAATCATTTCAAAGCTTACTCGTCTGAGTCTCGGACGATGAATGAAGAACCCCGGGGGTGAAGAACACTTCCCCTAATTATTTATTCCAATCGTAATATTCCAAATCATGCTGTTTTCGCTGCCTTGAAGTCTTCTTAACGACAATAATGAACGATGAAAACAATCCAAGTACTGTTGTTTTCCCGGTTGTGTTGTTGTGGTGTGTTTTTCTGGATTTACTTTTATTTCCCGCTATCACTGAACTTTTCTACTTCCCAGACCCAAGTTAATTTGTGGCCCCAGAACATGGGTTACAAAATACAGTTGCAGCACTACGATTGGCCTATTCGTTAATCGATCCTCGTAAACATGGTAAAAGCTTCTCTCCTATTGGTCAATCCAGAAAAACAATTCTGTAAAAATAGATTTGGCTATGACGTATGATGACGTATTGGGAATTCCTTTAGAATGACCTATTATTTAATGGGGGTGGTACATTTTTAATTCGTGAACTAATCACAAAATAGACGAAATCCGAACTCAAAATAAACTAGTAGAACAACTCAATATTCACAATTTGAATTGTAATCGAGAACAAAATGACAGTTATGAATAAGATTGGTGACCTTGCACGTCTATTTTACAACTTTGTTTTGGTACCTCGGGATTGCCCCCTCGGGACAATCCCTTGATACCAAAACAAAGTCGTAGATTTAAAACAAAAACCTTGCGCAGACGTGCGCAGTCACCAACCTTAAAATGTAGGCCCAAGATAGATCCAGAGGGGTACATTGTGTGATTAGTCAAGAACAGCTTGCTGTGGTTATCTATAGTCTATTGGCCTTGTGACCGAGTCAATAACAGCCTGCTATATGTGCCCTATAGAGGTATGGTCATTAATCCCACAGCATGTTGCCTTTTCAATATTGACTTTATACATGAGAATTTTAAGAATTGTTGAGAGGATATTATTGATAACAAATTTTAAAAAGACAGACACATCAACTAATTGACTTCCAATGCTGTTTACCGATGATGTAATTTTATTTTTCTATTAATAATTGACAGATTGCAGCAATAAGTCTAGCATGTTGTGAAGTGAGGGGTCTTTGGGGATCCCCTTCCCCGAGGGCTGTGTGGTGCGTTACATGTCGAGGAGATGTATTTGTCCATGAGACGCAATCTGATATGGAAACTGCACCATCATCACAAATGTAAGTATTGATACATTCGTCCTAAACATTTAGCGAGATGTAATTCTTTGGATAAAATACAACCAAACTTACATATGTACCAGGTTATTTTATCTACAATGGACGTGACCAGTTTCGTGAAATGACAAGTACTATAAGCTAAAGAACTTTATTTTGTAACTCATGGTGAGTTTTTAAACAATGTCACATTTATTCTAATCCAGGAGTAAGGGGGTACCCGACATAAATTTGGACATTTTTGTTTGCGATGTATGAGGTGACGTTATCAACAGAATGCCACAAATGGTTAATGACAGGCAAAATTTGAAAACGATACTTACATTGTTGGAGTTAATTTTCCAACTCAAGCAGGTTTGGGTTCATGACAGGCAAAATTTGAGATGAAATAATGTAGCTGCAACATGTGATAACATATTTTTGGGAATCCTACAATCAAAACCCATATTTACGTTGAAACCAATGGAACTTACACAATTACGGCCAACCATGTCCACTGTTGTCTGGTTGTATTGAAGTTATGCGCACGATATTGTGATGCAATGACTACAACTTCATAGCCCCAACATAAAGATGAAATTGTATAGTGAAACATATGTTTGAAAATGTATATCAAGAGGAAGATGTCTAATAGATAACTTGTATGGTGGCAGGATAGTTAGCAAATATTTGTTATCTTTTGTGCTTGATTTTGACAGGTATTGGCGGCAAATGGGTGGTCATATGGCGATGGTAGCAACATGTGGAGGTGGCATAGTGTGGGGTCTTGGAATGGACCATATATCTTGGGTATACACCGGCGGCTATGGAGGGGGATTATTTAAGGGTGAGTATAGGTGACCCCAGAGATCCCCATTTGCCATTGACAACAAAGCAAAATGTTTTAACACATCAATTTGTGCGCTCTTAACCATACACAAGATCATTCGTAGTGATCGTGAGATGCTGTGGTAAGCGACTGTTATTTACGTTAGCAACATTTCCAAAATTCGCAAAATGTTTCTCCACTTACATTGTGTGTAAATATGATACATGAGTCTGCAGAGGAATTCCTTTAGCCAATATTCTGTTCGATGGTACCATTTCAAAGAGACATAAAAAGGGTTATATTTTTACCGTTTTGGTGATGCGCAATCTGAAATTTGTTGACTTCTTTTCTTGTTGTTTGTTGTCAACGGGCGTGTGACGTCATTCCGGACCGACCTATTATAAGAATTTCTTACTTAACAGTACCTTATTTATGGTGATGCTGATAGTCAGATGCGAATGGTATACTTAGCTCTCCAAATCTATCATACCATGTTTTTTTCTTGTCTTAGCCCCGAACTCATGTGTCTTATGCCATTTATTTTCATGCATATCGCCTTGTGTCGTATTTAGGGAACTTTTTCATTCACATACATTTTGTTGATAGGTGCTTTTGGCCTGATTGCATTAGATCGTGTCACCTATGGATTGCGTGACATGATCACATGGGCAAGCAATTTTCTGAGTACTTGTATCGGTTGGGAAGGGAAGTCAGTCGGCCTTTTTTCTCCTGAATCCTATATTTAATTCTATTTTAAATAATTAGAATGCATTATGCTTTTGAGTTTCATAGGTTCAATATTACATCACACTGTGTCATACCAGGGAAAATATATTTGAGATTGTAATACTGTAAAAGTGGATATTTTCGTGCGTGTAATTGTTCGCGCTTGGCTCATTTTGAACAATTTTGCTTGTTTTTATTTTCGCGGTTTTGAGCTTCCTTACATAGACCTACATACAAAATGAATATATTCGCCCATTTTTATTTTCACGCTTGCTGATTTTAGCGAGAAAAGTGCGAAAATAAATGTAGACAATTTCCACTTACAGTACTCAACTTACATTTGAATTCCTCTCTCTCTCTATTCTTCAGGCATTTACAGCAGTACAACCGGTATCTATCCACAGACTGACAGTCGCAATATCTACATCTATGAGAATCAAAGGTGGAATCCTATTGGCGGATTCAGTGACAGGTAAATAACTATGAGGGTCATTCAATAAGTTCTACCTCCTCACTCATAACATCGCTAATATGAATGTCAACCTCATGACATTTGTCATAATTATAGCTCTAAATCATAGCTACACATTTATGGTCAATCATAATTGATACCTGTTTCACTTTTGTTACGATGCGGTCAAAGCCAGAGAGAAATTTTGGACAACTGAAACGGAAAATTACCTTAAAAATAAATCATGTTTTTCGGGAGGTTTTCCGTAGTGTATGGTTAGATATAAAAGCATGATTTAAATATTTAAAATGGAAATCAATAACACATATCTGAATATATTACAGTATTGTCATGTATACATGAGATTGTAAGCAATATTAACGCCTGTAGGCTTTCAAATAGTGTAATATCAACTCAAATATATTGATATGCCTTTGGCATACTGGATTACCGCTAATCGGTCGAATTTTCATTGTTACAAGTTAAGCCACAGTGATGCCTGGTATGTGAAATCTTTAACATAATAGTCACTTTTTGAGTTTTCCTTGTGTACAACCTTCAGAATAGATAATCAGGTAGGAAATGATAGAAAATTATCTCTTCGAGATACTTGCAATCCCTCCTTCAGTCCTGTATATTGAAGATCTCTTAGTTCTTATGAAAATCAAATATGACTTTTGCAGGGTTCTCTAGGGGAGGGGTAAAATGAATGGTTGTTCGATCTGGTTCTGACTAATCAAAGAGCATATTCTTTTCTAAGAAATCAGCCACCTTTATTATTTATAGTCTGTTCAAGAGATATCTGACATTTAGAACTGTTATAATTGACCGATAGCTACGTTTGATCTCCTAACATAGGCCAAATTAATAGCACTTCGGCGATATTTTGCTGTTTTTCATCCGTTTCCGTCACTAAATGGAGATTTGGCTTTCACTGCATCTATAGAAAAGTACAACCATTACTCAGATCAATTTACTATGAATTTGTAGCTGAGATTCCACACTACAATTATGTGATATTTCATAAGGCTGGTTTATATAATAACACAGTTATGAGGTAGGAGGTAGAACTTATTGAATGACCCTCGTAGTAATATGGACATGGGTATCACATGGGTAACTCATGAGTGAGGTGTGGATGTCACATGAATGTAAATCTGGCATCACATGGGTATCTCATGGGTGAGATGTGGATATCACATGTTTAAAAATCTGGCTTCACATGAATATCACATGTGTGAAACATGGGTGTAACATAGGTGGGATAAGGTGGCTATGTGGGTGTCACATCCATACCACAATACCATATATCCATGATAGGTTCCACACGGATGATATTGTCTAAAATAATACACTGAGGTTTTCCTTTTATCAGTTTATGATAGAGTGGTGACAGATTGTTGTATGAGCTTCAAGAGTTTTTGAATGTCAACATTTAGGAATATCTGATTAACATGATCAACTAATGTAAGTTTAATTTGAATTTCTAATGTTATCGTATAATAACTGTGTATTTGTTCAAACAGACGCTTTCCTATTGATCACTACACATGGACAGACGAGGCTGGTAGACAAGAACATAATAAAGAGAGTGTTAATACACCATCAATACACTGGCATTGGGTAAGTAGGCTTAGGTAGGGGAGGTTTTCATAGGCAGCACAAGCAAATGGGTGGGGTCCATGCCCCCTCCCCGCTAAATTACAGGTGAAAACGTTTTTATCGTTGTACCATTTTAGTGATAAAATTGTGCACACTTAGCGCTAATTAGTTTCAATGATTCATCAATAAGCTTGAATAAGTTCAATGTGTCACACAAGATGACTTCAAGACGTTTTTAGACGTTTTTCTGGATAATTTCAATTCATCTGGATAATTTCAGTTCATACACTAACAATATTTACGCGCTTCGTGCATAATTTTCTACAAGTTTCAACATTATGAAACAAAATTTGGGCTCATTCCCCTTATTTGTTTGCTTCTGCTCGCTGGAGCTGGATGTCTTTTCAGATGACTCCAAAAACATGGCTTCTTTTCCCCTCTTTCTCAAGACTTTTTTTCAATTCTATGGTTGGACATTTTGGTTTATTTTTAAACTACAATATCATTTGGAATTTACCAAGACGTGGAAAAGAAAAGATTTGAAAAAGGACCCAAAGTTAAATTGCTTTTTTCTGGGTGACCATATACATAAGCTTCGGGATTTACCGTGATCGCGGAATTCACGGCACAATTCACGCTTTTCATGCTAAATCACGGGATTGTGTAAATTGTACCGTGGAATCGCGGAATTGCTGTAAATTGTACCGCGAAATCGCGGAATTTCCTTTTTCAGTCGCGGTAATTGTCCGACATGCCGATCTGTACGGTTTTATCAAATAACAAAAGCACATTTTCTGAAATTCCTTTCAAAACGATATCGACGCACGATTGATTGTGTACTACACCCGGTACTACAGCCCATTCATCTACTTGACAGACGGGTTGAACTTCGATTGACAGATGAATTAATATCGAATTTATTTCGAAAAGTTGGTAAACGAGCCGCGAGCGTGTTCAATGGGTGATCATTGATGCAAGACCTTTTTACGTGCCGCTTTGTAAAGACACGGTAACTTAAGAGCATATAATTATGTTAGGAATAGAAAAGGATTTAAAGACGCTTTGCTTTGTAAATCTAAGAAGATGATGTGAATGGGAGGAATTAAAAGTTGATGTTCTAATCTAATTAGGCCTAATTCAATCGTTGTCTTGTCTCGTTCTCTATATAAACAACAATTTTATACTACTTTCCTCACTCACTGTTTTCGTTGTCATCAATCAACATCGTCAGCATTCGAGAATTGAATTATTCCATAATATTATTCCAACGTTTCAACATGGCTCCAGCTTCGAAGATGACCGCGAAGAAAAGACTGCAAGATGCGAGATACAAAGCCGCATTTTATGTTTCACCGAACTTCCCGGACAAGCTTTTCTGTAAGGCGTGCGAGACAACAGTTGAACATTCCCGCCCAAAAACCATGGATGATCATCTCAAGACTGCCAAACATCAACGGACTGCCAGAATGAAAGGAGAGAATAATCAACGGAGGCAATTAACTATCAACGATACCAATTCTTCAGCTCAACTACGGGATGATATCACCAAGGATTTAGTTGCAATGTTTGCCGAGGCGGACATCCCACTCAACAAGATCGAGAAAGTTCTGCCCTTCCTGAGGAAACACGCAAAAATTGGAGGCGCGATCCCTAGAGACGAGTCGACACTTAGAAGACACCATCTGCCCGTTGTGTACCAGCAACATATCAGCGCCGTTAGGAATAAACTACGAGGTCAGAAAGTTTTTGTTGCCCTGGATGAGACCACCGATGCTAGAGACAAGAGCGTCATGAACATTCTCGCAGGTAAGTTCCTTTGTGTACTAATTAATTTAGAGCATGTTTTCATTTCATTCTAAAAATAGCACATTGCGGTTTTCATCTAGGTCATTAGCCCCCGCAATCGCCGCCAGCACTCGAGATAAACAATTGCGTGATGTCTGGATGACCCCTGCTTACAAACTTTCTAAACGTATTTCGGCCCAATGAAAAAAAACATTATGTTGCGTGTCCGGGTATTTGTAACCAAAAAAGTATATAAATATGTTCAAGTTTAAAAAAAACATGTTTCGTGTCCGGGTATTTAAAAACAAACAAAATTATATAAATATGTTAGCTAGGTCTATCTAACTATCAAAAATGTGTTTTATGCTAGGATTTTTGGATGAAACTCTGTAAGTGATGACTTTCCCTTACTTACCAATATTTGATGTGTTTTGTAAGTCATATTTGAAACGTGCATAGGCTGCACGTACCACTATTATTAGCTCTTTATGATTCTTTTTGCCATTTATAAATTTTGTAAATTGTTTGTATGTAATTTCATCTGTTTTTTCATATTGTATTGTATGGACGCGTTCGCCAAGTTGGCTATATTAAAAAACATAAGGCTATATTTTAAAAAAATCGTTTATCTCAAAGCTCCCGCGCGGGTAAGTTCGTTGATGCGCGTTAGAACGGAAACAAATATTTTAATTTTTTAATTTTTTTTTTTTCAAATCCCAAAGTTTCACCGATTTTTCAGATTTTCATTGATCACATCATTTTGAATACAAGGAATACAATATTTAACAGACAAGAGATTTTTTAATATAGCCTTATATTTCGTATTCGGGTATTTGTATGAATAAATAGACAATTGATTGGATAAGCACGCGTTATTATTCGAAGGCAATTAGTTTGTAATAACTCATTAACTCCCCCTTTGGTTCCATGAAAAACTATTGAGGGGAATAAAGACCCCATTGTCTGTCGTGGTCGATCGAGTACCATCTTATCAGGACTTTTATCTTGTTTCACACATGTGATCTTGTTTATTCATGCCCTGCCGTCAACGAGTGTTGTCAGTGTTGCTAAAAATTGGGCTACTTTCAGCAAATTTGGCCGGCACATTGTCAACCCCATCCTTCCAAATTACCCGGTTTATGATTTCAATAGACCGAGAAGTTGCTCTTACACAGTATTTCCTTATTTCAATAGACTTGAATATTGTTTTTCACAGCTTCAATAGTAATCCACAACTTTAAGAGGGGTTAAGTGGTCATTCACGCGTATCGCTGAATAGAAATGTTGTCTGTCGTATTGATTGTAACGATACGGCCAAGTTGTATTTCAATAGACGACAGGATGTTCCTACAAAGGCTACAACACATTCAAATTTTATTTCAATAGACTGAATAGACCAAGATCTAGTGTTTTTCACAGCTTCAATAGAAATCCACAATTTTAAGTGGTCAATCAGGTGTATCACATAATAGAAATGTTGTCTCTAGTATTGATTAAACATGTTACGGTTACCATGTTACACACACAACCGGGCACACAATATTTTCAAATATAAAAATGTAGAACACTGTTGTTAACACTTTCCACGCGGCAGACGATATTCTAATATTCACAATATTTTCAAATATAAAAATGTAGAACACTGTTGTTAACACTTTCCACGCGGCAGACGATATTCTAAAATTCCAAAATTGCACAAATGTTCTACAACACAGTAGTTTGAAGCCTATTTGTAAATATTGATAGATTGTAAAATAATGTAGACCAAGAGGATGTTTTTCGCAGCTTCAATATTTATTTATTTATAAATTATGAAATTGATAATGACACGACCTATTTTGATGTCAATATCTTTTTATTATTGACTGATGCGTCTTTAAACATTTGAAATCACCATGAGAAATGCATTGAAATAAATAAGTACCAACATGCCAAGTATATTCTAAAATTCCAAAATTGTACAAATGTTCTACAACACAGTAGTTTGAAGCCTATTTTTTAAATATTGATAGACTGTAACAAAATGTAGACCAAAAGGATGTTTTTCGCAGCTTCAATATTTATTTATTTATTTATTTATTTATAAATTATGAAATTGATAATGACACGACCGATTTTGATGTCAATATCTTTTTATTATTGACTGATGCGTCTTTAAACATTTGAAATCACCATGAGAAATGCATTGAAATAAATAAGTACCAACATGCCAAGTATCGGTCCAGTAATCCTTGAGATAGACCCTGACATTTGGGAAATGTTTTTGAAAATTCTGTTTTTGATATTATAATAAAACGTATCAATATCTATTTATTAATTGACTGATGCGTCTTTAAACATGTTACTGTTACACAATATTTTCAAATGTAGAACACTGTTGTTTAACACTTTCCACGCGGCAGACAGCTGTCGACGATATTCCAAAATTGTTCAATTACATTACCATATTTGAAATCACCATGAGAAATGCATTGAACTAAATAAGTACCAACATGCCAATAATAGTGTAATTTTATAATTTTAAATAATATTAATTTTATAATTTTATAATTTTAATAATATTTTAATATTTTAATATTTTAATATTTTAATTAATTTTATAATTTTATAATTTTATAATTTTAATAATATTTTAATGCCAATAATAGTGTAATTTTATTTTATTTTATAAAATCCCGTCACATAAACTTGCAACCAAGTTTATTTTGACGTGTTTTACGATTTACCGCATGTTACAGCGTGTTGTGGGGGACAATTAAAATACAGTTATTGCGTTTTAAGATTCCTTATTTTATTCCAGGAATTTGTTTGTTTTGGTTTTTTTTGTAATTTTTCTTATTTCGTGTTATTTATGTTCTGTTTCTTTTTTATTTCTTTAACAGGATTCCAGGGAAAGTTCTACCTCATCGACACGATTTTTATGGACGCCTGCAACGCCACTACAGTATCGCAGCAGCTTATGAAGTCCTTGATGGAGAATGGCATCAGCCTCAACGACGTTATGTGCGTGATGACGGACAACGCGGCTTACTGCAAGGCAGCCTACCGGAACCTCGCCCCACTCTTGCCGAACTCAATCCACGTGCTGTGCCTGGCGCATATTCTGAACTTAGTTGGAGAGTGTTTCGCCCATTGGGAGGCGTTTGCCGATGTAGGTCAACTAATATGGGGCATGAAGTCTCTCTTCACCAAGAAACCCGCGAGAAAACGGAGATACCTGAACTACCTGAGAGTGGAGTGCGACGACGCGTCACCAACCCTGCCACCGGAGCCCGTCCAAACTCGTTGGAATACTTGGTTCAACGCTGCCATCTATCATCAATCTCATATGGAACACTACCTTGGATTTTTGGAAGCGGAGAACTCAGAGGCCCAGCTTGTGGAGCGGTTGAAGAGCCTTCTGCGCGGAGAGCGGTACGACAAGCTAATTCTCCACGTATCGTTTATTGCGGAATCCTGCCCGAAGATCATCAGCTCGCTCACGGCGATGGAGACATCGAAAGTGCCGATAGCAACACGCGTATGGAACGTGATGGACGATCTCGCCTGTTTCTTGCGCAACGGGTGCCAGAAAGTTCTGTTTGGAGATGCTACCGACGAGATTTTGAAACAGATGTCAAGGAATGACCGGTATGCTGTCATCGAAACGTTCCACGATGTGTTCATCTCGGCGCTTTCGAAGTTCTCCAAGCATTGGGACGTCCATCCAGCACGTGCCGTCTACAAGCAGGCTCGCATCTTTGACCCGCGTCTTGTGCCGGCACTACCGCGACATATCGAGAGCTACACCAACATCGGATTGGAGGTTACACCCGCGCTAATGGACGAATGGTTTGCCTACAGAGACCTGGCTGCAAACGACCCTCCTACCGCTGATGGATTAGACTTTCGCGTGGAAGATTTCTGGAAGGGCGCAGCTGGGCGTTTTCCCATCTTGTATGCAGCATCCCGTATCTACATGTGGTATCCCGCAGGTTCCGTCGATGTAGAGCGAAGTTTCAGCGCATACAAGAACTTGCTAACAGACAAGAGGGAAAGGCTCACCGAGGAACATACGAAACAACTATGCGCTTTGTACTTCAATGGAGATGTCGTCGGTCGTTGGAACGGATATAAGTATTAAACATTCTCTACTTCCACTCCGCAAATCATGGATTCAAAAACAGACTAAGTTTATCAAGAAATAAAATATTTATTTTTTATTATGTTAATTTATATTATTTTAATTGTATTCACATTTTAATTGTTAAAAGTAAAAGTAGGCCTATGTAATTTATACAAACTATTTTTTATTATTTAAAATTTGTTAATATTAGTTTATTGTATTCCAATTTAAAGTAGGCCTATGTAATTTATGACAAACTATTTTTTATTATTTAAAATTTGTTAATATTATTTTATTGTATTCCAATTTAAAGTAGGCTTATGTAATTTATGACAAACTATTTTGTATTATTTAAAATTTGTTAATATTATTTTATTGTATTCCAATTTAAATTGTAATTCTTTTATTATAAATGTCATCATCATCAGTATCATTTATTAATATTAATATGAAAGTATGTAATATGAAAGTATGTAATTTATAATTTTCTAAGAATGTAAAATGTGTAAATATTATTTTATTGTATTATTATAAATGTCATCGTGATCAGTATCATTTATTAATATTAATATGAAAGTATGTAATTTATAATTTTCTAAGAATGTAAAATGTGTAAATATTATTGTATTGTATTTTAATTTGTAATTCTTTTATTATAAATGTCATCGTGATCAGTATCATTTATTAATATTAATATGAAAGTATGTAATATGAAAGTATGTATTTATAATTTTCTAAAAATGTAAAATGTGTAAATATTATTTTATTGTATTATTATAAATGTCATCGTGATCAGTATCATTTATTAATATTAATATGAAAGTATGTATTTATAATTTTCTAAAATTAAAGTATGTATTTATAATTTTCTAAAAATGTAAAATGTGTAAATATTATTTTATTGTATTATTATAAATGTCATCGTGATCAGTATCATTTATTAATATTAATATGAAAGTATGTAATTTATAATTTTCTAAGAATGTAAAATGTGTAAATATTATTTTATTGTATTATTATAAATGTCATCGTGATCAGTATCATTTATTAATATTAATATGAAAGTATGTAATTTATAATTTTCTAAGAATGTAAAATGTGTAAATATTATTGTATTGTATTTTAATTTGTAATTCTTTTATTGTAAATGTCATCGTGATCAGTATCATTTATTAATATTAATATGAAAGTATGTAATATGAAAGTATGTATTTATAATTTATAATTTTCTAAGAATGTAAAATGTGTAAATATTATTTTATTGTATTATTATAAATGTCATCGTGATCAGTATCATTTATTAATATTAATATGAAAGTATGTAATTTATAATTTTCTAAGAATGTAAAATGTGTAAATATTATTTTATTGTATTATTATAAATGTCATCGTGATCAGTATCATTTATTAATATTAATATGAAAGTATGTAATCTATTATTTTCTAAGAATGTAAAATGTGTAAATATTATTTTATTGTATTCCAATTTTAATTTGTAATTCTTTTATTATAAATGTCATCATCATATCATTTATTAATATTATTAAGATGAAAGTATGTAATATGAAAGTATGTAATTATATTATTTTCTAAGAATGTAAAATGTGTAAATATTATTTTATTGTATTTATTATAAATGTCATCGTGATCAGTATCATTTATTATTATGAAAGTATGTAATATGAAAGTATGTAATTTAAAATTTATTATTTTCTAAAATGTGTAAATATTATTTTATTCCAATTTTATTTTGTAATTCTTTACCAGTGTCAGGCGGCTGACACTGTATTGTTCGAATCGCCGAAAGCATCGACGTACATGAATATACAATGAATAATCATATCAATGAATATACGTCATTTGTGAAGTCGAAAATGAAAAGTACCAGACCATAGTGGACACGAACGGCCGTAATCTTTGAATCTCCGTGGATTTCAATTTTATGTCGGAGTGTTTTACCTAATTTCATACTGACACGACCTGAGTGATAATCAAACGGTCCCCGAACGATGCCCAGGCGCTGTTGAAGTCAGAAATATCATCGTTTCCTACAGTCCGAGCGTTCCCACATCGAATTTCACCTAGAATATTCGTCACACGAACCTATGTCCGCCATCGTCTGAATATCAAAAAGGCCCTCTGGAGAGTCAAGGGGACAACATTTTTTTCTACGCATGCGTCCGATCGCTTTGGATTTGTCCACAAAAATTTTGGACAAATGCCTAATGAGTATGTGCTGCATGGCAAGTGACACAACTTCTTGTAATGCGCTAATCAACCGTAGATCTAACACCCGGGCTCCGGCCAGTTTGGGGGTGGAAAAGCCCAATCAGGAAAAGTTCACGGAAAAGATTCAGGCGTTGACGGGATAGGCAAAGTGGGTATATCCAGTGACAGTTGTATATCCCTTGGTATATAATATTTAATTTTGACTAAAGCAGCCGACAATGCATTGCCATTGATGATAACATCCAGAAGTGGTTTGATGTGATAATAACTAGCTTGCCGCCATGAGGATCGAGCCGTGTAGCGAGGGGCCACGCCGAACTATGATCGAGAGTGACTAACGCCGCCGCAATGCGGACCCGACTGGCGCGCGGCGGGCCGGCACATCCAACATGCGCGGCGAATCCTGGCGCAAGTAGCCAGCTTTAAACAGGGCCATAGGGAGGGGGAGGGGTGGACTTATCAGACAGTAAAAAGTCCGAGTTGTATACCGACGAAAGGCATGATGTACAGTCAATAAAACTATACGGTAGTGCCCACATGTTGTGGCGAATATAAGGCCTACACTTACTTGCAACAGAGTGACGGTGGAATCCGGGGGCCGACTATACGACCATAACAGAGCGACAGTAGAATCCGGTGTTTTGAATTTTTTTTAAATTGAGTGTATTGTTAATAGTCCCGGTTCTGAGCACTCACAAGCCCGCCCGGCCTGTGGGCCTAAATGAGACACCGTGCACTTTGCGCCGTGCATATGCTATAACCATCTAATGATTGGAAGCGTAGCAGTATCAAGTATTATGAGAAAATGTGTACATATCTCCTGAGATTCTGGAGATTCGAAGTCTACCATCGGACCGGGCTTTCAGTTGACCTACGCATAGGAGCATCGTCGAAACGAGAATGTCCCCTGTAACCTTTTTCAAGATCTTTGGCACTGAAATTAAAATTTTGGTTCATTATAGAGGGAATCCACTTTACTCATACGTGCCCGTAATCACCCTTCAAAGGTACAAGACTTGATCGCGTCTATCAATAGTTGTCTGATTGCCTTTCCACATATATTTCGACATGAATATTGCGTCTCCCAATTCGTTTATTAAAGCTAGCTACATTTGGTACAAGGACTAACTTTCTTGAAATAAAGTTGTACCAAAGATTTTCTAGAAATTCATCGGTTGTACAGGTTTAAATAAATGGTAATCATGGTAGATTTAACATTGGTATAAACGGTCTCCTTTCTCATTGTACGATTGGCTATGGCCTGTTTTGGAAATGTGTTTGCTTTGTGTATCCAAATAGCTTACAGTTGTATATTAGCCTAGCTATAACAAGCTATAAAAATGACATCTCTGAATGTATTTTAAACAAAGTGTGCAAAGGAGAAATGGTTGGGCACACTGGTATGCTATCATTATCAAAGTGAACTCAACTTCAATCACTTATTTATCGAGCAATAGTATATTGTTTTACGCATTTTAATTTGTTTAGATTATAAAGTTAAATAAATCCAGAGATAAATGATAGATAGAAAAATAGATTAAAAAAGAATAGAAAAAACTATAAAAGCATTGGCGGCCTTTATAAATTATAAAAATTGACATAAAAATGATGTTTACATACATCCACAATCAAGTTTTTTTTATTTTTAAAAAAAACAAAAAAATAGAAAACAACAACGAATACACGGAGATTCGAACCCGTGATTGCCGATTGCAAACGATACGGCCAACGTGTGCACGCCACAGAGATCGACGAGTGTAATTGTGTCAGTTTTATTATTTAACCATTGATTCTTTTATTTATAACGAACGGATTTTTATCGTGCCATTTTTGACATTTTAAACCATATTTATATGTTACTCTCGCACAAAATGTGTTTGTAATGTGATTATACTCCTTATTTTGGAAAGAATGGTAAAGGCGTTGACATTTCGAACACAATAAATGGCATCTTGTATACTGTTTATACGGTCGCTCGACTGAACGTTGTGTGACCTGTTGCATTGCATTATTCATGTTACGATCTGTTTATGTATGCTTTTGTTATACTTCTCAATCGCTCATCGCCAACTCTGTACAAGAAACTTCATGCGCTGTCCCAACGCTGTCGTTAGAGAACAAAAGAAAGTCCCCTTGACTCTCCAGAGGGCATTATCTGCAACCTTTGACTGGGTTCGCGGGGTTAATCATATTAATGAGCAAATATGCAAATGAGCTAAGTGTCCCCTCCTATTATATATACTCCTTGCCAGTGTCATCGTCATCAGTATAATTTATTAATAATATGAAAGTATGTAATTCATTATTTTATTATAAAACGGAAGTTTATTTACACTCTTTAGTATTTATACAAACTAAGGTGTTTTTTTAAATATTTATTTTTTATTATTTAGTTTTAATATTATTTTATTGTATTCCAATTTTAATTATTTTATTATAAATGTCATCATCATCAGTATATTTATTGTTTTTTATTGTAATTGTTTATGAATATTCATTGTTTATTTGATTATAATATGGTGCGCATGCGTATGTTAACAATTACTCTCCTGGCCACGTGCGTTTGGAAAATCCCATTGAAAATCGGGGCCTTTTTCAAAGAAAACAAATTTAACGATCTAATGTAAACAAAGGCGACGATAATAAAATATTCAAGCGAAGCGATCGATTATTTTGGAAGCTTGACAGACGGGCCACCAACCAAGGCAAGAAAGGAAAGCTAGGGAATTGGTCAGTGGTTACAGTGGCTTTTTCGAACTTCACGAAAGTTGTATTTTATCGCTTTTTTCTAGTTGCCTTTTTATATTTTATTAAGCTTATTAAATGTCTAAAAATTCGACCGCTTCGTAAATCACGGAATTTCGCGCGAATTTCGCGATTTTTCGCGGTTTTTACTTGGAATCTCATTAATCACGGTAAATCACGCTTTTCACAAAAACTGCCGGCTATATCTTGCCTCACGTCCCGTACGGAATAAACCGTATACGCTACAACGTATTTTAATTGGTTTGAGCATGCGCACTTCAGTTAAGGGACGTCTAGCCAGACATTGCCAAACTGCCCACGGTTTTCACCCTAAAAAATCACGGGAAATCCCGAAGCTTACATATACACAAGAGAATGGACGAAAGAACATACACAATCTGACTTGTAATTACCTTCAAACAAGATGTACCTTTGGACTATTCGACTTGGGACTATGTGTATAAATATTTAATTAACTAGCACAGTGACGGTAACTGCATCATTTACATATTACTAATTGCTGCACATAGGCGCATCCGCCTACTCGAAGAGCTAACATATACACACACGCTTACAAAGATAGAAGATTGGTACTACGCATGCGTAAATGCTGCACCCGTAAAGTTATGTCACTGTCCAGAGGAAGAGAAATAGAGTATAGTTCTATGTTCATGAAGCAAATGCCTCATTTAGATCCATATAGCTTATTTGCTCTATTTGCAACTTAAAGGGGCATTGAGAGATTGCTGAGAAAAATGAAATTTGGAAAAAAGTAATTGTTTCAATTGATAAGGTACGTTAGGAACCCTGATTTGTAATGATTTATGGGAAAACGGCTCAATAATGGCGCTAGATTGAAATTTGGTTGAAGCAATTTATGTGGTGAGTGATGCTGATAATTTCTATGTGATCTACATCGAAATTACCAAATTGTGAAATTTTACATGATAAATGACGAATTAATGTTAACAGTTTCAGATGGTAGTTGGTATATGCCTAAGTATTACTTGGGTGCAAAAACCTGATTTTCAGACAAATTAAGGGCTCACTCCCATACATATCTCTCAATGCCCCTTTAACCAAGGATGTCCAAGGATGCAGGTGTATTTAGATATTGCCACCCTTCAGGGGCTAAGCATTTCTCCTCTTAGCTCTAACATAGTAACATTGGGACTATTTCTTCTCATCACAGGTAGATGAATGGCGGATAGATTTCACCGTCCATGGTAGTACAGATAAAGATGGCTGGCAGTACGCAAAGGACCATAAAAAGTAAGTTGCAAATCAGAGTCTCCCAATGCGAGTAGTCAAATGTGAATACAATTTTTATATCATACAAGTTGAAGAAAATAATACTGGTACTCTTTCAAATTTGTCCCCTTCACCTTTTGCGCACCAATACAAGGTACTTGTTCTTATCTTTGACCTTGCATGTGAGTTTCTATCCTTTGCCAGTGCATTAGAAATTGCACACCCATTATAGTCGTAGTTAAAAGCTTTGCCAGATTTGAACGTTAGTTAAGCGTCTATTGTGTGCAGCGCTCCGACCATAATAATGTGACAACTGCGTAATACTGTAGAAGTGGTAATTTTTGCACGATTAAATGTTCGCGCTTTGCTGATTTACAGCCATTTCGCTTGCTTTTATATTCACGATTTGAAGGCTCATTACATAGACTTATACACAAAATAAATTTATTTGCATGTTTATATTTTCGCAGTAGTTGCTTGACGCGTGAAAAGAGCGAAAATTAATGTAGAGCGAAAATGTCCACGTTTACAGTAGATGAGATTGCGTGATTGTTTCATTACCGCCCACTGCTTTGCATAATTATACACACACGTGTAGGGCTCCGGCAAACAATTTTGAAATCAACTATAATAAGCTTACTTTACTGTATATACTCTTGTGATTTTCAGTAACCAAGCCTTTCACAAAGACAAGAGATGGAATGACTATGTGAGGAAAAGGAGATGGGTGAGGTAAGATGAATATTAAAATAACACAATTTTTAGGCAACAACTAAAATTGTAATGTTGTCCTCGACCGCACGCTCGTCAGATTTAGGGTCGCTCCAATTTTTTTTCTCCAGATTTCTTTATTTTCAGATTTTATTTTTCAGATTTTTTTTGTTAACAGTTTAAATGGCATTGAATATTAAATTAAGTGTTTATAACATATATGTGCGACTCTTAGAGTGATTACAACTTCTTGTTGGCTGAACTTTGAGCTTCCGCTGGTGTAAGAAAATTAAATTTAAAAAAATCCGCCCGCCCGCCCCTCCTCTCTGAAAGGTGTGGACAGGGCGAGAAAAAATGTTTTATTTCCCGGGAATCAAGTCAAATTGTTCACAATATTTTACATATTTTAGCCATACTAGATCCCTTCATATTGCCAAAATTTCCCTTCAGATCTCCAAATTTCCCTCCAGATCTTCAAATTTCCCTGGAATGAGCTTCCCATATTCCCTGCTTTTTCCTGCTGTGGGTGTGGAGGACAACTTACTTATAAAATGTGGCACTACCTAATTTTATTTAACAGCAAAAATGTGGGACATGGTTATAAAAGTAAAGTAAAGACTCGCGCCGAGCAAAGCTCGCGCACGGAGTGCCCATCTCTCTTTCATTAGCGTTTGGGCCAGACTCCCCATGTAATACTTGGCTGTGGGGGGTTCGCCACTCCTCCCGCACAGCGAGTCTGTTTTACTTCCCAACATGAATTAATGCCGGTACCCAATTATACACCTGGGTGAAGCGTGGCAAGTGCGGTAAAGTGCCTTGCCCAAGGACACAACACGTTGGCACCAACGGGGCTCGAACCCACAATCTTTGCATTGTGGAACGAGGGTGAATCCGCTGGACATGGTTATAAGAAGTTATATTCATAAAATAATTTTATTTATGATCTTTGATACATATTGTATCTAACCACAGACTCAAATTCATGAAAATTAAGAGTTAAACAACAATTTGAGGTATTTAGTTTTCATTTACTCCATTGATATGTTAACAAAACCAAAACTTAAAATGTCCATAGCTTGGCAATTTGTATTTGATCTTTTGAGCCAACATGATTTTCAATAATCCGTAACTTGGGTTAGGAATGTGATACAACATTGACTTTGATACCAAAATGTCCCTTAACTTATACATGATGATATAAGTAACCCCATATTAATATTTCCCTCATTGTGCCTCATTTACTTGTGTTGGGTCACATATTGTGATGTTGTCGATGAATTGGGTGAGCCTAGTGATAGTCAGAATGAATTCAGACATAACTGAGGTGGGGGAAAGGCAAATTCATACTCCCATCTTTGCGTATCGGCTGACGTCGGTCGATAAAAGTTGATATTGCTTCAACTCGCGTATCGATTACTGCCTCCGATGACCGATCCACATGGACAGGAACATGAATGCGCCTAAAAGGAAATGGGCGTATACTAGATCGGCTTTATTATTTGAGATTGTATCATATTGCATTGTAAGGTTTGTTGATTGTTTTGGTGGGTTTTTTTCAATCTCTAACACACCGTTTGTAATCCCAACCTCGAGCGCATCGCTTTGGGCAATATTTAAGTGGGATGCCCTCAGCAATGGCTGCCAGTGAGGCAGATGTAGGAATCCATGAAAAGAAATTTGGGTATTAAAATAGACCATTTTATTTAAGACTTCTGTCTGGTTTTGTTGTCGTAGGTCAAACGAATTCAAAGTAAATCAAGATAATTCATTCCTGCTTAAAATCCTAGCCATGCATTTTCTTACCTTCTCTATAATATAAATTCACATAATTTATTCAATGCATTTTTTATCTTTGCAGAAAGTGTCAATTAGTAACAACTGGTCCATGGAAAGAAGTGCCCAATCTACGCCTAATTGATATGTCGATACAGGTGGATGTTGACCCAAACTTTGATGGTCCTATTGCCTTATGGGCAGTGGGGGCTAATGGAGATGTGGTGACTAGGATGGGTGTTACAGTGGACAACCCTCAGGTAAATATATAGACCTATATAACATGAGAAGTACAATGCAATGTGCAATGGGGATGTAGGGACTATAATGCAACGGGGAAAAAACTTTTCTACAGGCAAACAGACCTCTTTTTTGCGGAGTTTCAAAATGTGGGGGTATTTTGGTGAACTTTGAGAAATTTTCAAACATTTGCAAAAAAATTCAAAAATTTCAACCAAAAAAAATAGTTGAATTTCTTTTTAAATTGGTTGGTCGGGCCTGTAGAACAGTTTCATTTGTCATTGCCTAACCACCGTCTTAATGCTTTGTATAATATTTGACCAAAGTTATGCATGCGTCTGTGGTTGAATTCAGTGCGGTTTTGATCACATCGTGTGCAGGGATAGCGCTAAAGGGGTTCTTGCGCGTTTAGCGCATATTTTTTTCATTTGGGCGCAATAAATTAGCTGAAAATCCTAAATAACCCCTTATTTGTCAAACTTTTATGGGGTTCAGGGTTCTAAAAAAACCTATTTTAAAAACCTAGCGCTACCCCTGATCGTGTGCAAAAGTAATCCAAGCATACACTTATATTTTGGCAAACACAAGCATATGATTCACAGTGTGCCATGAGAGCATTTTGCGCACCCACGTTCTTCGGAATTCATTCGGTGCTGTAAGCAGGTTTGCCAATTTGGAACTGACTGAACTATAATAGGCTTGAATTACCACATTAAATTAGAGACATGGTGTGTAATGCTTATGACCCCATCCCATATGGGCCATTAGAGATATGATTGCCTAGACCAGCACTTGTATTTTGAGTCAATGTTTCACCTCATTGGTTTATGAATCTTTAGAGATAATATTATATAAATGCACCCTTCATATTGTAAGTCAATGAATGACTGTGTTTTATTATAGGATAATTAGAGACGTGGGGGGGGGCTATATGATTTGAGTTACAGTGGAGGATCTATGCTAATTAATATTGAAACGGCAGCTCATTTTCATGTTTTTAATAAGCTTATTTTCCTATCGAGTCTGTGCAAAACCTGATGAGCTCCGTTCGCGAGAATATTTCGTGAATTGATTCCATAGTTTCAGGAATGTGTTTAGTAATTATTGTGTACATGTCTTTCAAATTCCATACCTTTTGGCTGTATATTTTAAGAAATATCGAGGCTATGAGCAGTGATCGGCGATGATGATTTTTGGATTCGCCGCGAGTTGTGATTCTTTTTAGACGATAAGAAATGCTTTCCCAGGTCGTAATATTAGTCGCGACTCTTTTACATTTCACGTTCGTTGTTATAATGAGAAGATGCATAAATGTCTCCTGATTCCAAATATGTTCTTAGTTTCTTCTGACATTTAGAATTAGTGTAATTGTAGTTCCGTGAAATATCCTTAATTTGGTAGTATTTTCTTGGCTAAAGAGTGTTTCTAGCCTCTGAGTGACAGCTTGTGCGTAGCGCGTTGCAGCGCTTAGAAACTAGCCAACCACATGTGTGGGAATTTTCGCGTCGCAAGTAATTTCGCGGAAGCTTTCTTTAGGAATTATTTGCGCGTAAAATGCAGGCATAAAAGGGGCTGCATTTCGGGATTTCAATCAGTTGGGGCGAGAGAGTTCGCAGTTATACCTCAAACACTGGAGGAGCGAGATATCCAAACCCACTTCAGATCATCTGATCTGAAACAGATTATGGAACTTTGACATGTTTATTCATGAACGGGGCGGGGCGTCATGCCGGAAATTGGCATAGCCTCGTACCAGAATCTCCGTGTTAAAATGTTGTAAATATTATTCCATAATTTAGGCCTTCAATTTATAATCATTGATTTTATACTCTTTCTAATAAACCAAACAAGCAAAGTTTAACTTGTTCAGAGAGATTTGGTGCGTAGAAATTGAGATCGTAACCAATGACTTGTTTATATCCATCGGAGAATTTATAATAAACAGCTGATCGTTCAGAACCAGCTCTCGTAACGTAAACATACAGGGTGATGCGTAAAGTAATGTTTACTCGTATAGGGTGGTCAGAAAATGTACCTTTACGATATTTAGAACTAATGAAAATCTTATACTGATTTAGTAACGCTTTGAATATGGAATTATGACCTTGTATATAATGTAATGTATATAATGATTGAATTGGAGCTGAAGAAAACAGCTAATTATAATACTTCTAAAAGTATACATTTGTAATGACTCTTTACTCGTCTCAGAACTATTTTAGATACATAATCTATTTATATAACTCTATATAACCTGGTTCACTACCTACATAAACCATCACTCAAATAATACTAGAATTACTTGGTGAATGAAATCGGCTGGTAGATGTGAAATGAATGTTTAGAGGCAGGTCTCTCAGGTTAGGAGACATACAGTCTTCCCCTCAGCTGACTGATATGTCTCGGAGACATTATAGTCTTCCCCTCAGGAGACATTCGTTCTCAATCGCTCGGATAAGGAAGCTGAAATTCCTTATACTCTTGATTTGATCCATGAGATCCTTATTAACGTCCAAATAGTGATGCCCCATTGACTATCCTAACTGAATCCAAGGCCGGAAAGGTAAGACTGACACGCTACCACATTTGTAGTCTTACAGGAGATTTCTTTATATTTATGATTACGGAGGCAAGCTCGGTTCCGTTACAATATATCCTTTATTTTGAAGGAAAAAAATGGTTCTGCATTCATCTGGATGTAGGAGTATAAATAACAATGAATAAGTCTGAATCAGATTTCTATCATAACACCATATATTTTCAAGGAGGATTTCTAAAGTACAAAGCATTCACACATAGAAAATGGTAATAATAGTAGGATATACCAAAAGATAGGTATTGAATCTGTTCTCTGTTTGTATTTGCAGGGAACCTCATGGATCCATGTACCGACAGACCAGCCATTCATCTCAATATCAGTAGGTGGAAACCGTCGTGTCTGGGCGATAGCGAAAGATGGCTCAACGTTCTATCGTAATGGTATCTCATTATGCAACCCCACAGGAGATACATGGTTTCATATAGCGCCACCGCCCATAGCGCCTCTCAAACAGATATCGGTCGGACAGAGCAGCGTCTGGGTCATTGATGCTTTGTGTAAGTAGATTCTATGCCAGGTTGCATCAAAATGATGTAGTTGAGGATATTAAGGGATCCTATATGTGACTGTTGCATAGAATGTGAGACATCAGCTGGTGTGTGGAGACATTCCTCCTCATCAGTAACCCTCAGAGAAAGACGGCTCCATTTTGCTGGTCACCGCTTACGCACCATAGACCAATCTTTCTCCATCTTTCTGGACTTCCAGATATATGGCCATCCAACCGATGACAGAAAATGCCAACAGCTTTGCCAAATGTATTACTGATTTAGGTGAAATTCTGTGTAGCGGCTCCACATACATATCAAAGCCATTACTGAAAATCATATTGAAATACTGTCACATTACATTCATTGGCCAACTCAACTGTAATACATTTATTATAAATAATACCAAATTTGTCTTTGTACATTAGAGCAAGTCATTTCTTTGTTGGTATAGTCATGCAGGTAGACCCATTCAATGCACTACAATTATTATTATAATTTTTTTTTGATTTTTTTTTTTTTTTTGTATTTTAATCAAATGTCTTTTTTTCTCTTTCCAGCCCGTTTATAGGG
This sequence comes from Ophiura sarsii, assembly GCA_035610835.1. NCBI lineage: Eukaryota > Metazoa > Echinodermata > Ophiuroidea > Amphilepidida > Ophiuridae > Ophiura > Ophiura sarsii. The sequence continues at coordinate 30,161,448 of CM069444.1, read as the reverse complement.
ACTTTTTTATTTTATAACATACAACAATAAATTAACAAAATACAAAAATAACACTACAAAAAATACATCAAATACAGACAAGGCATCAACATTCAGACGCCACAAGTGCCAGACAAAGTTTTACTATATAGGCACATAATGCTATTTTTTTTTAAGAAAACATGAAAACAATATTATGAAAACAATATTATGAAAACAATGTCAAAATCCCCCATCTTTTGTTATGGGATGCCATTTTATCATTCCGTTCTGCAATCACTTTCTCGGATTTTTCGGACATTTTCACCAATGCTTTAAAGACATAAATACTAAGTTTCTTTTCTTCAACTCTGCATCTATAAATATAACGTTTTGCCAAAAGAATAATAATATTTTTGAAAAAGTCAAAATCTTCATTAAATAAGCCAAGACATATATTCTGATAGTTCACATTGAAAAAGATATTTAGCCCAGTATTCATCCATGCACTAAGATTGTTCCAAAAATCTTTTGTTACATTACACTCCCACATGAGATGTTTTACTGTCTCTCTATTCACTTTGCAGAAACTACATGTATCAGTTTCTATTAAACCAATTCTAAACAAGAAATAGTTTGTTGGTAGAATATTATGAATATAACGAAACTGGAAATATCTTGTATATGAGTCCATACAGCATTTAAAGTACACTTCCTTCCAGTCATTAATTGGCTGTGACAAATCAATATCAAATTGAGCCTTGCCTTCCCAGTACTGCTTCGCATTTGGTATTACATGCTTCCTCATCTTTTCATAGGCAAATTTACAGACTCTTTTTGTTAATAAAATATCCGTCATCAGCTGTTCCTTCCTTTCATAATTACCAGTCAAAGTAAATAACTTAGAACATGACTCCTTTAAATTCTTTTTGATACATTGAACAATTCCAAAATATTCAACAAAATTAGTTTTCACAGCATGGTACTTCTCCTTGAATTCCATGAAACTCATCAAATGATCGGATTCAATTAAATCTGATACAAAATTAATATTACTGTTAATACTCCAGCTACTATAAAAGACTGTTTTTTTACCAATCTTAATTTTGGAATTATACCATATAATTTTATCAACAATCTCGTACTTTTTACGTAACTTCAACCATCCTTTCAAAATATCTTTCAAAAAACTGTTGCTAATTTTATTTACATTTAAATCACACACGTTAGCTGGCTCACATTGCCAAATCCAATCACCACCAATTTTCTTAATTTCATTATCAAACAAAATCTTCCACTTGCCCTCATTAAATTAGGGTCAACAAACCTTTTAACCCATGATATTTTAATAGCATCTTTATAATCATAGATGTTAGTCATGTTCAAACCACCTTCGTCAACTTTATTGTACATGGTATCCCTGTTTATTTTGTCTTGTTTACCATTCCAAATAAATTTGAAAAACACCTTTTCAATTTTTTTCAAAAATGAATCAGGAGGATTTGGTAGAACAGATAATAAATATGTGAGCTGAGAAATAGCTAAAGATTTAATAACTAACACTCTTCCAATAGGGGTAAGACCCCTTTGTAACCAAATGTTTAAGATTTTGCTTAATTTCTGAAACTGGACCTCATAATTTAACTCAAAAAGTAGTTGTTTGTTCAGAGAAATATTCACTCCCAAGAATTTGACAGGGCCCTTAGACCAGATTAGATTAGCATCTGGATGTAATATGGTCTCATCATTCTTTAAAGAACCTATCTTTAGAACAGATGATTTAGAATAATTTACACTTAAACCAGATATATTGCTGAAGGATTTAAGAACCTTAAGGGATTGCACGAGGGAATCCCTTGAGCCATCCAAGATAAGAGTGGTATCATCTGCATATTGTGTTAACTTAACAGCCTCATTCCCCTTAATATTAATACCTTTAATACACTTATTTTTACGGATTGCAATGGCCAAGACCTCTGCGCAAATTATGAAAATGTAACAACTTCAGGGGCATCCTTGACGAAGACCACGTGATAAATCAAAATAGTTTGAGACAACGCCCATGTTTGTAACACAACTTCTGATGTTGGTGTAAAAAAGAGTGACCCATTTTTTAGCATCACCTCCAAAACCAAACATACCCAAACAGTTTTGAACAAATTTCCACTCAAGTTTGTCATACGCTTTTTCAAAATCCAAGAACAGAAGCAATCCAGGAAGACTCTCATTATCTACATGTCATACTCAATAATGTCAAGTACAGGCTGTATCAAAATGATTTGTACTCTGATATGTTCCATTTTCAAAAAAGCATTAAAAATATAAAATCTCTGATAAATACAATATTTTTGATTTTAATAAATAGGGTATTATGTCAACTTATTGATCTGATAATCTGAAGATAATTGGCTGTTGTTTCTGACCGCTATTGTCATTCAAATGAAGATCGACGTAATCATGGTTTTACTCGCAGCAACGCAAATTTAATAGGTTCACTGCACAAACTCTTTATAAGTAGTGAATATATGAGTGCAGTCAGGAGGAACTTTGAATTGGGCGCTTCAGATCTAACGTTTCGATGAAAATGATAAAAACACCAATATTCCTTTAAAAGCTTGTAAATTCTGAAAAAAATGTTCGATTGTCGTAAATCAAAATTCTTAGAAAAGATGAAACTTCAATAATTTTGTATATAGAAGCAAAATGGTCTAAATGGTTCGTAACATATCAAAAAAAATTCTGAAAAACTGATCAGACCACGGTACAAATCTTTTTGATACAGCCTGTATTAACCTTACATTTTCACCAATATATCGATTTGACAAAAAACCAGTTTGATCGGGTGAAATAACTGAATTGAGAACTTTTTTGAAACGATTTGCAATAGCTTTAGATACAACTTTATAATCTACATTAAGCAGGCTGATGGGTCTCCAATTTTTCAAGAATTTATTATCCTTCCCTTCTTTTGGAATAAGAGTAATTACTCCTCTACACTGCTCATCCGTCATGCAACCCTTCTCAAAACAGTAATTAAAACAATCGACAACAACTTGCCCAATGACATCCCAAAAAAATGTATAGAACTCAATTGGATAACCATCAGACCCAGGACTTTTACCTTGTTTCATCTCTTTGACAACATCAGTACATTCTTGCATATTTAAGATACCTTCACATTCGTCTTTATTGTTCTCAGTAACTTTAGGAATATCTTCCAGTGATAGACCAAGCTGTGTTAAACCTTCCTGAGCATTTAGATCAGTATTACATTGAGAAGTATACAAAGTAGAGTAGAATTTAACCTCTTCATTCAGAATATTTTCTGTACCTGTCACCTCATTACCTTCATCATCAACCAACTTGGTAATTGACTTATTATTAACACGGTACCTTTCAAGATTGAAAAAATATTTTGAACTCTTTTCACCAAATTCAGTACAATCTGCCTTGGATCTGATTATTGCACCTTTAACTTTTTCATCATAAATTGAATCCAATTTGTGTTTCTTGATTTCAATTTCTCTTAAAATCGGCTCACTAGGATTTTCAGCATATTTAATCTCCAGATTATTTATGTCTTGTTCAAGACACTCTTCAACTCTTTTAGCCTGTTTACGTTTCCGGCTGGCATAATTGATTGTATCACCTCTTATAACACATTTTATTGTTTCCCATAAAATGTCAGGACGTGCATTAGCATTATCAATTTTAACATTCTCAATTGTTTTATGAATCAAGTTAGTAAAATCCAAATCGTCCAGAAGTGAAACATTAAATTTCCACATACCTTTACCATGCTTATCCTGTTTACTGCACATCATTAATTTTACCAGTGAATGATCTGATTTTAAACCGTGTTTAATATCAACATTAGTAACATTTCCCTTTAAACCATTACTTATGAGTAAATAATCCAACCTACACATGATTGGTGGTTTGTCATTCGACTTCCATGTATATTGAAATTTACCTGGATTATTATACCGCCAAATGTCAACAAGATCTCTTTTTGCCATTAAATTAACAATCTCCTTTTGTGATTTGAAATTGGTATGACTACGGCCACCCTTTTTATCCAAAGATAAGTTTAATACACAATTTAAGTCTCCACCATAAATAATATTAACACAATGAAAATTATCAAGCTCATCGTCAACCTTCTTATAAAAATCAGGACAGTCCTTATTTGGTCCATAAATATTAGCAATTGTATAAATAACATCAGATATTTTAAAATCAATGATCACATAACGTCCCTCTGTGTCGCACACACATTTTAATAGTTTTAAGTCACAGTTCTTGTTAAACAAGATTGCAGAGCCTCTGCTTTGCAAAGTTCCATGGCTCCATACACAGGTGGATCCCCAATCGCTATTCCAATTCCGACAGTCAGATTGTGTACTATGCGTTTCTTGTAAAAAGTAGACGGTGAAGTTTTTTTTCTTCAACCATGTAAAAACAGCAGAACGTTTTTTGCCATCTCGTAACCCTTTCACATTCAACGAGCATATCTTTACATCATCCATCTGGGGGAAGGTCTAATTTTTCATGACCAAAGTATTTTCTTGAAAAATATTTTGCACTAGAATTTACTGGCAAACACACACATTTAAACAACATTGTCAAAAAATAAACACAACAATAATAGTCGGGTCATTTTGTGATTTGACCCCAAAAAAATTGCTACAAAAGGTTTTTCAACTGATTCTGCTTCCAGGTGATATCAGGAATGGCTACAAGAAAGTCCCAAAAAATCTAAGTTCCGGAAAGTGGTTATTTTCAAGATGGCGTCCAAGATGGCCGCCAACATCATAAAATGGCTATAACTCTTGTATTAATCACCCTAGAGATGTAAATTCGGTATTTATTCCTAGGTTTTAGGGTGTGATAAACTCAATTAGACTGGTTTCAGGTTTCCTAGACACTCAGGTGCACTCTACAACAAAGATGGCGTCCAAGATGGCCGCCAATATCATAAAATGGCTATAACTCTGGTATTAATCACCCTATAGATGTAAATTTGGTATTTATTCCTAGGTTTTAGGATGTGATAAACTCAATCAGACTAGTTTAAGATTTCCTAGACACTCAGGTACACTCTACAACAAAGATGTCGTCCAAGATGGCCGCCAATATGATAAAATGTCTATATCTCTGAAAAGTAATAATCACCCTAGAGATGTAAATTTGGTATCTATCCTAGGTTTTAGGGTGTGATAAACTCAATCAGACTGGTTTAAAGTTTCCTAGACACTCGGGTGCACTCTACAACAAAGATGGCGTCCAAGATGGCCGCCAAGATGGGCGCAAATATCATAAAATGGCTATAACTCTGAAAAGTAATCACCCTAGAGATGTAAATTTGGTATCAGACTGGTTTAAAGTTTCCTAGACACTCGGATGCACTCTACAACAAAGATGGCGTCCAAGATGGCCTCCAAGATGGGCGCCAATATCATAAAATGGCTATAACTCTGAAAAGTATTAATCACCCCAGAGATTTGGTATCTATTCCTACTTGGAGGTTTTAGGGATAATAAACTCAATCATATTGGTTTAAAGTTTCCTAGAGACTCGGGTGCACTCTAAAACAAAGATGGCGTCCAAAATGGCTGTTATTTTGGCAACATTTATTGTTTTCCTTGTTAAAAATCCAATGCACACTCAAGATGGTCGCAACATTGTTGAATCTTCTGAGCAGAGGCAGTTGTGTGAGTGTCCAGGCAGCCCTCTTCAGGTATAGCACTGCCTGCCTCAGAAGGGGAAGCCCCTGAAAAAGGTTGGGTAATGAAAGATTGCTCAAATCAATAACCAGACTGGTTCACAAGGGCCAGCTGCGGGTCTTCGTGACAGCGGTAAAAATACAAACAAAAGTAAAACTAACTTGTCACGTGGAATGTGCGAACAATGCTAGATAATGACTCAATAACAGAAAGAAAAACTGCTTTGATAACCAAGGAGTTGTCAAGATACAACATTGATATTGTCGCTTTACAAGAGACATAAAGGATCGAAGGACAAGGTCAGATTGAAGAAAGCACTCATGATTTCTACTGGATTGGGAAACCCAATGGAAGAAGGGATGCAGTATTTGCCATCTTTAATAAAAGTGCTAATAAAATACCAACACTTCCCACAGGAATATCCGAACGTCTCATACAATTACGTGTTCCCATTGGAAAGGACCGTTTCTTAATTAAGTATTATTAATGTATATGCACCAACCATGTTATATGCGGATGAAGAAAATGAGTCCTTTTATTAAGAGCTGGCTAAAGTAGATGATGATGTACCAAAGGCAGACAAACTACTTATTCTTGGGAGGGGGGGGGGGCTTTAATGTGAGGATTGGAATGGATCATATTACCTATGAAAGGGTAATTGGTCAATTTGGCAAAGGAAAAGCCCCACTAATGGTGACCTTCTGATGAATTTCTGCATGGAAAGAAACTTGTGTGTTGCCAATACTTTTCTTTCAACCAGAGAAGCATTTCTTCACTTGGATTTACCCTTTGATAAAGCATTTTCATTCACTTGATTACACTGTGACTCGTAGGACAGATGTATTTTTAACAAAAGCAACGAGGGGAGCAGAATGCTCAACTGACCACTACATGGTACGCTCCCAAATCAGACTCCGTCTCCTAGCAATGCACCCAAGAAATTAGATGTCAACAAGATGAAGAACACAAAAGGAAACTTGAAACAGCAATGACAAAATCTCTTCAAGGCAACAAAATCATCTCAGATCCAAATAATGTTGAAGAGCAGTGGAATCTCCTTAGGGAATCCATCCTCTCAACCGCTATCGAAATATTTGGTCATCCTAAACGAAACAAATCCAGACTGGTTCGAATAACAAGAATTCAAGCTTTGTTGGATCATTTAAGTAACGGAAGAACATCAAGATGGGCAAGATGACATACCATCAGATGTACTAAAGACTGCATTATTAGATCTATTCAATTCAATGCTTGCTGGCAAAGCGAATGTTTCCCTCAGGACTTTAAAGACGCAATGATTGTTACCATTTACAAGAACAAGGGTGACAAAAGTGACTGTCCATAACTGGCAAAATCATGGCAAAAATAATCCTTAACCGGCTTAAGATTATCGCAGAAGAGGTACTTTCTGAGAGGCAGTGTGGCTTTGGGGCTGATAGAGCAACCGATGACATGATTTTCACTTTGAGGCAACTTCAGAAGAAGGCTGTAGAACAGCAGCAACAATTGTATAATAGTCTTTGTTGATTTCTCCAAGGCGTTTGATACGGTGGACCGAAAAACTCTGTGGGAGGTGCTCAAAGTATACGAATGCCCAGATAGACAAAGATCGAGTTGTTCCATGAGGACATGTTTGGAAAGTTGTCCATTGGAGGAAATGTTAGTGAAGCCTTGCTCCAACTTTGTTTGCTCTGTATCTTGCTCCAGTTTTGGAAACAATGGTTACAAACCTAGACAAGGTAGTGCGCATCAGGACTCGTTCAGATGAAAAGCTGTTCAATCTGTCAAGAACCGATCAAAGCCTTAACCAAAGTGAGAGAAATATATATCAGGGAGCTGTACTCAGATGATTCTGCCCTGGTTGCAACTAATGCTGGCGGTATACAAGACATTGTTGACCGCTTTTCTTCTGCTGCCACTTTGTTCGGCCTAAAATCAATGTGTCTAAGACTAAACCCCCTCTTAGTTATGAATGATTTTTTACTTTCATTCATTTTATTTATTGTATATATAGGCCTCTGGCCCTTCATACTATATACATGGTACAAAAATGGTACATGGTACTTAATCACATAGGGTAAAGGGTGGGAGGGGACAGTGAACTTGGAGTGTGTGATGTTGGGAATGGGATGAGGGGTATCAAATGAATTCACATACTTTACTACTAGTCTATTTATTTTAAGTGTTTATTTATTGGATTTTGGATTTTAGCCACATTATGATATTGGCGGCCATCTTGGACGCCATCTTGGACGCCATCTTTGTTGTAGAGTGCACCTGAGTATCTAGGAAACTTTAAACCAGTCTGATTGAGTTTACTACACCCTAAAACCTAGGAATATATAATACCACATTTACATCTCTAGGGTGATTAATACCAGAATTATAGCCATTTTATAATATTGGCGGCCATCTTGGATGCCATCTTTGTTTAGAGTGCACCTGAGTGTCTAGGAAACCTGATACCAGTCTAATTGAGTTTATCACACCCTAAAACCTATGAATAAATACCAAATTTACATCTCTAGGGTGATTAATACCAGAGTTATAGCCATTTTATGATGTTGGCGGCCATCGGCCATCTTGGACGCCATCTTGAAAATAACCACTTTCCGGAACTTAGATTTTTTGGGACTTTCTTGTGGCCATTCCTGATATCACCTGGAAGCAGAATCAGTTGAAAAACCTTTTGTAGCAATTTTTTTTGGGTTGAGGTGTTTTTCATCACAAAATGACCCGCCTATAACCTATAGAACAATAAATAAAAAAGGGTGCAGGCTTGAAGATGGCAAAAAAATTACCTGCGATACGATTTGTTTTCTTTTCAAACCGTATTCTTCAACAGCTTCCGACAGCGCTGAATCTGAAGCAATAACATAATAAAAGTTAAAGTTTATTGTTTACAAGTCTTTCTCTTCCATACGCCATACTGCTCCACTTGTTTACAAGTCTTTCTCTCCCATACGCCACACTGCTCCACCCGGCTCGATGATCTTCATACTTGCAGGATAGTTGATGTACACTTTTCTTCCTGGATTTTCTCGCAGGAGTGTCTTTCGATGCTTCCAGAGTTTAGCCCTTTCAGCTTGAAGTTTAGGTGTTACATCCTCTATGATCACTAACTTGAACTTTGCATCTGCCGCTGGATAGGGATTAGTCTTTAGGTTCTTTGCAGCCCGGAGAACAGATTGGCGGTCACTGTAGTAGTGAAAGGCTACGTGGATAGGCCTGGGCTTTTCTCTGGGGACAATCGGCATTTGTGGTGGAGTTCGGTGCACACGGTCTAAAATAAAACCGTCAGCATTGATTTTCAGGTTTTCAGTGACTATGGTTTTGATGAGCTCAGAACATTTTCCATTATGTTCAGCCTCCTTATTCTCTGGCACATTCAGAAAAACAAGATTGTTTCTCCTAGATCTATTTGCGAGATCCTCTACCTGAGCTTCAAGTTTTTCAAGTGCAGTTTTATCGGCTTTCTTTTGTTCCAGGGTCTCTATTTGAGCACTAGAAAAGTTATTTGCTTTTTCTAGATCTCCAACCTTTACTTTTACAGACGTAAGTTCTTTTTCGAAATCGATTAGACGTTTATTAATTGTGTCCAATATGTCTAATTTGTCAAGTCTTTTGAATATGTCCGCAACCTGCTGTGCAGTAGCCATCTCCGTGTCGAGGTTTCCGAATTCGGCTGGATTACCAAATTCGGCAGGCTCGTCGTCAGGCTCGTCACTTCCTTGTCGTTTAAATTTCTCTCCGACTTTCCTGTGTTTATTTCTTGGCATACTACATCAACTTACAGTTCATCTTAGTGGATACAGCAAATGATAGTTTAAAATAAATTATATTTCAGGCAAAAAACATAATTTTTCTTCAGCGCTGTCGTCGCTGGTTCTTGCTTCTACGGCATACCGGAAATGTCTAAATGCACTACAAAATCTGCTTGGAATATTAATGGTTTTAATACCCACTAAGACCCAAACGTGTGGAGTAGCATTCAAATAAACAGGCCTGGAAATAGCACCCGCCCGCCCACTGCAGGTAACTTTTATATTAGGCAGGTGAAGATGCAAAAGTACCCAACTGGCTGGCAAGCACAATTGTTCAAACTCACAGTATAAGTGAGTTACACTGGCTCGTGGAATTTCTGTCGGGCAGGTATTTTTGTGATTTACCTGCCCAACTGGCTGATTGAACAAAATCTGAAGTTTCAGCCCTGCAAGTAACCATCTCTGATTGTTTCTTTTTTTCTCATTGTAGTAAATCTGTGGGTACGTCAAAATATCACACCAACATTCCCAGAGGGCACCAAATGGATACATGTCAGCCCTAAAGTGAGGAGAGTGTCTGTGGGACCACAGAATCAGGTAGGATATTTTATAAACAATATTAGATGATTTTTGCATTAAAGCAAATAAGATTTCTTGAACAACACCCAGCATGTTTCCATATCATTGATTTGTGTGACAGTTATGACAGTAATCACACACAATTCAATGAATACCTAGTGCAACTTTGCTGTTGTTATGCGCGGTCATTGAAATCGCCATAACTTTAAAAGTATCCATTCGATTTTGTTGAATATGGTATCAAACTGCGGAGAAGAAATCTGCTCATTTAAAGTATATCTCAGATTTATGGTACCGATTATACATTTTGAACTAGCCAACCCCAAAGCACCTGGTCAAGGACTTTATGTGCTAGGTGTATATTAGATGAATTTGTATTCAAGCAAAGAAGATTTCTTGAACAACACCAGCATGTTTCCATTTCATCACATGATCACTGATTTCTGTCACCAGTCAACCAGTGTCTACTTGTTTCCATTGACTTTACATTGCAATGAAAGGCTTATAATGTTGTTAACGAGGGTCTTAAAGGAAATCCTTCTGCAAGTATATACAGTCCTCAAAATAAGTAACTGACCATGTAATAAATATACTCTTAACTCCAAAACTATAGCCCCTACATACAATATTAGTTAATAAAGTTGTAATGAAATTTCTCCTCTTTAACTTGATACATTATTCATTAAGATCGGTTAATAATTAAGGACGCGACATTGAAAAGGGTAGAACAAAGTACAGTTTACATTTTAACACTTGGGATTTGAACACGCGGGACAGTGTGACAGGTATGTGTATGGGTTGCCTTGATCAATTGATGCATCCACAACCCCCGTCTTACTATCGACCCGTGAGTTGTCGCTACCAGTTAATCAATAAGCTGCCTGTTGCTTGTCCGAGGCTGCGTGTAGACGAACGAAATGTTAAAATGAAAAACTGACTTTGTTTTGGTTTAGGGCACATATCTGAGTAAATATTCATTCAATCTTCACGTGTAATATCTCAAATTAAAGGCAAGAAATTTCCTGAAAACTTCATTGTCTAATATTTTTACATAGGAGTTATAGTTTTGGAGTTGAGAGCATATTTATTACCTGGTCAGTTACTTATTTTGAGGACTGTAGTACAATTGATGTAACTTCAATTCAGTCCTCTCATGTTTTTCTTAAAGTTAGTTGAGATTCAACTTCTTTTCATATCTGTGGCCAAGATTTCTATCTGTACCATGTATATAAGGCAATAACAAAATTGTTTGATTGTCCATAGATCACCTTTAAAAGTTGGGTAGGTCGGTTGGGAAGTTTTTTTGGATTTGTTTTTGTTTTTCTCCCTTGCCCTGTTTTTCAGGTACCAAAAGTATATACTTGTTGTGGTAAACCAAAATGGGGAAAAAAATCTGTAATATTTTGATGAGTATTTTTATTTTCTAAACACTTCATAGAGCCCTATCTAGCATAGATCCCAGTCTAACATAGCTTGAATTTCAGTCACATCAATTGCGCCTTGGATTAGATCTTGTTTCTAGATAAATGGTGTATTATAAATGCTTATTTATTTATCTATTGTCCCACCAGGTTTGGATTTTAGCAGAGCATGTAGACGGTTCTAAGGGTGTGATATGCAGGAGAGAAGGTAGAACACAACAGAATCCTACAGGGACGGCATGGGATAAAGGGGCAGGGGTAAGTTTGTATGATCTTAGCAGAGCATGTAGACGGTTCTAAGGGTGTGATATGCAGGAGAGAAGGTAGAACACAACAGAATCCTACAGGGACGGCATGGGATAAAGGGGCGGGGGTAAGTTTGTATGATCTTAGCAGAGTATGTAGACGGTTCTAAGGGTGTGATATGCAGGAGAGAAGGTAGAACACAACAGAATCCTACAGGGACGGCATGGGATAAAGGGGCAGGGGTAAGTTTGTATGATCTTAGCAGAGCATGTAGACGGTTCTAAGGGTGTGATATGCAGGAGAGAAGGTAGAACACAACAGAATCCTACAGGGACGGCATGGGATAAAGGGGCAGGGGTAAGTTTGTATGATCTTAGCAGAGCATGTAGACGGTTCTAAGGGTGTGATATGCAGGAGAGAAGGTAGAACACAACAGAATCCCACAGGGACGGCATGGGATAAAGGAGCGGGGGTAAGTTTGTATGATCTTAGCAGAGTATGTAGATGGTTCTAAGGGTGTTATATGTAGGAGAGAAGGTAGAACACAACAGAATCCTACAGGGACGGCATGGGATAAAGGGGCAGGGGTAAGTTTGTATGATCTTAGCAGAGCATGTAGACGGTTCTAAGGGTGTGATATGCAGGAGAGAAGGTAGAACACAACAGAATCCCACAGGGACGGCATGGGATAAAGGGGCAGGGGTAAGTTTGTATGATCTTAGCAGAGCATGTAGATGGTTCTAAGGGTGTTATATGTAGGAGAGAAGGTAGAACACAACAGAATCCTACAGGGACGGCATGGGATAAAGGGGCAGGGGTAAGTTTGTATGATCTTAGCAGAGCATGTAGACGGTTCTAAGGGTGTGATATGCAGGAGAGAAGGTAGAACACAACAGAATCCTACAGGGACGGCATGGGATAAAGGGGCAGGGGTAAGTTTGTATGATCTTAGCAGAGCATGTAGATGGTTCTAAGGGTGTTATATGTAGGAGAGAAGGTAGAACACAACAGAATCCTACAGGGACGGCATGGGATAAAGGGGCAGGGGTAAGTTTGTATGATCTTAGCAGAGTATGTAGATGGTTCTAAGGGTGTTATATGTAGGAGAGAAGGTAGAACACAACAGAATCCTACAGGGACGGCATGGGATAAAGGGGCAGGGGTAAGTTTGTATGATCTTAGCAGAGCATGTAGATGGTTCTAAGGGTGTTATATGCAGGAGAGAAGGTAGAACACAACAGAATCCTACAGGGACGGCATGGGATAAAGGGGCAGGGGTAAGTTTGTATGATCTTAGCAGAGTATGTAGACGGTTCTAAGGGTGTGATATGTAGGAGAGAAGGTAGAACACAACAGAATCCTACAGGGACGGCATGGGATAAAGGAGCAGGGGTAAGTTTATATGATCTTAGCAGAGTATGTAGATGGTTCTAAGGGTGTTATATGTAGGAGAGAAGGTAGAACACAACAGAATCCTACAGGGACGGCATGGGATAAAGGGGCAGGGGTAAGTTTGTATGATCTTAGCAGAGCATGTAGATGGTTCTAAGGGTGTTATATGTAGGAGAGAAGGTAGAACACAACAGAATCCTACAGGGACGGCATGGGATAAAGGGGCAGGGGTAAGTTTGTATGATCTTAGCAGAGCATGTAGACGGTTCTAAGGGTGTGATATGTAGGAGAGAAGGTAGAACACAACAGAATCCTACAGGGACGGCATGGGATAAAGGAGCAGGGGTAAGTTTATATGATCTTAGCAGAGTATGTAGATGGTTCTAAGGGTGTGATATGCAGGAGAGAAGGTAGAACACAACAGAATCCCACAGGGACGGCATGGGATAAAGGGGCAGGGGTAAGTTTGTATGATCTTAGCAGAGCATGTAGATGGTTCTAAGGGTGTGATATGTAGGAGAGAAGGTAGAACGCAACAGAATCCTACAGGGACGGCATGGGATAAAGGAGCGGGGGTAAGTTTGTATGATCTTAGCAGAGTATGTAGACGGTTCTAAGGGTGTGATATGCAGGAGAGAAGGTAGAACACAACAGAATCCTACAGGGACGGCATGGGATAAAGGAGCGGGGGTAAGTTTGTATGATCTTAGCAGAGCATGTAGATGGTTCTAAGGGTGTTATATGTAGGAGAGAAGGTAGAACACAACAGAATCCTACAGGGACGGCATGGGATAAAGGGGCAGGGGTAAGTTTGTATGATCTTAGCAGAGTATGTAGATGGTTCTAAGGGTGTTATATGTAGGAGAGAAGGTAGAACACAACAGAATCCTACAGGGACGGCATGGGATAAAGGGGCAGGGGTAAGTTTGTATGATCTTAGCAGAGCATGTAGATGGTTCTAAGGGTGTTATATGTAGGAGAGAAGGTAGAACACAACAGAATCCTACAGGGACGGCATGGGATAAAGGGGCAGGGGTAAGTTTGTATGATCTTAGCAGAGTATGTAGATGGTTCTAAGGGTGTTATATGTAGGAGAGAAGGTAGAACACAACAGAATCCTACAGGGACGGCATGGGATAAAGGGGCAGGGGTAAGTTTGTATGATCTTAGCAGAGCATGTAGATGGTTCTAAGGGTGTTATATGCAGGAGAGAAGGTAGAACACAACAGAATCCTACAGGGACGGCATGGGATAAAGGGGCAGGGGTAAGTTTGTATGATCTTAGCAGAGTATGTAGACGGTTCTAAGGGTGTGATATGTAGGAGAGAAGGTAGAACACAACAGAATCCTACAGGGACGGCATGGGATAAAGGAGCAGGGGTAAGTTTATATGATCTTAGCAGAGTATGTAGATGGTTCTAAGGGTGTTATATGTAGGAGAGAAGGTAGAACACAACAGAATCCTACAGGGACGGCATGGGATAAAGGGGCAGGGGTAAGTTTGTATGATCTTAGCAGAGCATGTAGATGGTTCTAAGGGTGTTATATGTAGGAGAGAAGGTAGAACACAACAGAATCCTACAGGGACGGCATGGGATAAAGGGGCAGGGGTAAGTTTGTATGATCTTAGCAGAGCATGTAGACGGTTCTAAGGGTGTGATATGTAGGAGAGAAGGTAGAACACAACAGAATCCTACAGGGACGGCATGGGATAAAGGAGCAGGGGTAAGTTTATATGATCTTAGCAGAGTATGTAGATGGTTCTAAGGGTGTGATATGCAGGAGAGAAGGTAGAACACAACAGAATCCCACAGGGACGGCATGGGATAAAGGGGCAGGGGTAAGTTTGTATGATCTTAGCAGAGCATGTAGATGGTTCTAAGGGTGTGATATGTAGGAGAGAAGGTAGAACGCAACAGAATCCTACAGGGACGGCATGGGATAAAGGAGCGGGGGTAAGTTTGTATGATCTTAGCAGAGTATGTAGACGGTTCTAAGGGTGTGATATGCAGGAGAGAAGGTAGAACACAACAGAATCCTACAGGGACGGCATGGGATAAAGGAGCGGGGGTAAGTTTGTATGATCTTAGCAGAGCATGTAGATGGTTCTAAGGGTGTTATATGTAGGAGAGAAGGTAGAACACAACAGAATCCTACAGGGACGGCATGGGATAAAGGGGCAGGGGTAAGTTTGTATGATCTTAGCAGAGTATGTAGATGGTTCTAAGGGTGTTATATGTAGGAGAGAAGGTAGAACACAACAGAATCCTACAGGGACGGCATGGGATAAAGGGGCAGGGGTAAGTTTGTATGATCTTAGCAGAGCATGTAGATGGTTCTAAGGGTGTTATATGTAGGAGAGAAGGTAGAACACAACAGAATACTACAGGGACGGCATGGGATAAAGGGGCAGGGGTAAGTTTGTATGATCTTAGCAGAGCATGTAGACGGTTCTAAGGGTGTGATATGCAGGAGAGAAGGTAGAACACAACAGAATCCTACAGGGACGGCATGGGATAAAGGGGCAGGGGTAAGTTTGTATGATCTTAGCAGAGCATGTAGACGGTTCTAAGGGTGTGATATGTAGGAGAGAAGGTAGAACACAACAGAATCCTACAGGGACGGCATGGGATAAAGGGGCAGGGGTAAGTTTGTATGATCTTAGGAGAGCATGTAGACGGTTCTAAGGGTGTGATATGCAGGAGAGAAGGTAGAACACAACAGAATCCTACAGGGACGGCATGGGATAAAGGGGCAGGGGTAAGTTTGTATGATCTTAGCAGAGCATGTAGACGGTTCTAAGGGTGTGATATGCAGGAGAGAAGGTAGAACACAACAGAATCCTACAGGGACGGCATGGGATAAAGGGGCAGGGGTAAGTTTGTATGATCTTAGCAGAGTATGTAGACGGTTCTAAGGGTGTTATATGTAGAAGAGAAGGTAGAACACAACAGAATCCCACAGGGACGGCATGGGATATTTGGTATGTACATAATGCAATTTAAAAAAATATCTATAATGTGCAATATTCTCTTCTATATTAATTAATCACATAATTACCATGCCTTGTTCTTCGGCGTTTTTCAATGTTTTATACCATATCATATTGTTGATGTTTTTATCTATAATGTGCAATATTCTCTTTTATATTAATTAATAAGTTCCTTGTCTTGTTTTTCAATGTTTTTATCATGTAAATTTCATGCAATTTGGCCTTAGGGCCACGACTGTGAAATGTTAATAAAATCAATTCAATTCAATTCATAAAGGAGCGGGGGTAAGTTTGTATGATCTTAGCAGAGCATGTAGATGGTTCTAAGGGTGTTATATGTAGAAGAGAAGGTAGAACACAACAGAATCCCACAGGGACGGCATGGGATAAAGGGGCGGGGGTAAGTTTGTATGATCTTAGCAGAGCATGTAGATGGTTCTAAGGGTGTGATATGTAGGAGAGAAGGTAGAACACAACAGAATCCTACAGGGACGGCATGGGATAAAGGGGCAGGGGTAAGTTTGTATGATCTTAGCAGAGTATGTAGACGGTTCTAAGGGTGTGATATGCAGGAGAGAAGGTAGAACACAACAGAATCCTACAGGGACGGCATGGGATAAAGGAGCGGGGGTAAGTTTGTATGATCTTAGCAGAGTATGTAGACGGTTCTAAGGGTGTGATATGCAGGAGAGAAGGTAGAACACAACAGAATCCTACAGGGACGGCATGGGATAAAGGGGCAGGGGTAAGTTTGTATGATCTTAGCAGAGTATGTAGACGGTTCTAAGGGTGTTATATGTAGAAGAGAAGGTAGAACGCAACAAAATCCTACAGGGACGGCATGGGATAAAGGGGCGGGGGTAAGTTTGTATGATCTTAGCAGAGTATGTAGATGGTTCTAAGGGTGTTATATGTAGAAGAGAAGGTAGAACACAACAGAATCCCACAGGGACGGCATGGGATAAAGGGGCAGGGGTAAGTTTGTATGATCTTAGCAGAGTATGTAGACGGTTCTAAGGGTGTTATATGTAGAAGAGAAGGTAGAACACAACAGAATCCCACAGGGACGGCATGGGATAAAGGGGCAGGGGTAAGTTTGTATGATCTTAGCAGAGTATGTAGACGGTTCTAAGGGTGTTATATGTAGAAGAGAAGGTAGAACACAACAGAATCCCACAGGGACGGCATGGGATAAAGGGGCGGGGGTAAGTTTGTATGATCTTAGCAGAGTATGTAGACGGTTCTAAGGGTGTTATATGTAGAAGAGAAGGTAGAACGCAACAGAATCCCACAGGGACGGCATGGGATAAAGGGGCGGGGGTAAGTTTGTATGATCTTAGCAGAGCATGTAGATGGTTCTAAGAGTGTGATATGTAGGAGAGAAGGTAGAACACAACAGAATCCTACAGGGACGGCATGGGATAAAGGAGCAGGGGTAAGTTTGTATGATCTTAGCAGAGTATGTAGACGGTTCTAAGGGTGTCATATGCAGGAGAGAAGGTAGAACACAACAGAATCCTACAGGGACGGCATGGGATAAAGGAGCAGGGGTAAGTTTGTATGATCTTAGCAGAGCATGTAGACGGTTCTAAGAGTGTGATATGCAGGAGAGAAGGTAGAACACAACAGAATCCTACAGGGACGGCATGGGATAAAGGGGCAGGGGTAAGTTTGTATGATCTTAGCAGAGCATGTAGATGGTTCTAAGGGTGTGATATGCAGGAGAGAAGGTAGAACACAACAGAATCCTACAGGGACGGCATGGGATAAAGGGGCGGGGGTAAGTTTGTATGATCTTAGCAGAGTATGTAGACGGTTCTAAGGGTGTGATATGCAGGAGAGAAGGTAGAACACAACAGAATCCTACAGGGACGGCATGGGATAAAGGGGCAGGGGTAAGTTTGTATGATCTTAGCAGAGCATGTAGACGGTTCTAAGGGTGTGATATGCAGGAGAGAAGGTAGAACACAACAGAATCCTACAGGGACGGCATGGGATAAAGGGGCAGGGGTAAGTTTGTATGATCTTAGCAGAGCATGTAGACGGTTCTAAGGGTGTGATATGCAGGAGAGAAGGTAGAACACAACAGAATCCTACAGGGACGGCATGGGATAAAGGGGCAGGGGTAAGTTTGTATGATCTTAGCAGAGTATGTAGACGGTTCTAAGGGTGTGATATGTAGAAGAGAAGGTAGAACACAACAGAATCCCACAGGGACGGCATGGGATAAAGGGGCGGGGGTAAGTTTGTATGATCTTAGCAGAGCATGTAGACAGTTCTAAGGGTGTGATATGCAGGAGAGAAGGTAGAACACAACAGAATCCTACAGGGACGGCATGGGATAAAGGGGCGGGGGTAAGTTTGTATGATCTTAGCAGAGTATGTAGACGGTTCTAAGGGTGTGATATGCAGGAGAGAAGGTAGAACACAACAGAATCCTACAGGGACGGCATGGGATAAAGGAGCGGGGGTAAGTTTGTATGATCTTAGCAGAGTATGTAGACGGTTCTAAGGGTGTTATATGTAGGAGAGAAGGTAGAACGCAACAGAATCCCACAGGGACGGCATGGGATAAAGGGGCGGGGGTAAGTTTGTATGATCTTAGCAGAGTATGTAGACGGTTCTAAGGGTGTGATATGCAGGAGAGAAGGTAGAACACAACAGAATCCTACAGGGACGGCATGGGATAAAGGAGCGGGGGTAAGTTTGTATGATCTTAGCAGAGTATGTAGACGGTTCTAAGGGTGTTATATGTAGGAGAGAAGGTAGAACGCAACAGAATCCCACAGGGACGGCATGGGATAAAGGGGCAGGGGTAAGTTTGTATGATCTTAGCAGAGTATGTAGACGGTTCTAAGGGTGTGATATGCAGGAGAGAAGGTAGAACACAACAGAATCCTACAGGGACGGCATGGGATAAAGGGGCAGGGGTAAGTTTGTATGATCTTAGCAGAGTATGTAGATGGTTCTAAGGGTGTGATATGCAGGAGAGAAGGTAGAACACAACAGAATCCTACAGGGACGGCATGGGATAAAGGAGCGGGGGTAAGTTTGTATGATCTTAGCAGAGTATGTAGACGGTTCTAAGGGTGTGATATGCAGGAGAGAAGGTAGAACACAACAGAATCCTACAGGGACGGCATGGGATAAAGGAGCGGGGGTAAGTTTGTATGATCTTAGCAGAGTATGTAGACGGTTCTAAGGGTGTGATATGCAGGAGAGAAGGTAGAACACAACAGAATCCTACAGGGACGGCATGGGATAAAGGAGCGGGGGTAAGTTTGTATGATCTTAGCAGAGTATGTAGACGGTTCTAAGGGTGTGATATGTAGAAGAGAAGGTAGAACGCAACAGAATCCTACAGGGACGGCATGGGATAAAGGGGCGGGGGTAAGTTTGTATGATCTTAGCAGAGTATGTAGACGGTTCTAAGAGTGTGATATGCAGGAGAGAAGGTAGAACACAACAGAATCCCACAGGGACGGCATGGGATAAAGGGGCAGGGGTAAGTTTGTGTGATTATTTCATGAGGCAAATTAATTAAATAGTTTGTTTTCTGATTGATTTTGTTTTTGTTTATATTTTGGAGCATTTGTTGTTGTTGATATTTTGGAGCACTGATTTCAGCATAAAATCTGCTTCCATAATTTGATCAGTTCCAAATTGGCGAAGCCTCATTACACCAGCGAATGAATACAGAAAGCCGTGGGCTGGCATGAAGGTAACAAATGCACTGGGCATCAAACGCATGTATGGGGCCAAAATCGTGTGGGTGTGTGTGTGGTCATAATCACGCGCTTACGCTTGGATTACTTTTATTTCTAGACTTCAATTTGGAACTGATTTTTTACAATGATTAATTTGATAACTTTAAAATATTATGGTCTTGCTTTTGGCGAGGGAAGTAGGGGCTTTTCCAGGATTATATCAAATAAAGATTGATCAAGAAATAAACTGCATGTGGTCTACAGGAAACAAAACTGCCTTATTAGCGTCAAGTTGACAGGGGAAAAATGTCAATCTTGTAGTTGCTTTGTGATGATGTAGGTATGATATCCTCACACAAATAACATCAACACGTTTCAGATATGATATTTAAACTGCCTGTCACCTTTAGAGCAGAAATGCAAGTCAGCACTATTCAAAAATGCTGAAGAAATGTACAACAAGCGAAAATGTAATAATATGGCAAAACACCTTAAAATTTAACAAATGTCTGAATTGTGCCAAAAATCTGGAAATTAGGGACTAATCTTTATACACAAGTATGGCATTTTGCATCAAAACAGATAGATTTGTCGCAAACATGTTTTGAGAAAGGGGTCAAATAATGATAAGGCAAAAAAACACCAAGATTGTCTTGGAAGAAGCTTTGTGCATAGCTTTAAAAATTTACATTTCAGCGCATAACTTTTTTTCACATTTTTTTCTTGAACATTTAAAAATGGCGCTTCTTCAAATAAAAATATCGCATTTTGCGTAGCATTTTTTCAGGTTTCTTCTGAGACAAACTTCTTGTTTTGTGCCTTAAATCTCAAATTTGATTAATTAAACATTGATTTTTTGCAATAGAAATCTTCATAAGTAACATGGTTGCAGCAGTGTGATATAACTATAACTTGAGTCATTTTTTACACAGGGAGGAATCATTCATCTCAGTATAAGAGCTTGTACCAAGGAGAAGAAATTACAGTCTCCCAAGATGGAGGATGCTGCCATGGCAACCATACAAGGAAGTACATTCTACGCCAACAGAAACGAGAATGCCATTAAACTGTACAGTAACACACAAGCCAATGCATTATGTTGACATGCCAGATACCAGTTGTTTATTGGAGTCTATGCTGCCAAATAGAAGACCGGTTGTATTCAGTAGAAAGTATTACAATAGCTGCAATCAAAAGAGTGCTATATATTGTGCTCTAATTGAAAGGTTCAAATTTATTTATTGGAAGGCGACAGGAAAAAAACCCTGTTCTACAGTCCCGACCGATCAACAACAAAAATTAATTGAAAAGAAATATGAACATTTTGGGGACATTTTAGAGAAATTTTAGAAAATAAATTGAATTTTTAATTACTGTAAAAGTAGACATTTTTGCGAGGTTTTTATTTTCGCGAATTTCGCGAATCAATCCTCAACCGCGAAAATATAAACTCGCGAAAATTATTATTATTAACCGTTTTGTTCACAAATGTTGAAAATCGCGAAATGCCTGTTATGACCATTTTCGTGAAAATATCTTCTCGCGAAAATATTGACTTTTACAGTAATACTTTTGAAATGTTTGAAAACATTTTTGATTTTTTTTTTTTTTTTTGAAAATTCAAAATTCCCACAACATTCCTAAAATGTTGGTGTAAAGAAAAGCCAGACTGACAAACCCTACCTGAGAAGTTCATTTGCCTGTAGAACAGGGTGGGGTTTTTTTTGTCGCCTAACCTCCGGGCTAAACTTTAAAACCACAATTGACGATGTGTTGCATAATGTTGTCCAACATTTTAACAATGAAGTCAATATGGTAAGGATGTTTTTCATAACAAGATTTGTGCTTTATATCTTACATACTCTTTGGGCCTAAATTATGCATTGATAAAAAGTGTGTCCCCATTATTTATTATTCATCTCCACTTGTCTAACCATACTTGTCATGTGACATTTGATTCCATTATGCTTTAACAGCGATACCAGGCTAATTTTTGAAGATTATCCTTAACATGCCTAGATACTACAAATTAAAATGCGAAATCCTCTTCCCAAGCGCATGCTTTGACATTGATTTGAATGACGTCATCGACTGAGCTCATATGTGGGTACCAAATCGTTGCCCAGGGCAGCTCTGGCATGTTAGCTCATTAAGTAGGAGCGCACATGTGGCGTGCGGAAGGTCCACAGATTGAATCCGGGTTGGATCACGGTAGTTTGTTTGTTTAAAATCCCATGATTTGTCCCCCTCCCCTCGATTCACACCAAAATCCTTCCAACAGGGGTTAGGGTTAAATGAAACTAACCACGAGTAGGCCTACCCTTCAGTATTTTCATTTAGAAAATATGTACAATGTTTATTGGATTCCTGTCGAACTTATTCAATATTATATGACAATAAGGCCTTAGAGTTAGTAGGTTTATATAACAGTTTATGATTCTGACTTTCATAATTTTTGATAAATGTCTTTTTACATATTCAATTTTTAACTGTTCATAGCCTTGAAATTATAATACTGTACAGACCCATTGATACCTAGCATTTTTCCACTTCCAATTATGCCAACCTTTTATGCCACATGTATATGATGTACTTGTTAGTAGCATTCTAAGTTAACCCTAACTGTACCCTACACACTACACCTTCCTACACTGCTGGTACTGCACTTTGGCTGACTATCAAATGAATGGCCTCAAAAACTATAAGATCTTTGAGCTAAACAGTAAGCGCAGTCGATGAAGGATTATCATGCGAAGGATGCCCCCATGGGCTAACCTTTATGTTTTAATTGCTTATAGTTTTGAGAGTGTCGTAGTTTTATATTAAGATTTACATTTAGTCGTAACAAGCTTTCTCAAGGAACAATTCCATCTGTTCAAATCAAGGCAATACACAACATATTTAAAGCATTCATACACAAAAAGGAGACAAAAAACATCATTTAAAACAATGATATACACAATGTGAAATTACAATAAAAAATAGTAAATTTGATCCCAAGTATGCTATTGTTTAATCAGTTCCAAATTGGCGAGATATATTTGTTTTTTATCTCTTTGTGTGCAAAAGTAATCCAAGCGTACGCACGATGATGGCCACATGCACATGGTTTTGGCCTCACGCACACGTCAGGCATATGATGCACAGTGTGCTTGTTGCCTTCATGAGCTCCGGAGTTCTTCGGTATTTATCCGCTGCTACAAGGAGGCCTGGCTAATTTGGAAATGATCAGACTATTATAATCGGGATGCAGACATTTCAACAGCAGTTGACTTGTGCAAGTTGATAATGACGGTATGAACTCAATTTTGTCAAATATCACAATGTATTGGCCTGAGTAGATCAGAATATGTCGCATCCGGTGGAGTTACTAGAAGGGGCAAAAGGATCGCACCCCCCCCCCTCCCCTCCCCTCCTGATGACCCCCAAATGAAATGACCAACTCTATGTTTTATTAACAAAACATAGTCGGTTATGCTACACCCCCACCCTTCATGCCCCCTCACTGATCATATCATCGTAAATACATGGATATGATCACATGCATGCCCACCCCATTGAAGACCCTAGTTGCTGGTCACATCTTAAATACAGTGTATTATGATGCAGCCTTTTAATAGAGGGTGTGAGTGACCTATAATAAATGTCACACAGCTTTTGAAGGGATTCTCTATAATCTTTGTAAAGGACCTTTTTGGGCCACCCTGTATACCTTGTGTAGCCACTTTTGGGACTCTTTATTAGTCCCTATGAAGCAGCTTTATTGAACATTCTGTATACATCTTTATATAGCAGCTTATCAGACTCCCTGTCTTATTCCTTGTGGCATTAGAAAATATGAAACACATCCTATTATAAGTTATCTATGCAATTTTTACAGTAATTCATGTACCGTATTATCCCTGTTAAGCGCCCAGGGCGGTTAGCAAATTCATTATGGGTGGGCGCTTATTATGTTACCTTTTTTAATTCATTTATCGTACTAAAATAAAATGTACAAGTGGTCATTTGAAGATGCTGACCATTTGATGGTCATTTGAAGATGCTGACCATTTGATGGTCATTTGAGGAGGCTGACCATTTCATGTACTAAATGAAATATATGTACAAATTGTCATTTGAGGATGCTGACCATTTGAAAAGGTGGGCGCTTATAAGGGATTGTTTGTCAGTAGTCATTGAGAAAAACAGGGGTGGGTCGCTTATAAGGTCCTGGGCGCTTAATAGGGATAATACGGTATGTTTAAGATCAGCAAAATGGCAAATTCCTATTGTCTTGGGGGAAAGATATGCCTAAAACCTGGGATGATCAACTAGCATCAGTGCAAAACTCTGTAATACTACAGGTGGGGATACTCAAATTATTTTTGTTTGATGGGGTGTGCCGTTGTGGTTTGAAATTATGACCCACTTTTAGGTGTTTTACATCTTGCTGATTTCATCCCTTTTTCAATTTGGGGCCCATGTTTTGGGTTTTTTCAGCACAAATCATACCCAATATGTGTATACAATTTGTGCAAAACAAGTTAACCATTAGAGCGGCACATACTCACATATAGCTTATATGTATGTGAGTACCTCCCCCCTCCCCTCCATTAACAATATTGCCAATCTTAAAGGTAAGTCCTATGTTGGACATATGAATTATTTTTCATATATATCTCTATGCATACTATTATATTGTACCACAATGTAATCATTACCATATAATATTAGCCATTATTTTATACCAGTATTTTATCATTATTTAAAATATAACTTTTCAAAACTAATTCCCAATATCACATCTTTTAAGAATGGGGAAAGTCTTCCAAACATAGGCCTAATGGTGCTAATATCATCAGCTTACACTAACTGTTAACATATGAATGTTATACAGGGTGAGTCAAAATAGTCAGGTCCCGATTTCACCGATTTTTAAACCAGTTAAAATTAAAAAATGAATATATTTAATGACTTGCCTAGCAAGGTGGCATTACTAGCTATAACCTGAATTTTATTTCATTCAAATTAGTTATTCGAAACGGGAGATATGATAATTTTTCTAAATTCTGTGAAATAAAATCTGTTCCAACTTATCTAAGGGATCCCTATGGATGTTAACGTTTAACGCGCGCCTTTCAAATAAGTTAATCAAAGGCGTGTTGGTATTCACAGCAATTACAATAGGAAAAGAGATTCTATTGTCTTTGCGGTTATGTTTTCAATAGTGTTCATGCAATCAGAGATAGCCTATAACAAACATTATTGAGTTTTAACAAAATGTTGACCAAAGTATTTTGTAACTTGTTACTTTAATCGAAATGATATGAGCAAAGCCTGAGAGAAAACAGATCTTATATCTTTAAACAGTTTGTGCTTTAGTTACTTAACAGGCAAAGTGCATAGTCCATTTTTATGAATATATTTGTGCAATACTGAGTTAAATTATAATATATTTAAATGCTTTGCGTGCAATATTGTTTAATTTATCAGAGATTCAACAAAAAAAACATGGTATTTTGGTATAAATTGCAACAGTTATACAGTGTGTTGTGTTGTATGAATAACTAGTATTACAGTAGTATAACATCCACCACCAAACTTGGAACGCTTTGGATAACGCATCTTTTCGTAAATATGTTGTAAATCTGGCGTGGAATATGATATTGTCGTGAAAACATCACCAGGTATGAAGAAGTATGTCTACTCTCATAAACAATGAAAACAATTACCAATTTTGTACAAGAAGTATTTTTCTTGATTTTTTTAAAACGGGACCTGACTATTTTGACTCACCCTGTAGTTTAATCAGCTCCAAATTTGTGATCCTCATTACAACAGATAATTAATACAGAGGGTATGGAGTGTTGGCACGCATGAATACAACAAGTGCCACTGTGTATCATCTGTGTGACATGTGTGTATGCCAAAATCGAGCGCACAGTAATCCACATATTTCTCACCAATTTGGAACTGACTAAGATATAGTATATCTCAAATACAATGGTATTATCTCGCTGATTGCACTGTTGGCAGATATTTAGTGCTTAGTAAACAGATGCAAATATCAGCAGACATGAGATTTTAAGCCATAAATTCATGTTGTAATTGTTGAGCTGTGTGTATGATAATTGGCAAAGCAATGTATACATACACATAGCCTGTGATAAGTGGGCATTGTCCAAGCAAGCATGCCAAACATTTAGTCAATTCCAAATTGTTGTGATAATTTTGTTTTTAAACTCTTCATAGTATTAGTAACCATGTGATATTTGACAAATGCATGCGCCACTCATGATGTACGATGCACCTGTCCCGTGCATATGCACCCATGCTATTAATCCAGTGCTTTGAGGAGGCCTGTCAATTTTTAGGTGATAAAAGTATACAGTGGAACCTTGTTAACACAAATTTGCCTGGGCCATGGATTTCAGTTTGTGTTAACAGGAATTTGTGTTATCCAGTAATATTATAATGGTAAAATATAAGCTTGGGACTTAGATAACACTTTGTGTGTTAACAGAGTTTGTGTTATGAGGTTCCACTGTAGAAGGTTAGGGGCTTAGGTGAAACTGAAAACCAAGCATTTACCACTTTCAATCTCAGCACTCCTTTTCGTCCCCCAAAACCCCAAAATGTCACATTAGTAGTCTGAATCCTTCCCCCTCTGTTCCTATACACCTGATTATCATTTTATACTATATAAAATATTTCAAATCAATACTATTTATCAATCAAGTGCAATATATGTTTTAAGTGCCAATTATTAATGACAACTCAATTATATAATTAAATCTGTGATGTAATAAAACAATACAATGAACAAGTTGTGCTGACTACAGCACACACACATATCAGATTGTGTATTATCCAAGTGTAATTTTGTCATCTGTGATAATAAGTACTTCACCATATGGGAATTTTTGTCAGGATTATGGATGCACGGCACATAAGCCTCCTGGCCACAGTCAGACACATGCGGGTGCACTCCAATCAGCCCTCTGCGTGTGCATGCTCTAAAACTCACACAATTCTGGTAACCACTCAAGTGGTAGGTCAAGCTTATTGTTTACCACTGATGTCTGTCTGACATTTTTGAGAGGTAGGTTGACCTTAGGCCAAAACAAATAAATACTTTGTCTCAGCGGCCCGCAAGGATTGCTTTTAAAATGGGATTTCTTTTTTTTAAACTTTTCTTTAAATTTTTTTCTTTTTCTGTAAAAAAACAAACTAGTAAGTTTCGGTGATACTCGACAACCTTGTGACTGAGAACACACATTAAAATAACTTTGTGATGTTAAGAGATAAGAGAACACAAGCATTCAATGTCATTGATCATATCTGATTAGTTTTATTAGAAAGAAAAAAGCAAAAATATTGACAATATTTATTTTTTTATTTAAAAAAACAAAACAAAAACATAGGACCTACAATCAAGGAAAATAATAGTTGGCACACTTGACGCAACTTATTACAACTATCCCTGTGCTCACAATTGAGATCAGACTTGGGACATAGCACTGTTTAATAGAAAGCAAAAGTCTCCCCCTTTCTTATATCCTTCCCCACCCCCATCAATCAATGTTGGTGGACCTACCAAGGCTTCTGATAATATGACTCGGATCAACATTGCCTCCGGGGAGAGGGGTGGGTTATTTCCGTAATTAAGACAAAGTGTGCCAACCTTTTTTTCCTTGATTGTAGCTTATTTTTGTAAAAATAAATAAATGGCATAGCACGTAGCACGTAGCTTTTCGGCCAAACGCAACCGCTGCTTGGGATCCATACACCGCTAAAAATATCAAAGATCTTGAAAAAGTGCAGAACGCGGCATCTCGTTTTATAACAAACACCTACGGGAAGGACACAAGTGTCACAGCACTGAAATCAAAACTTGTGTGGCCACCACTGCAAGAAAGACGCAGAAGAGGTAGACTAACATGTTTTTACAAAATTCTCAACGACCAACTTGACATCGACATATCACAAAAACCAGACCGAACCAGAAGGGGGCACAACAACCAATTTCAGATTGACCACACCAGAACGGACGCACATTCAAACTCCTTCAAAAGAACAATCATTGACTGGAACGTGCTACCTCAAGCTACAATCGACCAACCCAGCACTGCTACATTCAAAAAGTCACTGACAAAAGACTATAGCGGTTCTTGCCTCCACTTATAACCCACTCTCTCCACACCTCCAGTCAAAACTCTCTAATGAGAGTATTTTGGAGGATATCCTATCCAAGATCCAAGATCCAAGAAGGTGCTGAGACAAAGTATTTAATTTTTTTGGCCTTATATCATTACATGAGTTCAACCTACTGTGATACTGTGACGTACAACCATGCAAATAAAAAGAACATGGGTAAACAGCAATTGGCTTATAGTAACTGTTTAAGTTGATGATGATACAGTGCAAACTCAATTTTGTCAAATATCACGATGTATTGGACTGAATAGATCAGAATGTGTCACATCTAAAACATGTGATACGGTCTGTGAAAACCCGCTACCTGGTGGGATTTTTCATATTGGAGATATTTATATCATAAGAAAGGTGAAACTGGGCTGATTACAGAGCTCTTTTGATTATTTTTCTGCGGTCCCTACAAAAAAGCTATGAGTGAATACAATTATAATTGTTACATATAAAGCTACAAAACAAGAAATCAGGAAAACAGCTCAAACAAGATAATATACACAGTCCAATAGAATAAAACAAAGTTCATCAGAAAAGTGACTCAAGTAATTTGTGAAGTTAAAATGTAATGAAACATGATTGTACAAAATATTGCCTATTGAATTTCCCCCTTTTTTACCCATTATCCCTATTCCACATCTGGCAACATCCGACAGGTTTTCACAGATGAATGGTGGTGCAGCTTTTCTAGTTAGGTTCTAAAGAGCTGGTGTAAAATTTTAAGTGAAAATCTGGAGACAAACACTGATATTTTCTAACAGTGTATCAGAATTTCAGTGGGATTTATTCAGGCATGAGAATTTTCAGGCTGTGTGTAGCAACTCCTAACAACTCTTTTCAGAGGCACCAACTCATTTCAGAACCACACATTTGTTTCAAAGGGCTGTTTGCGGAGTTAGGTCTGCCTGAAGTTAGGAAAGTTTCACTTACTTTTCATTTTGAAAGGAGCAACCCTCATGATGACAATATAACATGTTCTATTTTGCTTATCAAAATTAATGGTCCTGGCAACAAGATTGACAATTTAAAACTTTGGCAGATGACAAAACTATTAATGAACCACCGTCCCAGAAACATCGAAAATTACGTCATGTCAGTCTTGTTTGTCTTTGTCTTGGACAAACGAGTTGAATACTGGACAGCCTATAAGTAGTTCTGTGGACAACAGTAATTTTTAAACAGTGACTACCTTTTTATCCAAAATGTGTGGACAGCTAGATAGCATGGGGAGATGTACAATCATAGAAAAAATGTGTTCAAACACTAACCCTAGTTTGCACCTTGTAATAACTCTATAACACATGTTACTAGAGTCAAGTGAAAATACCAATTTGTTAATGATAGCATGAAAGTTCCCCTTCCACAAACCCCTCCCCCACCATCAGTCAATATTGCTAGGGCACAGGCTGATGGTTCAGCTAGTTAGGCGACTCAACATTGATCAAGGGGAAAAGGGGGATGACTTTACATTAGGTTTGTAAAGTGTTTGAACGATATTTTCTAAGATTTTAGTTTGTGTGCTATTTTTGTTTTACACTGTATTGTGTGCTATTTTGTTTTCCACAGTGCAGCGGTTACATGTACTTTCTTATATTTTGAACTTTGAAGGGACACAAAGAGATGTTTGGGATTTGTATATTTTTATGTATGAACTTACACCTAAAAGGATTAAGAAAAAGCAGCCCTCTTAGTACAACAAAATGTCGATTCCAAAATGCTGGTAGAACCATAAGCAGCATTCCAACTTATTTTCAAAAACATTGTTTTAATCAAGATTTGCTGTGTTTTTTGTGAGTAGAAACAACAATAATGGCCATATTAAATGTTCTTCTTGAATTCTGAAGTAAATTAATTAAAATTACAAAATTCACATGACTTTGTGTCCCTTTAAGAATTATTGTTCCAAAGCATAATTCAAATTGTCACACACATTTATAAACAATACTAATTTATTCATATATTGCAGCAATACTGCATATAAAAATGTCTGTGGATAGTTTATGCTTTCAAGTATAAACAATATTTTTTCATTAAATTTCTATTTTATTTTTATCTACACTTCTCAAAAATATTGGCGGTTTTATTTTTTCGCCTCAGTAAGGTCATTTTGTTGTAAAAAGGACAAGTTGTTGGTAAAAAGGTCCACTTTAGACATACCGCTAGGTGGGTGCCTGCATTGGTAATGGCTTCTCTCCTGTATGTATCCTTTCATGTTTCTTGAGGACGTGGCTTTGTGTAAATGCCTTGTCACAATGTCTACATTGGTATGGTTTCTCTCCTGTATGTATCCTTTCATGTGTCCTGAGGTTGGTGATTTATGCAAATGCCTGATCACAATGTCTACATTTCTATGGTTTCTCTCCTGTATGTATCCTTTCATGTGCCCTGAGGTGGTCATTTCGTGAAAATGCCTTGTCACAATGTCTACATTGGTATGGTTTCTCTCCTGTATGTATCCTTTCATGTGTCCTGAGGTTGGTGATTTATGCAAATGCCTGATCACAATGTCTACATTTCTATGGTTTCTCTCCTGTATGTATCCTTTCATGTGCCCTGAGGTGGTCATTTCGTGAAAATGCCTTGTCACAATGTCTACATTGGTATGGTTTCTCTCCTGTATGTATCCTTTCATGTTTCTGGAGGCCATCACTATATGCAAATGCTTTGTCACAATGTCTACATTGGTATGGTTTCTCTCCTGTATGTATCCTTTCATGTGTCCTGAGGGTGGCAATTTGTGCAAATGCCTTGTCACAATGTCTACATTGGTATGGTTTCTCTCCTGTATGTATCCTTTTATGTGCCCTGAGGTGGTCATTTCGTGAAAATGCCTTGTCACAATGTCTACATTGATATGGTTTCTCTCCTGTATGTATCCTTTCATGATCCCTGAGGACATATATGCGTGCAAATGCCTTGTCACAATGTCTACATTGGTATGGCTTCTCTCCTGTATGTATCCTTTCATGTTTCTTGAGGACGTGGCTTTGTGTAAATGCCTTGTCACAATGTCTACATTGGTATGGTTTCTCTCCTGTATGTATCCTTCCATGTGTCCTGAGGTTGGTGATTTGTGCAAATGCCTGATCACAATGTCTACATTGGTATGGTTTCTCTCCTGTATGTATCCTTTCATGTTTCTGGAGGACATCGCTATATGCAAATGCCTTGTCACAATGTCTACATTGGTATGGCTTCTCTCCTGTATGTATCCTTTCATGTTTCTGGAGGACATGGCTATATGCAAATGCCTTGTCACAATGTGTACATTGGTATGGCTTCTCTCCTGTATGTATCCTTTCATGATCCCTGAGGTTGTTACTTCGTTTAAATGGCTTGTCACAATGTCTACATTGGTATGGTTTCTCTCCTGTATATATCCTCTCATGTTTCTTGAGGTTTGCAATTTGTGTAAATGCCTTGTCACAATGTCTACATTGGTATGGTTTCTCTCCTGTATGTATCCTTTCATGTCTCCTGAGGTTACCAACTTCTGCAAATGCCTTGTCACAATGTCTACATTGGTGTGGTTTCTCTCCTGTATGTATCCTTTCATGTGTCTTGAGATTACCAACTTCTGTAAATGCCTTGTCACAATGTCTACATTGGTATGGTTTCTCTCCTGTATGTATCCTTACATGTTTCTTGAGGTCACTACTCTGTGTAAACTCCTTCCTACATATTAGACATATCAATGGTTTCCCTTTTATATGTGCTCCTTGCTTCTCCTCAATAATGTCCGATTGTATACCTTTATTGCTAAGTATATTAACCTTACACCAAGTATTTGTTGTCAAATTAATTGACTGGTTACCATTCTTACTCAAAAACTTATTAATGTGTGTAGTTCCATGTTTACCATTTGATGAGATCATCTTACATAATGGCTTATGTATTGCAGGAGAATGTTTTGATACATACAATGTCAGATCTACGTGTTGACGATGCCGGTATTTCAGATGCTTGAGATAAAACAGCTTTCCATTGTACACTGCACCACATATATGGCACTCATGACGCAGACCATCTGAGGAGTAAATGAAACATTTGAAACGTGTGAATTAAATCAGTTTGAACACTTTCATCAACTTAACATCATCAGGGGTCTCTATGTTTAGGCTTTTGGGACTCAAAAATGTTGGGATAGTGGATAGGGGTCGTCAAGAGAACACACAGAACTGTTGTGTTGGGGATGTTTTGTGTGTGTAAAAGTCCTTGGAACATGTGGAATTACGTCAATTATAGTATTGCTAATGACAAAAGTCACTGACTTCTCAAGTACCATCTGTCATATCCCCAACAGGTTAAATGGGGCTTCGTATCAGAGTTTCATTTTTCATTTTTGGGCTTGTGTTTCAATTTTAATGTTTTGGTTGTTAAGATGAGAAAAAAGGCCATAGAGAAAAAGAAGATGAAATGAAAACTAAAATAAAGCATAGCTTTTTCACTATAGATCGGCCCGGAGTGACGTCTCATGCCGTTTGCTGATGTAAACAACAGTCGCTTACACAGCCTCACGCAATCTCTAGGAATGAACTTGTGTATGGTTGAGTTATGTGTCTGCTTTGTAAGTTGTCAACGGCAAATGACAAAAATACCCAGATGCCCGAGGCTACCTATAGGAGGAAGGGGTTGTCATTTTCTTTGATGGGGGAGCAAGTCCCAAATATGACCTAGGGATCATAGTTTTTTTCACACAGAAAATAGTGAGGGCATAAAATTAATACCAAACTTTGCTTTTATTTACAAAACTGAAAGTGTTGTGTGCTTTGTGTGCATATGTTTCACCAATATAACAACATTTTGGCTCGTCCAACAACCTTCATTACATATTTATTTGGCTTCCTCCACCACTGATAAATATTCAGATTTGTTCCCTATAGTCTATTTGGCCATCACGAGACAATGATGTAACTGTGTATTCTACTAATTGCAGCACATAACGTGCGCGCCTACTCGAGGTGCAGATGTATTCACACAAGCGTTGAAAGACGGAAGAAATATACATACGCGTGCATAAAAGCTGCGTCTTTAAGGGCGTGTTCTCACTGTGCCAATGTGGACTCACACCTAGGTGCGAGTCCACATGCATAACACTGATGTTGCGTTCTCATTGTGAGATAAAATACATCAAAATACTGATGTGGTATCGTGTCCACTTACCCGGAATGTTGATGTTTACAAGTTTAAGCGAGTGCGCCGTGCGTACTTACTGCGTAAATACCACGGGTGCATGACATTTGGCCGCGTGAAATTGCAATTTGAAGCGCCCGACGGACGGTGGCGCAGTCTGACGCAGCGCAACATGCTTGTTATTGTGGAACAAGTGGTACGAGCCCACATACGATAAGTAAAACGCGTTCTCACTAGCAATTTTGATACCACATCGATGTAGGGTCGAAACCCCTTATTGCGTGTTCCCACTAGGCTTGGAAGTAGACTCGATGTAGCATCGAGTCCACGTCCTGGTATCAAACAGCCACAGTGGGAACGTGCCCTAAGTTATGTCACTGTTCAGAGGAAGCCAAATAGCGTACCGTATAGTTTCTTCTTTTATTGACCTACTCAAATTTGCCATGATCAAAGTTGATTTCAAATATCTGGCCCGGCAAATCTTACCATTGACAAAATTCTCTTCCTCAATGCCTAGTTCTTTTGCATATTCCTCTCCATAAAACACCAACAGTTCTGTTCCTGGCTGAATGGTTGTAAAACTTCTGTAGTAAATTTGACCCCGGTATTGGTAAGCAATCAGGTTCTGTTCTTGCTCGTTTCTAGCACAATTGACATAACGCATCCAGTTGGCATTTCGCTTGTTTTGTCCATTGATGAAACATATTTTCTTCTTTACGCCAGATCCTGGGCTGAATATCTGTCAATGGATTTAAATACAATGTATGTAAACCATGCTAACAGTAAGTTATTATTAAAACTTACATATTGCTTGTTAAATACATACAAAAACATCTTTATCAAAAGAAATCCAGATGCCCGGTGGAGGGGGGGGGGGGGGGGCTACTTAGTGGATATGAGGTTACGGGGATGTGCCCCGAAAAAGGGTCCCATTTTCACCTTCTGGTAAACAGCTAAATGAATGACTCCTTTTCAAAATCATTTTTGGTAAATGAATGGGTCTAAAATCCTGAATATTTTTATTTTAGCAAAATCTGTCACATATATAAGACAATTATGGGTCTCCGGTAAACGTATGGGTCCATTTCCCCCGAAAAACTGGTAAATGTATGGGTCAGTTTTTTCATTTTGCTGATGGAAAATCCCTACCAAAACAAATGTCTGTGAGAACCAAACAAGCCCCCCCCCCCCCCCCCCCCCCCTGCCCAGGTCCAGATGATATGATGGATATCGAGGGTTTAGTGCAACAAAGGGCTATCTGCATTTTTGGCCAAAATGCGGACGGTTTTTGATGACATATAGAGCCTATATAGTAAGCACGGTATACTGTCCGAATGAGTAGCTGAGAGCCATGGCTTGCCTATGGGGCCTCCTGCCTATGAGGCAGGATTTTTGATCCGGAGGATCCCGATTTGATCCGGGTAGGCGTGTGGCGATTTATGTGTTGATTTCTCTTCCAAAACCCTGGTTTGGGGTTAGGATTAAAAATCAATAACAATTATTGATTGAGAATAAGTTGTTTTGATTAGTTATCACATACTAGTCTAAATAGCATGTAACTTTATGCTGTTGACCCCGAGTATTTCCAAATTCAATATTTACCTCCCACGCATACCCGCTTTCTCTTCCCACATCCTCGTCAACAATCTCCCCTCCATAGGGACCAAAACGCACTCCTTTTGGGAAGAACTTCTCAGTCCAGACTCCTTCTCCTGCACCTGGTATACCAGCTTCTTTCACATCCAATCCAGGTGGTAGACTCAGTTTGGCGCGATTCTTGCATTTGGATGGCACTACGGCGTCTTCAATGATGGTCAATGGGTGGATTTTGCAGTTGTCTTCATAGAGTTCGTGACAATCTTCACAATCTTGAAAATTGAAACAAATTATAATGGACAATTTTTCAGTCTTTGGACGAAGAAAGATACAATAATCCAGATAATATTTAGACCATTGTCCTTGGAAACTGAATGATGGTTATGTATGCCCAATGTCCACACTGTGTCTGAATATTGACAACATTGGATACATTATCAAATTAATGTGCAAAAAACAAACAATTTAAACAACAAACTTATCTATGGAACAAAACACGGTTTGGGTTAAAATAAGACTATGAGATCCAGCACCATGGTCTTGTTTTATCAGTCGCGGCAATATGGTCTAAAAACAGAACAAAATGTATAAAGTGTTTGTTGTGTATAATTGAGACTGTTTCTGATGAGATCCATTGTATCTTAAACTGTGCTGTAGCAATAATGACTTAATGAATTTGATTTAAGTCTCTGATAGCAAACAGTTAACTTGACTTGACTTAACTTTTTAAGATTAATCTGATTTTGTTAAGATTTGAATTAGGTTTTTTTGGTTTCTAACTGACTTTGATTAGAGGATTATTTCTGTAATTTACTAACTATTAGCACATCAAAATGAACAATTGGCTTATAATACTATAGTATTGTTTATCTGAATCTAGCTCGATAGTAGGACTGTTTTGTTTTGTCTTGTATAATAATAATTTTGCAATCATCCCAATTAATTTGTACACTATTTACATCGTCTTTTTGCAATTAGCACAGGGAATTTCATACACAACACCAGTCTAATACCCATACATCCAGGGAGTCACTGAGTCTGTTTAGCGGATCTTAGGCTAAATTTTAAAAAATCATTTGTCTCAAAGCTCCCGCGCGCGTTTGTTTATTGATGCGCATTAGAAAAACAAAAATCTTAAGTAAAAAATATTTTTCTTAAAAATAAAATATATATATATATATATATATTATATAAAAAAAATCTCAAAATTTCACAGATTTTTCAGATTTTCATTGATCAAATCATTTTAAATACAAAAGGTCACTTTTACAAGGATTCAATATTTTATATTTAAAAAAATAAAATAAAAACTTCAAAAATCCAGCATTCTGCATTAGGTTTTGAAAAACTGAAGAGCTTTGAGACAAAAGATGTTTTTAATATATAGCCTTACGCAAGCACAATATCACTATATCAGTTCCGCGGTCATACTTCTCACCAGCCTCGGAAAAATCCTTGTCTTTCAAAAAAACACTACCTAACGAGGACAAGGTTGAATGAAACCCCTTGGAAAATATGGTTTCCAACAGAAATTCACATAATGTTCTTGAACTGATGAAACTATTCTGTGATTCATCGCCATTAAGATTCCAATAACCATGCCAAACCTGTTGCGGCAATGTGGTCCAAACAGTCTTGACAAAATGTAGTCTTTATAAATTATTTCATGAGATCCAGATAGCTAAAACAGCTATGGAAACATGGTCTACTATTTAGAAAATAAAATTATTAATTTACAAACTAACTGGGAAATAAATAGATTTATAGTCTAGACTATGTGATCTAACATTGAGACCAAACTAATAGTAGGAGCCCCAGAGCTCTAAATTCGGCTTTAAAATGGTTTGACCCCTGACCTCCGAACATACTCCAAAAGGAATACTTTTATGTTAGATTCATATCTTGTCTACAAGAATAAAGTGTCCTGCTCTTATGATTCTCTTGCGAATTCATGTTATTGGCATTACCTGTATTCCCTATATATTCACATAGACAAAATCACATAAAACAACTCGTGTTAGGGGTAGGGGTAATAATATGGCCATAAAAAGTTGAAATAACTGTATAAGTATGTATAACTATACATCATATCTATGGGGAAGAACTGCTTCACAAGTTGAGACAGTTATTTATAGTCAATGTCAATGTTACAGGTAAAATAGCTAAATTGAGCATTGGAAAAAGTCACAAAAGGGTCAAAAATGCTTATTTTTGTAACTTTTTCAATTATTCCATGACATTTTTGACCAATATCCATGACATTAAAATGAGAAAAGCTAATATAATGTGACAAGTAATTCTTTCTTTAAAATCATAAACATAATTATATGTAGTTTTGACATTTCCTTTCAATGTTATAGTCAATATACTACTCAAACCCTTACGAGAGGTGCTATTACTTCATTTCTGCTATGTGAATACATGGGGAATATGATTTTTGCCATAGCCTAATTTCGCAAGAGAATCGTAAGAGCAGGACACTTTATTCTTGTAGATAAGATATGTATCTGTCATAAAAATGTAAATTTAAGAGTATGTTCGGAGGTCAGGGGTCAACTCCTAAATTTGAGGCCTGGGGCTCCTACTATAAAATAATCTTACCAATTTAGCTGATTGTGTCACTACTCAGTGAGTTAGAAAGAATTACATGCATTTTGGCAAAAGTCACTATTCAGTATTCAAAATCAATAATAATTTTGAAACGGTCAAATATTCAGTATCAATTGAATAAAAATACATTCAACCATATTATATAACACTAATTCAGTATCCTATATTTAGAGTCAATCCATGGAAGGGAAGATACCATGCCTTTTTACTTTAACTCATACTTTCTTAGATCAGTCAGCTATGACAAATTATTAGTTTGCATTATTGCCATCTCTTTTGGCTTACAAGTGGCTTTATTGATGAGATTGATTTAATTTTAAATAATTTGTTTAGGTTGATTTATTGATATGTTGAATATTAAATACACACAGGGCTCATTTAATAGGGGCATCGAAGGCAATTGCCATGCCTTCGATGCCCCCTTGATGCCCTCAATTTCTGGCTGTTTTCACTTAATTCAAAAGTACATAATTGCCTTGGAGGAAATTAGTGCCCCTTTTCATTTCTTAATTTGAGGCCTGAATACACCATTCTTTCTGACTTGCATTGTATAAAATGACTTACAGACAAAGACATCATCTGCTGGTGCCTCAATATCACGGTAACATTTTCTTGCTCCTTGTCGTACTGGGTAGCGCCGTCTTTCATCTAAAATGAATAATAATAGGTCCATAACCATTTTTTGTTCTGATTGTTACTGTTAGCCTATATGTAAAACAGAGTTTACATAGTCCCATCCCAAAACATAGTTTTCCCAAAATGTCCAATAACAATATTAAAAAAATATTGCAAGTCACGACTTGCGAATCCCCCTGGCTGGGAGATCAACTAAATGAGGTCAAAAGTCACATAGGGGTCATGTTCCCCATGTTTCTTTTCTCCAAGTTTGACATCAATCTGGCAACTTTTACAATTTGACCTATGGATGACCTTTGACCTCAGATGACCTCAAATCATTTTTTGACATGTTCCCCCGGTGTTCATTGCACGGTTTAACCCCTTGTTGACCTTGGATGACCTCTAATGACCGTTGACCTCGGATGACCTCTAATTAATTTTAGACATGTTCACCCTGTGTTCATGTTTCTTTTCTCCAAGTTTGACGTCAATCGGGCAACTTTTACGATTTGACCTCTGGATGACCTTTGACCTCAGATGACCTTTAATTATTTTTTGACATGTTCCCCCGGTGTTCATTGCACGGTTTAACCCCTCGTTGACCTTTGACCTTGGATGACCTCTTATGACCGTTGACCTCGGTTGACCTCTAATTAATTTTAGACATGTTCACCCGGTGTTCATGTTTCTTTTCTCCAAGTTTGACGTCAATCAGGCAACTTTTACGATTTGACCTCTGGATGACCTTTGACCTCAGATGACTTCGGATGATTACCTCTAATGACCGTTGACATCGGATGACCTCTAATTAATTTTAGACATGTTCACCCGGTGTTTATGTTTCTTTTCTCCAAGTTTGAAGTCAATCGGACAACTTTTACGATTTGACCCTTGGATGACCTTTGACCTCAGATGACCTATGCAAATTAATTTTAGACATGTTCACCCGGTGTTCATCTTTCTTTTCTCCAAGTTTGAAGTCAATCAGGCAACTTTTACGATTTGACCCCTGGATGACCTTTGACCTCTGATGACCTATGCAAATTAGACCCCAAAAAGCAGCCACAGCTTTTGACCATGGCCTACCTATAGCTGAAGGTTGAGGTCAATCCGTCCATCCGTTCAAAAGATACAGCATTCGGAAAAAAGGCTAACCAAAAGGTATGCTGGTTCCCTGCACCCTGGATCCCCGGCCCAACTTATCCATAGGTGCAGGTACAGGCAAATCCATTACCGGCCGTAATCGTAAGTTCAACACATTGCATTGTCGCTCTGTTGTGGCATAAGGTAAATAACGATCAACACACTGTAGCTGAGATAACGCATAGAACGCTGAATGCATTGTCGCGCTGCCATAGCTACAGCGCGATGGGGGAACACGCTATGACATGCGTGCGTGTGAAGTCCGGCGCTGTGGTTAGCGCAGATCACATGTAGTCTGTGCCAATCAGCAAATTTGTTATCATTCTAAGCGTGACGCTGGCTTTATTTGTGGATCTATTTTTTGTCAATCATGAATATGCATGACTTTTATGCCAGCAAATCAGCTTTGAGTGGAAATTGGCGCGTACCTGCATCTATGGATAAGTTGTGTGGAGCCCATTGATGCAGGGAACCAGCATAACCAAAAGGCACATACGGACGCACGCACGCACACACACACACACCCACATACATTGACATGATGACAAAATCCCCTTCTGGTTTTACAAACCAGGGGGATAATGACTTTCACCACACTGAAATTTTTTGAGCCATGCATTTTCAATCCCACTGATTCTGATTTGCTATACGCAGTTGCAGTGGCCTACACTTGACATGGACCCAATCTTTCTTACTTCAATGATACATCCTAGCTATTCAAGTACATTTTTGAACTGGTGAATAACAATAACAGCCACATCTCACATGAGAGGACAAAATTGAATTAAAATCATTGTTCACATTTTAGTTCAAAATCATGTGAACCTGTAACATTTTACCTCCATTAGATGTTTGTTTCTCCTTTGGCTTTGATGCTGTCCTAAGTTGCTTCTGTTTAGGAGATTCTGGTGGTTTTAGATTGTTAGCTGCTTCACTCGTATCCACTCCTTCAAACTTGATATCACTGATGTCAATGTGGGCGAGGGCTTCAAAGCTATCACAAGTATCATCCAGTGGGGGTGTGGATATTGTATGAGGCTTGTAAGAGAGAAACAAAATGGTTTCAGTAGTCTGATTGTATTTATGTATGTAGATCCTATGGGAAATTATAAAATTTGATCATTCATGGCACTTTGCATTAATTAAGACTAAGAGCATCAAGATTTGTTTTTAAACCAAAAATTATGTCTGGCAAAAAAATATAAAACATAAGTCTCTGCAATGCAATGATGTTCAATCTGCATATCAATGCGTATAATTATTTCAATTATCCTAAAATTGGTTTCAGCAGCGAAAAAACTTGCCTTCTGTGGACTTAAGTGAAATATAAACAGCTTTTCCGGTCAGAAGGCTGTATTTCAAAATTATTACAAAATGCCTACTTCAGGTTCAAGCAATTGGAAGTACCAGTATGTAAAATGAAAACACAAATGATATGATATGGTAGAATGAGTCTGATTGGTAGAAATATACAATGTTAGTTTTCTTTTTGATCGCTTGGTACAGTCATTTGTAATGCTACATTTGGCAAAAATCCCCTTTAAAATGGACACTTAATTCCAAAGAGAATAATATTGTAGGGTTGTCAAATATGTACATCTTTTCTTCTTAATTTGGATCTCACAGTTAATATTCAAATAATTTAGCTTAATGGATTTTTACATGTGGGGGACACAAGCTAGGATTTGTATTATAAATCAAATAACTTACTATTTTCTTTTCCTGAAGTTTTTGTCGTTTCATTGGAACTTTGAAGGTTGGGGCCCTTTTTCGAGCTGCAAAAAAGAGAATGAATTAAGACATTTCCATGTTTGTCCACTAAGGGCGCGTTCCCACTGTGGCTGTTTGATACCAGGACGTGGACTCGATGCTACATCAAGTCTACTTCCAAGCCTAGTGGGAACGCGCAATAACGGGGTTCGACCCTACATCCACGATGTAGGGTCGAATCCTACTCAAAGAGGTAGTCTCGCACCTAGGACGTGGTATCAAAATCGCTAGTGAGAACGCGGTTACATTATCGTATGTGGACTCGAACCACTTGTTCCACAACAACAAGCACATTGCGCTGGGTCACACTGCACCGCCGTTAGTCGCACGCTTCAAAATGCAATTTCATGCGGCCTAATGTCATGCACGCGTGGTGGTAGTAAAGTAGTAAGTACGCACGGCGCACTCGCTTAAACTTGTAAACAAGTAACATCCGGGTAAGTGGACTCGATACCACATCGGTATTTTGATGTATTTTAATCGCACAATGAGAACACAACATCACTGTTATGCATGTAGACTCGCACCTAGGTATGAGTCCACATTCGCACAGTGAGAACACGCCCTAAAAGGCTCCAATCACTCTGTAAATGTGCATTGTATTCCCCACGATTAAAGCTATCCAAACAAACACCATAATCAATTTAAATGTGCCTAGTATTTATTGACTAGCCTGGCCCAAGATTTTTGCTAGTCTGGTCCCATCAGAATTAAAATGTGTTTCAGTTTTGCAAGGGGAGGAGGGGTTTTAGAATCTTTTTTCTTTTGTGGGTATTAATACTATAGGCCTACTGTTTAAAGAATTTCCACTTTGTTAATATCAAAAGTTTTGGTTAAAAATATCAACAAATTCAAAAAGCGACCTTTGCCCTCTCCCCCCCCCCCCCCCAAAAAAAAGTAAATAAAAATTAGCTTAAAATTTGTCTGAAATAATGTCTAATTTAGAACAAATTAAGCTAATTTCAGGTAAAAGCCAAAAACTTTCAAACACTTTTTATACCCAATTGTGTTCTTGCCCCTCCCCAGATTTTGTTTTGCCCCCCCCCCCCCCAAAAAAAATATACTAATTTTGGATGCTGGCGCAGCCACTGAGAACAGGTTCCTCTCCCCCTGGTTTAGTAATCTAATCATCTAGCTAACCTCTACTACTACTTCTTCCTCCTGGTAGCCAGCTCTCATCATCATCTTCTTCACTGTCTTCATCTTGATACTTGGGTTTTCGTCGTCTTCGGCTAACACCAGCCGGTCTTCTCATAAAGTCAGGTGGTGGTACATCCAAACCTGTGGCAAGAAATTGAATTAAATGGTAGAGCTACAAACTAGGAAAAAAAGTCCTTGGAACGCTTTACATGTTTTGATCATTATGTGCAGGATTTGTTTGCTGATCTTTAAATGATGTTTATTTTGTTAAACTGTGAAAAGAACATTTTAGACAACAATTTTCCCCACACCCATCGATCAATGTTTACACCTTCAACAACTGCTGAATAACATTTAACATTCATCAACATTGCACGGGGGGGGGGGGGGGGAAGGTGGGTGATAGTTTACCGTTGTTAACGAGTGAGCGTTCCAAGACTTTTTTCCAGGATTGTAGGTACAAATATGTAACCCATCACATCAAAACATAACTCTTGTCTGTAATTTCTAGTTTCTAGAAATATGTAGAAATGAAAAGGAAATTAAATGATAAGCTTCTTTTCATCATATAGGCCTATTTCCTAATTCCTAAGGCTAAATTTCAATTTGGTTGAGGTATCAATTTAAAGCTTGATATTGCATTTTTTGATGATGTTCAAATCAGACAATTGCTTAAAGACCCTAAGAGGTATGTTTTTATGTGACAGGTCACATTTTGTG
The DNA here is from genome assembly GCA_035610835.1 of Ophiura sarsii. Lineage (NCBI taxonomy): Eukaryota > Metazoa > Echinodermata > Ophiuroidea > Amphilepidida > Ophiuridae > Ophiura > Ophiura sarsii. Next base: position 30,118,743 of record CM069444.1, on the reverse strand, counting down.
TGACTAGAAGTTTGTATTTTCTTGTTTTGCTAACTGACTATAGTCGATTCGCAGACATTGGCCGATTTTAGCGATTTACCATTTCAGTAAATAGGTAACAGAAGCAACAGAGGGGGAGGCACTCGAATTTAATCGTAATATGCAAGGTTAATACCGTGTCTTCGTGTGTATTTACTACTGTGATTGTAGTCACCACTATGTACCTAGTGACAGGGAACTTGCGGTTGGATTATCGGTATAACGATAAAGAAATGTATTGTTATTCAGATAAATTGATAAAGGTGTTCAGGTGGTCTCAATGCCAGAAATACTTAAAGTAACGTTTATAATCCGTATCTTGGTTGATATAACTGGTTTTGCCATTTAATTAGGACAAATGGTTTTGTACCTAGGTATATAAAAAACGATTATTGAATTATTTTCCAGTGTTTTCTCGCAAATAAATACGTAGAACTGTTATTTTCATTTTAATGTTTCCTTTATTCCACGTGTATAATAAAAACGGAAAATAATAAAAAGTATCCACTAAATTATGAATAGGTAAAATGACATACATAATATTTTTCTTTCGAAACCTGTATACGGTCGATGATGGTCGATTTGTTTTTATTGTGGTAACCGCTTCCAAAGAGATAACACATTTGAAGCTGCTGGATTAAGTTTTTGGTTGTCGTGATTGTAAAGCTATATGATCAGCCCTATTCATAGAGCCACACTATCATGAATAGCATTTGATTATGGAGCGCAAATAATCATGATAATAACATCTATAAAAGTACCGCTGTTTCATCATTGGTCAAAATGGGTTCCTCTAACGCCCAATGGACGAGGTCCAAAATCGATACCGATGCGCCAAAGTTTATGAATCTACTATAATAGCCACTTGGGAATCAGTACATGACGCAGTAAGCAAGGCATCATGATCAAAGCAGATCTTCTAGATGTTTCTTGGGAGATAAAGATTGAAGGTTAAGAAATCCTCAGCAAACACATGGCTAAATCAAGAATTTTTATAAGGTGTTTTATCTCTTCATTCATCAGTTCATATGGTACTTTGTATTGTTTTAATTTGACTCATAGTAATTAAAACTAATAGTTATTTATTTTCTGAGTTATCATTGAACCTACCCACTTCTATCATCATTTCATAGTTCTTTTTCATGTTCCTCATTCTCAACTTCTCGTAATCTGAAAACTCTGCAAATTCGTTGGCCGTAAAATAAGCATCGATGCCATGGTAGTCTTCATGCTTTCCACTCATCGTGATACTTTTTCTTTCCCTGTGATTACAAAATTGAATAATTATTTAAGAAATTATTGCATCTTTTTTTTAATAGACTTAATAGGGTAGATATGCCTATTCTTGGACACCTAAGAAATTATTGCATATTTCAAAAAAATGGAAGATTTTAAAACATGAGCAATAACTAATAAGTATTGCACAGTTACTGTCATAATCTGAGTTGGGTCCAACTGCGAAAAATTGCTTCAAAATCTTCCCCCCTATTCCCGAAATGGGCCCTATGCCTATTCTCGGTCGTTTGCTCCTCCTATTCCCGGACGCCTGGTCTAATTTCTAAATGAAGAGCAATGGGTTGCTTAAAAGCAAGTTTATGATAGACAAATATGTTAGCCATCTGTTCATGAAAGAAAATTTCAACAGATTCTATTTGCTTCGCCTATTTGCCTCTACAGTAAATAGAGTCGGTTCTATTAGGGTCCATATCCAAACTCTCAGTGATTTTAAAGCATTTTTCTAGCGATTTTCCAACGATTTTCCAACGGTATTTCGTTCTATTGTTAAAAGCATCGGAAAAAGATCGGTGATTAACTAGAAACCTCTCTACTTATCTGGCGTTATCAATAGAACTATTGTAGTAGGGGAGAGTGGGGTTGGTTGGAACATTTTTCAGAAAAATGACTCTATAACGCAATTAAAATTGATTCAGGATTTAATAACTATATCAGTTCAAGCATACATCTGTGTGTTACAAATACAGCATATAACATTCTAAGACTTGTTTATGTTTATTAAAATAATCCACTTTGAAAAAGTTATCTCAGCTGTTTCAACTAACCCCATGCATGGGGTTAGTTGGAACATGACATGGGGTTAGTTGGAACTTGGTGTGTGGTTACTTAAAAACTACACTGTAACTACTTACAACTGTTGTTAAATAATTTTAAAAATCAATTTAAAAATCAATATGGCATGCCCTTATAATGATCAACAACAATCAACAGCACTCAATGAAGGATACACAGTCTTTTAGTTAGTCTTCTTCGGAGTCTGCTTGAGACCTTTTGCAGTCACTGAAGTCTGTAGGTGTCTAAAGGGGGCTACGGTGAGATTAGCTGAAAAGACGATGTAGACTTCAAGAGTCAAGGGTTATAAAGTTGTTTACTATTGTTACAAATTGTACGCCTAACTATTTGTTTCCAAAACAATATTTCAGGTTCAGAACCTTAAGGATGTACCACATTTAAGTGTTCCAATAAACCCCATGCCCAATGTTTCAACTAACCCCGAGAGCATATGGCAGATGTTTAAGGCTTATTGTGCAAAACATGGCATACAACTGCACACCTATTTAGCCTTATTTTTTAGCTTAGTATAAGAGCCTAACATACCAAAAATATAGCCACATGAATCTACAAACATCATAGAGATAATACAAAATTTCTTAATGTCAAAAAATTTAGTCAAAAATTGAAAAATCAAACTTTCCTTTCTAACTCCAAGAAGACTGAGACCCATGTGCTGTAGTAGGCAATGTGGTATGTGGGGGTTGCTTTTGCACACCACCTGATGGCAGTGTTTCTAGAAATTAATTGTTGGTTTTTAGGAAAATCTCAATGTTTCAACTAACCCCGCGTTCCAACCAACCCCACTCTCCCCTACTCTCAATGGCTCAATTAGTGAAGCAGACAGATCAAAGCGCAAGGAAGGTTGTGTTATATTCTTTAAGAAATACTATAAGCTTTTTAAATCCGATCATAAAATGTTTACGTTCACCGCCGATCAATGTATCTGGTCGTCTAGAAATATGAATTAAGCTACCGCTCCATTACGAGTGTAGCATGTTGTTTACTCTCACTCTATTCATCTATTGTTCGGCGCAGTATTTGCCGCGAATTTTAATCCATCAAACGTAATGGTGAAATTTATTTACGAACGAAATGTCTAGAATCGTTTCAAAAAATAGTGTTTGCATTATAATGAAATCAGAATTACAATCTCCTTCAGCATATAATCAACTTTTGGGCGATAACCCATATTAAAAATGCACACCAATCGAAATATAAAGCATTTTAGCCTCCGATTTAAGAGATATTTGTATTTTGAACCCTATGTAATGTTTTTCTTCAAAACATTTATGTATAGCCTTCATTAGCTCAAACGTCAAAGCGCCGGCTTCACAATCATGAGGTCAGTGGTTCGAATCCTGCGGATGGGGATGGGGTTTTTTTCTGTTTTGTTATTACACTGTTTGTTTTTATAAATTGACAGGATTGCTTATCGTTCGCTATATTTATTGAATGTTGAATGATACTTTTTTTCTTTTGCAATTTCACTGCGATAAAGAATGTCCTGTAAATATAATTGTGTTTACTACTCCTAGGCCTACATTGAATGGCCCCTAGCTAGTCTATGAACATGATCTGCAAAGGCCAATTGTTATGTAAATAAGAAGCCAGTCGGCTCATGTCCTTGAATCGATTTTCCTATTTCCTACACCAGGAAAATCGAAATAGCTCAGTTGGTAAAGATTAGGACTCTCAATCAGCAGGCCGTACGTTCGAATCTTTGTGGCGGTTTATATTCCTTGTGCTCTATACTTAGAGCGGTCGAGTCTGGGTAGAGGTCGGTTAGGGTTTTAAGTACATGCCAAAATATAATATTTATTATTGTTCTCTAATTATACGTCCGTTCGGGGTTTTCATTTATATTGACATAATTTTAACGTTATTTATTTATTTTGTATTTACTTTCTTAATTGTTGATGTTTATTTAATTATTTATCAATCAATTAATTATAAATAGGCCTTAATATACTATTTTATTGATATAATTATTAATCTATATATTATTTATTTACATTAATTACTTAATTTCTTCATATTTATTATTTATTTATTATTTATTAGGTCACGTTCAGAGTGTATGCAACATTCTTAAATAGTCTAAAAACGCAGAAAAATGACACTATTTAGGGGAGTAAGATTCATAATGCTACTTGATTACACACATTATGCCTATACCAGAAAACAATAACACGTTGTATGTTTAATGGCTCCCATATTGTTTAGTATTCAATGATAACATTATCCATGCTTGTACCAGGGAGGTGTCATTGACACCTCCCTGCTTGTACTGCTTACTCTAAAATCATCCACGGCTGAACAATAGTCTTTAAAGGCCACTTCAAGGAGGATTATCCCAGCTGGCCATTTTACGTTTTTTAAACGTTAAAAACACGTTTCAAGTTGGTGAAAAAACCGTTTTGATATTACGTATTAAAAACGTATATGTGTGGAGTTTTTTATGGGTTTTAATAACGTTTCCATGTAAAGTTTTGAAAACGTTAATATAACGTGAAAATTACCATATTTAAATGATTTAGTCTTGCAAGATGTTTCAAATACGTTTTAAAAACATGTTTAAAACGATGTTTAACACGTTTTAAAAACGTTTCACAAACACGAAACCTAATTATAACCAATTTAAAACGTTTTTGAAAACCTATATTAGATAATTGATAATTAATTGATAATTAACTGGCAATTTAAAGACCAATTCAATAATTTGGCTTCTTATTAACATTCTCCAACAAAATTGTTCATGTGTTTGGGAAGTAATGTTCTTATTTGCCATTTAATCAAGGAGTATATATAATAGGAGGGGACACTTAGCTCATTTGCATATTTGCTCATTAATATGATTAACCCCGTGAACCCAGTCAAAGGTCGCAGATAACGCCCTCTGGAGAGTCGAAGGGACTTTTCTATTGTTCTCTAACGACAGCGTTGGGACAGCGCATGCAGTTTCTTGTACAGAGTTGGCGATGAGCGATTGAGAAGTATAACAAAAGCATACATAAACAGATCGTAACATGAATAATGCAATGCAACACGTCACACAACTTTCAGTCGAGCGACCGTATAAACAGTATACAAGATGCCATTTATTGTGTTCGAAATGTCAACGTTTTTACCATTCTTTCCAAAATAAGGATTATAATCACATTACAAACACATTTTGTGCGAGAGTAACATATAAATATGGTTTAAAATGTCAAAAATGGCACGATAAAAATCCGTTCGTTATAAATAAAAGAATCAATGGTTAAATAATAAAACTGACACAATTACACTCGTCGATCTCTGTGGCGTGCATACGTTGGCCATATCGTTTGCAATCGGCAATCACGGGTTCGAATCTCCGTGTATTCGTTGTTGTTTTCTATTTTTTTGTTTTTTTAAAAACAAATTTAAACTTGATTGTGGATGTATGTAACATCATTTTTATGTTATAAAGGCCGCCAATGCTTTTATAGTTTTTTCTATTCTTTTTTTAATCTATTTTTCTATCTATCATTTATCTCTGGATTTATTTAACTTTATAATCTAAACAAATTAAAATGCGTAAAACAATATATTATTGCTCGATAAATAAGTGATTGAAGTTGAGTTCACTTTGATAATAATAGCAACACTTGTTGTAAAACCATTTTACCAGTGTGCCCAACCATTTCTCCTTTGCACACTTTGTTTAAAATACATTCAGAGATGTCATTTTTATAGCTTGTTATAGCTAGGCTAATATACAACTGTAAGCTATTTGGATACACAAAGCAAACACATTTCCAAAACAGGCCATAGCCAATCGTACAACATGAGAAAGGAGACCGTTTATACCAATGTTAAATCTACCATGATTACCATTTTTTTTAAATCTGTACAACCGAATTTCTAGAAAATCTTTGGTACAACTTCATTTCAAGAAAGTTAGTTCTTGTACCAAATTTAGCTAGCTTTAATAAACGAATTGGGAGACGCAATATTCATGTCGAAATATATGTGGAAAGGCAATCAGACAACTATTGATAGATGCGATCAAGTCTTGTACCTTTGAAGGGTGATTACGGGCACGTATGAGTAAAGTGGATTCCCTCTATAATGAACCAAAATTTTAATTTCAGTGCCAAAGATCTTGAAAAAGGTTACAGGGGACATTCTCGCTTCGACGATGCTCCTATGCGTAGGTCAACTGAAAGCCCGGTCCGATGGTAGACTCCGAATCTCCAGAATCTTAGGAGATATGTACACATTTTCTCATAATACTTTATGCTGCTACGCTTCCAATCATTAGATGGTTATAGCATATGCACGGCGCAAAGTGCACGGTGTCTCATTTAGGCCCACAGGCCGGGCGGGCTAGAGAAGTGCTCAGAACCGGGACTATTAACAATACACTCAATTAAAAAAAAAAATTAAACACCGGATTCTACTGTCGCTCTGTAATACGGTCGTATAGTCGGCCCCCGGATTCCACCGTCACTCTGTTGCAAGTAAGTGTAGGCCCTATATTCGCCACAACATATGGGCACTTTACCGTATAGTTTTATTGACTGTACATCATGCCTTTCGTCGGTATACAACTCGGACTTTTTACTGTCTGATAAGTCCACCCCCTCCCCCCTGCCCTGTTTAAAGCTGGCTACGCCACTGATTCGCGCATGTTGGATGTGCCGGCCCGCCGCGCGCCAGCGGTCCGCATTGCGGCGCGTTATTGGTCACTCTCGATCATAGTTCGGCGTAGCCCCTCGCTACACGGCTCGATCCTCATGGCGGCATTATTATCACATCAAACCACTTCTGGATGTTATCATCAATCAATGCATTGTCGGCTGCTTTAGTCAAATGATTAAATATTATATACCAAGGGATATACAACTGTCACTGGATATACCCACTTTGCCTATCTGTGATATACCATTGAACCGTCAACGCCTGAATCTTTTCCGTGAACTTTTCCTGATTGGGCTTTTCCACCCCAAACTGGCCGGAGCCCGGGGGTTAGATCTACGGTTGATTAGCGCATTACAAGAAGTTGTGTCACTTGCCATGCAGCACATACTCATTAGGCATTTGTCCAAAATTTTAGTGGACAAATCCAAAGCGATCGGACGCATGCGTAGAAAAAAATGTTGTCCCCTTGACTCTCCAGAGGGCCTTTTCGATATTCAGACGATGGCGGACATAGGTTCGTGTGACGAATATTCTAGGTAAAATTCGATGTGGGAACGCTCGGACTGTAGAGGGAACGATAATATTTCTGACTTCAACAGCGCCAGGGCATCGTTCGGGGACCGTTTGATTATCACTCAGGTCGTGTCAGTATGAAATTAGGTAAAACACTCCGACATAACATTGAAATCAACGGAGATTCAAAGATTACGGCCGTTCGTGTCCACTATGGTCTGGTACTTTTCATTTTCGACTTCACAAATGACGTATATTCATTGATATGATTATTCATTGTATATTCATGTCCGTCTATGCTTTCGGCGATTCGAACAATACAGTGTCAGGCGCCTGATTTAATTATGAAATGATACATGTAGCAGATCGAAAAACTATATGAAAGGAAATAAATATACAATCCATAGTGTTACCAAACCAAAATAACCCAGGTAAGTGCGCATGCGTGTAATTGCCTACGTTTTAAAAAAACGTTTCGTAAAAAACGAAACTTATGGTCCAGGACCATAATATTTGGTTTAATTTAGGTTGTAATATAACGTTCTATAAACGTTTTGATTTCGTTTCAATCATGTGTTCATTTATAAGTATTGTGACAACATTAATTTAACGTTTTTATAACGTTTTGATGAAACGATTTGCAATAAAAAAATATGCTTTGAAACTGTAACGTTTTTAAGACGTTTTAAAAACGTTTCACAAAAACAAAACCTAATTAAACCCAATTCAAAACGTTTTGAAAACGTTTTGTGTTTACTGGGATTCTTATGATGTTAACGAGTGGATTACAATAAGCCTAGCAATGAATAGGCGGCTACAAACATATCTCGTTTGAGTCGGGGTTTGAGGAGTGTCGTGATTATTAGCCTCTATCACCTGCCATGATAAAACCTGGCACTTGTACTAGAAACCCGGTAGTGTACAATCTGGCAAATGGGTCGCTCTTTACGTCACAACGGGGGTCGGGTGAACACTAGTCAGCTTAATAACACAACCTTCCTTGCGCTTTGATCTGTCTGCTTCACTAATTGAGCCATTGAGAGTACTACAATAGTTCTATTGTTAACGCCAGATAAGTAGAGAGGTTTCTAGTTAATCACCGATCTTTTTTCGATGCTTTTAACGATAGAACGAAATACCGTTGGAAAACCGTTGTAAAATCGCTAGAAAAATGCTTTAAAATCACTGAGAGTTTGGATATGGACCCTTATTATATGGTTGCGAAGCTTGGACCATCACTCCCAAGTTACAGAATGAGCTTGATGGCTGCTACACCAGAATGCTGAGAGCCGTACTCAATGTCAACTGGAAACAACACATACCAAATACCCAATTGTGTGGTGATCTCCCCAAAATAAGCCAGACGATTCAGAAGAGACGGACAAGGTTTGCTGGCCACTGTTAGTGTTACAGTTGTGAAGAGCCAGTCGCTAAACTGGTGCACTAGGCCCCCAAACATGGCAAAAGAAATCCGGGAATACCTGCTCTGACATTCATTGACTTTTACTCAAGCAAGATACAGGATTGGAGACAAATGACATAAAGACAGCAATGAAGGACCGAAAAGTGTGGAGAGCCATCGTAGATCAGGGACACCACCCGAGTTAAGCAAGTTATTTGCTTAACAAATATGGCCAATTATCCTTAACTTCACCAATTTTGTACTTTTCTTGATTTTCTTATTGAAACGCTGTGTAAAATTGATGCCTATTCTTGGACGCATCGTCTGCAAAGTCAAAGTCTGTCACTGCTACTACATTACAGGTCCAATCCTTTTCTGCTTCTTCGCTTTTCTAGATGAAATCCAATTTCCAAGCTCATCTTCCTTTCCTGTTAGATTAGGCCTAGGCTAGGGCTAGGCTATATAGCCAGGAACTCTTTAATTTGACACCAATCCTAACCTGCAAGGGTAAAGTTGAATTTGTACACCTATGACATGTACCTAGGCCTCCCTAGGTAGGCCTCGGCTAGGCTAGGCCCCTGGCCTGGGCCCTTACCTTATTTTCAGATTTTTAGGATGGTGATTTGAACCATTTTTGTGGCAACAAATTCAATTGAAATTTACACAGAACATCATTCAATAACGTGGTATTAAATCTAGCTATTTTATTTAACAAGCTTTCGATTAAAATCGAAAAATATCAAACGTGAATGGATAGGCATATAGGCTAGGCCCGTCTTTCACACTCGGGCATCTACTCTACATTCTCTAACTTAGAGCATGTATGTAGAGTAGATGCCTCTACTAGGCTCTAGGCCTAGACTATAGGGCAGGCTCAGGCCTATCGTCGTCATTTTATTGTACACACTGCTGCCGCCAGTCATGCCAGTGACATGATATTTTTAAAGACTTAGTTTAGTTGCTCCCAACAGAGAGATACAATTACCGTATGCAAACTTGTGGTTGTTTTGATAATAAACAGATGTAGCTATTTTTCGAAATTAACGGCAGAAATTGCCACTCACTGACTCAAATCAAACTTGTTTACGAAACGGAAACGAAACGAAACGTCGTCTGCTCAAAACTAAAAGTTTCGCACCCTATCGATTATTGATTATCGATCCCAACCCAAACGATGCCGGACATGATTTTAGCCTTCGCCGATTTCCCATCATCAAAACTCGAAATAACTGTATGAAATGGTCCAGAGAAAAACGTTACCGAAGCATCTTGATAGCTTGAATAATGAAACATTGAAACTCAATTCTCGAGAAGCGCGCAGAAATTTCGTTGACTATCCATTTGGCCAAATTTGTTTGACCCCCTCACTTGAGTTCCCATACCTGTTTGGTCCCCCTTTCGGCAACTTCAAACTTTTTGCACCCCCTCCTTTTGCCCCCCCCCCCCCCCCCCCCACCCAAGGATTTCTGAACACTCCCTTATTTACATCAATCAAAGGAAAACTAAGTTTTTTTATAAGGACCCTTGTTCGATTCAAGTTACCTCTATGAAATTCAATATGGGACGAGCGGGGGCGGGGTGGGGGGGGGGGGCGATGCGATGCGATTCCTTATTACATCACTAAATTCAATTTGACCCAGAATTGAGGGTTAGACCCCTTTTAGAGTTCTACAAAACACTGAAAGTGACTGTATAGTTAATTGATAATTTAGGCCTATCAACCCTAAAATTTCAGTTTTAGAAACTCAATTATTTTTGAAAATTGAAAAAAAGTTGATCATATCCCATGATGGAGTGGAGTCTTTGAACCATAAAAGTATTCCATGGTCAAACATAAATCGAGTGAAGGACATGAAGACCGCCCATGTTTGACAGTAGCTAGGATAGTCGGTAATCTGTCAAAGAGCAAAGCATTATGATGCATGGAAAGTAGTAAGCGATAGCATTCCTTAAAAATATGTATTAATTTAACTTTAAAAGAAGAAGATACTGGCTTAATGTAATAAAAACCGTACTTAAATAAATTATTAATTATTTATATGCTCTAAATTTAGACAATCTATTATTTTTAAGTGTAAATTCTTTAACTTTTTTGGTATTTGACCCTGCTATTTATAATTATAATGTAAATCGATAGGTTGATAAATCGATATCCAATTAGTGAAGCAAAACATATCGGGATGAGGAGGAGCGCAGCGGTGATGTTGTACGACTCCGTGTGTTATCAGACGCATAAATAAACACCTGTATGCTTTAAGTGAATTCCCTATCAAACAGATGGTGTTGTAAATACAATTTTTGTTGTTGAACATTTGCATCATAAATTAGCAAAATGGATATTCGCTCTGTTTTTGGCAATCGTTCAACTGAAGGATATTCGACCGGTGGGGAAATACAAGGTGAGTGAGCAGTGTAGTGCATGAGTGTAGTGAGAGAGAACGAATACATAATATTATCATAAATTGTCAATTATGTGACTGTCTGTGTGAACTGTCACTGTCAATAAAAACATGTGACTAAAAAAGTGATATTAAATATTGGAATTCATCTTCTTTTAACTATAAATAATGTGTCCCCTTTGACTGTCGTGAAATTTGAAGAAACAAGGTCTTCTAAAAAACTGGGTGGACAAGTGTTTTTAGTGTCAAAAGGATGAGAAGACTTGGAATGGATCTGTTGAATTTTGTGGAAGTCGGCAAGAGGATCACTAGTGTGTTGTTTCTGGAAGGAAATCACCGAGACGTTATGTGAGCGATATGTGGTGAAGTTTATGGAGAAGAAGAAAAATTAAAAGAAAAAATATCATAATTTTTAATTTAATTTAAATTCCAATGTTTATTAATTACGAGAAAAACGTAATTTATGACAGATTCAAAAATGCAACAAAATAACTTGGATTTCCCGGGGCGTCAGGATAATTATTAATAAATAGTCAATCGTTCTGTAAAAATAAATCACGAACATCACAACACAACAGCCAAATCAAAAAAAGAAAATCGTGATAAAATAACATTAAATAAAGTGCTCAATCGTACCCCCAAAAAAAGTCTCGTTAATAAAACAAACTATTGCTATTGTAATTAATTAATATAATGGAACATCAAAAAGTACCAATGTATTATACCAAAAAAAAAGGGGGTCCACGCGGATTTGACCCGGGGTTCTCCGCGTGAGAGGTAACGACATTAACCACTACACTACTCATTCTCATTACGTTCAATGGAGTTACAATGAATATAGATCATTCAGACTCTCACTCAATAAACTAAATCGAAAATTGCACATTTATTTGTTATTATTTAAAGCTACATTGTCAATTAGAACACCATTTTATTTACGGTAATAGACACATTTAATATAATATAAAATAAAAATATTAATTTCGCACTGAATAACTGAATTTGGAGGTATTTTCGGTTTTATTACGACCACTCTCACTCAATAAACTAAATCGAAAAATTTTACATTTATTTTTTATTATTTAAAGCTATAAAGCTACATTGTCAATTAGAACACCATTTTATTTACGGTAATAGACACATTTAATATAATATAAAATAAAAATATTAATTTCGCACTGAATAACTGAATTTGGAGGTATTTTCGGTTTTATTACGACCCAACTGGTCTCTAAGGTGGCCAAGTTAACTTGTCCACCAAAAAAAACGGTAGGCTAGGCCTATAGTACTATTATTTAATATATTTATTTTATACAGTTATACTAGGGCCTACGCAGACCTCACCTGGAGATCTATGATCTCCCCAGCGGTGTACTGAGCTTTGCCGTCCATTCTGGGGTTGATTATCTGCCCACATCTCAGGACATGGGGTAAAAGAAAGCAAACTAAATGTAAATTATGTGGTAATCACGAAACACTTCTGCATGCTCTTAATTTCTGTTCCGTGTCCCTTAACCAAAGGCAGACTTACGTGGCGCCATAATTCCATCCTCCGCCACATACTTGTAACACTGAAAACTATTATCGAGGCCACAGGTAAAAGTAAAGACATTCAGATCTTTAGTGACATTGCCGGATTTACGACCACGGGCGGCACACTCCCAGTCAATGTTATTATTGTATCGAAATTGAAACCCGACATTGTTATCCACAATAAGGAAGGCAACTCCATCCACCTTATTGAATTGACTGTACCTTTTGAGACTAACATTCAGAAAGCCCATGATCGTAAATCCAGCAAGTACGAAAGCCTTGTTTCCGACATTTCTGATAATGGCTTTACCTGTGATCTCACATGTTTTGAAATTGGATCTCGTGGTCTAATCACACCAGATAATATTAATAATATCAAAGCAAAATTCACCTTTGTCAAAGCCAAACCATCAAAGCAAATTCATGAAGGAACTCAGCTAGTTGGCCCTTATATGCAGGTATACTATTTGGAATGCGAGGCAAGAGCCAGCCTGGGGAAGCGATGATCAATCAACCCTACCTCAAGGTGTGATTCTCTATCCCTACACATAGTTCCACTTTGCTGGGTTCGCTCTATTTCTGTGCATCTCCTGGTTCCGGTTGGACATTGATTTTTGTGGTTATTTGATGTATTTTTGTTTGTTGTTCAGCCCTGCGTTAGGCAAAAAAAAAATTAATTTTAATCTACCTTCTTTTTTCTCGCATTGTATAATTTATGTCAAAGATTGCTTGAATAAAGATTGATTACACACGGCATATTTTAAAACATATATTATAGCCTATATAGGCCTAGGGAGGCTGCATAAAAATAGTCTGTCATAGACTAGTCAAGTGACATGACAGGAGAAGTATTATTTTAGGCAATCCTGTATTTTAGGGAGTTAAATTGATCTGACGGAATACACCGTATACTTCATGAATTGACTGTACATTCTGTCAATAGTCAAATTCATAAAGTATTCAATTTATTCTGTCAATCAATTAAACACCCTTTAAGTTTTAACCCTAACCCTACTACGCCACACGGCAACAGATTCTTTTTCCGACCCCCAAAATTCACCAGAAATGTCCCCCCGCTCCCCCCCCCCTGGATTTGAACCACGGACCTCCTGCACCAAAGCCCAGCTGCCAATCCACTGCTGCTCCACTATAATGGCACTACCCCTCGAGGCTCAGTATATTCGCCTCGGCTAATAGTCTGGGTCCATTTTGGAGCCCAAAACGTGCATGCGGGGTTATAAAACAGGCTGGCCGTGTGGTGTAGTAGCCTGGTTAGCATGGACTTATTCTAATAAGTCCATAAAGGCATGGGTTATTATAGTGATGAAAATTACAAATTTTGGAATGAAAAAAGAAAGAGAAAAAAATTCTGATTAACCCTAACCTACTATGCCACACGGCAACGGATTCTTTTTCCGACCCCCAAAATTCACCAGAAATGTCCCCCCGCTCCCCCCGGGATTTGAACCCTGGACCTCCTGCACCAAAGCCCAGCTGCCAATCCACCACTTTACTTTGTTATTCGTTCAATTATAAATCCAATATCATGACATCGCAATCTGACAAAATGTTGCAATATGTAATTAATACTTATACTCTATTTGGCCATCTCGAGACAGTGACGTAACCGCGTATTCTACTAATTGCATCACATAACGCGCGCGCATACTCGCGGCGCTGGCGTACAAACACGAGCGTTGAAAGGCGGAAGATACACACGCGTGCGTAAAAGCTGCGCCTGTTCAGTTACGTCACTGTCTCGAGATGGCCAAACAGAGTATAGTTTACCAACCCACAGTGTTTACAATTGTCTCATGTTATTGTGTTATCTGTATTGTTAAGCCCTGTCGCCAAAACGCTAACCTTGGGGGTGGGGGTGATGTGGTATTCCAAACCAGCGCGAAAAACGAGCAATTATTATTAAAAACCAATAGCGAGAGTCTAAACCGAAGGCGAAGGTCCCGTCTGGATACGCCCTGTGTATGTACTCAATCATCAGGGTCTATGATCCAAGTGCATTGAATCACTTAATTTGCATGCCCCCAAATCTCCCACCCCCTACCCTCACGTTACAAATGAGAAAAATAAACTGGTAAGACAATGGATAACCAAACTGGAGATATAAGATTATCCGCCACAATATTTTTATTCCTCTGCATACATGTACATGTTATTGTACATGTAGTGCATAGACTTCGACTTTATTGGTGGTTACAATTCTGGTTATCCATCAGATATTCGGCAAGGAAAAACTGGTTATCCGCCAGTAAATGTTGTAATTCAGTGTCACCGAAGCGAGTAATTTAGAGAAAATATTTGCTACAAGAAATTTATGAATGAAACAATGGCACCCCAGCCACTTTCAACAAACTTCTTCTCCAAAGCAGTGAAATTATTTTTTACCGATTTCAGCGATCGGCACGATCAACCGTTCTCCGGAAGCAAATTCCGCAAAATATTAAATAAATTGACAGCTGGGCAGGTTTCCTCTTTGTTTAGTAAGGGCTAATCTATATTTGAATTTAATTATGGTCGATAGCTAGTACAGAGTGTCCCAAAAGTTTTGAAACCGTTTCAAAAGATTTTTATCTCGGGTAAAATAATTCGCACTACAGAGAACACTTGTAGACTTTTTTTGATACCAAATTTGTAGTTTTTTGAGGCCCCTTAATATTTTACAAGAGGATGTTAGTTTGCATAACACACAATACCATACTTTTGTTAGGCTTTCACGACGCCAGCTGTGGGTAGCTGTAAACATGTGCTGGAAAGTGGTACTGCACATCCCCATATAGATTTCATTAGTCTATTTTAACTGATGTAAATTGTTCATGTGTTCTCAACTTCATACAAAATATTATTTTGATGTGAGATTTAAAAATAGTGGATTGGAAAAACATTCTTATTCCCCATATCCCTCCCTCACTTCATCTACAGTCCTCAAAATAAGTAACTGACCAGGTAATTAATATGCTCTCAATTCCAAAAATATAGCTCTGGCGTAAAAATATTAAATTATAAAGTTGTAAGGAAATCTCTTTTCCTCAATTTGAGATATTACACGTGAAGATTGAATGAATATTAATTCAGTTATGATGAGTTCAAAACCATAGCCAAGTCAGTTTTTCATTTTAACATTTTGTTCGTCGACACGCAGCCTCGAACTAGCAACAGGCAGATTATTGATTAACTGGTAGCGATAACTCACGGGTTGATAGTTAGATGAGGAATGGGGATGCTTCAATTGATCAAAGCAGCCCATACACATACCTGTCACACGGTCCTGCGTGTTCAAAACCTAAGTGTTAAAATGAGAAACTGACTTGGCTTTGGTTTTGGACTCATAACTGATTTAATATTCATTCAATCTTCACGTGTAATATCTCAAATTGAAGCAAAGCGATTTCCCGACAACTTTATAATATAATATTTGTACATAGGAGCTACAGTTTTGGAATTATGAGTATATTTATTAGCTGGTCAGTTACTTATTTTGAGGACTGTAATTCATTACTAAAGGTTGGCTGGTCGGGATTTTTTTGTTCGTTTTTTTAAATACCAAATCAACCATTTTATACCTATTATTTCTGTCAGCATGTGTGAAGATACTAAAGGAAAATACATCCTGGCTGTATTTTCTACCCAATGGTGAATATTTTCTTGAAGTACACATCACATGAAAAATATTAACCCCTGATTCTATAACAATAACTGCTTGAAAGTATGGAATATCCACATATACCGAATTAAAGAAAATGATGGAGAGAATGAGACTAAATAAAAACAATATACTACTACTAGTTGCATTTTCTTTCTTGTAAAGACTTTTAATATTTAACATTTATAAAAAACATTAGTTTGGCATTTTTGTGATTGGTTTCTTGCCGTGCATGCAGTACAAACCCAAGCTTGTTGTTTGGTTTTCTGAGTTTCGTTGGCTTTTACACCCATTTATCAACCGGAAGATAGGTAAAAATAGTGTAGAAATATTAAAAAAAATCTTTAAAAAAATATAAAAAAATCTTTAAAAAAAAAAAAATCTTTAACAAAATTTGGAAAAAAAACTGCTGACATTTTCAGAATTTTGACCCAGCCGGATAAGGGCAACACAACCAATTGTTAGGGGGGGGGCCTAAGCACACATTATAGTAAACGTTTTGAAAGTGCAGTTTTACAGGACGGGAAATCTTCTTTTGTATATTAATACACATAGCTGTAATTTTAAATTCGGTATCAAAATAATTCTATAAGTGTTTTCTATCCAAATATATATTTTCAGATTTATAGTGCAATTATTTTGCGGGAAATATAAAGCTTTGAAATGGTTGCAACAATTTTGGGACACCCTATACTACGAAATGGTAGAAAAAAAGGCATCTGGATATCTACAAATACGCCGATGCAGCAATAATGACCAAGACTTTAGGACTACAAAGTAAAATGTTCACTTTTGATATTATTTTTTTATTTTATGGGAATAACAATTGGAAGTTCAAAAGTCTTCAACTAGCTTTTTTGTAGGTCTTGCCCAATTGTGCATGGCTATTCAGAGTTTTAATTGGCCCGAAAAAACCCTGAATGTCCGGGGCTATCGGGCAGGATAATTCGCTATTCAGAGTTTTAATTGGCCCAAAAAAACCCCTGAATGTCCCGGGCTATCGAGCAGGGGAATCGGCTATTCAGAGTTTTAATTGGCCCCGAAAAAACCCTGAATGTCCCGGGCTATCGGGCAGGAGAATTGGCTATTCAGAGTTTTAATTGGCCCCGAAAAAACCCTGAATGTCCCGGGCTATCGGGCTGGAGAATTGGCTATTCAGAGTTTTAATTAGCCCTGATAAAACCTAAATGTCCCGGGCTATCGGGCAGGAGAATTGTCGCGGAGGTGGACAAATAAAAATCTAGCTTTTATTATGTTAGATTTATCCTGTTTAGGCCATGACAAAAACCACCCTATTCTACGGGCCCGACCGACCCATTTTTAAAAGAATTGTGAAATATTTTGAAAATTTCCTGAAAATTAACTAAAATAAACAAATTCTCGCACATGCCGGTTTGGGTTACGTCATCTTCCCTAATCAAGAACATTGCAGGTAAGAGGGGGTGGAATGGTGAATTCAATCAGCCAATTAAATAAAATGTTAGAAAACTCCTATAAGGCCAAACAAACAAAAAAAGTTTGTCTCAAAGCTTGCGAAGGCTTCAAAATCGGGCGACGCGCGCTGTTTTTTGTCTTCCTTTTTTTTTTTTTTTACTTTTTTTTTATTTGTGTGGCAATTTTTACTCTTACTATTTGCAACCGTTGACACTTTCTGATATTTTTTTTTCTATTTGAAATGAATATTGTGATGTAGTTGTGTATAAGAACAATTGTGCAGCGTTTTTTGAAGAACTGAGTCATGTGAAAGTTTGAGAAAAGGAAAATCTGCCGATATTTTTAATAAAAACTCGAAATAAAAATTTGTAGGGAAAAAAAAAATTGATTTGACAATTTTCTGCATTTCAGACGCGGTATTTTGGCATTTCAAAACCAATGCGCGCGCAAGCTTTGAGACGAACCTTTTATTTTGTTTGGCCTAATAGTATTACATGTATAATGGGTCAGCAGACAAGACATAGTTGTCACTAGCCAAACTTTTGTGCCAATTAATTTTTCTGACGGCGAACGGAATAAGTGTTGTGGATCGAAGTGCAGTGGATCATGGCATGGGGTCTAAGAGGCCTTCTTAATGTTTTTTAGGGGTTATTAATGCACTTTGAGGGTTCCTGCCACATAATTTCTTGTTTTATGAGGCAGTTTAATCATTTTATTCACAAACCTGTTAAAAAATTAACAAAAAATTAAAGTGCCATTTTTTTTACACTTTTGCCAGTTGGCAATCCTTAGTGCCTGCTCCGTCCAACCAGCACCGACCGCCTTAGTGACAACCCTGTCAACAGAGTTTCAAACATCCAGCTCTCAACCACCCTAAAATGGTGTAAAAATTACTTGCAGATGAGAAAAAAAGTATTTTCTCTCTGACCCGAAAAGCTTTTATTTTAAAATGTATCGTGCATAAATCTTTATTGAATTTGATAGCTCAACATTTTCAAAATAGCATTTTATTGATGTAGTGTCTGGGCTGCATGGTGTTGCTATTTGTTCACTGTTGTTTGCAATGTATCTCATTATGGTCATTGGACAAATAGACAAATAAAGATACACAAAGATTATGACCATTGATAACATACCAGGCATCATCATCCAAGAACTTGTCTCTAATCTTTAGCCAATGTAACCTCTCTTACATACAGTATAATTACTATATAATGTAAAATTTGCTACAGATACAGATGTTTTTAAAGGTGAATGTGATGACCCGATCAAATTCACTTAATCCCCATAAAAATTATTAGATTTTGGTATCAGGTGAAAGTTATCATACACCTGTCAATTGTTTTTGGCCTTAAAGATGCTTAGTTGCTTAATATAAAGGGAAAGAGTAGTGATTTGTGAATAACCTTCAATAGAGACAAGTATATTAACCACTTTTGGAGGTAATGAAATATCTGATTTGACCCCCCTCCCCTGCAATTTTCATGATTTGGGACCGTATTCAAGGGTTAAAGGACTTGAAGGCTATCCATGTAGACTGTCTACTCATTTAAATATCGTTTACAAATACAGCTACAGCTATTAGGTTTTGGGAGTGCACACTTCATATTCAATATAGTTTCCAAATTTAATGTATCACATGATTCATACATTTATCACATGGCAAGTCAAGGCTTTCGAATTTGCCCGAGTATTTATGAAATATAACCGTCTTCATATCGGCAACATTAATGCATATTGTATAGCTGAAAAATAATATGGCTGGAGGGGTGTAATTTATCGGGAATGTATGTATCCAGGACTGTAAATCATTTTGTTTTCAGGTGCGAACCCTGAGGACCTGTAATCTCAATATTCCTTCTTGCACGCATATTCGGACATCCCTTTGCCAATGATGAATGAGCTTTAAATACATCTAAATTACAGTCAGCAAGTTTTTTTTGTAGGTTTTTTTGACAGGCCAAAGTTCCCCATCAAGTGTCAAATAATCCCCATTCTACGGTACGTGTGTTTTAATTAGTCAGCCAGCCCTATAGACCCTATTCACGCGGCAGCCATTTTCCAAAATATGCCACCCAAGCCTCGTTCCCGTTTGGTCTATCTGCGCCTCGCGCTGCACAATAGAACTGCGCAAGACGCGTGGTACCAAAGCGCGCGGCGTACGCATCCTCACGCAAGTCACGCAGACGCAGGTATACGTAACGAGAACGAGGCTTGGGTGGCAAATTTTAGAAAATGGCTGCCGCGTGAATATGGTCTATTGGTCTTGATCTTGAGAAAACCTGATGTCTGCCATTTTGAGCATAACGTGATATAGTGTTTATAGTGGGTTAGATGTTTCTGCCCTCAACATTCGAGCGCTATGTCGTTAAACAATGTAGCGTTCATGCGGTTTAATAACATGACTGTTGGATGTAACCTAGATGTTCTGATAATAAATGCAACACAGCCAGGTGGAATTATTTTCGTAGCATCGAAGCTTTTGGTTAGATTCCAACATCCATAATTTTCCCAAAACATTCACTTTTTAAAGAGGAATGCAGTTTATTTGCATTTAAAAAAAATATTTATAGAAAAAATAATGAATTACTTGACCCAACATCGGACATTCAATTGGACCCACTCTGCTATTTTCAGTAGATAGCAACCATTAAAGCAGTTGTGAATGTAACAGTAATTGTATCTTAGTGCTATCTTCAGTAGATAGCAACCATTAAAGCAGTTGTGAATGTAACAGTAATTGTACCTTAGTGCTATCTTCAGTAGATAACAACCATAATTAAACAGTCATTATATAACAGTAAGTGTATATCTGAGTGCTATCTTCAGTAGATAGCTGCCACTAAAGCAGTTATATATGTAACATTAAGTGAATCTGAGTATCTTCAGTAGATAGCAGCCATGAAAGCAGTCATTATATAACAGTAAGTGTGTCTGAGTTTGAGTTAGTGATGGACCGTTCAACAACTCCCCCATACCTTAAGTACAGTAGCAAAACGTTGTCGATTTGAGTTAAACAACGCTGCTATGGGCAACCATCGCACCGATCGATCCGCACCACACGGATACTGTATTCACGCGATCGCAGTCGCAATGTGTGTTGTTTTTGGAATGACCATGCCAACTGTTTTCATCGAGTTTTGAAACTTACAGGAACTTAATTATAGGTTAGTTTTTTCAGTTTTTTGATAATTGAATGAAATTGTTAACCCTAACCCAGGTTTAGGGTTTTTGACCGGGAATTTCGAGGAAAAAACACCAACTAAATCTCCGGGAACCTGCCGGGATTCGATCCGGGACCCTCCGTTCTCAAGCCCCACGTCACAACCACTAAGCCACGGCCCCTCAGCTACACATTCGCGCAGTATACCGTGCTCACTATATAGGCTCGGTTGAAAACGTCATCGAAAACCGACGGCGCATGCGTTTGGAGAGGGACTTTGGATTAGCATTTTTTAACACTCGGGGGGGGGGGGGGGGGGGGGGGTAGGGTTAATAGAACACACACACACACAAAAATGTTACCTTAATAATGAAGTAGGCCTGCATTAAAATAATGTTCTTATTTGCATTGTCTATTTCTGAAATGGCGTTCAAATCCCTAGTCATTGTTGAACAGGATTAAATCATGTAACTTTCTAAAAATAAATGGTTAATTGAACTTCAATTTAACCATTTATTTCTAGAAAGTAGAAATGTTATCCTAATTTTTGCCCATCCCGATTGCTGGATCGGGATAGGCAAAAATCCCACTCACTTCCTGATCCAATGAAATGATCTAACATTTTCGAAAAATCTAGGAATAAATTTCAGTAAAGCATCGACATTAACTATTTTTCTTTCATCTTTAAGCTCCCGATAGTGAGATTCAAGTAAATTACTAATTACGATACTGTTTCTAGATATTTACGACAACGTTTCAACTTTCTAAAAGTAAATGGTTAATTGAACTTCAATTTAACCATTTATTTCTAGGAAGTAGAAATGTTATCCTAAATCTAGAAATGTTATCATTATTCGTAATTTAAAATGTAGGAATTTACCATTTATTTCTAGAAAGTAGAAACGTTATTGTAAATCTCGAAACGTTATCGTAATGATTTCCTTCGAGGGGCTCAAAATTTGCCACCCCTGAATCGCTATTGCGCATGCGGACTATTGCGTTGCTTATTTTATTTACGTCGCACATGTATTATTTTATGAATGGCTGGGGCCAGCTGAGGTTCGAAGTTAGCCATTTTAAAGTAAAGGTGTTATTTTTGTGGATTGAGGGTGTATTTCTTGGGAGTTTGACCTGATATTGATAATTGCCATGCCGCATCGTAATATGCAAATCATTTGGAGTCGGAACCAAGGAAGAAATAACATGGTCTGTAAATCTTTATTTAATATCGGGATCTGCCGATCTGTTAAATTCTGGATCAGAGATCGGCATTTCCTGATCTAAGGTGGATCGCCTATCACTAGTCCGAGTGTTCTATTCAGTAGATTGCAATCGTTGAAGCTCAGTCATTAAATGTATTTTAAACATTAAGTGAATCTGACTGCTATCTACAGTAGATAGCAGTCAAGTCACTAAAGCTGTCATAATGTAACAGTAAGTGTATCTGAGTGCATCTTATTGAAGTTAAATGAATACACTATCCTCATGATTGTGTGATATTATTCCCTTAGAGTGATCTAACTGGTCACAAGAAATCAAGTTTATTATTATATTTATGTCAGTATATGTTAGGCGAGGAAAACAACCTGTGTTTTACGGGCCATACCGACACACTTTTTGCGTTTTTCAAGATTTTTGTGGGTTTTTTTAGATTCTTTTTTCTCAAATCATGTAAAATCAGATGTTTTTTGGCCGAAAATAGGTCGGGGAAAAAAATTGCATGATTTTTGCAGATTTTGGTGACATTTTAGGTTTAAACAATTTTCTTCTGACCGGACCGACCCTACTTGACAGGTTTATCGACCCGTAAAACAGGGTGGTTTTTTTTCGTCGACTTACTAGGAATCATTTTGCTCTACTGCAGTATGGATCAAGAAGAAAAAAACACTGATAAATATATGTGATATTTTAATATCAAGAGATTAAATTCTATTTGAACTATATATATTGATCACTAAACACTATAGATGCCAGATTGTGATTTTTAGGGAAACAATGTAAGGCAATGTATCTGTAAATACATTGTTAGAGGTTGTTTTACATCCCTGCTAGTGATGCATAACGGTGAAAGCAGAAGCCAGTATTGTAATTAAGGGACATGTTTATGCAATTAAATTTTCACGTTTATTGTGCACCCCCCAAAAATTAAAAATTAAAAAGCAAAAAAAAAATTGTTTCGTGTTAAGAAATAAGGAAACGGTATAAGGCAATTTAACAGTAAACAAATCTTTAAGAGGTTGTTTTACATCCGCAGTAGTGACGTATTAAGGTGAAAGAAAAATCCAGTATTATATAAAAGCGAAATGTTCATGCAGTATTATTGTTTGGAGTTTATTGTGCATTCAACAAAAATAAAAAATAAAAACAAAAATGTCATCATCAGATCTACAATTTGTAAAGTAGCACATGCAATTTTTGTTCAACACACAATTGTATGCTTAGTATTGGTATAACGCCACAAAATCATTCACGCAAAAATATATGCCATTCATATAGTGCACTTACAGCCAACAGAATCTCATGACGTCATACGGTTGGACAAATATCCCTTCAGTGACGGAGTTATGAACACTGCTTTATTTCCATAGCGATAGAAAGTGATGTTAAACAGCTGTTTGCTTATATATGCGGGTTTGCCGGCCATTGTCGATTGGATTGTTAGATTCTAATATTAGAATTTGGTGTAAATCAAATACAATATTGTAAATATAGCCTTTTATTAAAAATTAAGATAACTGACTGATTTTGTATTAAATTACATGTAGTTTAAAATGATGGTCAGACGATTTTATTTTAAAGAATGGGATATTTTAACAGTATTTTGTACGGGCAAATATTGTGCAATATTATATTTGAGTAGTTCTTGGGGTCTGATAACTCTCTGAATATTCTAAGGCATATCATGATATTGAATACAATTAGAAGGAATAATTTTAAATTTTCGCGATATGGATATAAATAACCTATATGAAGACAGAACATTAATAGATTAAAAATTGACCTGGTGGCATATTTTCAATATCCCCTGCCCGCCCATAGCTGGTAGCTTTTCCGTCGGGCAGGTGAAGATGAAAAAAATAGCCGACCGACTGGCAGGTAAAATTGTTCAAACTCACATAAAGTTCCAGCCATAAGTGTAGTTATTTACTTTGGCAACATATGGTGTGGCAGTGACAGTCTCTGTAAATACATGTATACATGTATCATACTGGCTTTAGTGGTTTCCTAAATTAGATACAGGACAATGCTGGTAATTACCGTAATACCCTTGACCCATAGAAACGTATCTGTTAATAAATGCTTCCTTACTGTAATTTGCCTATAAATGTGAAATGTAGCAGGCATAGAGAACAAATGATATGGATTTTCAATCTATTATTTTAGGTCAATTTACATAGTATAACACCATGTAATGGTACCAATAATATTTAATTGCACGATCAAAAGATTTATTGGATTTTCAATACAGATCTATAGAGTAGAGATTTCAGTCTTTTTACGATACACTATCAAATCAGGTCTGATTATGCATGACATTCTCAAAATGTTTAGAAACAGTGGGTAACTGATTGAACCGTCCCCTTAAAATAGGATAGAATGGAACGGAGAATAGATTGGAATAGAATGAAACGGAGAATAATATAATGGAATTTATGTCTCACTCGCAGCCCATGCCAGAAGTAGCCCAATTTTAACACATTGACTTATCCTTTGCTATCGACCCTAAAAACTGAAAATCTATGGTTGCTTTTCTTTTCTGAATGATTTTTGATATTTCTACTAAACTATTTAAATATCATATCATTTTCTTTCTCTTTTAACCTCATAGAGGTAGGGAAATCTCTATTTTCATCAACAATTGATATGTGACGCGATCAAGAGGAATGAGTCGGATGTCGGGGAATCCCAAATTGAGATATGGCCAATTCAAAATGGCGGCTTACATAAGTTTTGATGGAAATTCATGTATACAATTTGACATAACTTTGGAACAAAACGTCGTATCGACATGGGGTTTTCAGTTTCTGAAAGCTCTAGGTGTCTTCTTTAAAACTATTAAAAACTAATATTCGACCAGGGTCGACATCCGACTCATTCCTCTTGATCGCGTCACATATATCTTAAATAATAATACAATGTTAAAATAGATATTGTATGTATGAGACTTATTATATAATATTATAATATATCAAAATCAAATCATGTAATGGGTAATGCGACTTGAACACATAAAATTGTAAATTTCTCACTTTATATGTTAAATTTTATTAAAAGTTTATAGAGTTTTAGGAAAGAAGAAAGATGCATGTTCAGCATTCTTTGAAATCTGTGTCCTTGGCAACACTGAATAGATCAACAGTTTGATACATGAGGATGATTTTTGGTAGATTGGGTGTGGGTGTATCTTTTTCCTGGAAACTTTAGCATTTTATAAGCACCTTGAAAGAGAATGGGAGGGTTTTAACTGATGCAGTCAAGTGAAACGGACTACAAAGGTGTTTGTAACATGATTCTTGATCAACCATCCTCTTCTACATTCAAATGGGATGACCTCCATTTTAGGACATGAATTAAATGAATTTCTGAAAATCTTTAACTCATTCAGTGTATTGTTGCTAACATATTGGCTAAGCAGCAGAATTGGGCTACTTTAATTAAAACCTTGTGCCGCTGTCAAATGTTCTGCGGTCTGCAAAACTTTTTTTTTTGTATGGGCTCAAAACAAATTGGGCTACTTGTTGTCTTAATTATGCTGTGGCTTAGGTGCCCCTAACACCGTATTGGGGGGTGGGGGGTGAGAAATATAAGTTAGTAACACTGGTTTAGTGTAAAGATGACTACGTACAAGTTCATTACCTATGATGAATATACCTGGGCTTGTCTGTTGATGTCTTTCAGTGTATGGTGGTATTTGTAGTATTTGAACCAAGTCTTTTGGTATAGCAAATTGTAGTCATGAGTGATTTAGAGGAAGTTTTCTATCTAACCAGCGTTCCAGGAGTAACCCATGAAAGATCACCAGTGTTGTTTAGTGAATGGTTACAGAATGGTAGGTTTGGAACAAGGCTGGAACTTCAGATTTTTTCAAACAGACTGTTTGGGCAGGCAATTTGTCCTAACCCTACCATATACCACAAAATACCATGACTGCGCAAGTTGGTTCCACCCGGCGTGGACGTTTTTTGATGGACCCAGGCTATATATGAGTCGAAATATACTGAGCCGAGTAGCCTTGACAGCTGTGGTGTAGTGGATTGGAGATGGGCTTTGGTGCTGGAGGTCCGTGGTACAGATCGATGGACATTTTGGTCAATTTTCCACATTGAAAGAAAAAATTGAAAAAAGTGGGGGGTAGAGTTAGGTTAAAGATGAAGATGGTCAGTTTTGAGGGGCATAAAACTGATTTCAAGTGACCCCTAATTGGACCTGTAGCAGTGGTAACATTTTAGTAATAACTGACGGGTAGTGTTTCATGTAATCTTTGCATTTCAAAAACTATGTCCAATTGAATTTTTCTCTCCCATCAAGCTTGTTGAGCTAAATTATGCGATTTCAGGTTCTTTCGGTTGCTGTTCTGATTCAGTTGCAGACCCGGGGTTGCAGAAGGCTATCAATATCGTCTGAAGAGAACAGCATGAGTTTAACCTATACCGTATGAAATTACTCATGAAAAATGCCTGTGACTCCCCATTTAATGTACTTATACTTTGTATGTTTTTATCGCAGCCGAGACGCTGTCTGAAGATGAAGAGGATGAACTGAGAGGTTCAATGAAGAGAAGAGGGTCAAACGGGGGTTACACTCCCGCACCAGGCGGACCATTTTCTGGGCTAATACCCAGTATGTGGCCGCAGGATATCCTCGCAAAACTTGCACAGGTAAGGCAGACTAATGGGAACAGTATGGTCTCTTTCAACCCAAAACCAAAATGTTTTCAGAGATAGGAAGTTTGTAGACCATTTGATTCTCTCATGCCTGTGTTCACTAAACAGGACTCCAATTTTAGTGTAAATTTAAATCTGAAAGGGAAAGTATTTTTTCAATTGATGGCAGTCCAATTTTCAAGGTAGCATATTCTCTAATAAAAGTAGCCCAACAGCAAATCATAAAAATATGAATGTATTAACAATGTCTTCTATAAATGAAATGGGGAAAAAACACATTTTTTCTCTCTTTTTGCCAAATGACACAAAAAAGGTGAGTGGGGCAAATTTCCCTTCCAAAAAATTATGAACATATAAAGAATACTCATCAATCGATCCATTTTCATAAAGATGGAACAAAATAACCCACAACTGCCACAACTGGGTTGTTCCATTTTTTTGTTATAAAATTGAAACTTTTTTCTGACACAAAAGGGTGAGTGATGAAGTGCTCCTTCCCCGGAAAGGAGTACTGTAAAAGAGGTAATTTTTGTGTGATTAAATGTTTGCGGCGCTTTGCCGACTTCCATCCATTTCGCTTGTTTCTTAATTCATGATTTGAAAGTTCATTACACAGATTTATATAAAAAAATAAATATGTTCACATGTTTTTATTTTCGCAGTAGCTGCTTGGAGCGCGAAAAGAGCAAAAATTAATATAGCGCGAAAATGTCCACGTTTACAGTACTCGTCAAATGATCCATTTTCACAATGACTGAAACTAGTACATACATTACATTACATGTATCACAGACCTCCAGAAATAATCAACACAACTCCCCTGAATTTCCAGTTTTAGTTCAATGCCACTGCTGATATCTCTTGCCTCCTCTTTTTACTGTGTTATGCAAAATACATTAATCCTAGCCATGCACCATTACTGTAGGCTGCTAATTAAATCTACTTCAACCTAAATTAATAATTAACATACTTAAGAACACCTCGCAAACAAGCCAGTACTTGAATCAGATCCATGTAACCATATGTTAAGTTCCCGTTCCCCGAGACCTGAAGTAATGCTATATTAATATCTGCATACTGCAAGTCTCTGCAATAGTTCATTATACTGTGGCCAAAATAAATCTAACTAGTCAGTAAAAAATAATTTACAGACTTGGACAAACTGGCGTGAAATTAACAATGGCCTTATAAATACACCGTCTTAAACCTGGTCGTCCACTTGTTTGTTTGCAAAAATTACCAGTATAGCAAGAATTTATTTTAGACATTTTTGAAATTGTTTTTAAACAAAATGAAATATTTTAAAAATTGCCTAAAAATTAACCCAAATTATAAGATAATAGCTGCGTTGTCGCTATCATACATTTTATTTACGGAACTCAAAAAAGCAAAAAGTCCTTTTTCATATATTACCAGACTACTTCAAGTGTGTGTGTGTAGTGTCCATATTTTAAACTCTTCATGACTGGTTTAATGAGAGAGTGTTGCATGCAGGGCTGATCTATTTACGAGGGTCGCTAGAGGAAAGCTAGAATTTTTCTTCATTTCTTTATTTGGAAATGCAATGTTTCCCTCCAAATTTTGCCAAATATCCAAATTTCTCGGGAATAAGATTCCCTAATTCCCCATTCTTTCCAGGCCTGGTTACTGGTAAAAACCCAGTTCTATGGGCAAACAGACGTCTCAGGTAGGGTTGGGCGGGTTTTTTTTTAAATTAGGGGGTTCAAACATTTCGGGTAATTTCGGTGAAGTTTGCCAGTCAGTAAGGTAGGTGTTCCAATTGCTGGCCTGATTTTCTATTTTACATGAATATTCATCCTTAAAATAGTCATATTCCAAAGTTTGAGTTGCATAACTCCAATGGTTCTTATTTTAGAAGCACAAGGTGACATCTGCCCATTAAAGGAAGTGTCCCGCAAGCACAACATTGAGCATTATGTGTTAGAAAAATAATTATCGAGCCGAAATTACGTAATTATATAGAACAAAACACCATACTAGTCACAAAAAAGAATAAAAACTGCCATCACTCAACATGCAATTTTTAAAATTCGCCGCGATCGAAAGTCCCGGTGTCGATGACGTCATGGGTATCGGTGCTAAAATTTGCACATGTGCATTGTATAACTATGACATCATCGACACTGGGACTTTCGATCGCCGCAAATTTTAAAAAGTGCATGTTGAGAGATTGCGGTTTTTATTTGACTCCCCTGCCGACCTGCTTGCCGAATGGTTCGATGTTTGATCTGACTAATTTGCATCTTCCCCGGAGATGCGGGCATTCCAAACTGAAGTATTTCTAATATTTCAGAGACTAGAAACACGGGTCTCCCAGTGTGACGTCACCCCACGTCACGCGTCATGTTGAGAGATTGCGGTTTTTATTTGTTTTTGTCATAAGTGTGGTGTTTTGTTCTATATAATTACAAAAGTTGGGCTCGATAGTTATTTTCTAACATATAATGCACACTTTTATGCTTGCGGGACACCTCCTTTAAGTAGTGTCGTGCCTATAGAACAGGGTGTTTTTTGTGAAATTTGAAAAGTCTATATTACTTGGAATTTTGTATTCTTCATCTGCAACAGTCCACACAATTCTCAAGGTTTGATTTGCATAATTTGTGTCTATGATGGCACTTGCTACTTATTCAAGTATGTACAAGGCATTGTGATATAAATAGAACAACTGCACATAATATACCTGTGATAGGCAAACAAACCAGGGGTAGCACTGGCTCAAAAATGTGAGGAGTCCCATTTGCATTTTTCAGGACCCTTTAAGGACTGCAAAAACTAAATTTAAGGGGTCCCCCAGAAATATAAGGGGTCCTGAAGTTTGAGCCTTTGAAAATGGTCAAACATTTTTTTAGAGACAAACAGTCGCTAACACAGATACGCACACTAGCGTAAGATCATGTAACTCATATACCTATGTCGTGTCCATGTTAATCAATAGAAGATACTTATATATAGAATGTTTTGGAAATCGCTTGAAACCTTTGCGGAAGCAATTCTGAAGCGATTCAGTGTGTTTAACAACTTTTAAAAATACAGGATTTGCATTGTATTTATCTTTTCGGACATTAATGAATTTAAAATGTAGGCACAGGATGGAGATCGACAATTTTCAGAATGTCTTAAGGTTTCCACGTCCATACATCGTCAGATTTAAGGGGTCCCTTTATTTTCGATTGGGACCCGTTAGTGAAGTTCAATATGTAAACTTACGCGTCCATTATCGTCCAACAAGAAAATAAGGGGTCCTAGGACGCGCAAGAACGCGAGCCCTGAAACAAACCCAAATCGTTGTGTTGCCATTTCCCGACCGACCCATTTAAAAAATATATATACAAAAGTTGAAAATTTAGCAACAATATTGGGACTTGGATCAATATTGTAGATTTTTTTTAAATTTGTGAATTTCTTTGAAATATTCACAAAAGATTTTTTTTTATTGCTGAAAATTCCCCAAAATTTCTCAAATTAAAAATGAAATAAAATAAATATTGCTCAATAAAATATTACAATCTGATCATATTTGTAATAATTTTTTGTACTGAAACTAACGGTCAGGCATTTAGGTTGGATGAAATTTTTAAAAAATCACAAATTAAAAAAAAAATCCACAAATTTAAAAAGAAAATCACCAATTTCAAAAAGAAAATTGACAATTGGGGAAAAATGGGTCTTTTTTTGGTACTAATGTACTTTTTTTGTGAAATCGCCCCCCCCCCCCCCCCCCCCCCCCCCCACCCACCCCAATTTCTCAATTGGGGGCAACCTTTTACAATTTTTCTATTTGGCACCAATGTACCTTTTCCGGAAAATACGCCCCCCCCCCCCCCCCCTAAAAAAATCCTGCTTACGGGCCTGACAGTAAGCCAACCAACCCCAACCTATATTGATTATTCTTATATTTATGATTTTAAAAAAATGATTCGCTCATGTTTATGTGTTTATTTCATTTCTAGACTGAGGATGCAGGTGCAGCAATGGATTTTAGATATGATGAATTTGGATACAGGGTAGAGGAGGAAGGTTAGTAGATGGAACAACAATCCCTCCACCCTCCAGAGATGCCACTTCTCCGATTTAAATCGAATTTCTGATTTTTTTTAGATTTTCCCACCAAATGTTTACATTTTTTTCTGGAAAGGCTGTTTTCGTGGAGTTTTGGAGGGGTGGGGCTGGAGGTGGGTCTCAATCCCTGGCAGGAGGCGCTTCCCCTTGACCCACGCTTGAACCCCAGCAGGGCCGGCCTATTTTCAGATTTTTTTCAAGGACCCAGTGGCATCCCTGACCCTCGCCTACCAAATGGCTACCCATGCTCGTCCAAACATCTCTAAAATGGACCCCTTAATTAATTATAATTATCGAGCCCAAATTGCATAATTATATAAAACAATACATCATACTTATCACAAAAATGAATATAAACTGCCATATCCCAACATGCAATTTTTAAAATTTGCGATGATCAAAAGTCCCGGTATCGATAACGTCATGGTTATTGTTGCTCAAATTTGCGCAAGTGCATTGTATAACTATGACTTCATTGACCATGAGGGCAAAAACCATTTGGAACCCTTAAAAAGTACTAAAATCCTTTGATACAGATTTGCTTCCCTTTTAGTTGTGTAACGAAAACCCACAACATAAGGAAGATTGGGACACATATAGTTTGTGTAATAATACTTTTAAATGGAATGTTTAGGTTACAGTTTTGAGATACTCTAGTTGTTCATAACCAATAAATAACCAGATTTTATACTTCGCCTCTTGAGCAGGAAATGTTACTCCATATTTTTGTATTCTTAACAATAATATTTAAGAAATAATCCTAAGTACCAGATACATGTAAGGTAGTTTCAAAATGTCAAGATGTGCCTTGTTTATATATATAAATTAAATTTGCATCCTTGACATTTGCACAAATACAGATGCGGCGGAGCCTAACTCAAGTAAGCTTCTCAGCCAGCCGTTCATGGAGGACCCTCAGCAGAGACTCAAGTGGGTAGCGTATTTTGAGTTTGCGCATAATCAAGAAGTCGGGGATCTCACATGGGACAAGGTAAATTTATTACCATCGCTGTTTTGTCAAAACCTCGTATCTCCGTCCGGCCCTTTAGCATGTATAAAGTAATACTTCCTATGTACTGGAAAAGTGGATTTGTTTGTGTGTGTGCATAGATCTACATGCAAAATGATTATATTTTCGTGTTTATTTTGCTGATTTAAGCGCAAAAATAAATTTAGCACAAAAATTTCCACTTTTACAGTACTTACAACCTTTGGGTAGTATGCTCTAAAAATGATCAAGGGACAAAACGCATCTATCAAAACCTTATAAAGTGCTCTCGCCCCTGAACATGTATAAAGCAACGCTTCCTATGCATAACCGTATGGGTAGTTTTACTTTATACACGCTGAAGGGCCAGAAAAACATACAATGTTTTGACGGAACAACGACGTTATGCCTGAATAAAGTGTGAACTTGTTTGTGGTTAATTTAAGCACTGACGACTATCTTTTTAAAGGTCACATATTTCTCATAATGAATAACTTGTTCTTTTCTAACCATGTGATACACTTGTGGAACCCATCCCATTCTTGTTCACTCTGTGTGTCGTTCATCATATGTTTATTTGTTTGTCTTTCGTGTATTTAAGTTCTATCTCCTAAGGCCTTAACAAAATGGTTTGATTCGCCTAACATGACAAAAACAAATAAGGTAGGTCGGTCGGGGTTTTTTTGTTTTTTTGAAATCACCTGCTTTGGGGACTTAAAATAGCTGAAATTGAAAGCAAAACTGTCAGAAACTTAATACTTTATCAATTTTTTTAACTTTTTTAACTTTTTAAAATTTTTTTTTTTAAATGTTTAAAATTTTTATTTATTTTTTATTTTTTCCTCCCTCAAAATAATAAAAAATATTCAGGGTCGGCGATTTATTTAGGGTCAGACAGGTTAGGCCTATCAAACTTTTTGTCTTCTTTCTATCTCCTTATTCTTATCTTGTTTTCTGCTGGGGTTTGTGTTGTAGCTCTGTGTGCACCATGAGTGTTTCTTGCGGATTTGTTAATTTTCATATTATTGTCATTATTGTTTCAATGGAAGGTGGAAACCTTTGACATGTCATCCTTGAATAAACAAACATGACTATTATTTTTACTATACATGTGACACCCATGTGATACCCATGTGACACCCATGTGACACTCATGTTAACAGTCAAACACATGTGTAATTCATGTCAATCACCATGTGAAACCCATGTGACACTCATGTCAACAGTCAAAACATATCTGTCATTCATGTCAAACACAATGTGAAACCCATGTGATACTTGTGCCACTCCCATGTGACACTCATGTTGAACACATGTGACACCAGTGTCCAACACCTGTGAGACATGTGTGAGGCACATGTCAAACACATAAGAAACTCATGTTACCCATAATGTTACTCCCATGTGAAACCCATGGACAGTGACATCCATGTATTGTGTCCATTGGCGGTGGTAAATTGTATCATATATTTTTTAATTTAATAATTTATCTCAACAAACATGTCTTATTCCTGGCGAAGCTAAAATAGCCGCATGCAAATAAAGATATATAAATAATTAATACAGAGACTGCTGGTTGTTTGGTTATCAAGCTCTCTGCAAAAGGTTAAGACGTTGTAAACAGATAGTCTGGCTGCTAAATATCACGGGTAATAGAAGAGCGCACAGGATTTATAAGTAATGAGGGGAAAAAGTAATGAGAAAATGAGGTGTATTCAGGCCGAGCAAGACGTACGTGGCTAATGACGAAACCATATTATCATAAGGCAAAAAAAAAAAAATAGTTGTGTTGCCCTCATCCGGCCGGGTCAAAATTCTGAGAATGTGGGCCGGGTATTTTTTTTTTTTTTTTTTTCTCCAAGATTTGTTTCAAGATTTTATTTATTTATTTATTTTTTTCAAGATTTTTTTTCAAGATTTTTTTTTTTTTTTTTTTTTCCAAGAATTTTTCTCAAGATCTTCCAATCTGTGAAAAGAGATGGGCAAGAAACTGAAATATTCACCATTGGGTTGAAATTACATCCAGTAAGCGTTTTCCTTAGTATCTTCACACATGTTGACTGAAATAATAGGTATAAAATCATTGATTTGGTAAAATTTAAAATAAAACATTTAATTTTTTTTTTTTTAAATCCGTCCTTCCCGATTTTAGGCTTGTGAGGGCAACACAACTTTTTTTTTTTGGCCTAATGCTGATCACCATATTGCTCATTAAATTCAGATTGTAATCCAAATATCAAATTGCGTGGATAACGTACAGTATAAAACATAAACAACATTTAAAATGTGTTATTGAAATACTGCAATATTAAATTACACTACCAGTAGAATAAATGGTTTCAACCATATTGGAAGTCTGACATGCCCTTAAAAAATCCTTGTTAACAACAGTTTGCAAATGTGATGTGATCAAGCAAAATCAGTATGAAGTCGAAAATATATAATATTCAGTTCTCTACTTGATTGTGTAGGTTATTTGCAAAGCTTCATTTTGCAGAAAACCCCATCACAAATGGACACTTAATTCCAACGATATGAGAGATTTATGAGTTTTCAAAACAATAGGAAACAACAAACATTTCTGTCCTTTGTTTGGTTATATCACAAAATCAATATTTCCTACTTCAGACTGATTTTGCTTGATTACATCACAAATTATGATCTTTTTGGTTCAAAAATGTTTAAGCATTTTTTACAAATTTGAAATATTTATTTATTTATTTCAGAAATAAATAAAACATAGACTATGTAATCCCCTCATGTCAAATGGAAAGGCATCTTCCAATTCATTATATTCACAATTTTCTTTTTTTAATATGACAAAGACAACTTGGACAATTCTGTTTGTAGATTTTCTTGTTTTACATTCAGGAATAGGCATTGTTGTGTGGGTGTTACATAGTAACTCTAGATTTTCTTTAAATATCAATGAGATTCAGAAAGATACATTGTATGCTTGGCTTCATCTCCAGGTGACCTTTCCACAATTATTTGAAAGATTAGATTAAGGGGAGGGGGAGTTGGAAAAATAGTGTGCAATCTTTTCTCGTTTGGCAGAAATATGTTGTAATTTATACTAAAGAGGGATTATTTGTAATCATTTTAGACAAACAAATATTGGCGTGGTGACTGTGTTGCACTGTCTGAATGCATAGCTACCGCTCTACTGGGCACCTTGACACTACATGTAGACCAAAAATAGTCATTTACTTGACATTTTCAAAAGTGTCTTTTAAATGTTCTGAACAAACCTCATCCATGTATGACCAATACAAGGTGAATCGGAAAACAAATTGTGCACAGATTAAAACAGCCATTTGTCATTGATGTGTGCATTGAATCATGACATTTGTTGTTGTTTGCATAAAGTGTATCTAATCTAGGTCATCTTCCAGAAAAATGAAAGTAATTGACTGAAAAATAGCAAAACGTAACAAGATTAGCTGATCCCTTTTTTCACCATATCAATGGGATTTACACAGTTACAAAACATGTTTCATGAATAAGGAATGAGCATTCACTACATGCATGTATCTGTAATATTGTGATACTGGCACGGTAAATGAGGCAATATTCACGCAAAAGTATTAAAGACATTGCATAATTTATAGTTAGGAGAATTTACCAAAGTATTAAATATGAAATAAAATATCACACAAATGTAATGTTCTGAAGACACTCGTTTCTTGATCAATTGCACTTTTTTGAAAGTCAGTCACATTTTTGAAGGAAAATATTTGACAGGTTCACAAATCATAGTCCATTGCTTTTAGATAAACTAGATCAGATACACTTTATACAACAACAACAAAATTCCTTCATTGCACACATCCAACTCCAAGAACCGTTTCAATCACTGCACAGGTGTTTTTTATTCACCCTGTATAGTTCTCAATTTGCCATTCATTCACCTTGTATTGTTTCTGAAAAAAAGGAACCTAGAGTTGATTTCGTTTCTTTTTTTGTTTTTTTGTTCAGGTCGAAAGTAGGTTAGCCAGAACCGACAAACTACACAGTATGATTCAACAGGGTATACCACACAGTATGAGGCCACAATTGTGGATGAGACTATCAGGGGCACAACAGAAAAAAGAAAACTCAGAAACTACTTATAAGGTAAGGATATATCCAAATATGGTAATGGTATGTCTATTTAAGGGGATGGTATGATTCAACAGGGTATACCACACAGTATGAGGCCACAATTGTGGATGAGACTATCAGGGGCACAACAGAAAAAAGAAAACTCAGAAACTACTTATAAGGTAAGGATAAATCCAAATATGGTAATGGTATGTCTATTTAAGGGGATGGTATGATTCAACAGGGTATACCACACAGTATGAGGCCACAATTGTGGATGAGACTATCAGGGGCACAACAGAAAAAAGAAAACTCAGAAACTACTTATAAGGTAAGGATATATCCAAATATGGTAATGGTATGTCTACATACGGTAACAGCATGGATTAATAGCAGGGTATACCACACAGTATGAGACCACAATTGTGGATGAGACTAGAAGAAAGAAACCTCAGAAACTACTTATTATAAGGTAAGGATATATCCAAATATGGTAATGGTATGTTTATATTAAGGTAAAGACATGGTTCAACAGGGTATAACACACAGTATGAGGCCACAATTATGGATGAGACTATCAGGGGCACAACAGAAAATAGAAAACTCAGAAACTACTTATAAGGTAAGGATATATCCATATATGGTAATAACATGTCTTTGGCATAAGACTTTCCAGCCAGGCAATCATCAGATCTTTGCCAATTCAGATTTCAAATGCCCACTTTTTTTATTAATATTCAGCCGATTTTTAGATAGGTGCTTTTCGTTGAAGGCATAACGAAAAATTCAGGCATGTTTTTCCCGATTGCGACGTGAGGTGCGCCTGTTATTTTCGAATGCGATAAGACCGCATTCAACCTTTGTTTTGATTATAGCTGGTTTAGGGTTTAAGAAAGTGCTGTGCATTTGAACAGGAAATTGAAATGGCGTGATCTAAAAAGATATTCCGACTCGCTCTATAGGTATCACTTAATAGATCATGGTCTGAATATGTTTGACATTATTAAGTTGATTGGCTATATATCAAGCTCAGGAGTGTTACCATTTCTTAATATGGCATGGTTAGAACAAATATTTCTGTTTAGTTGTTTTTATGATTAATACAATTTTTGTTTTCCATAAAAGTACTTTGATATTTGTGTTCAATAATGATATTTATTGCATTATTGCATATATAATATGCATGAATGTTCACTGCAGCTTGTCTTGGAACAGTATACAATTAACAATGGTGCTACATTATACATGTACTCATGTTTGGTTGGCTATAGAATGGGAAATATAGCAATACCAATGTAGCAATACCATCAGGTTTTGTTTACAAAAGCAGTCATGCGAATCTGAGGGCAGCTAATTAACTGGGTACTGGTTTGCGTGTTTGGCCAAAGACGAATGGCATTTTAATTCTTGGTATTCGCAATACGATGTGCCGCCATCAGTTGCTGGTATGCAGTGCTTCATGGTAAAAAGTCAACATCCAAAGCCTGCGTAATACATAATACAACACAAGAAAACATGTTGTTGTGCGTTTAAATGTCAATATATTGGTTTTGCGCGGAAATGCACACCCAACACCAATTTTACAATTATAGTAGATTAATCTTCTTTGTATTAGGCTATAAAAAAAATCTTTTGTCTCAAAGCTCTTCAGTTTTTCAAAACCTAATGCGAAATGCGGGTGTGTTTTTTTAAATGTTTATAAATATAAAATATTGAAATCCTTGTAAAAGTGACCTTTTGTATTTAAATATTTAAAATGTTGTGATCAATAAAAATCTGAAAAATCGGTGAAACTTTGGGATTTTTTTTTTTTTTGAAAAAAAAAGAAAATAATATTTGTTTCTTAATTTTCTAACGCTCATCAATTAACCAACACGCGCGGGAGCTTTGAGACAAATTATGTTTTTAATATAGCCTTACTCATACGGGATCACTTCGTGAAGCTGTGTTCAACATTATCACACATATTGCGTGACAATGTAGAGCTGGCAGTGCATCGTATTGCGAATTGCGATAATTTATATTTATTTATTTGTTTGATTATAAAACCTCTCTAGCTTATCAAACAAATATGTGACCCGTCATGTCAAAATGGACATGATGGAGGCACGGGTTAAATCTGAGTTATTGGTGTGACTTGAAAGAGCACATTTTAAGCTTTCAAATGATACCATGTTAAAGGTAATCAGACTTTGTAAACACAAGATATGATTTGAAAAAGCATGTTTTTTCTGTTATTTCTTTATATTTCACCAAATATATTGGCCTCTATCTCAAAACTGCGTTTGTCGACAACATGTCCTTTTTGACGCGACTGGTCATATATGTCAATATGTTTCTTCACACATGGTATATTAACTTGGTAGTTTCCTGTATTTTATCCTCATAGGAAATCCTCAAAGCCAGCTCAAATGAACACTCAATGACAGCAAAACAAATAGAAAAGGTAAGACTACATGCCAAATGAAAAGAAGAAGTGGTTCTTCAGGGGGGCACATACCCATACCCCTTTTCAATGTCAGTAACCCCCCCCCCCCCCCCCCCCCCCCACACCGCCTCTCTCATGCTGCCACCAACAACCTGTCCATTTCTTTTCATGGGTCTAAATTATATTCAATGACTTGTTTCCATTGAAATTGCCTTGATCCGCTTGAATTGACTTTTCTATAGGCAAATTACTGTTGACCTGACCTAAATGTCAGTGACTGGGTCACATTACAGTTAACAGAAGGAAACAAACAATATGTAATTGTTATTTGGCCCTACGTAAATATTTGTGTTTATTAATACAAATATTGCAGACTACTTTGTATAGCATCCGTTACACGTCACTATTGTATAGTCAAGAATCGTTGACCATAAGTAATACGACAATTGTCAATTATATTGTGATATTAATACTATTGTTGTTGTGATTTCAACCAAAGCTTAAAGGTGGATGTTCTAATCACTTACGATTTTTAATGCCCATCAACATATTTTGATATCAGAAGAACCACATATTTTTCTCATAAATTTTGTAAAATGTTTGGCGCAAGACATGTTCTGTTTAGACGTTTTAGGCTAAAATGCAGTGAATTACTGCCAATGGTGGTTAACCACCCAGCCAGTTTGTGTACTACTCAATGGTCAAATTTCATGTCACCTTGTGCTTTTAGAATAAGAACCATTGGAGTTATGCAACTCACAACCTTTAAATTGTTCCTACATATAATATTGTAACATTTTCATCAAATTCATCTTTGATTTGTCTATCACAGGATTTGCTCCGCACCATGCCAAGCAATGCGTGCTTCTCGTCACCTAAAGCAAACGGCATTCCGCGGTTACGTCGGATTCTGCGAGGCATAGCTTGGCTGTATCCGGATATAGGATACTGTCAGGGAACAGGGGTGGTAAGTAGCCACCTTTAATGCAGGTGTCAAGTGGAATCTACCCTCCTCATGTCTTCACATGTTTCATTGAGGAGGGTACATGTAGGTTCAAGATTCACATTGATGCCTGCATAAATATACACAGTTCAACAAAAATAAGTTCCCCTTTAGATTATGCCTGATAATTTTAAAATGAGTTACTCCATCGAAACGATTTTTGGCACACATAATGTACGTGTGCACGTGTGGGCTATAACTATGCAGGTGTTATAATGCTTGAATGAGCACACATTGAATGGAAGATTACCTGAATTTAAAAGTTGCTAAATAGTTTATTGAAGGAGGATGGTTAAGCAGCTTGAACCCCAGGGTTTTTGCTTGAACACCGCACGGGTACTGCTTGAATGAGCACATGCGATATTGAACTTTTAGCAACTTTTGAAATGAGGTATTCCTCCATTCAATGTGTGCTCATTTAAGCAATACAACACCTGCGTAGTTATAGCTCCGTTCTAGTGTTGCTGTGTACACGACATTATGTGTGCCAAAAATCGTTTCGATGGAGTAATTCTTAAAAAAAAATATCAGGCATAATCTTAAGGGGACCTTATTTTTGTTGAACTGCGTTCTTTCATTTGGGGGAAAAGGAAAAAGATCAATGGCACATATAACCTTGTGCATGTTACCTGTTAGGTGATGCAAAAAACAAATGTTGTTCAGACCTGTATGAATACCATACCAATTACCAATTTGCAAATGTTTCATATAAAGACCTCAACAAAATAAAGTCATACGCTTTGTTTACATTTAAAAGGGTGAATTCCAATTATTTGTTAACCAAACAGGCTATATAGACATTTCGATGAATCTTTTTGCCACAATTTGGTACCAAATTTGCCACCAAGCAAGAAAGATAAGCCATGATTACCACCATTTAATGAAAATCTGTGACATTTCCAAATTTCAATTTTCAACACATTATGCCGGCAGAAAATGAAGTGCGTGGCACTGTTGCTTGGCCTGGATGACCGCTGAGGATATTGACAACACAGTGCAATCATTGCGTTGGGCCGAACAAAAGTGAGCAGAAGGCTATTTGGTTCTGAACATTTGATTCCATTCATATCCTTCACCCATGCATTACATTACAGTTTAAATTAGAATTAGCCCGCGCTTTTAGGGGAAATGGGCAGTGATCAATATGGGATGTGCTTGATAGGCCTAACATTTGGTGTTTACTCCCCGTGTACTGTGTTGAAAGTGCGAATTTGGAAACGGCACAGATTTTCATTAAATGGCTTATCTGTGTTGTTCAGGGTTCTAGCTAGGACGGGCGGCGCCGGGCGGGCCCACCCACCACTGGGCTAGCCCGCCCAGCGCTGGGCCCGGAATTGTGCTGGCCGCCTGGCACTCTTTAAAAAATAAAATATTTTTTTTTTTACAATTTGTGGATAAAATCATTAAACTGCCTCATAAAACAAGAAATTATGTGGCAGGAACCCTCAAAGTGCATTAAAAAACCCTTAAAAGACATTAAGAAGGCCTCTGGATCCCATGCCATGATCCACTGCACTTCGTTTGCTACATTTTCTCTGTTCCCCGTCAGTAAATTTACCCGGTTCTAAAATGGCCCTGGCTAGAACCCTGGTGTTGTTTAGTGGCAAATTTGGTACCAAATTGTGCCAAAAATATCCATCCAAATGTCTATCTAGCCTGTTTTGTCAAAGAATAATTGGCAGTTACTTTATATAGAACATAAACAAAGTGTATGACTTTCTTTAGCTGAGGTCATCTTTTATCTATCTATCACAAGACAGTGACGTAACTGCGTTATTTGCTAATTGCAGTACATAAACAGGCACATCTACTTGAGGCGCTGGCGTATACACACCCCCACACGTAGAAAGATGGAAGATACATATATACGTATGGGTAAATGCTACGCCTGTAGGGTTATGTCACTGTCCAGAGGAAATATTGTTTTAAAATATGACCTGTTAGAGACATTAGGCAACAAAAAAAAGATGTTTGGTTGCCCTCCGCGACCGACCAAAAAAAACCGTAAAAACGGATCGCTTTTTTTTAATTTTATTTTTTTAAATAATTTTTAAAACCGAAAATTTCATAATCTTGGACATATTTTGTCCCAAAGATGTAGAAATAAATTCTATGAAATGTTTTGAAGTCCAATGTATCAAATGTAAGTCAAAAATATTGCGCACAAAACTCATCATATTCACAGCACCGTGTCACCGTACGCCTACTTCATGTTGTACACTGCTTCCGGCAAAAAACTCAACATGACCTTTGCCCCATTCATTTCATACGCGCTGTTTCTAGTCGGCCATGTGCGTTTCTAGAAAGGTTTATTTGAAAAATAAATTGTTAAGATAGAACAGTGAAACAATGTGTCTTTTTTGCAACGTGTATGAATAAAAATAAAAAAACGAAAGAATGAAGAATAACAATGTATCAATCTTCCAAAGTATGTCCTAAAACGTTCCACGTAAATTGCAATCTAAATTAAATCTAGCAACACTGGGAGACGTGCTGTCTCTAGAGTCCCATTCGCCGGATCTGCTTTTCGTGGCGTCATTCCAACAACATGGATATAATCTAGGCGGTTTCAATCGTTTTAAGCTGGACAATACGATAGTTTGGAGCGTCGTTTCGTCCATAGACACTGCTGGCACGTTTCTATCCCTTTTCGACAAGCAAAACAGCAACAACAGATTGTCTGCACATGTGTCACGCTCGCCAAATGGGCCGTGGCCGAATGTCAAATTTGGTGGGGGAAAAGAGAAAAAAAACCTATTGACCGACCCACAATTTGTTTTCTCTCGAGGGCAACCAAACATTTTTTTTGTTGGCCTTATCCACATTTTTGGGCAATATCATTATTTATCATTCATCAAAATCCTATAAATAGAAATGTGAATCCATTAAAAAATCATTCTGCGCTTCACTGAAATGTATACAGTCTTGGGTTAGGAGCAACAAAAACCTAAATGATTCCCTCCCTAATTTATATGTATTTTTGCATTTTCCTGCACATGCCAAATTTTGTTACTATAGCCTATTTGCCCATCTCTAGACAGTGATGTAACTGCGTTATTCATTGATTGCATTACATAAACGTGCGCTCCTACTCGAAGCGCTCGCGTATACACTCGCACATAGAAAGGCGGAAGATACAGGCGTGTGCGTAAATGTTGCGCCTGTGTAGTTACGTTACTGTCGTGTGATAAGAGCTCCATGAATTTATCATTTTCCAGGCCTTAAGTCAAGCACATCTTGTAATGTCTGTTGTGGTAATTTAATTCAATCCTGTGTCATGCTTATATCAGATTGCAGGCTCATTACTCTTGTTTTTGGAAGAAGAAGATGCCTTTTGGGTGATGTGTGCAATAATCGAGGACCTCGTCCCAGCTTCCTACTACTCTAGCACTTTACTTGGTGTACAGGCAGATCAAAGAGTACTAAGACAACTTATGGTTAGCTACTTGCCAGAGATTGACCAATTACTAAAGGCTCATGATATAGGTAAGATTACAAGGTCCCAATAGGTAAGATTGTAAGGTCTGTGTGCAAGAATCGAGGACCTCGTCCCCGCTTTCTACTACTGTAGCAGTTTACTTCACATACAGGCAGATCAAAAGAGTACTAAGACAATCGGTTATACTTTCCAGAGATTGACCAATTACCAAAGGCTCACGATGTAGGTA
The DNA here is from genome assembly GCA_035610835.1 of Ophiura sarsii. NCBI lineage: Eukaryota > Metazoa > Echinodermata > Ophiuroidea > Amphilepidida > Ophiuridae > Ophiura > Ophiura sarsii. The sequence goes on along the minus strand of CM069444.1, from coordinate 30,075,750 downwards.
AGATTCCTAGCAGTTTCCTCATTATACAGGTAGATCAAAGAGTTATCGGTACATCATTCGGTACATCATTCAAGCCATCATTCAACCCTGTGGGGTTGTTACAGGCTTTCTAAACTGATAAAATTTAATCATGTTCAACATGATCTTTTACTAACCCAGCACCCTGAATCACATCAAGGCATGGTATGCTCCCATAATACAATGAAATGATTAAGACAGTGGCAATAGCTTAGTTAATCCTCCTGGTTATCCTCTATTAATCCACTCTCCATAAATATCTTTCTCAATTTCATCCAGAATTATCGCTAATCACATTACACTGGTTCTTGACGGCGTTTGCCAGCGTGGTCCACATGAAAGTATTAATGCGTATATGGGACCTGTTCTTCTATGAAGGCTCCGTGGTGCTCTTCCAAGTCACGTTAGGCATGTTTAAACTACAGGTAAGATGTGGACTGCTTCAGAGGGGAACTTGTTTCTGAGTTTTCCACCATTAACCCCTACTACCTGCCGATTGGTCCCACAGATGGACACATCATCTGCTGCACCAATCGGTGATATTGTTAGAGTAATTGTATCCCTGATAGAGATTGGAGTGAAATATTTAGAAGCAGTATTTTAATTGATTATTCAAATGAGTAATCCACCAATCATAAATATTGCTAAGATAGGCAGGTAGTGCTCGGCAAATTAAGAGATTTGTTGAGCTCTTACAAGCAATAATAGTGGGCATATTTAGGCTTCAGTGAAAAGTTGACAAAATGGGAGGAGGGTATCTGTGGGAAGAGTTTATTAGGGTCAAAACATGAGTATGAAGTACCTGTTTTTGTTGTGGTCAAAATGGTCTGTTCACAGTTTAGAACAGGGATGATGATGTAAGGATAGGTATAGTATATTTAGTTCCAAATTGGCGAGAAATATGTAGTTTAAATCTCTCGTAGCACAAAAGTAATCCAAGCATTACGCAAGTAATTTTGACATTCAGTCTCATTATGCCTGTGATGCACAGTGCGCCGTTTTGTGTTATACCAGCCTTATGGTTTACTAATTCGCTGCGTTAAGAGTGCTTGCCAATTTGGAACTGACTATAGACTATAGTTGAGTATTTTGGGAATGCTAAATAAATAAAGCAGACACCAGTAAGAAAATGGAGCTGATGCTAGTGTTCTGAATTATGTATTTGAAGATTTGGCATAATTCTGGAATACCATTCACACCCTTAATTATATTACGCTTCATTAGGCTATTTAAAAAAAATCTTTTGTCCCAAAGCTCCTGCGCGCGTTAGTTAATTGATGCGCGTTAGAAGAAGTGAAAAAAAGAAGAAACAAAATACCAAAGTTTCACAGATTTTTCAGATTTATATTGATCACATCAATTTAAATACAAGGATTTCAATATTTTATATTTATAAGAAATAAATTAAAAATCTTTAAAAAAAGCGTATTCCGCATTAGGTTTTGAAAAACTGAAGAGCTTTCAGACAAAAGATTTTTTTAATATAGCCTTACATAAAACATAGAGTGGGAAGGGTGATCCCCTTTGTGTAATCTGGTACAATATTATGCTTTCTCGAAGCGGGTCAGTGATAGAAATGGGGTCCTGTCCTTGATTGTATCCCATCTAGTTTAGAATTTAGGATCTCACTATTCTGCTTATCATAGTCCTTATCTTATTGTCTGGTGGTAATTATGTTGACAGTGCTGATTAGCTACTTGGTAATCTACAATATGGTAAACAAGAATAGAAGTTGGTACAGGAATAGAAGGTTGTTTCTCCCAAGAGTGTTTGATATGGAGTCCTTAAAAACCCAACTCCCCACGGCATGTTTTTGCAAAATGGGTCACAGTTTTTGGGGAAATCAGGTTGTGCTGGTGCCGGGGATCGAACCCAGGCCATTGCATGGAAGTACTGCACCTAACTGATTGCGCCACGGAGTCGGCTCAAAAAGCAAACATTTAATAGCCCGCCTGTTGGTGCCACGAGACTGGGGAAGCGTGCGCTACCAGTGTAATGCTTTGTAGCGTTGAGGAAGATTAGGATTAGACGAGGGAAAAAACACCGTTTTGCGGGAGAGAACGACCCACTTTTTGCGTTTTTCAATATATTTTTTAATTTTAATTTTTAGCTTTTTTTTTCTTCTCAACTCTTGAAAATCAGCCGTTTTGTGGCTGAAAATCTGTCAAAAAATAAATTTCACAATTATTTTTAAAAAGTACAGATTTTTGAAGATTATTTTGAAGAAGAAAATTGAAAATAAATTTAAAAAAGACTATCTGACCCTACTTGACAGGTTCGTCTGCTCGTAAAACAGGGTGTTTTTCGTCGCCTTAATGGAAAATACCAATTTTCATTGTAATCAATCTTTATTATTCTTCATCCCATATCTGAATCTTGTATCTTGTCTTGAAGGAGGAGGAGTTATTGGAGCTAGAGAACTCTGCTCAGATCTTCAATGCTCTATCTGATCTTCCAGGAAAGGTTGACGACGTAGATAAACTGCTAGAGGTAAGTCTTGCCACACACTTAACCCCCTGAGAACTACCGGCCGATTGGTTAAAAAGATGGATACATCATTTATTGCACCAATGAGAGACATTGTTAGAATAATTGTATCCCTGATAAAGATGGGAGTGAAACATTTTACAAGCTGCATTTGAATTGGCTATTCATATGAGTACATCTTGTAATAAACCAATCGGAACCACTGTAAGAAAGACAGGTAAGACCCCAGGGGGTTAAGATGGATCTGTTGAGGGATTATAAGGTGGGATTTTAGTGACCTTTTCCAATTATTTCTCAAGCTTTTGGTGTTATCTTTCTATTCAATTTATGCATGTCGTAGAAAAAATAGAATTTAATATTATAGTAAGGTCACGAATTTTCCGCGGAATTGAGGTTAAACGCGGAAAACAACATTTTGATGAATAGAAGAAAAAATACACAAAAAACGTCTAAAACACAAAATGTATAAATAGTCTTGAATAAAACAATATGTGTGGTGGCATGGGAAAACCCTTCACATGGTCATTTTCTAGCAACTTGTGTTTTTTCTTTGGCAGAGAGCTTCATACTCCTCTGAGTATAGGGCTATTTAAATTTTTCAGAAATTCCATCTAGAACTACAGTTATAGTATTTTAAAGTCGGCAAGTTTAAACGCAACACTAAAAATTGAAACTGACAATTCAAAGGTGTACACAAAATCTTTTAAATGCTCTAAAATTAATAAAACTACATTGTTATATCACACAGAATAGCTTGTCATATGAAAAGGACTTTTGATATGAACCTAGTTTTTTGCGATATTATTAACAATTGTAAGTTCTTCACTTTCAACATCTTTACAATGCATTGTCGGAATTCACAAGTGGTTACCATGGTAACAATGTCATTTTACATAAACATAGCATTTTACACATAAAATTTGATAAACAAGGTTCAGAAAATTACTAAAATAAACTTAACATCTGGAATTGTGCATAAAAAACTCCTGGAGACTAAAGTTCAAGGTATAATCTCTATCTTGGGACCAAAGTTGGAAAATTGACTGGGAACTAATTTGTTAGGAATATTTTGGTATGACCCAGATATCTCAATATTAACACTAGCGACTTCCGACGGGTTTTCCCATACCACCACACATATAAATATTAAAAAACGATACGTATAAAACAAAACAAACAATATTTAAATATAAATCTCCGCAATATAGAGGCTCGGCTACCGCTACAGTAATAATAAGGTAAGCCTAAAAATCTAAAATGATGTGTTTTTCTGTAAAGTGTCTTTATTTTGGTTTTATAGATCGTAAATTTTAAGCTTTCTTGGGGGAAATTACATCACAGAAAAATGCAAAATGTATAAAGCGGAAAAACGTGGAATTCGACAGTTACAAAGCAGAAAATTTGTGACCTTATATTATAGCTTTGCTAGTTTTATCTTTTTTTAATCTCAGCAGTACGGTATCTATTTGTTCCAAATTTCAAGCCTGCTACTTCGCTCTTTTTTATTTTCTTCTGCAACTTGTAACACTGAGAGAATGACAAAAACTCTCACATTTCCTTGACGGAGTTCTGTTATTTCCCAGTGTTTGTTTCATTTGATGAATGCATGTCAAAATAGGTTGAACTCATTTTCAACCTGTTCACTGGGAATTGTTATATTTGGACATTACACCACGACATTTTCTGGTACGAGATCAACCTGCCTCTCAAAATGGACATCTGTGGTTTGCAATTTTTACAATTGCCACGCCAAAAAATGCAGTTGTGTCAGTTGGCCTTTTACTGAAAATTACTCTCTCGGTTTAGTGTCCATTGCAGGTAAGGCAAAAAAATAAATTGTTATGTTGTCCTCCACAGCTTTCAGAGAGGAGGGGCGGGCGGGCGGATTTTTTTTTTTTTTTTAATTTTTTTTTAATTTTTCTTTTACCAGCAGAAGCTCAAAGTTCAGCCAACAAGAAGTTAAAATCACTCTAAGAGCCGCACATATATGTTATAAACACATAATTTAATATTAATGCCATTTAAACTGTTTAAAAAAAAAATCTGAAAAAAATCTGGAAAAAAAACTGAAAAAAAAAAAAAATCTGAAAGAAGAAAAAAAATCTGTTTTTTTTTAATTTTTAAATACGATTTTTAAAATAAAAAAAATCTGAAAAAAGAAAGAAAATCGGAGCGGCCCTAAAAAGACGAGCGGGCGGTCGAGGACAACATAACAATTTATTTTTTTGGCCTAAATATACTTTAGCACATAAAGCTGTGACATTGTCAATATATTGATAAGATAATTGATGATTTGCCAGTAATTAATAAATGGTAGTGTTGCCTGAAATATTGGCCCAAGTAGCCTACAATTTGTGGTGAAAAGCCCCCATCCCCATTTTCCAAAGTTGTTATTTTGATGAAGTAGAAAAAGTAGCCCAATTTAAACAAAATTTTAATTTGCCGCTGTTCTGTCGAACCGTGTATGTTTTTGGGCCCTTCAGTATGTATACATACAGTGAAACTGCCCGACGGTTATGCATAGGAAATGCTGCTTTATACATGTTCAGGGGCAAGAGCACTTACAATGTGTTTATAGATATGTGTTTGGCCCTTGAACATGTTTATAGTAGATTGTCCATGTTTTGTTGTTGTTCGCGAAGCTGCTTCTAGATCATAAATGTGCGAACAAATATGCATGCATGCGCGTCATGATTGACCAATCAGGACACATGGTCATTTTTGAAAGCGCCCGGTACGCATGTACGCACGCACACATATATTGTTGGAATTATGTCCATAGTATTTCGACGCCTACTATACATGCAGAAGGGCCAAATGTTTTAGAAGTAGCCCAATGATGCTTTTAGATCAAACATCAGGTAACACTTTTATTGAATGGGACTGCTGAGCAACAGCTGGTAAAGGATGAAATTGTCTACAATTTTCAATAGTTTCGACTATTCCATTTGTTTATAAGGGAGAATATAATAAATATGATAATACCAGAGCTAAAAAGATTGTTATCTTTATCCTATACTTGATAATTTTTGTATTTTATCGGTCATACAGACTTTAATTTAATATAGGTTTACCCACTTACAAATATATAATGTTAATATGGTCATAGTGAGAAAAGCACCAGCAATAGTAAAGTTAAAAAGATAACATTTAGGTTTAATGGATTTAGTGGTACAGTCCATGTAGGCAATATACGGGAATTATACCAGCTTTTTACATTCCCATACTGACTAATCTGATAGCTATGCTAATGAGTCGTGATCGAAGCCACGTGTTCAAGTGCAACAAATGCAGTGTCAATGTCATAAAATACTGGGAATAAATCTCATGCATATGGTAGACAGCCGACCATAGCCATGACAGTAGGCTGCTGTGACACTAATATCATGGGGAAATTGCAGGAGAATAACTATCCCCAGCCGAGGGTATGTTCATATATAAATATATACCAAATGTGGCTTAAGCCACCAAAAAGGGTTATATGGTGGAAAGAACTTTAGAATAGGGTAAGACAGTAAGGTTTGGTTTAATTTTCTTATTTTTGTAAATTGTGACTTCATACAATTTTGTTCCATCAACATCTTCAAAAATTCTCTTTCAATTTTGGGTTTTTAAACTTACATAAATTTTATCATTTTGTTATTATAGTAAAAATCGATGTATTAGTTATATTTGTATTATGTTGTGATTAAAGTATTCAACTTTCTGCAAAATAAAAATAAAACATAACTAGAGAAACCCTACCAAATCATGTCATTTCTGATTGATATATAATTATTTCATTATAATCATAATTATAAAATATTCAATGGGTTAACTGTTTTGGCTCTTAATTAAACTCTTTGCAGATGGATGTATTTAGTAACTGCTGCTAATTGTTGCGAGGCTTAGCACAGACTTTTGTCGCAATTGTTATTATACATAAATGTTGACTTTCCAGCTAGAATAAACGGTATAAGTGGTATAATGGAAAGTAAACAGTTAACAGCTTGTACAATCATATTAGAAAATATAATATCTGTCCAAATTAATTTTCTGGGGAAGAATTCTGTAGTATAGTATGACAAGGCAAACAACGACAAGCTTTTAAAACAAACAAGTATTTGCATTTCTTTTTCCTTTTCTTTTTGAAAATGATGCTTCATTGTGAATTACAATACAGGGTGACCCAGAAAATGTTGAACCCAAAAATCACAAAATTCAATATTTTTTCTTACCATTAAAATAACAAAATATTGCATAACTCATTCACCAGCTATGTGCACCATACATTTAACTTTTTGAAACATTTTAGATCATAAAAATAGGCCACACGAAACTTAAAATAGGTGTAATTTTGTAAGAAGTGTTGTTTTGTAGTGTAAGTGAAGTGCAAAAAAATGGTTTCATGCTACATGAGCAGAACAAGTGCCTGTTTGAAACCATTCTGCACAGTATCTCATCAATATTAATTTATTATGTAAATCAATATTATTATTATATAAGAGATTTTGAAAACAACAACTGAAGTCCCCTTGACTTCATTTGAAAATGTTAATTTGATAAATACAGATCAAAAGAAAAGATTACATAACTCACCGTACTTAGAACAGAATTAAGTTTCATATCTGCACCGAGTAACAATTTTTTCACTTTTACAAAAGGGCGAAAACACCCCCTGTCACACAATCAAGTGTATCTTTAGTTTGGTAAGGCCAGTTTACATGATCTAAAGTTCTCTAGAAAGCTGAATAAATTGTTTACATAACTGTTGAAAACAGAATGCCATATTTATTTATTTTCATTTTTAATTATTTTTTTGAAGTTTGTGATTTTTGGGTTCAACATTTTTCTGGGTCACCCTGTATCAGCTTCATTTTCTTGTTTACAATGAGTAAAATTGCCACATACAAATATAAGTTAAATACAGTTCAACAAAATGTGATTGGTTTATACAATGGTAGTGTTAAAATATACATTTCACAGAGCCCATATCACTGTAAAAAAATCAATTTTTAAATATTCTGAATTTCGCGTAGCATTTTTTACTAAAAATCGCCTTTTTCAGATTTCTTCTCAGACGAACTTGTTTTGTTTTTTTGCCCAATATTTGCTTCTGATGTTTTTAAATTAAACAGGAAGCAGACTAAATTCTATTTTAAATGAAACTTTGGAGAAATATTTATCATTTTTGGGATGAGAAAATCAAGTTAAGAAAAGACGCTATGATCTATTTGCCATTTTGCGCGATTAAAATTATACTATTGCTTCAAAGAGCAGTTTTGTCAAATTTGTTTACATTTTTTAAAGCAACCATCAATGTTAAGTTCCGATGTGCATTTGCCAACATATAACTCGGGTTTCCAGCATTATATTATATATCTCTGCGGGTATCATATTAACGGCATGCTTTGTACTATATTATATTAGTTATTAATATTGCTATCATCAGCTATTAAATTTTACTTCTGTAGACTATGTAGGGGTGTACATGTATGTAGTCATATAGTTCATGTGTGTATGTGTAATGTTCTCCTTATTATGATTATGTAAACTTGGGATGATAAAAGTGAAAGGCACATTTTGCTCATATTTTAAATGGGGAATATGTATGAAAAATGTAACTGTGTGTCTTCCGTAATGGGCGCTATTTTTTTTAAACCAATGTAGGAATAACTTGTTAAAGATGATTATTCCAGAAAAACCGTGTCTCTTTCTTCTTCAGTCAATAAGGTTTATCGGTAAAAATCCATTGATTATCCTTTTCTGATGCATTGTGGGATGGAAAAGGGGTCAAATTTTGTCCCTTTTCAATCCCACAATGCAACAGAAAAGGATAATCAATGGAGTTTTTACTGATAAACTGATAAGATGGCTTCAATCAGTGGAATGCTTGCCATATTATTCCATTTTTATTTTTGGGCAAAATATTTCTCTCAAAAATATATTGATTCAATGAGAAAGGTTGGCCCATGTTAGTTCTTAGTAAAAGGGAGACTGTCGTAAATGTATCATTATTTCATATGTGATACAGAGCACATGAAAGGGAGGACTTTGCTGTTGAGTGTTTTTCAATATATAGATGAAAACATACAGAAAAAATAACAAGAATTTAGGAGTCATTTACACTCGTAAAATCAGAATGCCTTAATCAATATTGATCAATTTGGTGTCATTTTAAAGCTTAGAATATGCCCTGAGAATACACATAATAAACTCAAAATTGACTTCACCTGCAAAGTCCCCCTTTGGATGTGCTGCATCACATATTTCAACTACTTATGCCAATTCTGAGTTGGGGGAAGGAAAAAATGACTGTTAGTCAGGCCAGGCATTTTTTAATATAACACATTTTTTTTTTACAATTCATGTCAAACAATATAGCTTCCCTCTGTATTCTCTTTTCAAAGTTCCTTGTTGTTTCCTAACCCAGAAATAATTGTAAGATTTGTGCAAAATCAGTTTGAACTTTTGATTAAGTTTTATTGTTAATATTATTTTTGTTTACTCCTGCTTCACATACCAATTATTTTCTTATTGTACCCTCTGTGCACGCATGTACATTTTGCTTCCATTTGTATACAAAAAAAATCAAGAACCGCCATGTGATCATGGTAGAAATGCCGTGGTGTATGTCGTCTCCTTGTGTTATGTGCAGCCGGGTAAGTCCCCCCTTATACTAACATCCCCAGTCCCACTGGGCAAAGTTCCACGACCCACATACATCTGTGTACTAAAGAAGTGGGGAAGTTGGCGACTGGGGATGAGATATAATACTGTATAAATGGTTGGGTCATTAAATGTGTGAGCAGCAGTGTATGGGTCGATGGACTTTGGCTTAGGAGATGAGGATGACTTGTGTATTCATTGTGTTAAGCTTCCCAAGCCCTCATTTTTGTTGGGAACCAAGGAAGGGTGTAACAGGCTGACTAGTTACTGCAAGTAGAGCATGGGGAAACTGCAAAACCTATGAAACCTCATTATTATAATGGATTCACTTTGCTTGCTTGTACCAAATTGTGTAGTATACTTGGTTAAGGTCTAAAACTGCAGACTTGATCTATGCTTTAGCTTACCTATAAACACATGGCAATACCCTTTTCTATTTCTTTGACAAACTGCGGTTGTAACACATTTAAAACTAGACATTATTTTACATATTGTGGTAGTGTAATTGGGTACAGACATATGACAGCACTTACACAATTCCCAAACCGCAGGGGTCTTTGTAATGTTACATTCTGATCTTCCATGGCACAGTCCAGCAACCCATGTAGGCTCTTCACACTCACAATTCCTACTAATATGGGCTTCACAATTCCTAATATGGGCATCACAATTCCTAATATGGGCATCACAATTCCTAATATGGGCATCACAATTCCTAATATGGGCATCATAATTCCTAACATAGGCATCACAATTCATACCCAGAAACCAATGGTGTAATTATGTATGTGTATACTTGTGTATAATGGGCCACTTGTATTCAAACGAGGATATCATGCTGAAGAGTTATTTCTGTCCATACAATGCTTGAGTCATAATCATAAGGCACTATAGTTAAATCAGTTCCACATTTGTGAGAAATATGCGGTTTTTATCTCCGCGCGCTAAAGTAATCCAAGCGTATGCGCGCTAATCTAGCATATGCAATTGTCACACAATGCGTCAGTTGCCCTATACAAACATTTTGCATGCCCACCAAACTCTTCTGAATTCATTTGCTGCACAGTAAGCAGGTTTGCCAATTTGGGAACGGAGTGAACTAAATATAAATACTAAAATTGAAGCACCATCTCATTCTAGTTGTGGCATAGGCGGTTCTTGGGTTCTCAGAATGGGTAGTTCACTGATTTTTGGGCTCTGATATGGTAGGACTAACAAGCATTGTATATGGTGCCAAAAGCAGCAAAATTGAGGCAAAGGGTATGATCATTAGCATCAGACTTGACCATATTTGTCAATACAGGAAAAACGGAATCGGAAAAATCTGTTAAAATACTTTTTAGGGCAACTCTCGGTCACCGAAAAACCTTTTTTGTGTGGATTTTTAAAATTTGTATTGTCCATACTAGAGCATGATATCCACGTTTGTATACAAATACCTACCCAACCTACCTACCCATCCCCCTTCATGGGTATTATGACAAAATGTAGTGTATCACATTATTTAGTTTATCAAATCATTTGATGTACCCACTTTGTAGAGGATTTGTTATGGGTTTTACTCAGAAAGATACATCAATATGTTGTCAATAGTATAGTAAGCCTTTCGCACTGACCTGCCGATCGAACACTGCAAAGTGGCAATTAATTTAGCTATTTCAAAATCTGCTTATTTGTTTCAGTTCATTCACACAGAGGAAATCCCATATTTTTCTCATTATTTCTATAAATTGTTTGGTGCAAGATATGTTCCATTTAGACGTTAAAGGCCAAAATGCAGTGAATTACTGCCAAAGGTGGTTAACCACCCGGCCAGTTTTTGTATTACTCAATGGGCACATTTCTTGTCACCTTGTGCTTTTAAAATAAGAACCATTGGAGTTATGCAACTCAACTTTTGGAATACAGCTATTTTAAGGATACCCTTTGTGTAGAATAGAAAACATCAAGTTGAAAATCAGACCAGCAATCGGAACACCTACCTTTAAAGCGTCTACAAAAGGATGATTGATCGGAATAAGTTTGATCGTCCGGTCCTTGTGAAAAGGTTTTATTATAATGAGTAACAAAGTACACACATGTTATAATGTAGATGTTTCATGCGGAATTTGTAGATTCATGATTTCATGTTTTAAAAATAAAAAAGGAACTCCACTGTTTATAGTTTCATATGGTTTAGATAAACCAGTCTGCCCTCTTTATTTATCAGTGGTGATGAAGTGTTTTGGGTCATTTTGTCAAGCAATTAAGTAGGCACTCTCATCCCTATTGATCAGGTTCGGTAATTTGTTGTTCTGTTGTTCATCACACAATGACCTAATCACCAGATGATACTTGTTTTTGAACGGTTGTTAACCACTAAGGAAGGCAGTAGACTGGTTTGTTGAAATAAGTATTAGTTTTAGTGTAAAATATTTACTTACACACATGTATAGTGCAATCTAAATAGTTCCATTTTAGTGAAACATTAGACAGATAGAACATTGTACACCATACTCTATCTACATATGTGCAGTGCAGGCGCGTACCGCGGCATGTGAGCTAGGGGGGGCAGAAGTATGTCGTCCCGGTAGTGGCGTACATTTTCGTAAAAGGTTGCCCCAATTTTTTTCCCAGTCAGTCACCTCGTGAATTTCACGTAAGTGGGGGGGGGGTAGGGTCAAAAAAATTCGCACAGTCAAAAAAATTCGCACGGTCAAAACAATTTCGCATGGTCACAAAATTTCGCACGTTCAAAAGGTTTTGCACGGTCACAAAATGTTCAAGTACAAAAAGCACAACAGTCAACAAATAATGCCAAGTCATCAATCAGTGTTTTAGGCCCTATTTTTTTTCCTTATGCAAATTGAGCGTCCCGCTATTGGGAATTTAGCGTCCCGGTATTTGGAGCCAGGGGGGGGGGCAACTTGCCCCCCCCTGCCCCCCCCCCCCCCCCCCCCGGTCGGTACGCCACTGGTGCAGTGGAGCGCGAGTAGCGATTGTAGCTTACTATCAGACGTGGTGCTGTACTTACACAATGACATAGGAAATCATTGGGAAATCTGAATATATTTTATTCATCTAACTTTGTGCAGTGATGTCAGAGCGTATTTATGGTGATTGACGCAGCATTTGTATGCATGAGATCTGGGATTCGGTATAAATACCAGCCCAATACAGTTAAGAGCGTGATAATGAGGTGCAAAAATTGGGATATGCTCTGACGTCACTGTACGGAGTTAGATGAATGACGTACATGTATACCTGTGTATGATACGCATGTAAGAGATTCTGGACCTCTTTCATGCTCCTGGACCAGATTTACAGAGTATAGCGCAATATATATTTAGCTTTATTTAGTTTGCATTTAAGCCCGGATTTTCAGCATCCCCGTCCACCAACCCCCAGATTTTCAGCATCCCCATCCACCAACCACCGGATTTTCAGCATCCCCATCCACCAACCACCGGATTTTCAGCATCCCCGTCCACCAACCCCCAGATTTTCAGCATCCCCATCCACCAACCACCGGATTTTCAGCATCCCCGTCCACCAACCCCCAGATTTTCAGCATCCCCATCCACCAACCACCGGATTTTCAGCATCCCCGTCCACCAACCCCCGGATTTTCAGCATCCCCGTCCACCAACCCCCGGATTTTCAGCATCCCCGTCCACCAACCCCCGGATTTTTGGCCTTTCCCGTCCATCAACCCTCGGATTTCTTTAATTTAACAATATTCTCGTATATCTATTCCGTGGTGTCAAAATTCTTACTGTAAATCTGGTCCCTGCAGGAGCATGAAACAGGCAGGGCCACAATCTTTTGTGTGCATATAATATTCATTGCTTCTATTACTGAAATATGAAAGAAAGTCACTGACTCATTGTAGATACCTCAGTTATGCAGTAGTAGCCAAAGTAGGCAATGTGTAGAATTGAATCGAAATGAAATCAATCATAACATCAATTCATATCATGTAAATATAGTTGCATTAGGCACATGAAAGTCAATGTTATTTTTCCCGTAACCCGCCCGCGTTATGATTTTTTGCCCGCGTTTGAGATTCGAAATCCCCAAAATGTTCATTATTTTGTATATTGTACAAAAAAGCGCGCTATATGTTGATGAAATTGCTGTTATTTGAAAATTTAAAATCCTACAAAATAATGAAAAAGTTGCCTCATTATGGTTTGGAAAAAATGTTAAGGGAAACATAACATTGACTTTCATGTGCCTCATAGTTAAACATTAGATGACACATTGTTCAATATACATTTTCAAATTGTGGGAGAGGTTTGGTTAAATGTGAATGGTATTGCAATGGTAACTTCTTCAAATCCCTTTTGAGCTTAAAAATATTCAAAGTATTGCTTTTGCATACAGGACTGGAACTTCAGATTTTGTTCAACCAGCCAGTCGGGCAGGTAACCCACAAAAAATACCTGCCTGATAGAAATTCCGCCAGCCAGTGAAACACACTTACACTGTGAGTTTGAAAATGTTTACCTGCCATTTGTGCGGGTACTATTTCCAGACCTGTAAGTAACAACAACAAAAAACAAAACCTTTTATTAAACAAAATTCCATCTCCAAGACCCCACTTTTTGAGCAACAAATAACCCCCCTCCTGCCAATATGATTATGAAAGTTGCAATAACATCTCAAAATGCCAGGTTGGAACTCAAATGTATAGATGTGTAGTATGTATGGTGTGGGAAGTATGTGGAAGAAGTGCATGTAGAGTAGAGATATTCTATATAAATATGTAATATTTGTAATGAGGATGAGTCAGGTATGTGTAAGAAAACTACAAAAATATCTCAATTGTTATACTTTTGTTCGGACAAAAAAAGAGGAAAATGTGAGCTTCTATTTATCTCCAAGAAAAAAGATTCCTTACCAATGCCTGTATATGTTGGGATAAATGTCACCTTTTGTTTTGCTTTTGTTTTTGCTTTCAAACTGCTGTTGACCATTATATCATTCCTTGCATGTATGTAGCAATTAGTGTTAGTGATGATAGTGTTTCCATTCCGTAGTTACCAGATTAGATACAACCTGATGGGAGCCTAGCAACACTTATTTTGTGTTTTGTTTGTTTCCTACTATCAATTTGATAAGGAATATCATCCGATACAAGTGACAGCAATTGCATGGTTGTCATCCACTGCGTAGTTATACAAGAATGTAACCAATTAGAATCCCCAAATAATGTATAGGTTATTTAGTTCCAAATTGGCGAGAAATATGCATTTTTATCTCTCTGTGCAGGGTCAGAAATTCGAGGAGAATCCGAGAATCCACTCTCGCAAAGATTCCGGCCGGTAAAATTGCGAATCTGTCTAAACACATTATTTGAATGGAGAAGAATCCATAGATTCTCACAAAATCCTTTTGCGAGAATTTAAATGGATTCTCGCAACTTTTGATGAACTTCTGACTCTTGTTGTGCGCAAAAGTAATCCAAACTTTCCAAACTTTTGGCATGCCCTTGCATTACATGTGATACACAAATTGCAAAGTGTGCCTGCTGTATACATATGCGCCTCTGCATTCCACTGTATTAATTCGCTGCTGTAATGAGACTCGCCAAATTGGAACTGATCTAAGTATAGTAGCCATTCTTTATATAGTAGTATTACACATTCAAACAATTGAATTTATCAGCTGAATTTGTAGCCAATACAATCAAACAAATCGGTTGTGGAAGATTGATAATGATAGCTGTCAGTAAACTTTGGATTTAAAAAAAAAGAATATCTCCCATTTTGCATCTTCATGTGTGACCATCCACCACGAACCAGGTGCAAAGTAGCAAATTTGACTTTTGGACTTATATGCATATCTTTAGAGAACAAACCTTAAGTGACATTGTCCCTAAAAATCAAGTTTTTGTTGGCAGACATACAAATATGAATTTCCATTATACTTTGGTCATTGATAGACCTTTGGTCAATAAACACTAAAATGGAACTTTTTTTTTTTTTTGCCTTCGTTGCCATGACAACGACACATATTAGAATTTTCATGGTTTTTAACAAAATTTTCAATTTTTCAGAAATTAAAAACTGCTACTTTACACATATCATTTTGAACAAACAATACAACCAGGATTTTATTTTCATTCAAAAATATAACCATACATGTCTCAACTTTCATTCCATGCAACAAAAAAACTTGTGCAAATTGTATTATGGGATATACCATTATTTGAAAAAGGGGTGTTTTTCATAATAAATTGTGTGAAAAAAATACACCTTCGTAAATTAATCACAACTAGCAAAGTGGTGGTTTTTTTGCATTCACCTTCTACAAATGAAAGCTTGAGGGATGTCTGAATAATAATATATAAAAATATCCATGGGTAATTCATACCTGTTGGAACAGTGTTGCCAGAAAGTGTTGACTTTTTCCAAAAAGAAATCGGTATTACATGGTATGAAAATACACGTTTAATTTCAGCAAACTATTTAATAAATCATCCTGTTATGTCTAAAATAGAGAACAACTATTTTTGGATCAGGGATAATGTTGCTCATGTTTCAAAGTGCATATTAAAAAAAAGTGTTGCCAGGTAGGTTGAGTTTTAACTTTATTCATGGCAGAACAGACTCGTATTAAATAAACAGAATTCTTCTTAAATCTGCTTTTGACAGCTACATCCATTTACTGTATCACTATAAGTGATGTTTATTTACATTCATGTGTGAATAACAAAAGGATTTTGGAAAGGTATTAACTTCTAGTTACAGAATATGGCTGATAGCAAATTCAAAGCGGTAGCTTTTATGAGTTTTCACCCATTTTCAAAATGGCCGCCAAATGCCAACATAAAGCACACTAATAAACTTATGATGAATTTTGGAAACTCTGTTGGATGTAAATAACGCAGTCTTGTATGTATTACACCACTAGACACTCATATCCAGAACTTTTGCTTTGTTAACACATCAAAATCCAAGATGGCCGCCAAAATGGCCGCCAAAAATGGTAAAATTTCATATATTGGCATATATAAACCAACACGTATGATCAGAGTATAGTTCTAACAATGGGATGTATATGTTAGACTATTAGAAACTCATAACTCGTATTTTTGCATTGTTAACATACTTTAAAACCAAAATGGCCGCCAAATTGATGGCCAAAAATGATCAAAAATGGTCAAAATTCCATAAAATAGCATAATATCAACCATAATGCATGATGAAAATATAATTTTAATGATGGGATGTATGTATTGGACTACTAGTAACGCATACAGTATTCTTGCTTTGTTAACTTAGTACAAAATCCAAAATGGCTGCCAAAATGGCCCCCAAAGTGGTTCCCGAAGTGGCTGCAAACATTTTCAAATTCCATAAAATGGGATAATATCAACCTAAATTTTTATGATGAAAATATAGTTTTAATGATGGGATGTATGAATTAGACCGCCACTAACTCATATCTAGTATTTTTGCTTTGTTAACATACTTAAAAATCCAAAATGGCCCCCAAAATGGGTCCCAAAATGACTGAACAAATTGTTGGAATTCCATAAAATTGGCTAATATCCCCCAAAATGTATGATGAAAGTATAGTTTTAACATTGGGGTGTATGTATTAGACCACTAATAACTCATATCCACTATTATTTGTATTGTAATAACATACTTTAAATCCAAGATGGCCACCAAAATGGCCGCTGTAAATGTAAAAATAGTCTATATACATGAGTGTATGATAATCCAAAATAGATATTGTGAGAGTGTATATTACAGCAAATCCACCAAATAGATGTTCTAAACTGGTAAGCTATTGCTTTCAGAAATAAGGCCCACATCTGTGACAATTTTGATTCCAATCACTTTCCAAAATGGCAGCCAGAATGGTTCAGTTGATGTTGAATGACCTAAAACAATTGTTTTGTATTGTAAATGAACAAACAATTGTTTTGTATTGTAAATGAACAAACAATTGTTTTGTATTGTAAATGAACAAACAATTGTTTTGTATTGTAAATGAACAAACAATTGTTTTGTATTGTAAATGAACAAACAATTGTTTTGTATTGTAAATGAACAAACAATTGTTTTGTATTGTAAATGACCGGTACTATGTAATACCAATACCCCCAAATTGAATGGGACAGCATTCACTACATGTCTATGATAAAGCCTAGGGGCTGTAGATCTAGTTTTAGTATTCTAAAATATCCAAGATGGCTGTAAAAGGTTAAAATAGCTGAAAAACAGTGTTAGTTTATTGTTAGTATTACTCGTACATTATATATGATCACATTATTATATCTACAGCTTTTAAGCCATCCAGTTAATGTGTTTGTATATGTGACAAGGATGATTGAATTGTATAGACTCCATTTTGACAATGTCATGTTATTAAGATGGGCATTATAATGAACATTTCATTAAAATTATCTCCAAATGGCCAAAATAATTACCACGGGTGGCCACCAATTGATAATAATATATATGACCAGAATAAAATATGGAGTCTATACCATTTAATCATACTTTGTCACCTACAGATACGTTTACTTGGTGGATTAAAATCTATAATCTTTTGGTCATATCTAATGTAACACTAGCAATAAAACTAATACTGTTTTTCAGTTATTTTAACATTTTGCAGACATCTTGGATACTTTAAAATACTCAAACTAGATCTACAGCCCCTAAACTTGATCATAGACATATGTTAAATGCTGTCTTATTAGATTTGGGGGTATTACTATTACATAAAATGGTCATTTAACAATTGTTTTAGGTAATTTAACATACACTTAACCATTCTGGCAGCCATTTTGGAAAGTGATACAGAATCAAAATTGTCAAAGAGATGAGCCTTATATCTAAAAGAAAAAGCTTAGCAGTTTTAGAACATACTATTTCGTGAATGTGATGTAATACTGTATACACTCTTACAATGTCTATTGTGGATTATCATTCACTCGTGTAGACTATTTTAACATTTACAGCGGCCGTTTTGGTGGCCATCTTGGATTTAATGTACATTTACAATGCAAATATACTGGATATGAGTTACGAGTGGTCTAATAAATACATCCCGATGTTATACTTTCTTCATACATTTTGGTTGATATTATACCATTTTATGGAATTTCGACAATTTGTTCAGTTATTTTGGGATCCATTTGGTGGCCATTTTGGATTTTTAAGTATGCTAACAAAGCAAAAATACTAGATATGAGTTACTAGTGGTCTAATACATACATCCCATCATTAAAACTGTATTACATCTTACATTTAGGTTGATATTATCCCATTTTATGGAATTTGACAATTTTTGCAGCCACTTCGGGAACCATTTTTGGGCCACTTTGGCAGCCATTTTGGATTTGAACTATGTTAACAAAGCATGAATACTGGATATGAGTTACTAGTGGTCTAACACATACATCCCATCGTTAAAAATATATTTTCATCATACATTTCGGTTGATTATGCTATTTCATGGAATGCTGACCACTTTTTACCATTTTTGGCCATTCATTTGGCGGCCATTTTGGTTTTAAAGTATGTTATCAAAGCAAAAATACTAGATATGAGTTTCTAAGGGTCTAACACATACATCCCATTGTTAAACTATACTCTGATCATACATGTTGGTTTATATATGCCAATATATGGAATTTTATCATTTTTGGTGGCCATTTTGGCGGCCATTTTGGATTTAGATGTGTTAACAAAGCAAAATATCCGGATATGAGTGTCTAGTGGTCTAATACATACAGTACTGCGTTATTTACATCCAACAGAGTTTCCAATATTCATCATAAGTTTATTAGTGTGCTTTTTGTTTGCATTTTGGCGGCCATTTTGAAAATGTGCTGATAACACACAGAAAGCTACCGCTTTGAATTTGCTATCAATCATATTCTGGTTTCATGGATCCATACCAATACAAAAATCATTATTAGCCTTACTCCCTTGACATGGTACTGACCGACCCTATGGGCTCATGGACTAATAATGTTAATACTATACTCAACATGGCATAATGTTGCAATACTGCTAATTTGAGGTAAAAAAGAGAACTCTGGCAAATTTAACAAGTACATTTCATATAATTTTATTGCAAACATTCACAAAACAAGTAATATCTTCAATATATCTCCTAATCAACGCTTATATATATGTAATTCACTGTTTAATTGTCCGTTTTTCGATAATAGGCATTTTAAGATTTTTCAAAAATACCTATCTTTCTGGAAACACTGCTGCCATGTTTAAAGATTACCCACACTTTTCTCATTGAAATTCAATTGAGCAACATTGTTACTCTCTACATGCAAAATATCTTTGAAAAAAAAGTGCCACTTTCAGGGTTAACGGTGATTAGATTTGGCTAATAATTGATAGTTTGTAAAAGGGACGAAACACCCCTATTTGGAAACATGGTATAGTCCAATTGCAAATACCAAGATTTTTTTTTAAATATGGATTAGTTTGACTGTGGCAGTCCCCTTTCATATATAAAAACAAGAATTTGTAAAAAGTATTTTGTATGCTACAAATGTGGGATCCAAGTTGAGCTAAAATTAGCATTTAAAACAGCAAAAAATGAGAAAAATCATCAAATTAATGGAATTGCCCGTTACCATGGTAACATACATGTGACACCAATTTTTTTTCCATATTTGTTGACTTTGACCATAGGTCCATCCATGCACAAGGTATGAAGAAAATTCATATTTTTCAGTCTGCCACATTTTTCAACATTTCCTTGATTCTTACTGAATATGGTTCTTAAGCTTTAAAATGATACCTTACTTGCCTTATTCGGACAACCAGTTTTCAAGTTATTGACCGATGTACCACTCGACTCTCAAAGGGGTTATTTTGAGAAAAATGACTTTAAAGATGCCAATTAGATAGGTTTAGAGTACCACTACCCCTGAAAATACAAAAATATCTCAATTTTCTGACCCGTACCCTGAAAATACAAAGATTTCTCCATTTTCTGACCCGTTTACCATTCTGACATTTTCTAGAGTGATTAAAAAGGGTTAACCAACACAATTTTCAAACAATCTCAATTTCAAAATATTTGACTTTTTTTTACTAAATTAGTGTTGTATTGGCTTTTGGGCACCTGGTTCGTTGTGGACGGTCACATACACTGAGCCAAAAAAGAATCTTATAACATTTTAACAGATCACCATAGGGTCAGTGCACATTTCTCTTGTGTCATTGAAGCAAACAATTGGTTATTGACTGCCATTTGAAGCAATACATTGCAGTAGTATATATTGTATCCAAATTTGGTACATTTTCATGCACAGAATTTAATTTAGTGATCTGTTAAAATTTTATAAGTTTCTTTTTTAGCTCAGTGTATATTAAACCTGATGATACCTACAGTCTATATTTGACATTGTCTCTTTTGTTTTATCCCTCCACTTGTCCATTTTATTTTGTCAACAATGCAGAGCTATCAGGTTTGTATTCAAGTAGCCTCAATCCCTAGGTCACAGTTCAAAGATATGTATGCAACAGTGTGTGTGTCTTACACATTGGCCCTCTATAGTAGATTCATAAACTTTGGCTGCAGTACCATTTCAGTAAAAGGTGATATCTTCTACTTGAGTGGGAGACAGTGATTTAAAAACTTAATCTGATCATTGACACATATGATTCTATGCTTAATGCGTCTTGAATATCATCGTCGGTAGTTCATATTCAGAATAGTGACATAGACCTCTTGTCATTGGCAAATTGATTTTTCTTTCAAATTTCATCCTCGTCTATACTACTAGAAGGATTAAAACCCTGAAGAAATTATGATAAATATGTGTCACAATTGTTAAGATGGCATGTTTGAAATGTGTGCATTTTACATGGGAAGTTTAAGCTTCATACATGAATGAACATGACATTTTTTGTGGACGAGTTGCTTAACGCTCCGAAGTGTATTACATCACAGCAAAACATCTATGCCGCAATTGTCAAGATTTGTCCATTATGGTTCCTTTAATGTACAATAGGTCCAAATCTGGAATCGACAGGCCAACATTTATGAATCTACTATAGTTTCTGGGTCTTTGGGTGTGAGTATTAGTACCCAAAATATGTATGGGTCATACTGTAAAGTTACCCCCTGACAACTACCTGCCCATCTAACAGTGTTTATGATTGGTTATTCACCAGATATACTCATTTGAATAACCAATTAAACTACTGCTTCTAAAATATTTCACTCCAATCATAATCAGGGTTACAATAATTCTAACAATGTCTCTGATTGGTGCAAATAATGTTGTATCCATCATTCTGACCAATCAGCAGGTAGTTCTCAGGGAGTTAACACATTTGTGGGTCACTGAACTGTATCCAGTGGTAGATGAGAGCATGATAGCTAATAGCATGTTACATTATTAATTAGTGGGACATTCTGTCAATATTTTGGGTTATTTTAATTAATAAAATTTGGGTTTAATGGTGGTTATAATGGTAGAACATAATAATTACGGAGATGTATATAGGTGGTGGGTTCTTGCATGGAGTGGGTACATAGTACAAGTGGAAATATTTGCGCTACATTTATTTCAAGGGTTGAGCGTCAGAAGGCCATAACTCAATTTTTGGGCAAATTGATATTTTGGTATTAAAATAATCCATGAAGAAAAACCCATGAAGAAAAAACTCATTAACATTCTTAATTTGACTAAAATTAGAGTTATTGTATTGTAATGAGTCCCAAATATTTGAAAGTTGATTATCTCAAAATAGCGTTTCTTGAGTTACAGCCTTCTGGCGCTCAACCCTCGATTTGTGCAAACTGTAACATTTAACATTTGCAGAGACATAAGATTTTGCAAACGTTTCATGAGTTCTAAGTACTTTGTAAAAGAAAAATCAAGGAACAAATAAAATGGTAAATTAGGTGAAGTGAGAAGAATTATTAACACAAGTAAACATCCTCTTGTACATTGCTGTTTATGATGATAGCTATCAATGTTATGGTGATTATGGTATGATTTTGTTATAGACGACATGATATATTTAAGACACAACTATATATAGATTTGCTATCCTGTAAACTTTATTCTTTCGCATCAAAAGGTTTTTGGCTATTGCTTTTCTGTAAACTTTTATTTGCATAAAATGAATTAATCCTTTTCTTGAAACCTTTTTCGCATGAAACAATGTACATTCAAATTCAATTTTGTATGTATGGTGTAGGGTGGGAAATAATTTACTTATAATAGTCACATTGTTAAATCATTTGCCAGCATTCAATTATGTAATGTTTCTATCTAGCATTCCAAAAGGTGGTTTTGCATGTTTAGGTGAAGAAAGAATGAAACACTGTTCTACGGACAAAGGAAGTCGGTCGGTCGGGCATTCAAACTTTTAATTAAAAAACTATCCAAAAATGTCACCCAAAATAAAACATTTGCATAAAAATTCCAAAAGATTTCTTTTAAAAACTGAAAATTCTAAAAAGATGGGTCGGTTGGGCCCGAAACAGGGTTTGTTCCTGTCATTTTTAATATCTCGAAGTTATCTTCTCATGTAATGTTACTACTATAGGTCATTTTGTTATAAAAAGATGCTCCATTCCCACATATGGTATTGTAAGTGTGCACTGTCGCATATCTCTTAGCACTAGTTGCGTGCTGTGAGATGCGTCCGAGCGAGATGCAACCGAAGGAAGCATCACTAAAATACCCGCTGACGATATGATACCTCCATGGGCCCTCAAAGAAACATTCAGTTTCCCCCACACATGTCTGGTATTCAACTATTAAACAATATATCAATTTTCAATTCTGGAAGATAATGACAGGCAGGGCCACTCAAAGCTGAGATTGGTCAATTTTATGAACTGGCTGTCATTTCACTGTCAGATCATAGTTATTTTTTACAACATATCAAGGGAAAATTGCCACCAAGCTTGATGCCTCGAGGTAAATAATCTGTCCCTTCTTAATTGCCTGCGTCAATATAAAAATGCCTGGCTGTTGCATGTACTAGTGCCTGGCCAACATCTAGAGCAGGTCTCTGCTACTATAAGGTTCAGAGGGTCATAGTTTCGGGCTAGTGAGAAAGCATGAGTCTAGTGCTATTAGGTCTCATTGTCTTACCTTAGTGCCAGCATTTGAACGGGTGATGTTGCATGTTACTCCCCAAGTTAACTTCCCCGAGTGTTATCTTCATGAATGGGCACATTTTTTACTTGGTCAATGTTGTCTAAACCAGGTGCCAACATTCCAACAGGTGGCGTTGTTTACCCCCAACTCTTTTCAGGTGGTATCACTGTCATTGTTGAATCCTATTGGCCAGATGCCAGCCAGCATATACAGTACCTACATGTAGTATTATGTTAGTTACCCTAATAATATGCTGGTAGTTGTAATAGATACAATTTAGTTCTTTATGCATATTCCTTATCACAAGCTCATCAGGTAAAATTCCAATTTACCAACATTTGCTAGTATTATCATTTTAGTGAATCCACATTAAGTAGTCTAAATCATTTCAAGGGGGGGGGAGGCAGAAACATGTAAGAAGTCCTAGAAGGGGGGGGGGGCAATATTTGATCACATAATATGTCCCTGCTCTGAGTGCAATAATGACACTCTATAGATCTACCTGTTGACAATGTGTCATTGAGTATTATATGTGATCTTTGAGTCTTTGGTTTTTCTACAGTGGCATATAGCTAGGTTTTCATAGGTGGGGGGGGGGGGCAAAAAAGTGTACCGACAAGGACTTTACTAGGCTGTCAACTTTTGAGAATTACCGCCGAGTCAGAAACTTGAGAGAAGTTGTGGGGTTGTGACGTGGCGTACCCCAAACAGGCACGAAAAATCAAGCTTCATAAGCGACGGAGTCAACCAACACGACTCGAATGTTGGGCAACAGTAAAACATAACAAGCTGACATTATCCCCTTCACATTACACTATGTTCATAACCCTTAATGAAAGAGAGAACACAGAGGTCATAAGGGGTTTTTTCTCCTGATTAATATAAGTTTTTGTCACATCTATTAGTAGATCCAACCAGCATGTTCAACAATCCATTGTAGAATTGCTTACTGATGCCGTGTACACTATGTTCATAATTTGTGTTTATAGAAATGAGGATCAATTTTATACATCTACATCTAGCATCTTGTTTATCACACCCGTATTACAGAATACCATTGTTATTTTTTTTTTAAGACAGAAGAAAAAAATGTGTAAAATCCCTTCGGGAATTTGGAGTATTTGGGTATCATGCATCTCATATTATAGTATATTATGGTTACATTTATATCAATTTTATAACCAAATGATAATTGTTTGCTGCCCTCTGCAGGTTGGAATGAGACATTCAGCCTCTTTAACAGACATCATAGTGGACACTCACAGACGTAAACATTTGGCCTACCTGATGGCAGAGCAAGGCGCCATAGTTAATCCAGAGTCTACGGGTAATCTTCCAAAACAGGTAAGGTTTGAATTTAAAAAAATGGATTGACTAGTTAGTGTATGAGGGAAAATAGTGTAATTCTCCTTTCAACTGTATTGTTTGTACATTTTCTATTGTATGTATGACAAGGTCAAATCACAAATAAATCTCAAAACAAAACTTGATATGTACACTGAAGAAAACTCATAGCGCATCATCATAAGGGGGAAAAAGAGAATTGGCTTTCGTAGCAAGCGGACGACACCAAGATAAGAATCTTCGCAACCAATGATCAATATCTAATAGCTTTTCAAGTGAATTCTGGTGAATCTTGCTTTATCTCAATAGAGTTTATGGGGACTAAATTTCCAATTATTTTTCTTCAATCTCTTTTGCAGCACATACACAAGCGACAACTCCAAAGGAAAAAGTCCTTCATGGGTAGTTTACAAAATGTATTTGGTAAGAGACTATGATCATTTGTTTGTTAGATTATTGATATTAAGGATATTTGTTCCCGGTAATTTTCCTTTGTTAAAACTACAACTTTCTTATAAGCAGACTGACATACTGGATTTGTGATTTCAAAATATTGAGGGTTTCAGTATCACTGGCTATTTCAGATTCCGTTCAACAAGAGTGGAGGGGTCTACAGGGTGACCCAGAAAATGTTGAACCCAAAAATCACAAACTTAAAAAAAATTTAAAAAAATTAAATAAATAAATGTGGCATTCTGTTTTCAAAAGTTTTGTAAAAAATGTATTCAGCTTTCTGGAGAACTTTAGATCATGTAAATTGGCCTTACCGAACCAAAGATACATTTGATTGTGTGACAGGGGGTGTTTTCGCCCTTTTGTAAAAGTGAAAAAATTGTAACCTGGCAATGCACTTTGAAAGAAAACAGTCGTGCAATGAACTTTATACATTATTCAGCACAGTACGTATCTCATCAATATTCATTTATTATGTAAATCAATATTATTATTTTATAAGAGACTTTGAAAACAAAAACTGAAGTCCCCTTGACTTCATTTGAAAATGTTAATTTGATAAATACAGATCAAAAGAAAAGATTACTTAACTCACCGTACTTAGAACAGAATTAAGTTTCATATCTGAACCAAGTTACAATTTTTTCACTTTTACAAAAGGGCGAAAACACCCCCTGTCACACAATCAAATGTATCTTTGGTTCGGTAAGGCCAATTTACATGATCTAAAGTTCTCCAGAAAGCTGAATAAATTGTTTACATAATTGTTGAAAACAGAATGCCATATTGTTATTTATTTTTGTATTTTTGTATTTTTTAAGTTTGTGATTTTTGGGTTCAACATTTTCTGGGTCACCCTGTACAAGTAGCCAAATGTCTATGACAGTTTTTGTCTTCTGTGTGATCTTTTTGGACATGTTCATCAGTCTGCTGTTGAAACTTGAAGTTATAACTACTGAACATTTTATTAATCCATAAAACCCTGAACACCAGGAAACCCCAAGTAAAACCTATGCTGGCAGCCCCCTCCCTCATTCTGTCTCCTTTCACAATCAAGCGGGGGGGGGGGGGGGGGGGGGGGGTAAATGCACATTGGAAAGTTGTTTTGGTACTGTCCAAGGGCATGAACTACTATGCATGGTGGACTAGGTTCAAATCTTTGCTCCCACAGAGCTGCTTTTCTTCCACCAATTCAGCCATTTTCTCTCCTTGATAGCCCCAGTTCCATCCCATGGCATTAGGGTTATGTCCATTCAAGTAACAGCATCAATGGAACATCCTGTGGGAAAAAGAATTAATGCATTGAAATGTCATAGTTTTCTTGCAAATAGGAAAACAAATTCAATTTGTATATATCTTTTTTTTATATAACTCTGTAACTTTGATTACTAAAATTGCTGTAATTAAACTACAAAATATGGTAAATTGACTAATAATTCCGTGTTTTTGTTGAATGTTGAGTTACATTATTGCTGCACGAGGATAGTGAGCATTGTTTTATACCTGTTTTTACCAAAATGTTATTTTTGTTTGTTTTTTCAGGTCAAGAATCTGCTTCAGACGACTTAAAAGCCAAGAACATCAGACAAACAGAACTTGTGTCCGATCTGAGAGAATCCATATTAGGAATAGGACGACATTTTCAATCAATAGATCCAAAGAATACAAAAATAGTAAGTAGTGGACTTTTAGGGCCGTATTCTCGTATGTAGTTAAACATGGTTTTCAGCTAAACACGCGTCTAACTTTGACTTTAGACACAGCGTTTAACTAAACGCGATTCTTGTACATTTATTTTACTTTAACACGCGTCTAACTCGCCGAAATGTGTCTAACTTTAAACATGGGTACGGGGTAGTTTAGTGCGTGTTTAACTAAACTCGCGCACCAACTGTATGCCTTGAATGATCACTCAACCATGCCCACTGCAAGCTGCGTGCGGATCGTGTAGTCTTTAAAATTGGAAAAAGGAAATGAGTTGGAGAATCCTAAAATGTATACATCACATAAATAGTTCAAAAGTTACAGCACTTGATAAATTTCATGTTTTTAGAGTTGACACCCCCTTAAAAAAGCTTAAGAAGAACCACTATTTTTACGCTTAAAACATTTATTGACCTAAAATTATTAACAATACTTTAAATTGGGTCAGTATAAATGATTTTTCCACATCAGATTCTAATCAACGATCCTTATGAACCTATTTGATAGTATTTTGGTTCCCACTGTATAAACATGTTTTTGCATTATGTATAGCATCATATCGAAAGATACCACATTTTTGTTAATTAACCATTTGGAGACGATAAAAAAAAGGTTGCCGGACTGACCCATTTTAAGGTCCTCTGTAGGAGAGACCTTATGGCGGCTGCATCCTTGTTTGTGTCTGTCAAACATTTGGTATACACTTTATGATTTTCTTTGATTTCTTTTTCATATAAAGTCCAACAACAACCTAACCTGGTGAAAAGATGCAACATAGGAGCCTTCATCTGTCAATGAGGTCTTCGCTTTACTGCAATTTGTTTTTAACCCCATATTAAAATGGCTATAGAATCAGAATACACTTTTATCAGACATCCCCACATGTATTAAGGAGCTATCTTTGAACTTTGTGATGTACTGTGGACTCTGATATATCATTAAAGCAAAATGACACATTTTATCAAACTTGGCACTCATAAAGTTTAATCCATTATTTGTTCTTTCAGTCACTTATTCCCGATTACTCGTTGGAGAGCCATCAAAAAGATCACGAGCAGTTTGTTAACGTCACAAGAAACAGAAGGCGAAGAGCCAAGGCGCTGCTGGATTTTGAGAGACATGATGACGATGAGCTTGGCTTCCGTAAAAATGACGTAATCACGGTAAGTTTGTTTTTCCCAGTGGATTTTGTTGTAACCTATTCAAATAAATTTTGATCAGCTCTAAATTGGAGGAGCTGTCTTACAGCAGAAAATTAACTTGAACGCAACAGGCGCACTAGTTATCATATGCATAACAGCAGGCCTGGAAATAGCACCCGCCCGCCTGCCCATAGTGGGTAACTTTTGCGTCGGGCAGGTGAAGATGCAAAAGCACCCGACCGTCTGGTTATTTTTTTTCAAATTCACGGTGTAAGTGAGTTACACTGGCTTGTGGAATTTCTGTCAGGCTTGTTGAAAAAAATCTGAAGTTCCAGCCCTTCATGACACTGCCATGTGCATTAAATTAAGGTTTTTAAACTTTTGTACACCTATAGATAAAAACTGCATATATTGCCAATTTGGAACTGACTTAACAAAAGTCTGATAGAAAGATACATACATACTTTTCTGGTAATATTATAGTATGATTCATAAATACTGGGCATTTCAGTATGCACACGAACATCCTTTCCAAATGAGCAGAGCGCTGACACAGTTCTTGGTCCATGTTATGCAGGAACATGCCATGTCCAGGGTAAATTGAATCGGACCATCATTTAACACATTTTGTCAACTCTGGTACTCTTTATCCTGGAAAGGAAAGAACCTTAGTATTACATAGTCGTATATATAACTTTCGTTTAGTAGGTATAAATACTGCAATTTCATTGGTTAACACTTATCAAATCTGATTCATATCGTGTAAACAAGAAGATCAAACCACACTATATATTCCATATTGTTGATTAACCGCGTTATCAGCATTTGCGCTGTGTGATCAGAAAGATATTACGTGTAAAGAAATTGCTTTGCATCTGTGTAAGAGTAGCTTAAAATATGACACGTAAATAATAAACAAATAAAATGGCGGATGATTTAAATGCAACTGAGTCAATTTTTGTTACATTCTGAGGCCGCTAATCCACGCCGAAAAATAAATGATCTTCAAACAACATAACCGGTTGTGTTTTTCGTGCTGATTTTATGGAAAGAGGTGATGGCGCAGAGCCTGTTAATGGGTTGTTAACATCGGGCGAGGGATTTTATGGAGGTAGGAAGGGAAGTGAATTTTCTTCTTTTGGGGCCTTTGGACTGAACGATAAATTCGTTATCCCCTGCATGTTCACACAATACAGAAAAATATGTATGGTTCATATATAGGTATTTTTCGGTATTGTGTGAATATGCAGGGGATAACTAATATTACCAAGTGGTTAATGACCTTGGTTGTTAATTTCTTTCCTTTCAGATAATCTCACAAAAAGATGAACATTGCTGGGTAGGAGAGCTGAATGGTTTAAGAGGTAAGTGTTTTATCATCGGCCGGCCTAGTTGGTAATGTCTTAATTTACTCAGGATCATTACTGAGCTATAATTCATTGAAGGTATAACCTTAAAAGTTAAAAGATAACAATAACAACAACTTTATGGAACTATTTTTATAGAGTTTGTTATAGAAAATAAATACAAGAGGTGCATGGGTATTTCATGCCATAGGGTAGGGTGTATGAAGTGTGTAACCCACATGCTTGTGAAAAAGAAAGGCTGCAATATACATGCATGCAATATACATGCATGCATGCCCAGACCTGGATTTAATAACCTGCATGCTTCTTCTATGCCTTAGGTGATAAAAGCTGCCCCTTTTTTCTGCCTATTATTTTTCATAAATGTGATGCGATCTGTTAAAACACGCCACATGGTGGCATTTTTCATATTGGAGATATTTATATCATAAGAAAGCTAAAACTGTGCTGATTACATAACTGTTTGATCATTTTTCTACGATCACTACAAAAAAAAGTTAATTGTGATGCTACAAAACAAGAAATCATGAAAACAGGCCAAAAAGATACATAATTCAATATAATAACATTATAAGGTTAAAAATTAAAGTGACTTTAAGTTAAGTTCATGAAAGATGATGACACAAAGTATTGGAAACTAATTTTCTTGAAGAAAATCTTTCAATTTTTTTAATTTTTTTAATTTTTTTTACTTTTTTTTTTTTACCCATAATACCTAGTTCACATTTTGCGGCATCCGACGGGTTTTCACAGATCGCATCACAAATTGTTAAATAGAGCGAACAGAACTCCGGAATGGTATAGAAAATGCCAGGTTATGTTAGACATGCCCATCTGTTAACAAAAACAAGGAGCCCATTGTTTGATATTTTGTGTGGATAAATTGTACTTTATTTCCCAGGCAGGTATCAATTACACGGTTATAGGTCAATAAATGCGTATGTGCTGATTCGAGAGAAATGCATGCCCGCTGATGTTAATGAGTGAATAATGGCACGAATGTCAGAGTGCTATTGTGAGTGTATCAACATTTGCGCAAGTGAATTGATTTGTCTAATTTTTCGAGAAACAAAACATACACATGTATTATTATTAACCTAATTCATACATGACAAACAAATCAAAATTTGAGCATAATTTTGATCTATGTAATAACGAATCAACATGTTAACAAATTTGCTAATAGACGCCCGCAATGAAAATAGAAGAACCCATGTTGCCTGAACAACGATTATAGGTCAATAAATGCGTATGTGTTGTTTCGAGAGAAATTAGACAAATCAATGCACGCGCGCTGATGTTGATGTGTGAATAATGGCACGACCCCGAAGGGGGAGTGCTATTGTGAGCATATCAACATTTGCGCAAGTGCATTGATTTTTCTAATTTTTCGAGAAACAAAACATACGCATGCATTGACCTATTTCATACACGACACTATACAAATAAAAATTCACAATTTAAGCATAATTTTGATCTATGTAAATGGCGACTAAAAACACTTTAACAAGTTTGCTTACACCCGAAGTGAAAATCGGCGAACCCGCGAATCTTGAACAACGAATCAAAACAAAACGCGCACTGCGTGATTTGAACGGCGCACACGCGGAGTGCAGTGGACACTTTCAATGCACTCCGCGTATTTGTAATTCCTGCTTCCTGATTGGTTCAACACTACATAGAGTGTATGAATTCAAAACAAAGCGTATTGAACGGCGCACATGCGGAGTGCATTAGACACTTTCAATGCACTTTGACACGTATTTTAGTTTCTTTCTTTCTGATTGGCTCAACACTACAAAAAGTGTATGAATGGAATAAAGTGCATACATTGTATAACATACTGCGTCCATTTAAAGAAGTGATGCTCTGCTCTTTATTTTGTAAAAGACTTGATGTATGGCTGGGATCTTAAGTACACTATTTCCATATTTTTCATTCTTGAATAACTCGTATTCATTTGTCACATTACAGGATGGTTTCCTGCCAAATTTGTTGAACTCCTGGACGAGAGAAGTAAAATGTACACACCAGCTGGCGATGATACCGTTGCAGAAACCATCACAGATCTGATCAGGGGAACGTAAGTGTAACGAAAACAGAGAATTGAGAGAGAGAGAGAGTATAATGCCATGTTGTCTATCATTTTGGGGGGAAAATAGGTAAATGTGATGCAGCACATCAAAAGTGGGGAATTTGAGGCTGTGTGTTTTCAAGATATAGATGAAAACGGGTACAAAAAAAGGAATTTAAAAGTCAGGGTGTACAAAGTAGACTATGTTATAAGGTGGAAAGTATTGTAATATAAGGGTGACGTGGGATGGATTTGGTGTATCGGAATGACAGCATAAATGAAATAAGCAATCATTGCTACGTCTGGTACATTGGGCAATATGTGCTCACTAAATCTCTTTGCCTATTGCCTGAAGTTTACAACAGTCCAGTTATAACATCAGACTTTCTGTGCACAATTTCCGGGTGATAAGCTATCCAAGCCTACAAATGTCTTTACTCATTTCAGTCACGGTATGGTCTGCAGTGATCTTTGTCACACCCATGGCGCACATAGAGAATGATCTTTGTCACACCCATGGCGCACATAGAGAATGATCTTTGTCACACCCATGGCGCACATAGATAATGATTTTTGTCACACCCATGGCGCACATAGAGAATGATCTTTGTCACACCCATGGCGCACATAGATAATGATTTTTGTCACACCCATGGCGCACATAGAGAATGATCTTTGTCACACCCATGGCGCACATAGAGAATGATCTTTGTCACACCCATGGCGCACATAGAGAATGATCTTTGTCACACCCATGGCGCACATAGATAATGATCTTTGTCACACCCATGGCGCACATAGAGAATGATCTTTGTTACACCCATGGTGCACATAGATAATGATTTTTGTCACACCCCATGGCGCACATAGAGAATGATCTTTGTCACACCCATGGCGCACATAGAGAATGATCTTTGTCACACCCATGGCGCACATAGAGAATGATCTTTGTCACACCCATGGTGCACATAGAGAATGATCTTTGTCACACCCATGGCGCACATGCGCACATAGAGAATGATCTTTGTCACACCCATGGCGCACATAGAGAATGATCTTTGTCTCACCCATGGCGCACATAGAGAATGATCTTTGTCTCACCCATGGCGCACATAGAGAATGATCTTTGTCACACCCATGGCGCACATAGAGAATGATCTTTGTCTCACCCATGGCGCACAGAGAGAATGATCTTTGTCTCACCCATGGCGCACAGAGAGAATGATCTTTGTCTCACCCATGGCGCACAAAGAGAATGATCTTTGTCACACCCATGGCTCACATAGAGAATGATCTTTGTCACACCCATGGCGCACATAGAGAATGATCTTTGTCACACCCATGGCGCACATAGAGAATGATCTTTGTCACACCCATGGCGCACATAGAGAATGATCTTTGTCACACCCATGGCGCACATAGAGAATGATCTTTGTCACACCCATGGCGCACATAGAGAATGATCTTTGTCACACCCATGGCGCACATAGAGAATGATCTTTGTCTCACCCATGGCGCACATAGAGAATGATCTTTGTCACACCCATGGCGCACATAGAGAATGATCTTTGTCACACCCATGGCGCACATAGAGAATGATCTTTGTCACACCCATGGCGCACATAGAGAATGATCTTTGTCACACCCATGGCGCACATAGAGAATGATCTTTGTCTCACCCATGGCGCACAAAGAGAATGATCTTTGTCACACCCATGGCTCACATAGAGAATGATCTTTGTCACACCCATGGCGCACATAGAGAATGATCTTTGTCACACCCATGGCGCACATAGAGAATGATCTTTGTCACACCCATGGCGCACATAGAGAATGATCTTTGTCTCACCCATGGCGCACAGAGAGAATGATCTTTGTCTCACCCATGGCGCACAAAGAGAATGATCTTTGTCACACCCATGGCGCACATAGAGAATGATCTTT
The DNA here is from genome assembly GCA_035610835.1 of Ophiura sarsii. Lineage (NCBI taxonomy): Eukaryota > Metazoa > Echinodermata > Ophiuroidea > Amphilepidida > Ophiuridae > Ophiura > Ophiura sarsii. The sequence continues at coordinate 30,042,468 of CM069444.1, read as the reverse complement.
GTCTCACCCATGGCGCACAGAGAGAATGATCTTTGTCTCACCCATGGCGCACAAAGAGAATGATCTTTGTCACACCTATGGCGCACATAGAGATTGATTTTTGTCACACCCATGGCGCACATAGAGAATCTTTTTTTAAATTTTTAATTAATTAAGAATTCACTATAATCAAGCAAATAGCTCTTGAACAACTAATGCCAAGCTAAGAAACATGCACCAGTAGTATGATGCAGTTAAGTGCACACAGGGTTTTTTGGTCAGCATCTTGCGTATTCTGCCATTTATTCAAGAATTATTTACTTTGATTATAGTCATAATTGTATGTGTTTCTATACTTAATTGCTCTCCATAATGTACCTTTTATAGTGTAATGCATCACATTTTACTGTACCAACTTTTCTTACTCTAGGTTATGTCCTGGTCTGAAGAACATATTTGAGCATGGTCTGAAGCAGCCCTCTATTCTCGGTGGTCCGTGTCATCCATGGTTATTTATAGAAGAGGTAAGTGTTCCTTAAACATTGGCCCAAATAGTAGCCCAATTGGTGAAAAGTAGCCCAATTTTGTCTTTAAATATTGGTTTCAATGGCAAAACAAACCACCATATATTTGGAATAAATTTCCATCCAACTCCCATTTTTCCAAAATCACATATTTAGTTGCCAACTTTGAAAACTAATAAATGGATAAAAATCTTGATTTTGTTTAATTCAGCTACGTTGTTATTTTGTAATTTGCATAACTCGGCCTGCATATAAAATGGGTCTTTCACCTCATGTACCAGCAATTGGCAAAAGGTTGGTAAATTGCTATCTTGGTACCAGCTTTTTCATTAATTTGGTGAGTCCTATACACGCTGTAGTCAGGAGATAGGGTTCACCATGGTGATATTGAATGGCTGAAACTGGCTGAACAGGCACAGTTTGCTAGCCAACACCACAAAAATGATGCCACTCAGTGGCGTAACCAGAGGGGGGGGGCCCCCCCCCAAAAAAAAAATATATATCTATATATATACATCGTGTCGGTTGAGATTGGCACTGTCGGTTCATTTGACAGAGGAATCATGGAATTATGATGGTGCATATGTGTCCCCAAAATTAAATATTCTTTGGTACAAGCTTATTTAGAGCAAAAATGTGCCTCAATCATGCCGAAAATAAGTATAAAGTCGAAAAATGTTTGTGCGCTTTAATTAGAACAATGTTGTCGGTTGACATTCAGTTCTTGCCCTGCCCCCAATATCAATCACCTAGTTAACGCCACTGATGCCACTAGCTCATTCATGAAGGCTGCAGCAAGTTTAGGGGGGGGGGGTTGTTCTAATTTTAATTGTGCGTCAGTGGGTTTCAAGTACGGCCACCTTGTAGTGAGCCACAAGCTCAACAGCAACACTTGGGTACCCTTGTTTACAGAATGTTAAGAGCCACGTCATGATGATCATTCTACAGAGTTGTACAATTTCAGAGACAGGATTTCTTAAAATGTTAGAAACATAATTTTTACATATTCTTAAACTGTCATATCTTGAGCAAATTGAGTAAAAATGGTGTTGAAATTGAAGCTCTCGGGGTTCTAGCTACGGTGGGCGGCACTGGGCGGGGCCGCCCGGCACTGACAATATCCGCCCAGCACTCTAAACAAAAAAGGATTTTTTTGTTGTTGTTTTTGTGGTTTATTTTTTAACAATTTGTGGATAAAATCATTAAACTGCCTCATAAAACAAGAAATTATGTGGCAGGAATCCTCAAAGTGCATGATCCACTGCACTTCGTTCGCTACACTTTCTCCATTCGCCGTCAGTAAATTTACCCGGCACTAAAATGGTCCCGGCTAGAACCCTGGAAGCTCTAATTACAACCGGGTAGCATTTCAAAGAAAATTGGTCAAAGCCAGTTTGTCCACAAGCAAGCCAATCAAATGTACAGAATTGCACAAAGAAATGTGTACATTCACTTGTGCAATGTTAACAAATGTTTTATGTTAATTATAAGTTACAGTATCTCAATGGTATGTGATGAAAACAGAATGGAAATGTAACAAAAGATAAAGAAATAGCAAAATTGAAAGCACCTTGTCCTGGAATATGTCAAAGTTATAATTGCCCTGAGAGAGCATCTAAATTCAAAATGTTGTCTTGAGTGTTATGAGAATGCTGAGATGCCATTGAACACAATGGACGCACGTCACATGTGGTTGAGCTCGCGTAAAATATGCGAGCTCAACCTCATCTCAAAACGGTGCAACGATCATCCATGGTGCGCACTACATAGTCTCGAAATCACGGCTCTGATTGGTGCTCAAACGCAAGGACTGAAAAACTCGTGAATAAACATGAGCTTATTCACGCACCATCATGCCCCACTGCGTCGGTGGTTACGGTGCAGATGGGCCACTGTGTTGGTGGTTACGGAGTAGCGTGACGATCGTTAATAAGGCTACAGTTTAAATTTGACCAATCAGGTGCTTTGGTGTTGTTGGTTGGCGGTATTTTGTGAGTTTTCAAGCATGCATGCGCAGCCTGATCGAAGTTCGCCCACGTATGTCGAATTGTGGCCAGGAGAATATAAGTAGGTGTGTATTTCTATTAATTTTCATATATTTTACTACCTATTTTACTGTACAGACAAGATGCCCCTTATGATGGAATGTGTCACAAATGTGAAATTTGCAGATGAAATTTATGGTTGAAAAAACAAGGTTTACACATGTAAATTGATATCATACATGGTTTTCTCAAACATACATTTCATCTGCATATATCTCTACAAACTCTTTTCACTGACAAAATATCGTAAAAATTTAAAATGAGTATCAAAAGTCTACGATATACATTAAAATGAGCATATTTCCTCTCCACAATTTAAAAGTATCCATTCAAATTTAGTGAATGAGGTGTCACATTATGATGAAGAAATTTGCTCACTCGGTGCGAATCTAAGATTTTAGGTAAGGCAAAAAAAAAATTGTCTCAAAGCTTGCGAAGGCTTCAAAATCGGGCGACCAACGTTTTTTGTCTTCCTTTTTTTATTTTTACATTTTTTTATTTGCGTGTCAATTTTTACTCTTACTATTTACAACAGTTGACACTTTCTGATATTGGTTTTTTTTCTATTTGAAATGTATACTGTGATGTAATTGTGTAAAGATCAATTGTGCAGCGTTTTTCGAAGAAATTAGTCATGTAAAAGTTTGAGAAAAGGAAAATCTGCCAATATTTTTAAAAATAATTTGTATGGAAGAAAAAAAATGATTTTACAATTTCCTGCATTTCAGACATGGTATTTTTGGCATTTCAAAACCAATGCGCGTGCAAGCTTGGAGACGAATCTATTTTTTTGTTTGGCCTAACTAACATAAAAACCCTTGGTCAGGAACAGGCTTTCCGTTAGGGTTTGAAAAATGTGTGTCCACATGAACACAAGTTTGCCGACGAGGTGGCAACAAATTACGTCCAAACGGAATTGTGTGCGTCCATGGGACGATTGTTAGGGCGCCATCTATTGTCGAAAATTGTGTCTGATGTTATCTGATGTGTGTCAATTGAAATACAAAATGCGGATAAACCCAGAAATGAAAATTTCTGGGTTTATACAAAATACAAAATTTCTGGGTTTATACAAAATACAAAATGCCGATAAACCCAGAAATGAAAATCAGCGGCGAAAAATCACATTTTAGCTAGCATAAGTGTAAGAAAATGCACAGATTTGACTAAATAAACCCATTTCCAGTGAACCTCCGCTATAAATTTGTGCTAATTAAGAGTGATTTAGCTGACAATTTGTTTTCTTCTATTATATTGACAAACTTTTATTTTTGAGTTTCGGGAGCTTGCACATCCAAATGGACGCAAAATACACATGCCAAGAGTTTGAAAAGGCGTCATAATCGCATCTGGATGCAATGGCTGTTTTAGTGGACCAATTTATTCTCATAATATATTCGCCCTGGTGCTGATAGAGCACAAGCTATATTCAGCTTGTTGGGAAAAGAATTCCGACCTTGGTACCATCTCATAGTTATGCTGATAAGGCTAAAGAAAAAGGTTTGTAACATGGGCTATGTGGAAAGAGTCCGCTCCAACAATCTGAGAAATTGCCCCAATACATTCAGGGTGTGGCAGTTTGCAGCTCATCCAGTAATTGGGAAAATACGCCAAAGTTAGTATCCCACAATCAAGACATTGCTTCATGTCCTGCACCCTGCATGACAATGCTGTTATGTGTTATAGCGCCACCTAGTGTCCTCCTCACTGCTGCTCTGCAGTGCAGTCATTTCTGTTCTAGGCATGTGTCAGTAGATACAATTGCGCCCTCTTGCTATTGTTAAATCTTTAACAATTATTTGCATTCTATAAAAACATGATAACTAAGACATGCTGCATTCATTGCCAACCCCACGGCTAAACCTTGGAATTGGTGGGTTTTTTCCAAACATGCGCTGGGCCTGCTATCAATGCATTTTCTATGGCTCAACAAAAATTTAAACTCCTGTCTCCACACTTTAAAATTATCCATTCAATTTTAATGAATGAGGTGTCACATTACAATAAAGAAATTTGCTTGCTAGGTGCACATCTATGATTTTAGGTAACTAACATAAAACCCTTGGTCAGGAACTGTTTGTGATGGGTGTAAATAAGTAGGCTGTTTTAGTGGACCAATTTATTTTTAAGCAATTCAAAACATTTCAAAAGTGTAAAAAGCTTGTCAGAAGTTGCAAGTCATTGCTCATTCAGGCCCTAAGAACAACACAGAAAAACACAGGTACTCATTGTGGTTATTTCTGATGCTTTCATTTTCTAGTTGATTTCCCTTGAACCAGGTAAAAAGTTGAAATAATAAAAAAAAATACATCATGCGTCATGATACCCTATAGACCTATACACACACAAAAAGTCCCCTAACCCGTGTGACACTTTCATAATACAGGTAAACATTATCAATTCTAAAAGAACCCTTTCTATGAACCGTGATTCATTGTAAGATGGCAAAACTGAGACAAGACAAAAGGTAAACTAACCATAACAAAATAGCTATTTCCTGTTACTTCTGAACTTTTGCACTTATTCCTTGTAACTTGCCCAAAACCTTTTCAGTAGAGCTCGGTAGAAAACTACCATTGCAGTCTTGGAATGATAGAAAGCAAAATGTGAAAGTTTATGTGTAATAATTTCCTGAATTGTTGCAACATTGTCAATTAACAATCTAATCAATAAATACACTGCCATCTTAAAAGTGTCCCGTATTGGATACTTTTATTCATTTGGATAACCCAATCAATTTACAATCCAAGTTTGATGACCTCCTTCCAAGTCTCAACTATTTCATGGAAAAAATAATTGTCAATTCATATTTTATATTGACAGTTTTTTCACATGCCCATTAAACAATTTAAAACAACCTTACCCCCTCCAAAAAAAGTAAATAAGTAAAACCTGAAACAAAATAAATCGATATTCATTTTGCCACACACACATTTAGAATCACAGTGCTTACAAACTCAAAACCCTACACCAGCAAGCTATTTTCCAGAGGTCCTACACAACATCCTCTTCTGATTGAGATACTGTAAGACCACTTCATTTTAGGAGGGATTTCATTTTGCAAATTTCTTGAGGGATGTGGATCCGCGAAATTAAATAACCGCAAAACTGACAATTTTGTTTCGAAAGTAAAAGTAACATTTCCACAGATTCGTAAAATTAAATGCATGGTGTTTTACAGTATTTGGTACTGATTGGTATTCAAATTGGCAAATCCATTTGTTAACAAATTAAAAATCTGCTAAAGTGACATTTGCTTGTTAAAGGGGCATTGAGAGATAGAGAGATACGTATGGGAATGCGCCCTCAATTATCCTGGAAATCAGTTTTTTGCATCAAAGTAATACTTAGGCATATATACTAACTACCATTAACTACCATCTGAAACAGTTTTACCAACATTCGCTGTTATCATATAAAAGGCGATGTCGGAATTGTATGACATTTTGGATTTGGGCTATGTTGATGATTATCTTTACGTTATTTGCTCATTTATTATATTGATACATCTCTCAATGCCCCTTTAAGAAAACACATTTTATTCCCTTAATACACTCTTTGTTTTGTTTTGATGTTTGTTTGGTCTCCTTTTTTAGAAACATCTGAAAGTGTTATTTAAAACATTTGTGAAGGAGGGTCATTGCATGGGCAACATTCAAATCCTTGTCAAGGGTGCATGGGCCAGGGGTAGGCGGTCATCTCAAACCAGTCTCGAACACAGTTAACTTTCCGGCACAATTTTGGCAGGTCCTTGTACCTGAAAAGGTTGTTGACACAAACCTGCTCTTGCATTAAAGCCAACATACTGCCATTTGATATCAGTATCATTAACTTGATTGAAATTAATCCTTGTCAAAGTTGGCAGTGGGAGTGCAAATGTAGAAAGGATTTATAAGTTATCAGAAATTGCTGCCAGATGCTGTGTTAACGCTTTCCACTATTAACTATTAGTTATCCACTATTAACTATTAGTTATACCATTATACAAAACAGATTTTTCAGAAACCTTTCCCAACTTTTAAAGTCTATCCTAAGAATTAATGAACCAATACTAGGCATGTTTTTACTTATTTTAATGCATTTCTCATGGTGATTCCAGATATGGTAATGAAATTCAATATTTTTTGACTTTTTTGAAACATTTTTTTGACATTTGGGAACTGTCATCTGCATACGACTGCCGCATGGTATGTGTTAAGGCCCATGATCCAATGGAAAATAGCATGAAAATAGCAAAGGGGCAGTTGTATCAAGTACTACTTTAAAGTGTGTTAGTAAATAAAGGTCATCGCCTTCTTCTAAATAGATTGAATTACGGAGTTGTATTTATAGAACGATATGGTTTAGTAATAATAGTAATCCATTTTGAGACAAAAACATTGGCAATGGGTCAAAGTATTTGTAAAATATCCATTTGATAGGCAGACCATTGGTCAAGATGGTTTTGATTGCTGGCAAACTGCCAGAATGTAGCTGTAGTGATTCATGTCAAGACAAAATTGGTAAATGTCAATTTTTACTAATGTTTCTAGTGTGATAATAGTTTACTATTCAAACTTATTCATTTTAAGTAGAATAAAAATTCCTTTAAAAAGGAATGGGCGCTCAAATGAACATGTTTCATTTGATTAATTACAATATATTAAATAATAAATCTAGATAGGACTTTTGATTGATTACAAATTATATTAAATATAATAATTTGGTCCTGAAGAAGTCAGAGCTAATCCTGACGAAAGTGTAAAAGTCTTAAACTTGTCCGTCGGCATACCCGTTAAGCACTATACTCTATTTGGCTTCCTCTGGACAGTGGCGTAACTTACCAGACGCACGCGTATGTATATTCCGCCTTTCAACGCTCATGTGTATTGATGTATTGATCGATCAATCAATCAATCAATCAATCAATCAATCAATCAATCAATCAATCAATCAATCAATCAATCAATCAATCAATCAATCAATCAATCAATCAATCAATCAATCAATCAATCAATCAATATTATTACATCTGTCAATAGTCAATCATTTAATGATTTATGAATTCATCACTTCATTTATTCATCATTCAATGTGATTGATGAATAAAGTAATAATTTTAAAAGCGACTTAATCATATTATTACTAATGAAAGTTTAGTGGAGAACTCAGCAGTTTGGAATTGAAGACTCCAACTTTCCTGGTGTTTATATTATACCCACGTACTAAACTACCAAGACCAACCCACTGATCTCTGCATGTAAGTAATTCATAATTGAACCAGTCAGTATTATACCTACAGATGAGTTGATATTGAACAGCGGACTGCGTAAACTACAACTGTACACCGCCCCAACCCACACCTCTCAATGCCCTGTACAACAGGTACAATGTACATGCAATGCTTTGCTATTATAATACATCTATATGCAGGCTGCATTATAGCTGAGATACTGCACTGTACATATTCATATCGAGAATGTAACCGAGCGTAACTATCTCCATCCTTTATAACGAGCGTGATATTCAGCCTCGTTTATAGTTCGTAAACGCCGATAGCACTCGTACACTACAACTTAACATTTCACTGTTACGTAAATGTTAGTAAGAGACCATCAGTAAACATGGCAGCCTCCATCTATAATATCTAGAAATACCAAATTGTGGAAGCTTTCGCAAACTGAAGACAATACAAGGGCTCCCGTAGCGGGCGCCCAAAAAGGTAATATTGTGACAATTTGGGTACAATTTGAATCTGTAAAAAAAAGATTAGGGTCGGTCCGCTGAGGGGAACACACAAAACAAACAAAATTGTTTGCCCAACAAGTGCAGTTTTATTCTAAACTTAGGGTAAAATCATTCCTTCAATGTATCATAATAGTATGTGAATTGTGATCAGCTCTGAAATAATTTAACAACAAGTTGACGGTTACAATGATAACATGCAACATAAATACTTTAATAGTATTAGCATACATGCTCTGACAGTAGACCATAGTACTTTTTGAAAGACACAAAAATGACCGGGAACGACGTCAAGCATGAAATAGGCCAACATATTTTGTGTTGTGTAATTTATTATCCACCAATCAGATGTCTAGAATATTTTCATGGGTTATATAAAAGTGTATAACATATGGCAGCTATTACAGATAGTGACTTTTCACATTACTTTGACTAGGTAAACCATATCTGCAATAGCTGCTCCGAGTTACATTTAGGTTAGGCCAATTGCTCAGCATATAAACAACTCCATGTAACAACTGGCAACTATTACAGATAAGACCTTGTGTCACAAAGTCCTGGAAATGAGATCTAGCTTTTGACAGAGCCTGGGGATATGCACAAGTTCAATTGAGGTAGTAACAATCCAATTGTATGAAAATGAAATGCTGCACTCCCTCAACCAAATCCAGGGAGAGGAAAAATAGATGTTGATGTCAAAAGCTTGTTTTGCCCCTATAAGCTTGTTCAGATGGTCACTAGTCTCGAGGCTAGTTAGTCTCGAGCTTAAACAATTTATACCGCTAATCCAGAGTGCCTGTCCAGACAACAATCTTAGGCGGTAGCTTTGAGACTAACTCAAGGTCGCGATATTCTGCTAATTTCACTCGCTGTTAAAATAGAATTCACACGACAGACATCCTCTTGGCTATCTATCGGTTAGTGCTTCAGGACTAGTTAACTGCTAGATCTTTAGACTTGAGGTTAGTTAACCATGACACGATTCACTCGGCCGTTAATCGAGAGTTTAATCTCAAGGTTAGCACCCTATTGGCTGATCGCTCCTATAGATACAGTCAGTGCCCAGGGTATCCCAACCTTTTATTGAAGTGTTTAGTTTATGACATTTGTAATAATACTTGAATTGTTTGCTTATTGAGCCAGTTCCAGGGTCTGTGTTTTGTATACTTGGTTGAATATTACTGTTATTAAGTTTTATTCTTTTGTCATGATTTTGAAATCAGCTCAGTTTATAGAGGCTACTGGAGAACAGGGTTCTCTCAAAGAGGTTTTGATTTAAAGGGGCATTGAGAGATACGTTTGGGAGTGCACCCCCAATTTTCCTGGAAATTGGGGGGGGGGGGGGGGTTGCACCAATGTAATACTTAGGCATATAATAAACTACCATCTGAAACAGTTTACCTTAATTTGCAGTATATCATGTAATATTTCACAATTTGGTAATTTCGATGTAAATCACATCGAAATTTAATCCGTAGATATCGGCACATATGGCTTCACCAGAATGTCTATCTAGCGCCATCACTTCAACCCAAGGTTCTATTATACCTTAATATATCTATTGAATTCTTTTTTTCAAATTTCAAATTTCATTTTTATCGCCAATCTCTCCTTGCCCCTTAACATGTTACAACATTTTATTAATGTATATTAGTTACATCAATATAATTTTTAGCGGTGGCATTTAGTGTGGTATTCATGAATAACTTGATTGTAAGCTCAAGACGAGCGATAAATTGGACCCGGCTTCGGAGCTCAGAACTCATGATTTCAGACCAGATATTTAACACATGACCAAATTGTGTGATTATATCGGGGAATATATAACCTAAATATCAGTATAGAAGTAATTGATCAGAAGAAAAAAATGCAATATTGCACTTACGACATTGAATCTCTTCTCAACTTTATGGAAAAAGAAAAACCTCATACAATGGGCGGTCGGTTGTAATGAGGTGTGGCAAATTGTTTGCTGATTTTTCCAATAGGGTTACGGTAACATTTAGTATTAAGGTTAGGGTTAAGGGTAAGGGTTAGGGCTACAGTTAGGGCTAGGGATAAGGATAGGGCTAGGAATAGGATTTATTCAGTAGGTGAAATGAGAAAATGGCCAACCCGTGAACATTTATGTATTTCCTGCTATTTCTAATATATTTGATCAATTTATTTGTTACTTCATATTATCTCAAAATAAACTCTGGTTAACACAATGTACCCTACATCACATTTGTTTTACTGATTGACCTCAACACAATTCATTGTGTATATGGCCATATATAGGACTAGGCTAAATAGAGCTTAACCATTGGGTCTATAACTTCATTCACAATTAATGATCAGTGACAAGTTCTGTCATTTCAATTGCTGGCGATGCATAATTGATGCCATTTGATCTGAATTTGAAATCAGTAAATTGATAATATTGGATTTCATTGTGCATGTCTTTCACGTGGGATAGTATTTGACAAACTTGTGGGGGTGTAGATGTGGGGGTGTGTGTTTTGGGAGTCGGTTACTCAACAATTATATGTTAAACGATTGATAACTGTTACCAAGATATAGGCCTGTACTTTAAAAGTTAATTTTTCATTGTTTTTCATTTGTTTATTTATTAATTATTGTTTGTTTTATACAAGCTCCGCCAAATTGTGAAACACCTGTTGTTTATAAACAGTTGGTCGACGAAAGGGTTTTACGTGTTATTAGCTCAAATAGAATCAATTTTAGTGATTGGATTTCCAATACAATTATATTGATGAAGGTGTCTTCTATTGTTGATGTATTCCTTGGAAATCTGATCACGTGTGGCTGATGAAATCTTAACCCCCTCGATCGAGTACTACCTACGTATCAAACAGTATCTATGATTGGTTGATTCTATGGTATTCTCATTTGAATAACCTATTAAAATACTGCTTCCAAAACATTTTGCTCTAATCTTAATCAGGGATCTAATTATTCTAACAATGTCTCTGATTGGTGCAACAAATGATGTATCCATCTTTTTGACCAATGGGTAGGTAGTTCTCAAGGGGTAATATTATTGGGAAATCACCAATGATTCACGCTGCTTGATCCTTTGAAACCAGGATTAGTTTTTTCACGAATTGATTCTGGATACTTTTTGTGATTTAAATGCTGATTTCTCATGTATCATTGAAATGATGAATCATAATTATGGCATTTAATTAAGACTCTTAACTATGATGACATACAAAGTCAGTCCTGTTCAAGGCACCTTCAAAGGGTTTGTATTTTTTTTAAATACATCCAGAGGTCGCATTCTGACGCGTCTGTGCGTCCTGGACCTCTCACTTTCTTGTAGTGACGCGTCAGGTTTCAAATTGAAAAGACTTGCGGGTCCCGATCAAAATTGAAGTTGAAGGGACCCCTTAAAAATTTGATGATGTACAGGGTGAGTCAAAAAAAAGTGTACCCTAATTGAGAAAATCAACAACAAAAAATTTGACCACAAAATCAAGGCAAACAAAACTTTAAATGATTGCGCCATTTCTTTGCTACCATTGGAGAAAAAAATCATGCTATTTGATGATACCGTTAAGTAAATATGACTATTTCTGTACAGGGGCTGTTTTTTCACCTAAAACACGGTTTTTAATTTCAAGCTTAACGAGCTTAATAATGTTTACTAGGATTATGATGTAAAGCATTACACATCTTGTTTATTAAAAGAATTAAGTAGACAATACACTTGTTCAAAATTGTCTCCTAATAGTTTAAAACTATAGACAGCTTTAAGGCCTATTTATGACACAGTTACCACACTTTAATCATTTCATAACAAAGGAATTGATCCTTTCGCTGTCGGTATTGTAATTTTTTATTGGTCGTATCTTATGAAATATAATGGTCAAGATCTGGAGAGCGTGTTCGGACGTTAAATTGGTCACTTTTATTCAAAACAGCGTAAAATAAGTTTCCCTCAACCAATCTAAACCAGATAAAATTCATATTAAAGCTAATTGATTTGTCTTTATACCGTAGTATATTGTTTTGAAAACAAACGAATACGTTTTCTTAAAAAAATAGCTGAAGTTGAGTACACTTTTTTTTGACTCACCCTGTATGGAAATGGAAACCTTGCGAAATTCTGTAAATTTCATATCCATACCTCACAATATAAATGCATTAAAACTGTCCGTAAAAAAGTAAAATTTTGAAATACCCAAACTTCAGGACCCCTCAATTTCTTGGGGGACCCCTTAAATTTGTTTATTGAAGTCCTGTGGGGCCCTGAACAATTTTGTGGGACCTCTCACATTTTGATCCAGTGCTACCCCTGCTGAATACATCCCTAAACTACTTTTTGCTCTTATATAAAACAGCTTTTGTGATTGATGCCTTCATTTATAACAACAAACCACTTTTGTGAATTTTAAAAAAAATCCATTGTGCCATGGGCATTGGGCAATTATATATAATCTAAATGTCAGAAAAGATCAAGCAACCTTTATTCAAATTAAGTGTGATAGTATCGGTTGCCTTTTTCATAGCCTGAATTAAAACTTTTTAGTTGCCTATATTTAAAGTCTTTAATTAAAAGCATATGTACACCAAACATGCGATGCTTATTGCTTATGGGTGATGTTTATATGATTTAAGTAAATAATATTTTTTAAATTCCGGAAAAGAAGTCGTTACTCAGACGATTGCCTTATTGGTATGAAAGTCTGAGTAAACTACTCCTTTTCCAGAAGGTCTGTGATTTTTTATTATGCTCTGATGTTTCGGCATTGAGCCCTCTAATTCAAAAGATAGTCTAACCATAAAATTTTGTATATTCATGAATTAATATTAATAAATAATATTTATAATAATGTAATGTATATGTATTGACAACCGTTTCTGGTTAGACTAGCCATTGAACAAAGTGCTCAATACCGTAAACGGTAGAGCATATCAAAATTCAGAGGTATAGACCTTCCGGAATATTATCGCTACTCTGAGTTTCATGGACATACTGTCATTTTGTCCAATCGTCAGGCGAAATATATTTTGAAAAGTACTTTAAGATCATACGCTACATTGTAAAACAAATCTAAAATAATTACTGCCACGATGCATGTTTAATTCCTATGTGGGGGACTTATGCGAGGACAAAATAAATTTTAATGATGATCCCGTTATTATATTTAATATACAAAATCTCTAAATATAGATTTTATTTGTGGTTGTAAGGCGTTATTGAGGGTTGTAATGATTTGTTTCCAAAACAAAACTTTGCAAGGCCCCTGGGGTTTGTATCCATATCATCCGCAGGTCTGTCAAAACCTCATCTTTTTTTTCCTGCCCTGCAACATGTATAAAGTAAAAACTGCCCAACGGTTATGCGTATAGGAAGTGCTACTTTATACATGTTCAGGGCTAAGAGCACTAAAACAAGGTTTAAATAGATGTGTTTTTGGCCCTTGAACATGTTTAGGCACACTGCGGTCCCCGACCGGGAATCGATCCAGGGACCCTCCGCACATCAACCGCCGACCCGCATATGCAAGCCACGGCTATCAGCTTTATGTTCGCTTATTATATTGCGCTCTACTTTATAGGCTCGGTAATTATGCCATGGAAAACTGTCAACACATGCGCTGGGTCGTGGTATTTGGTAGAGATAGGGTTAAAGGGTTTGCACATTTTACAATAAATCCCTAAACATATACTATAAAGCTACCTTTTTCCCTCTGAAATTGTATCCTTATAGCTTTTGATACCTTTATTTATAACAACAAATAAGTTAAAATTCACAATTCAATGTGCCATGGGCATTGGACAATTATATATAATCTAAATGTCAGAAAAGATCAAGCAACCTTTATTCAAATCAAGTGTGACAGTATCGGTTGCCTTTTTCGTAGCCTTAATTAAAACTTTTTCAATTTGCCGTATTTGGTACGGTACACCAAACATGTGAAGTTTATGGGTAAAGTTTACGTTATCTAAGTAAATAATATTGTATGTATTTATGTAGACCTATTTAGAAATTACTTTGAGACCATAAGTTACAGTGGAAAACACTCAATAAATTTATTTTAATCATTATTATTGATACAGTACATTGTAAACAAATCTAAAATAATCGCTGCCACGTGCACGTGCACGTTTAATTTCTATGTGGGGGACTTATGTAAGGACAAAGTAGATTTTAATGATGATCCCGTTATTATATTTAGTATACAAAATCTCTAAATATAGATTTTGTTTGTGGTTAGGCGTTATTGAAGGTTGTAATGATTTTTCTTTTGATTTTTTTCCAAAGCCAAACAACTTTACTATTCCCTGGGATTTGTATCCATATTATCGCTGTTCTATCAAAACTTCATATGTTATTCCCGCCCTGCAACATGTATGAAGTAAAGTAAAATCTGCCCAACTGTTACGCATAGGAAGTGTCGCTTTATACATGTTCTGGGGTAAGAATACCTACAAGGTTTTAATATGTGAGTTGTTTGGCCCTTAAACATGTTTGAACTGCCCGAAGGGTATAGGAAGTAATGCTTTACACATGCTCAAGGGCCAGATGGAGATACAAGGTTCTGACAGACCAGGATGACCATGTTTCAGAATTATCCGTACCTGGCAAAGTTGTTTTTAAATTATTTTATTTTTATTTTATTTTATTTTGCAGAGCAAAAATGAATATCATAGCTATTGGTTTTATTATTTAACCTATTGCTCTAATTTTGCACAGGGATGTTAGATTTGAGGTATATCAGGATATACTCGTGATAAAAGTATATTTGTTGGGTAAAATAGGCCATTTTTCCTGACAGTACTTGCTCACATTCAATATATTCGGATAAAATGTATAGAATATTTTATATCAGTGATGCTGGCTGGGTTCAAAGAAATATGTTTGACAAAGTTATTCTGAGAGATAATACAGAGTAGAATATTATACAACAACATTAACAACAACAAGTTAAAAATAACCCTGCATCAACAACAATAACTTTAACAAAAAGTATAATGGAGCACTAACTTTATCTCTTTTATTGATCAGATTCAGTAAATGCTCTGACATTAAATAGTACATTTAAAGCTATATAACCTTCAATGCCTCATTCAATTATTGATCAAATCATTTAATTGAATGGGTCCATTCATGCGGTCAGTATTTATGATTTCAATTTTATGTTATGTTTTGAATACCCTTCTTTAAAAACAATATTGCATGACATTTAACTGTAAAAATACATAGCACGAACGACAATGAAACTATCATATCGATAACTATTTTTCAATTTGAACAGTATTGCCCGGGGCGACTTTTGTTGAGTATGCACAATGGCACGATCTGAATGGTTGATTAAAGGAAGGGCTGTGTATTTGTAAATAAGTCGTTAGAAAGTTTGTGCATCGATGGTCTTGAAAGGGTTCCAGGTTTATTTGTCGGAGTTCCTTTAGTATACCCTACCACTGCATGTCTTCAATGGGGACTTTTAAAGAACGACCCATACACTTACACTGTGAGGAATACAAATGGTAGGGGTATGCTAAAGCTATGCCTATTTGTCACCTGAATAGTTTCAATTGCTGATTACCAGGCTGTAATTACAAACAAACCCTGTAGAAGGCCTGTTTCATTTCATACCTTCAGAAACTAACCCTAACACTCTCGTGGTGGATATTGGCAGCGAGATTTGAACCCGGGTCTAGTCCTATGAGTTTGCCCATGGGGGTCTCACTCCCAAAATCAACTTTTCCGTCCCCATTTATCATCTGCCGTGATCACTTGGGAAGATACACATAGACTGAGGTTAACAGTGCTGTCGACATAATTTTCAAATGAGGTTTCATGGGATTCAGGCTTGTAAGGGTTACGGTATTTCTTTGCCCATTCATGCAGGCGTCAATGTGCATCTTGAACCTACCCTCCTCAAGGTTAGTCAAAGATTAGATGCCTAATCTTTGCCTAGTAATATTTTTGAAGAGGTGAATCTTGAACTAATTTATACATTGGACAGGTGAATCTATGGCGAATCTTCACCTATATTTTAACTTCTCCCACATATTACTATTGAACGAACATGGTGCACTGAGGTGAATCTTAACCCTACAAATGGCAGGATAGACCTAATCAAAATAGAAAACAGTTGTTGAATTTTTTTTTGATCACTCTTGCTTGTTTGTTTTATTTTATTTTTCCGAAGTGAAGTTCAACACTGAGCAAATTTTGAAAAGAAATTCTTTTCTTTTTTCCCTTGTTTATATATATATATTTATTGATGTTTTGTGACCAACATAAATTATGGGGCGACAATCGTAACGGGTATGTGGTGTTGTTGGGTGTAGATTTGGCAAGAACACCCAACACCACCGTACTACCGCCTATAAACTTTAAATAATTGGTATCGGTGCCGTGATCTGCTCATGAGATACGTGACTAGCTTTAATAAACACCTACAAACTTTTGCCACACGGTCATATAACGCTGTTTACAATACCGTGATTGATAAGCTGTGTATTTCCCCCATTTGTCACGTTCAATTTCAAGGTCAAAACCCGTTCTACCCTCATCAAATAATGACATTTGTAAGAGGTCATAATTTGCCATTGTTGATTTTCTAAAGCTAAGATTTAAGGCATTGTTGCAATTTTGTTTGTGTGTGTAAAACTACTGTGACTATACTCATAGCAACCATCAAGTTTGTTCAAAACACCAAATTATACTCAATGCCATAAAAAACCCTGAATGCTGATAATCAGGGTTATTATAGCTACAGCAATTTTAGTGCCGGGCTCCATTTTCCCCGGCCGGGGGACCAGGGGCCAAATATTGATGTATTAATGTGATCAAAATGGGGAAATACCATACAAATACTCAGTTCTACTTCGAAGTTCCTACAACACCAGTTAAAATTGTATTTTTAAGCTTATTTATTACAATTTTGTGGTGAATAAGTGCTGGGTGGGAGGGCTTTCATTGACTGCGAGTGCCGGGCGCAAATTGCTAGTGCCATGTGGGCCCGCCCCCGGTGCCTCCCACCGTAGCTAGAACCCTGCTGACAATGATTTACATTACATCCTCAGGGGCAAATTTAGGGGGGAGGGCACACAGCGCCCCTCCCCCCCCCCCCCCCCCCCCACCCACCTTAATTTTGACAGGGCGCCTGCGCCCCCTCCCCTTATTTTTGACAGGGCACCTCCCCCCCCCCCCCCCCCCCCCTAATTTTGACAGGGCAAAAACGTGCGAGAAATGTGCGAAAACTTGTAAAAAAATCGCCCCTGATCCTGGTTCTAGTTGACCAATCGACGGATTTAAATGACAAGAAGCGAACTACAAGTTGTTCGCTTCTTTTGTTCATATGCACAATGACTATGAACATGATTTGTAAATCAAGCAACGAGGTGTATTGAAAGTCAACAAAAGTGATTTAGGTAGATTGGTGCGGTGCCAAGCAACTTGTTGTGACCGGTCTTGACTCTAAAAACTATTCACGCTGCTGACCTGAATTTGAACATTTGAAATACAAATGATGTGAACATTTTCTTGAATGTTCTCGCATGTTTCTTGCATGATCTGGAATCTGGAATGCAAAAAAACCTGCTGATTAAACATAGTGAAGCCAAGTGTGTTTCACCTGTTTCCATTTTATTGGTGAGGAGTTCTTTACATTGTTTTCTTTCAACCAATAGAGTCAAGGTTAAGTAAGACTGACATCACTGAAAAAACCAACTTAAAGCTTATACCTAACAATTAAAATTAAGGCTAACATCGCTGAGAGAAACATCAATTCTTACAATGAACCTATCTAAAGTTTCGCATTTAACCCTAACCTTACCAGAGGCCACAAAAGGTCACAGCAAATAGCTCCTGTATCGCATGCTTCACGGTTTTATCTTGTGGCACGATCCGGCGAGCTGTCAAATGCCCGGTGGGGGGGGGTACTCAAATTTGGTTTGGTCGGGGGTGTGCCGCTGGAGATTCAAAACCCATACCCATTTTTAGGGGTGATTTTGGAAAAATCGGTACCCATTTTTAGGGGTTTTGCTTCATTTTAGACCAAATTTTCGCTAATTATCAGGAAAATAGACCTAAATTTGGCACATTTTCGTGAAAATAGACCTAATTTTGGCAAATTTGCGCGAAAATAGACCTATTTGTAAAAAGTGACCCCATTATTAGGGATTTCCAGCACAAAATCATACCCCATGTTTAGGGATTTTGTGCCCAAAAAGCTACCCATTAGAGCGGCACCCCCCCCCCCCCCCCCCCCCGTATACCGTCTTAGGCGAGTACACCCCCCCCCCCCCCCCCCCTGCCCGGGGTCAATTGGTCTCGAAAAACCTTTTCAAGCTCCCCCGGTAGCGTAATCAGTTGGGCGAACGGGCGATCCCCGGCACGGGCGAACAGTGATCTTTCCCCCTAAATTTAACCTGTGTTTCTCCGCTGATAGTTTAATTGTCAAAAACACGCTTAGGGAGTTAGGATTAAAGGATGTTGGCAAATTTGTTGTGCTTATTTTTTTTGTCACAACCTGTATCCAATATTTTAATGACATACAGCTCATCAAATAATAATAATAATAATAAAATTTGGGTCAGTGTTTCCTTTTGTAAAATTTGAAAGCGAAGATTTAGTGCATCGTTGGTTCCCATCGTTGCGTAAACTATGACTCATAGTGTCAAAGTTTATCAAAAAGACCCTTGATTTTCTTTTCAACTTTCTAACCCACGTAATGAAAGAAAACAACAAAGAAAGCTGTAAATTACAATTTTTTGGCAGCATAAGTTTTTGCCATATCAACACCAGTTAAGGCTAATAAAATATGATAACAAGTTTCCTATTTCATATTTGTAAAAGAGTGGGTAGGTGTCTTTCATTATTCATTATTTCACTCAATTTCATTATTGCATCTGTAAGGGGTGTTAACTACTAACTACCTATTGATTCGTATATATTACACCTTAATTAACACTTTAGCACTTTGAAAAACAATTAAGGAAGCATTTGTAGATGTGTTATTGAAAATGTCAACCAATCTGTCTGAAATATTGCAATGTCAATTACATCTGAAATCTGAGTAGGTAATGCAAACAATTTCATTATTAACCATATTATATGACACCACTGCCATTAACATCCCTTAAAATCAACAGGAAGATATGTCTGGTATTTTGAACCACTAAAAGTTTTGATTTTATTCAAGTTTGTCAGAAAATGTAATTTTTGCACATAATAATGAAAGTTTTGGTAAAACTGAAAAGTTGGGTCGGTCAGGAAACGGGAAACTGGAACTGTCATTATATTAGCCTAACTTCAGTTGAATTGATTACCCAGCAATCATAGTGTGAACTCATTCACCTATTCATGATATATAAATATATATAGATATAATTGACCGAAAAAGATATACTGATGTACCATTATGTTACGTCTTTTGTCAGCAGTGACAAACGGGAAATCTTTAAATCATTAACGGGACCTTTGTAAAAATCACATCTATGGTTGACTTCAATATTGACTGCCATAGATGGGCTATTCCATTAGAAATCCATACACCCCCCTTTGGAAGACAGGACCTTAATCCTCCACACAGGGAGTGTAGATTTCAAATGGAGTCACCCATGCAGGTAACCCTATTTGAAATTCACACCCCCTGTGGGAAAGATTAAGGTAATGCGTTCCATAAAGCGACGAAAAGAACCCGGCCTGTTTTACGGGCGGACGGACCTTAAAGTAGGGTCGGTCGGTCAAGGTTTTTTTTATTAAATTTTATTTTTTTACTTAAAATGTCACCAAAATCTGCAAAAATGTGGATTTTTTTTTAATATGTGAAGAAAAAAAATGTCAACAGATTTTCAACCAAAAAACGGCTGATTTTACATGATTTGAGAGAAAAAATTATAATAATAAAAAAAAAAGTTCTGGAAAAACGCAAAAAGTGGGCAGGTAGGGCCCGTAAAACAGGGGTTTTTCCCCCTCGCCTAAAGGGTGTATGGATTTCAAATGGAATAACCCAATTCCAAATGACGTCAAAGAATCCGGTAACTAGTTGACCCAAATGAATTGCCTTTATATTTATATATTTCTGCATTAGTGCTCATATGACGTGAGGATAATCAATTATATCTGTAGCTGTCTTGTTTTCTATTATAGTTCTTCTTTATTATTGTGTATTTTATTTTATCTATTAAATAAAGCCTCATTGTGATAAGTACTTTTGGAATCATGCCCATTTTCTTCTAAATGGAATCAGCACCTAATGGCCAGTAGAACCAAAAGGGTTGGTTGCAAATACTGTTTTTAGGTCAAAGCAAGGCAAAGACAAATAATGGTGAAATGAAATTATAGAGAAAAGATATGAAAAAAAACAAAGGTTTTGAAAAAAAAAAATTTCATTAACCAGAACTGGCGGTTAAATATTTCTATGCTTTGTTTTGATTTTTCATATTGTTTACATTTTGGCAAACTTAACTCCGACATTGAAACAAATCCAGAAAGCAAGTTTTAACTTACTTAAAGGTAGATGTTCCGATTTTCAACTTGAAGTTTTCTATTCTACATGAAAGGTCATCCTTAAAAAAGTCGTGTTCCAAAGTTTGAGTTGCATAGCTCTAATGGTTCTTATTTTAGACGCACAAGATGCTGTGAACTGTACCCATTGAGTAGTACACAAACTACATCGGTGGTTACCGCCATTCGCGGTAATTCGACGTTATTTCATCGATTTCTCCGTAATTATACCGATTTAGGCCGTCAAATTTCAGTATGATGATGAGAAAAATACGAGCTTTCATATGATATGAAAATCTCTGTATGTTTGAAATAATTCTGTGTTACGAAAATGTGATCGGGTCATCTACCTTTAACCTGCACGAACTCTTTAAACATTAACTTTTAGACTTTGTTACTTTGTTTTTTCTGGTGTTACTACGTGTAGCAAAGGTTTACAAACAATTAAAACTTTCAAATCTCCATTAACTCCAAGGTGTATCATGTTCCGATGACTTTTTTGGGGCTATGATTTTTTTTTACATCAAGATATTTTGATATCAGAAGAATCCCCATATTTTTCTCATTATGTCTGTAAAATCTTAGGGGCCAGAAATGTTCCATTAAGAAAGTATAGGCTAAAATGTGGTGAATTACTGCCAAAGGTGGTTAACCACCAGCCAGTTTGTGTACTACTCAATGTGCAAATTTGTATTGACCTTGTGCTTCTAAAATAAGAACCATTGGAGTTATGCAACTCAAACTTGGGAATCTAACAATTTTAAGGATGACCTTCCATGTAAAAATAAAACATCAAGTTGTAAATTGGACCAGCAATCAAAACGGCTACCTTTAAGAACGTTTATGTTGGCACATTGAAGACTTTGGACACATATAAAGGCACTGCCCTGGTGCTGTCACCACTAGACTGGATTAAAAGCCTCGAAATGTGCTGTGCAAAAGCACAAGTATCCAGGGTGAGACTTTGTACAAGTCTAGTTCACATGGACCACTGGTATGATTGGTTAATGCATAGATAGGGATGTTCATATTATTGACTATAGAGGGCGACATTTTTGACCAAAATATGTAGAAAACTCATGTTTACCTCTTTAAATACAGCAATTTAGTGCGATGTGGCTAGGGTGTATTCACTGATGTCTTAATAACCCCACACAAGCAACTAGACATCATGAAAGTAAACCCTTAATTACCTAAAATGGTTTTAAAATGTGCATGACTTAAACTACTTTTGGTTATAACTTTTTTTATTATTCAGCCTGCAGACAAGGTTGAACCATCATTTTTTATTGTAAAGTACTTTGTTTCCATGTAATCCATTTTCAAAGAGAAAAATTTATTTTCAAAATTCTATGAACATGCCTAGCATAAATGATCATAAATACATGAAGATTAGAAATGTTGATAAACAACAAACAACATGAACATCAACAATGGCAGTGATTGTCCTATCACAATGTAGGATGAGTCATGAAATCATTGATTTGTATGTTATTGTGAATGATTGATTTGTATGTTTGTGTTATGATGGGAAAATACATTGTATTTTGCAGATACTTTTGTAATCCAAGAGCCAAATTACGGTTGCAAAAACAAGGCAGTAAATCAAATCATACTTTTGAATGGAAAACAAATGGTTAGACAGTTCACTAAACAATACTTTGTTCCAACCCTGTTTAGAAAATGGTCCTAGCCCAGTTCGCTTGATTGAAGTCCTGTAACGGCAAAGCGGTAAAGATCGGGTGGGTTATTCAATATTAAGGTTGTTCCTATATCTAATTAGATATGACAATTTTATTGTCAAAAAAACATTTTAAGTCATTTTGAATTATTTTGTTTTGTATTGTTTTTCGGCAAACAGAGGGCAGTCTATTTTCTTATGTTTTATACTGTATTTTTGACTCCTAGGTAAAATTTCTATAAAAATAGTCTTTTGTTTTTGCTCTAATATTTTATTGAAAACTCCATTAGATTCCTGCAGCACAGGAATTAAGAAGAGTTGTATAGCCAACATATACACCAAGTGGCATTACATTTAGTAAAGTGCATGAACTTGAAGACCAACAAAATTATGACCTAAAGCAAGCGTGTGCAACCTGCGGCCCACGGGCCACATGCGGCCCGCCGACCTCTAATCTGCGGCCCGCCAAGCAATCCTAAAATTATCATTGATGCGGCCCATTTTAACCGGAACTCCCTTGTTTTACACAAATGGGGGATTGATTTAGTGGTGTGCTCCTTATAATTAGTAGGGTGGCGCTGGATTTAGTAAATATAACTCAAGGCGTGATTGCGTGATAAAATCCCTGGTAAAAATGGCGCTTGCAGCAGTAACAGCGAGTATAAAGCGGAAATAACACGGAGAGAAGCTGGTATTCCATTAGCAATGGACTTCACCTCTCCCTATTACTCCTCCTCTGGATGTGTTTTGGAATGTTTGACAATCACTGCGGCCCGTGAATAGATCTGAAAATCACAATGCGGCCCGTGTGGTAGAAAAGGTTGCACATTCTTGACCTAAAGCTTCCTCAGATAATTAAGTATAATTAATTATGCAGATGTCTTACAGCCTCCCGCAGCACAGGAAAGTTTCTAAAAAAAGCTTGTACGTCTCTGTGCGCCATCATCCAGTCAATTTACCATTTTCTAAGACAGGCGCATTATTTTGTCACATATATGCTATACATGCACGCTGTACTAGAGATGTGATAAACAAGAACACATTAATGACATAAGCTGTCATCGTAGGAAGAGTGATGACATAGATGTATGAGGTTGTTAGGAGGGAAATGTCATCAAACTTTTATTCCTACATGCAGCAATGCATGTAACCTTTGTATTCAGGGGGAAATAAATCATCATATGTGATGCCATCAAGCAGAATGAGTCCGATGTCGGTAATATTGATTTCAGTTATTAGTTTAAAAAAGTGACACATTCTTGAATATGTTTTACTTTGTTTTCTCAGTTGTAACCGTAACCCCTTAGGCACCTTTTCCAAAGATTTTTTTTTCACAGCCAAAACAAAAAGCGAGGGGGAAAAGGGCCCCCACGCCCCCGGGACTCGAACCCCGGGTTCAGAGGCAAACAACTTACTGCTAGGCCCGGGGTCAACCATACTTGGCTCAGTATACTTCACCAAGTATATAGCCTGGGGCAATTATTTCATCAGAAAACTGCCACAACGGGTGACACAAGCACACCGCATCGTAGTAATAAGTAGTACTCAAGAGTGTTAGGGTTAATGAAAATTTGAAGAAATATAAATTTGAAGAAAAAAATCACTCCATAACCCTAACCCCCTAGGCACCTTTTGCAAAGAATTTTTGTCCGTGGCCAAAAAGCGAGGGGAAAAGGGCCCCAGCACACAAGCACACCGCATCGTAGTAATTCGTAGTACTCATGAGTGTTAGGGTTAATCTAAACACTAGAAATTCAATTTGTTGGGGTTTGGACCATACTGTAGCATTTTCCACCTACTAAGTGATTGATAGATATCACAATTGAAAACTGCCGACATGTGACTCGTTTCGCTTGATCACGTCACATGTGATCTGCTGCGTGGTATCTAAGTAATACGGTTGGACAATTGCCACCTTTTCCCTTTTGTGTTTGTTTTTTCCACACAAAAAAAATCGGGAAATGTTAATTTTCAACAATTTTTATTTGTTAATTTTTTATATGCGACTGAGTGTACTGAGTGTACTGTGCTGCTAGCATAGTGAAGGGAGCAGCGCTATAATATTCTACAATGATATGATTCCCCTCCCCCTCCCCCGCCCCCATGGGCCCTTAAAGATATAGTCACAGTTTCCCCCAAACAGAGCTGGTATTCAACCAAATATCAATTTCATTTCTGGATGATAGGAGCTGAGATTGGTCAGTTTTAAGAACCGGCTCTCACTTCACTGTCAGATCATAATTATTACACCAGATCAACAGAAAATACCACCAAGCTGGATGCCTCAAGGTAAAATGGTCTGTCCCTTTCTTTAAATTGCTTGCATATAGCTGAACGCACTATTCGCAATCACATTTCCTAGTGCCTCCCCAACACTAGCTATCAATGGTTCAGAGGGTCACAATTTCGAGGTATTTGGGGAGGCTCGAGTCTAGTGCTAGAACTACCATAAACTCAATTTAACAGTTTCAGGAGCCCTTAATACCAATCTCAGATAATGTTGTGAAATAAAACACACATCGCACGTAATACATGAACTATTGACTAATCCTATGATGCTCAGGTGCCCTTAATACCAATCTTAAATAATGTTGTAAAATAAATCACAGATGGCACGTAATACATGCACTTTTGACTGATCCCATACTGCAGGTGCCCTTAATACCAATCTTAAATAATGTTGTAAAATGTAACACCGCTTGCACGTAATACACACATTTTTGACTGATCCCTATCTGCAGGTGGCTCACATTGGACATGAAATCATAACTTAAGACAACCATATATGCTCTGGTGCTCTTAATTCCAATCTTGAATAATGTTGTAAAATAAAACACTGATTGCATGTAACGCACGAACTAATGACTAATCCTATATTATGCTCAGGTGTCCTTAATACCAATCTTTAATAATGTTGCAAAATAAATCATTGATGGCACGTAATACGCGAACGAACTTTTGACTGATCCCATACTGCAGATAGCTGACAGGTTGGATTGGAAATCATTAAGACAACATGATATGCCCATAACATTTTCAAAAGAGGGGCACTTAATATGAAGCCCAAGGGAGAGGTACTTAACCCTAACTCGAGATCACCACACGGCAACAGATTTCTTTTCCGACACCCAAAATTCACCAGAAAGGTCACCCCGACCACCCCCCCCCCCCCCCCCACCGGATTTGAAAACCACGGATCCTCAATAATACAGCCAGGACTCCATTAACCTTAACTCCCATGCATGTTTTTGAATGAGTTAACTATGCATGATCAGGAGGTAAAAATGGATCAATGGGGGTGGGGGGTGCGGGTCTCCACATCCACAGCATCGAGGATCAAACCCAGGCTGTGTGCGTGCAAGTGTGTACTGTTTTGGCAGGATTGGGTTAATAAATGAAGGAACTGGGAGTGTAAACCGTAACCGTATAGGCCTTCATCCAGGATAACATGTGTAAAACATTTTAAAGTGCTTGCGGGTAGCATGATGTCAGTGCCTCAAAATGCCATCGCGGACCCATCCATAACGGCACAGGCTACAACGGGACTGTGTTACTATAGCAATTCGGACTGGCCCTAGCCCTATTATGGGATGTCTTTTATATAAATGGGAATGTTACATACAGGGACCTGATAAATATAAAGGGACGGTGTGAGCAAACATGCATGATTGAAATAATTAATGTCAATAGGCCGAAAAATAAACGGATATGGCACACACAGTTCTCAAGACTGGGTACAGATGATCATGACAATAGACCCCGCCTCCCGCCAACTATAAAACTAAAAGACCTACTATAAAACTAAGACCCACTATAAAACCCTGACCCTTAATAGGCCTACATAAGTACTGAATTACATGGATATAGTATATGCACATGGGGTAGCCTACCTGGATTTAAGGGCACATGGGGTTCCTGTATTATGGGGTATCTAGAATATTAAGGGCACCTGTGATAACTGGGTTTTAAGAAAACACATCCCATGAACCCCCAACCCGAGAACCGCCCAACCCAAGAACCGCAAATTCTAGTAGTATATAATAGTGATGATTTTTTAAACATCTGAAATAAGGGACTTATCTTATGGTTGAAAATCAGCACAAAAGTATTTTTTTCAATCTTGAAAATTAAAGTGACGGGAGGCCGTTCCTTTGGAAACATAGTCCCATTCCCAAGCCCACCCTATATTGAAAGTCCTGTTCCCAAGCCCGCCCTCTATTGAAATATCGAACTTCTTCGTCACCCAGCGAAAGATGGACTCAGACTTCCGTCACTTGATGCCGCCGCTGTGTAAAAAAATGACGGCAGTGCATCACTAAATAGCACACCCTTAGCTTAAGGGCACCTAGTGTAATACAGAAATAATAAGTAGGGCTTGGTAAGACCTAGGTGCCCTTAAGCTAACTACTTGTCAACATAGAGATAAACATGGTGATCCAGGTTGAAACCATTGGTGACACCTAGGCCTAGTTGGGAATTCTCCATTAAATGTAACCTTGCCCTTGTACCTTGCCATTTAATGTGCACCTGGTTTTATGTAAAAAGATTGTCCATGTAGCCAGGCGAATGAACAACAAAAGGGATTCGCAGACATGACGTCCAATTCATAGCATGAATTGTGCTATCAAAACATGTTCATATCACGAAACAGGCGTATCTTCTTTCTGAAAACACGGTTTAGTATTCCTGACAAGATGGCTGCTAAGTGCTAATTCTTTACATGGATAACCTCTATAAATGGCACAGCAAAATTGGCATGTTTTGGTCAAACCATTGTTAGACACAGTAGCGCATAACTAGGGTCTTCAATTTATTTATTTTTGGGGGGAGGGCATGTGGGGGGTCATCAGGTGGGGGGTGGCATATCTGACCTCTTTTTTTTAAGGCCAAATTAAATTAATTGTTGGTCTCAAAGCTCCTCTCCTGTTGTAAAACTAATGCGGAATGCGGGTTTTTTTCAAGTTTTTTTTTTTTTTTTTTTAAATATAAAATATTGAAATCCTTGTAAAAGTGAACTTTTGTATTTAAGATGATCTGATCAATGAAAATCTGAAAAATCGGTGAAATTTTAGATTTTTTTTTTTTTTTTTGAAAAAAAAGAAGAAAAAAAAGTTTTTTTCAGATTTTGTTTTTCTAATGCGCACCAATAAACGAACGCGCGCGGGAGCTTTGAGACAAACAATTATTTTAATTTGGCCTAAGTATACATAGGTATACATAGAGTTTGTCATTTCATTTGGGGGGCATCAGGGGGGCAAGCTTTCTGGTTACGCCACTGGTTAGACAGAGCCAATTTCATAGGTTTGGCTGTATACCTAAACAATAAACCAAAATGCTTTATTATTAGCATTTCATTTGGTAAAAAGGTGATTAGTGGAGCTTATTTGAGTTTAATTTATCCCTCAAAAACTTTTGTTAAAAAAAGATTTTAAAAAATGCTACAGGAATAACTTGTTAGCCTTTAGTTGATAAAGTCTAAGTGCCCTTTTAACCTGGTACCTTGTCAACACAGAGAAACATGATGATACAGAAATAACTGGATGATAATGTCTAGGTGCCCTTAAGCTGGTTACCTGTCTCTACACACAATGAAACATGATGATGTAGGAACTAGTTAGTAACCTTTTAAAGGGTTAGACAGTAATACCCCTTTAGATGACTACCTGTCAGCATCAAGAACGAAACATGACCCAGATTAAGGGAAATGTCTAGTCAAGTTTTGATAGGGACTGTCTTCACAATACACGCTAAGGCCTATGTCACATGGGGAAATACCTCCAAAAGAAAAGTGCCCAAAATTGCAAAATGTTTACCCAAAATTACATTAAGTTTTTAAATAAAATTTCCCTTTAAAAGGGAAATCCCAGTTTCAGGTAAAATTTCTTGCAATGAGGTGAAGTCCACTTTGGGGACATGTTCGGAGTCACGGTTGTATAGTCCGAAGGGTTCTATATAACGAAAAAATAAGGTTCTATAGTACTAAGGTTTTATAGTATTAACGAAATTAGGCCTATGGTTCAATAATCTGAAGAATCTATCATTTGAAAAAGTCCAAATATTATGATTATGTTTAAATTCCAATTATTAAGAAAGGGTCTGCAATTAAAATATTAAAGCTGGTTCTGTAGTATAAATTTGAAATGAGGTTCTTTATTCCGAATCATAAAAAAGTGCTCTTTAGTCTGAATCTTATGAGTTGTTATTTGTCGATCTGGAAAACTTATTTAAAAATGGTAAGAATTTCATCTGACAATGGATGATACACAAACTTGTTCGTGTGTTTGAAGGATCAATTCTTCATCTTTCAGACTATACAAATTTGCAATATTCGGATGTAAGATCCTTATTGAGCCTTATCAGTTTAATACGGACTAGTTTTTTTACGCTATTTTACACTATATACAAATTTGGATTATTGAACTTATTTTGTTGGATTATTGAACCAGAGAGATGCTAACCTATAAACCCATCCAACTTTAGAACTTTTAAAATAAAGGAACCCTTTGAGTGGGATTTATGAGGCTTTAAACTGACTAGGACTAAGTTGGACAAGCAAATGGTTAACAATTTTACTATACGAGGGTTATTCAATAAATACCTGCAACCATTGAAAATCTCTGAACCGCGACATGTGTCAATAAAATAAACTTATGATACTTTTAAAAACTGTAAGTTTCTTAAACTTCGGTATAGACATAGGAGACATAATATTTGGTGGTTGAGTCAAGGCTGTTTTCTGTACAACGACCGAACTGGAGACTATACGTACGTGGCTCGATATCATTTATAATTTATTAAGAAAAACTGTTCTTCTCCTACGTAAATGATACAGTTTTAAACCATAATTCAAAGGATGTTCGTTATTATTATTTACTACATATTCAACAAATAAAACAGTGGGTTCAGGTGGGATCAGAAAAGTCGGTTCAGTAAACGGCATGACCCTGTTTAAATGGTATGATAAGCATTTTCTAAACGTTAAACAATTTGCTGCTTGTGTGTGCCATTCTATTATTAGTGAAATTGTCACTTTCATTCAAAATTAAATTCTATTTTAAAAGAAGGCGTTTATGGTTTTTATCGTATTTTCATCCCCTACAATATTCATCATTGTCAATAAAGATAATATATTATTAGAAATCCTGGTTTACTGCTGTACACATAATTGTGGTTGATATTGTAATACTGTCCTGATAACATTGGAGAGTGTAGGAAATAAATCACAGGGTCTTCAAGAAAATTCTTCTTATCTCAATTATGCTGAACCATGTATTAGAAGTCCAGACGACCTCCAGCTGTTAATTACTTAATTCAGCACATGTTTGGTACTGGGTTTTTTTGTGGAAAAGCCCCTGTTGGTAGTGGCGCTAAGCGTGCTGGTGTGATTGATTGTCAACAGATAGTCAATGAAACCCTATCAATGCAGGAAAATATCCAACTTTATTATTTATTTTTCTGTAACTTTTGAAATACAACATCGTTTTACCTCGTTCGACCAAAAATCTGATGTAACATAGGCATGTTTTGCCATTTTTGCAACTTAATTCATGTTTAGCCACAAAAACGGTACATTTTTAGCACCAGAGTCAACCAAAATCGGCACCATACTGGGTGAAAGCCAAACTATATGCCCAGATTAACTGGGCGAAAAAATGTGAACATTTCCTGACATTTTATGAAGTTGGGCTAAAAGGCTGTAAGTTGCACACATTGCCTAACAACTTTAGGGAACTAGGGTAAATAGGTAAATTGTTAAGATATTTTACCTAACTGTACTGACTTTTGTCAATTTTTGCCAACTTTGGGTTTTCCCATGTAACATCAGGCCTTAAAGGACAAAAACAATGGAAGTTAACATTTGAACATCAGTATATTTTGGGGTAGACAGGATGCGTTGCCTTTCTTTTCCCAGCTGTGATGATTGGTTGTCATACATTCGCATCCATGTGGCATTTTCACACTACTCTTGTCTTGGTCCACATGCTTAGCTGTATCAGATTCATAGCTGCCCATACTTTAATGTTATCGGATCGGTCCATTTTTACATTTGACATTATCAATTTCCATTTCCTTCAACCTTCCCCTTTATAAACATGTGCAAGTGTAGAATCTTGCTATAAGTTTGATCAGTTTCAAATTGGCGAGAAATATTAGTTTTTTATCTCTCCGCGCACAAAAGTATTCCAAGCGTACATGCGCGATTATGGCCATACGCACACAGTTATGGCGTCACTCACGCATCATGCATATGATGCACAGTGTGCTTGTTTCCTTCATGCACGCCCACGTCCTTCTGTATTCATTCGCTGCTATATTTATTTATTTATTTATTTAATCTTTCTTTATTGAGGGTAAACAGCTTCAGTGTCAAGCACTGCTTTCCAAGCAGGCCCTCATTTCACAGAGAAAAATACATAATTATTTACAATATATATACATGGAATATAACAACTATTTACATAAATATATATATACAGAACCATCAGATAAATTCAGCAAGGAAATGCAGAATTGTAATATACTTTAGAACACAAAATTTAAATTCCATGGATCTTTGTTTTAAATTGTTGCACTGACATATTCTCAAGCTCGGTTCTGATTGTTGATGGCAAGTTGTTCCAGGCATATGCTGCCCTAACATGAAACGTTCGCATACCTGAGTTCGACTTAAATTTCGGTACAACCAAAGTATTACTTGTGTGATTTCTTGTTACATGACAATGGTTATTATGAACAAATTCAAACTGCATCGATAAGTATGATGGACTTACATTTCTTAAACATTTATACACAATTAGTAAAAGGTGATTATGCCATCTTTTATCAAGTTTAACCCATTGAAGTGCATCCATCAAATCATTTGTTGGTGTTCTTATATCAGCTGAAAGTATTATCCTGGCTAAATTATTATGAAGAACCTGTAATTTTCTATGACATTCGGCAGAAAAGTTTGACCAAACTGTGCTTCCATAATCAAAGTGAGGAATAACAAGAGCATTTGATAACATTACAATAGTTTGATTTGGAAGAAAATGTTTCATACGTTTGATAATACCTGTTCTTTTAGAGACATTCTTACACATATAATCAACATGAGCTGACCAAGACAAATTGCTATCTAATTTTACGCCCAAGTATTTAAATTCATCTACCTTTTCAATGATGTTATTATTGTAGGTTAATTGTACATCTTGAAACCTCTCACGCATCTTATTACTACCAAATATCATGAATTTATAAGGAGGCTTCACCAATTTGGAACTGATCAAACTATAGTAGTATGATCTTGCTTGTCCTCATTTCAATTGACATAGGAATTAAGATCTTCCAATACTTACCTCGCCCCCATGCCTCCTGTTTAGCATACCATGGTTCAGAAGTCAGAAGAAACGGTGGCCCCGTACTTGGGAAGAGCTATACCTGAGCATGTTAAAAGGTCATAAAGAGTAGGGGATCATTCCAGGACTGTAACTGTGTACACATTGCCCTAGGTTCCAGGGATACAAAAGTGTGATTATCTTCAGCAACTAAGGTCTGCACTTTACTGGAAGAAGATGAATATGCCATAAGTAGGTCTGTTTCCGTTTGGAGGCAGCTGTTTCTTCAAAAGTTCTTTCAGGATGCTTTATGTTAACGTCTTCAGCACTACCTGTTGATCTAACAGTGTTTATGATTGGTTGATTTACAAGTTAGACTCATTTGAATAACCATTGCAAATACTGCTTCTCTATCAATGTCTCTGATTGGTGCAACAAGTGATGTGTCCTTCTATCTGACCAATGGGCAGGTAGTTCTCAGGGGGTTGATTCTGTCAGTTGACTTTCGACCCCAGGAAGGGGAGGGGGGGTGGGGGGTACTTAGAGATTTTTTTGGTAAGGATGTGCCGCCAGCAAAATGAAAACTGACCCATACATTTACCAATTTATAGGGAAAATGGACCCATATGTTTACCGGACACACCCTTAATTTGGTCTATATATGTCACAGCAAAATTAAGGATTTTGGACCCATACATTTACCAAAAATGGCTTTGAAAAGGGGTCATTCATTTATCAGAGGGTAAAAGATGGGACCCTATTTGGCGGCACATCCCCATAACCTCATATTCTCTTAGTCTTAGTACCCCCACCCCTTTCGACATTCTCCACCAGATCCACATTTTAATTTTCAATTTTCTTTTGTTTTTTTGGTCGAGTCCTTTCAGAGCAAGGATTAAATTCTTGTGTATATATGGGCACGTTTATCATCCTGTTACTTCGGTGGCATGTACTGGTTGGTTTAGGGAGTAGGGTATATTTTATTTTGAAATTCCCCTTGAAAGACACACAATGAATAAACGAAGCATCATCGTCATGATAGCATGGCAACATTACCTGGTGTTTGCTCTTCATATTCAGAGGGGTAACACACGAGTGTTCCAGAAAGTTAAAATACCCTCCTATTTGATGGCGTTTCAATTGACCCCCTTTTTTGTGCAAAAACAAGGACAATTTGCCTGGAAAAAAGACTCCTTATTTTACCATTTCAAGGACACTTTCTAAATAGTCCCCCTTTTTGCACAAAAATGAAGACACATTTGTTCAAAATACTCCCTTTTACAATTTATGCACAGAGGAGCGGACATGGGGTCTTCATACATATTACAGGCCTACCGTATTTTATTCTTTTTTGCGGACATAGCTTCAAAGAACCCCTTATTTGGGGAAATCGCGGACCTGATATAAAAACTCCCCCTTTTTCGCGATTTTGGGAACGATCATGCGTATCCAAAGTCAATGTCGATTGAAACCACGCAAAATTCATGAAAAGAGGCTCCTTGATTTGTTCTTAGAGCTTTGTTCATTTATCACACGAGAGCATCAAGCGTAATTATTTGCAGCACAATCTTTGGTGCATCATATTAATGTATAAAGTTCCGTTTAATGAACTATCCGTTTAAACTATTTTTAAAAAAGCGTTTAAACGTATTTTTATACCAGTTATTTGCATTGATTTCATTGCGATCGCGATCTTCACATTTCGTTAGTCGCCATTTTTATTTATTTTTATTCTTAGTCTAAATCCACAGTCAGTCGTTTAACAATATCGATATAATGCGTATGATAGGCCGACTTTGATTTCTACCAGGTCTTTATTTCTAGAAACGTTATCGTAATAATTTTGACATGTATACTTTGTACAACAAGGCCGCCGTTTCGACCGGAGTTTTTTGGAATTTATTTCTAGAAACGTTATCGTAATAATTTTGACATTTATATTTGGTACAACAAGGCTGTAATGGTTGTATGGAATGAGAATTATGAGTAAGCTAACTTGTTTACCTAAAATTTAGTCTGACTTTTAAAACAAATTAGGGCTTACGTTTAGCTGTAAAGCGAATTCTGTAAGCGTTTAACCGTTTAGAACTTACAACATTACATCATATCCCCTGCATTTGCCCCTACCCGTAATTTCAGAGCGATAATGTTTCAGTATACAGAGATAACATTACAGAATATTAGAGCTTCATATTAAAACTGGGTCAAACCTTCAACCTCAATACATCTGGATTAATATAGATGTTGGCCTATTGGTTACACAGTAATAATAGAAATAATATCAATATTATTTATTCAATTGATTTTGGCTATATGCCACAATAAAGATTTTTACATTATTTACTATTGTGAGAGGGAATTGAAATCTTTTGATGGACAATTCTGGTGGGTTGAGGAGTTGGGGGAAAGCCAACTCAACCCACCAGAATTGAGTTGTGGGAAAGCCAGCAAGCACTATTTGTTTTCTTCTCTTGAGGTTTTCAAATTGAGGTGATTTTTTTTCTTTTCAAAGGGTGCAACTGCATTATAGGCAAACAAAAATGAAGTTTGTCCATGTTCGACCCACCATGTATTATAGTCCCGACCAACTGACCGTGTAACATTTTATTTAAAAAAAGATTGTTATAAAACTCAAACAAATATATTATTGGTGAAAGGGTAGCCTGTGTTTGTGCACATAAAACTTGGAGATACATGATTGTTTAGGATAGAGAAATGGGAAAGTAAAATATTTTGAAATGATGTAAAATAAAATATTTTGAAATTTTGTAAAATAAAATATGTTGAAATTTTGTTGTCTGTAGGTCAAGTCCATACTTGAGTGTAACTTCCACCTGTGTATGAAAGTGCTATGCCCCTTATCGAATAGAGAGTAGGTTAGTTCTGTGATACCCGTTGACAAATGTCAAAGTACTTTTTTGTACTACATCAATTTTTGTGGTTTTTTTCACACACTGGTGCAAAGACATGACTTGAGTGACTTAAGTCTTTTGAAAATGTGACTCAAGTCAAGACTTTTGAAAAATTTGAACACAAAGTCACAGGTCATCAAAATGGTGAATTAACCCTAACCCCGAGGCATTTTTTCCATAGAATTTTTCGCGGCCAAATAACTACGGGGAAAAAGGGCCCCCACGCCCTCGGGGCTCGAACCCCGGCCCTCTGGGTACAGAGGCAGACCATCTACCGCTAGGCCACGGGAGGAAACCATACATGGCTCAGTATACTTCACCATCTATGTACCCTGGGGCCATTATTTCATAGAAAAACTGCAGAGCCAGGTGAAACAAGCACATCGTATTAATTCGTAGTACTCAAGAGTGTTAGGGTTAAGCTTCCCCACTTTTAAAAGTCTGTTGGACATTGCTTCAGGGGAACCAACAAGATGTCAACAATCAAACTCTAGTTTCTGTAAAATGACGCACGGTTTGAAAGACCAGCCCTAACATGTGGGGGGGGGGAGGGGTACTCAGATATTTTAGATACATTTTTGGCAGTGATGTGCCGCCAGCAAAATGAAAATTGACCCAAACATTTACCATTGGGGGGGGGAAATGGATCCATATATTTACAGGCCTCAAATTTCGTCAATTTAGGGGCACGGCCACTTTGGCCTTAAAAATAACACATTTCAAAGGGCATCAAGGCCATGTTCTGGGGCACCAAGGCCAAACCAATATTGGAATGAAAGGGCACTAAGGCCATTTTATATTACATTATTTATACCATAATTTTACATATAAACTTCACTAGGACTTTTATTAAATACTTAACAGCATGAAACGAGGCAGTCTGTTTATTTTGTCAATCAACATATTTTAATACTGTATCATTGTCATGTTGTGAATTTGTGATGTTATATATGTACGTTGCTGTTGGAAAGCAGAGCAGTGAGCAATTGCGTAGCTAGAGACAAGGTGGATACATGTTTAAAAACAACCATTAGATGATGAAAACTTTACACCTCGAATGGACTGTCACATATTAATTTTTGTTAAATTTTAAAGCACATTGCACCTTTCAAAATCGGATTGAACTTGGAATAATTTGATCAAAGTTAAGTTTATCGGAACCCCCAACCGCGAGCCACTAGGGCACACGGCCACTGTTACAAATAGGGCACGGCCATTATGGCCGTGATTTTTTTACTGGTCCGAGGGCATCGTGGCCAGATGCGAGGGCATCGCGGCAATGGCCGCGATGTAATTTGAGCCCTGTATATTTACCAGAGACAGACCCATAACTTTCCTACAGATTTAACAGATTTTGCTAACATTTCAGTGAAAAACAGCAAATTTAAGGATTTTAAATAAATTTACAAAAAAATGCTATGAAAAGGGGTCATTCAATTACCAGACGGGTTGAAAAAGGGGACCCTATTTGCAGCACATCCCTGTGACCTCATCCACTAAGTACACACCCTCCTCCCCCACCCCACCCCCAACCCCAATTTACAAAAAAAGGCTATGAAAATTACCAAACGGGTGAAAAAGGGGAACCTATTTGGTGGCACATCCCTGTGACCTCATATCCACTAAGTACACCCCCCCCCCCCTAGTACCTTACATACCCACCCCCCCCCCCCCCCCCCCCTGGTACCTTACATACAATACCTTTTGAATGCCTGGCATAGGATTGCAGGTGGAAAAGCCAAAAACAGTGACACATCTGAATACTTGGAGAGCAACCAGGGCAGTTCAAGGGCATTCCTCGACATGAATACAACTTCTCATGCATGTATTCTTTTGTTTCTTTTACTTTTATTGTTTACAGGCCAGTGCCAAAGAAGTGGAAAAAGATTTTGAATCGGTCTACTCCAGGCTTGTTCTCTGTAAAACATACAGGTAAATAGGGTCAATTTTACATCATGTTTGTATTCATAATTCTACCCAATCAAAATTGAGCTTCTAGAGACAGCTTGGCTCTTTCATACCGAAAAATACCCTTCTGTATAGGCCTCAAATGAAGAAGTGGAGAGGGCATGCAATTTAAGGCAATTTGAAAGGGGCACCAACTTTCTCCAAGGCAATTATGTACTTTTGAATGAAATGAAAACAGCCAGAAATTGAGGGCATCAAGGCAACTAGGTGGCAATTGCCTTTGACACCTTTGATTAATTTTAGCCCTGCTTCTTTATGTACTATGCATGACTCTGATTTGATTAACACTGATTGTAACCAACCAGAATAGGTCTGACATGATTTGTGATATCAGAGATTTAAAGGTTGTCCACCATCATACAGACAGTTGAGATTTAAAAAGATCAGCTTGAAAAAAAGTGTTACAAAATCTTGCATGTGTTATTTAAAAAAGGTGTTAAAAAGGTATCCACATATAATGAGACACTCTCCTGTACGCAGGTGTTTACTTTTTGCCAGTTACTCCCCCACCCAAAGCATCTTCCTACCACACCACACCCATAGATTGCCTCTTCCTCCTCCCCCTGAATAATTTTCTTGTCTCCCTTAGAAAATATTTGCAAATGTTTGATTATTTTTTACATTTTTGATATTTGACATTTATGAAATTTGCTTAAAATTCACCAAATTTTCCTGCATTTTTTGAAGAAAAACAATACCTGACCGACCAACCTACCTGAGAGGTTTGTTTGCCCATAGATCAGGGTGGTTTTTGTTGTTGTCCCCTAACCCTTAAAGTAACCTTTCTATACTTACACTTTACAGATTGGATGAAGACGGCAAAGTGTTAACCCCAGAGGAGCTCCTCTATAGATCTGTGCAATCGGTCAATTTGACCCACGACTCGGCCCACGCCCAAATGGACGTCAAGTTACGATCTCTCATATGCCTGGGACTCAAGTAAGGAATAGTTCTACCAAGAAATGCTCAATTGCTAAATGCTATCAATAGATATAAAAAGAATAGATAGATGATAGAAAGATGCTCACTGGCATAGGACCTTTTTTAAATTCTTTTAGGATTTTGCTAACATCCAAGGTATAGTAGGATAGGAGGCAAAATTGGAGGTTCTGAGTGATTTTATCAATTGACTCCAAACAAAATATTGGAACCTGTGACCTTCGTCATTATCATTGCATAGTGTAGTCCATTCAGGAGATGTTGAAACTAAACTATGATAGCATTTATAGGCCTACCAAATAGGCTTTCGGTTTCGCAAAGATGGGTGCATATTCTTTGGTTGTATGTAGTCGAGTATGCGTATGGTTGACTACAACATTCGCAGAACCATTATTTCAAGATGACTGTGGCAGAAATAAAACCCAGCAGGCTACTTTGCTAAGCATGGTTAACACTTTCCACGCGGCAAGCGGCTGCAGACGACATTCCAAAATTTCACAAAATGTTTCAAAAATGTCAAAATTATTGAATTTCATCACCATATTTGGATTCACCTTGAGAAGTGCATTAAAATTAGTACAAACATTAGGAGTAATTGGTTCAGTAACCCTTGAAATAGACTTTGAAAGTTGGGAAAGGTTTCTGAACAACCTGTTATGTATATGGTAAAACCAACAGCCATTTGGAAAGTGTTAATGACACAACTTTTGTGTCCTTATCATTCGCAGCGAACAAGTGCTACATCTCTGGCTAGAGACTCTATGCTCATGCGAGCAAATCATAGAGAAATGGTACCAGACGTCATCATTCCTAAGGAGTCCCGGATGGGTGCAAATCAAGTGCGAGCTGAGAATCCTGTCCAAATTTGCCTTCAATCTGTCACGGGACTGGGAGATACCTGTCAAAAAGGAGGTAAGGTCAAGATGCATTGTGGGTAAATTAACTTGTACTTTTCTGGGACGGTCTGGTAATTCTTGGCCGCTCCCATTTCGGTAGAAATGTTCATGGATGATGAATACAGGTATGACTGACTGGTAAGGAATGTATGCTGTGTTGCATTCTGGGTGTTGATCTGGTGCTTCTTTGGGTAAGATCGTGGATTTCTTGAAATGTTATTGGCGGATGTTGGTATGGAAGGAAGGAAGTAATAAATAAGGATGAGGGGATATCAGTTTCAATTTCTTCACCACGTACAAACATACAACATTAATACATTTTTGTGTTCAACACTATAGGTCAAGTCAGATAGCCTTTTGATTCATTGAACGTTGAAAAGAGTGGGATTCATGTATGAATTTGGCACATTTCACTTAGACGTTAGTTTGCTGTTTTATAACAACTCATCATCATACTGTTTTTGAGTTTAGGTAGGCCACGGGAAAAACTCTGTTCTACAGGCTAGACCGACCCCTTTTTTTTCTTCTTCAAAGTTTAAGAAAACATTTGACAAATTTTCATTTTTCCAAATCTTCAACTTTCGAAAATTGTTACAAATTCACAAAATATTCCTGAAATCTTTGGGAAAGAACAAGCAAAAACAGAAACAAAATCATGACCGATCGACCTTACCTGAGAGGTCCGTTTATCCGTAGAACAGGTTTTTTTTGTACAATATCAGTTTGTTGTTCATATTAACTAAAGAAGCTACCACACCCCCCCCCCCAAAAAAAAAAATTGCACAATTTTAAGAAAGTCCTCAGTATACTGTTGTGTAAAAATCATTCTTGCCTTTATACAAAAGGATAATTAATCATAACAATTCATTGAACATGTGCATCCCACAGACTTATTTTAGTTTTTGAACCCTAAATTTGAATGAACTCATGCCAAAATTTTCGTTTTAAATGGAATACCAAATTTCGGAGTGGGGGGGGGGCAGAAATATTTGAATATAGTTGCTCGTTTTTGTGTGAAAATCATTATTAAAAAATAATTATATTCAAATCAATACATCTTTCATGTGGTATTTGGTTCATATTTTATACGATCTGGTTTTGACATTTTTATCATCTTCATTTTTGGTGGTGGTCATTTCAATATGTAAATAACACATTCTTGTTGTAGAAACAGTTTAATCACATATTTTCTCTCCAAAGCAGGAACAAAATCTTTGCATTATTATCTTAATGGCCAAATAAAAAGAGTGTTTGTTTGTCCTCACCCAACTTAACTTTCCCATCAAATATTTTCTTTCTATGTCAGTAATTGGCGAAAATCCCAAACTTACCATTACTTTGGTTTATCCTATTTTAATTTTAATCTAAAAGTGAATTTGAATATGTAAACCGCAAGATAATTTTCATTATTATTTCCAAAAGAGAAGATTTCTCAACTGATTAATGCTTTCGACCCACCCTACAAAACAAACAAAAAACAAGAAAAAATACAGAAAAAAGAGAGAACAAACAAACAATCTTTAAAATATGGCCTTGCATTTGTTTGCCGTTTCCACCTACATCTTTTGCATCTCTTTTATACTTTTTCTCCAGGCGCACTCATCTCTGAAAGACAGTGTACAAGACATGCTAATCAAGCACCATCTCTTCAGTTGGGATATATGAACACTGACCTTTTGAATGAACTTTGACCTTCTGAATGATCTTTGACCTTTTGGACTGCCATATCACAATTTTTCAAAAGCATGCACCTATCTTTGAAAAGACAATTTTACATTACAACAACACACAACAACCACTTCTTCTGCGTTGATAATTTGCAGAGTGAACTTTGACCCTTCTGAATGAACCTTGACCCTCTGAATGAACTTTGACATTTTGAATGAACTTCTGTCATCTTCTAATTCACTTCATGCACTAATGGAAGGCACGTGTGTGTGATTGCATCATCACTAACTTATTGTCATGAATGAGTATGCTAAAGTGTGCAGATGCAAAATGCATGGCTTTATCAATAGGCAATGGAATACAACGTACTCACGCCATGTTTGAGGTGTAGCTGGTTAGTGTGACACAGATTTGACTATTTTATGGTTTGGTGTGATGGGATCAGTGAGAAAAGCCCAATAATCCAGCTCATCTGAAGGATTAATGTGAACCATCGGTATCTATTTCATTGGTTGTTGTGGAATTAAGCTGCTACTGTTTAATCAGTTCCAAATTGGCGAGAAATATGAAGTTTTATCTCTCCGCACGCAAAAATAATCCTAGCATACGTGCATGATTTTGGCATGTACATATACGTATCACGCATTTGATGCACGATGCGACCATTGCACAATGCGCGCCTTATGCGCACCCACGCTCTTCTATATCAATTCGCTGCCGTAAGGAGGCTCGCCAAATTGAACTGACTGAACTATATAACGTAAATATGCTATGATTCAATACAAAAAAGGTACATTTGTACACAAAAAAGGTACATTTATACACTAAAAGGACTAGTTACGTGCCTGCACTTAATTTAGCTTGCCGATATAGTGTTACCTTCACACCACTATGTGGTTCCTAAATTAAATTCTCCAGAAACATTTTGTGAAATAAACCATATGGTCAAATTCATACCAAATAGGTGAACAAACAAATTCAGAATTTACGGATGTTTTCTGGTGGGCACAGAAAGAATCCAACTTTACTTGTTCATCCAAGCTATTGTACCAAAACCTCTGGGCCAATGGTGCGTTGCAATGCAGACTCCATTCACTTAGTGATGTAACATATCTGCTCGATTTGGTACCGTTCATACTATAATAGTACACACAAATATATACAACATACTATGGGTATAGTATTAGTATGATAAGAAATGCTTCTTTGCTCTTCATGCATGTTACAAATGCTAATCTCCAGAATGCATAGTTCCAGGACCTATGTACAATAATCAGTGTAGGGTTCAAATGTCAGTACACATGTGTATAATGGTTTAATGGACTGTGTATTTGGGGATGAAAATGGTAGCTGGTTTCCTGATATTGCTTTATAAAAAAATTGCAAAATGGCATGCACACATTTTCTACTGTATGTACATGTACATCATTCACCTTAACATAGTTCCATGTTGCTCTGATGATCTTATTGAGAGAATGTGCTTGTATGGTAAAAGCACCATGGAAACCATCCAATAACAAATTTGAATGCTTTGCTCTGATTGGTTTCATATAAACACTGTTATAAACACTGTAGAATTAAGACCATGTAATATTTCACCTTAAACCCCAGTTTCATCTCAGTCTGAAAACCATAGATTTTGACAGAGATTTTTTTAAATTTTAACAGAAACAAATGCTATGATTTAATACTTTGAAATTGGACATTTTTGTTGTGCGGCATCAATTTTTGTGCCACATTAAAAGAACATTTTATGCAAAAAAAGAACAAGTTGCAAATATGTTATTTTATCTTTGTATTAAAAAAAATTGATTCAATGTCCAATACATAAAATTGTTTTAAATTCTTCAAGAATTATGGTCATGAAAATGTCCAGTTTTACAGTATTGACATTTGAAAGCCCCTAATATCTTACTGCTATGTTTCAAAAATTGCTAGGAGCGAGCTCCATGGGACTATGTGATGGTGAGTATAGATAATCAGCTATTGCTGCCTTCTGTTATTTTATATTGGTTCTCAGTGTTGAGGCCTAATGATACAGCGTAGAATAACACAGAGGGCAGCTATTGTTGGTATTAATTCCTCCATATAGAGGTATCTGCCTCACTTTTGGCTTGTTTGGATTATTATCGATTCTCTGCCTGGTTGTATTCTTGATATATGTATTCACTTGTCAACTTTAGTACTCACATGACAGAGGGGAAGGGGTGTAAAAAGGTGTGATTAATGACTGCGTAAAAATCAAAGTACTGTAAAACAAGTTAATTCCGCGAGCAATTTAATTTTCGCGAATTTCGCGAGAGGCTCAAATTCGTGAAATTATATTGCCGCGAATTGATGTGTGTGAAAATGACACTAGTGGTAGAAATTTTAGATTCGCGAAATTAAGTTACCGCGATACTAGTGATGATTAGCAATTCGCGAAAAAAAGATGCTGCAAAATTAACTTGTTTTACAGTATCACATTGTATTGAACTATTACTATACTGTAAAGTCAGGGTTGTTTTTTCTGCATTCATATATTTTTGCAAATCGGATGCAACAAAAATTACACAATTCTTTTATTTCACGCTTCTCCCCGGACAATGTATAGACAATGTCACCTGCAACGTCATAGCAGCCAAGCAAACAGAAGCTTGTCTGCCAATGTGCGCACAAATTGCCTGCCAAACAAAAGCTTGCCTGCCGGTGAGCGCACGAATTGCCCGCCGAACAAAAGCTTGCCTGCCAGTGTGCGCATGAATTGCCTGTCGAACAAAAGCTTGCGTGCCGGTGTGCACATATATTCAAAGGGGGTGTCCATTATAAACCATACATTAAACCAACTAGTCATCTGTAACAACAGCAGTCAATACAACAGTCAATGCGTGTTCCCCCATGCATGGAATGGAACCGCGCACTTAACATTGTTGATCAACAAGAGGTGACATGGTCTATAATATGAAACACTTTGCAAGTCATTGATACCCAGGCATTGATATCACCAGTAATGATCATTTACCATTTACAAAAAGAAGGAAAAAAACTTGTTTTACCAAAATAGACCTTTCAGAAAACCCTCACACTATACAGTATTTGTGAGTTATTTTTAATGTTGTAATGTTTTGCATCTGTATACAAGAGTCATTCGAAAAGTTATGAGGAAATGGGTAGAACTTTTTGAACGACCCGCATGCTTATATTTCAGGTGTTAGGCATGCTAACATTCCACTTATGAAAGTACTTATATTTTAAATATGTACCAAATTTGATCCACTAAGACCAACCCTATTTCACATCAATGTATTATTTCCCTGTGACTTACCAGAAAAACTTGTTGCTGCCCCAGTTGTCTTATAGATAGATTTTAAAGCCTGTTTGTACAGTACACCAGGTGGGCGAGTCTATACTGTTACTCCCAGATGTTTTGACTTTTTACATACCAAAATGCAAAATGGGAAGGGGGGTTAAGCACATAGTTTTGGGTCAGTTTACCTGAGAAATGCCTAATCCCCCTATTTCAAACTTCCTCCAAAGATTTCAAATCCCTCCCCCATGCCAAAAAATAAAATCAACCATGCTTCGATTCATAAATTTAAACCAAGATTTTAGAAATTCCCACCACACAGTTGCACTGGGTAAATTAAGTTGCTTAACTTGCCTTGCCTTGGAATTTGGAGATGAAATGTTTGGTGTTAGTGGACAAACTTGTGCAAAAGATCTGAATATATATAACAGCTGATATTGATGTATATTTAGCAAGATATTTATTCATTTTATTTCATTTTATTTATGAAACTATCAGTACTGTGTTCATCAGTATACTTCAATTGATGTGTGTGTTATTCTTTTGCAGAAACAAACAGAAAAATATCAAATTCTTCCTAAATCATTCTTTTTTTTTCTTGCTACCATTTCTGTTAGTATGTGTTTTTAACACTTTCCACGCTGCTATAGTTTTACAATACAAAACAGATTTTTCAGAAATTTTCCTCACTTTCAAAGTCTATCACAGGAATTACTGAACCAATACTAGGCATGTTTGTACTTGCTTTATTCCAAATGTGGTGATGAAAATCAATACTTTTGACATTTTTGTAACATTTTGTGACATTTTGGAACTGTCGTCTGCAGACACCTGCCGCATGGAAAGACATTGTAACCTCTTCCTATTTTTAAGCCGATGACCCATTCGAGATCTAAAAAACAGAAACAATTAATTGCAATAGCCTCTAAGTATTTCATAAAACCATGAAACCCCCTTTCCCCCTCCTCATTATCAAAATCTTGCCCCCCCCCCCCCCCCCTCCTCCGGAGCTTGGTGATTGTGTACAACCCTTGACAAATTTTACAGGGCCTCGCACTTTTAAAACAGGGTCACATATAAGTTTTCCCATGAAGTGTAAATTCCCAAAGCACATTATTCCATAACATAAAAATGTCTGAGACATGTGGTACA
This sequence comes from Ophiura sarsii, assembly GCA_035610835.1. Taxonomy (NCBI): domain Eukaryota; kingdom Metazoa; phylum Echinodermata; class Ophiuroidea; order Amphilepidida; family Ophiuridae; genus Ophiura; species Ophiura sarsii. The sequence continues at coordinate 29,997,902 of CM069444.1, read as the reverse complement.
TTTAAATGCTCAGTCTATGACTAATATTCGTAGCTTACCCCAAAGATCACCCATAGGTATTTAACCACATTTTGTATTGTTTCTTGCCTAGATATGTTAACACTTTCCACGCGGCTATTATTTTTACCATACACAAAACAGATTTTTCAGAAACCTCTCCCAAATCTCATAGTCTATCTCAAGAATTACTTAACCAATACTTTGAATGTTTGTACTTATTTCAATGCATTTCGCATGGTGATTCCAAATATGGTCATGAAATTCAATAATGTTGACATTTTTTAAACATTTTGTGAAATTTTGGAATGTCGTCTGCAGCCGCCTGCCGCGTGGAAAGTGTTAAAGCTTGCCCTTAAAAACATTTGGCTACGGTTTCTGATAACAAAACATCAAAGTCCATTGTCACAGTGTTTTATTTTGGAATCATTTTTATCTACCTATTCATTATTTCACTTTACTGCATATTTATTATATAAATTATATCAACATTTGGATTGAGACACATTCCTGGAACTCGACGCAGTCTTTTGGTTTCTGAACATGCAAACGATATTGTGTAACATTCCAATAAAATAAATTATCACCTTACCGTTTGTGTTTACGCAAAGGTGTCAAATGTGTTATTTACCAATGTCGAAACATTCCTATTGTGTGAGAAAGTTCTTGTAAGCCACAGCCTTTCATCACTGCTATTTTCAAGGAATGATTGCAACATAGCACACGGGTTGTTGACTTGTGACCGTACATACGCTTTTGTAGCATGAACAGTTTAGATAGGGCATTTCTTTTTTTGCTATTATTTATTTTATTTTTCTGCATTTGTATTATATGAACAAGATTCAAGTGTCAGGTTTTTATATAGACTAAAATTTTATTTTGAAACATATTTAAATATATTTATCTTAAATTCTTTAGATTAAGGTGTATTTTAAAGAATTTCTTTGACAAAAGATTATGTCTTTGATAAAATGATGATGTGTCTTTAAATACTTACTTTGATGTTTAGAGATATTTTCTTTTATAGATTTTATCAAACAATCTTTTCAAATAAAAGGAAATTTTATTGTCATTATGTTTTAGATAACAAGAATTGTTGGTAACATTCCTTTGATAAAAACCTTGGTTTTTTTTTCATTAAAGATCATCTCTTTAATCAAAGACAATATCTTTAATCAAAGATTATAGTTGTTTCTTCACCTTGCCCATAAATTACATTTACCCCTCCCCCCCCCCCCCAAAAAAAAGGGCTAAGATATACACCCTTATTATTTTCATAGAACAAACACCTTGTTTTATGAGTTTTTTTGGTCACACGTGTATGTTGTGCATCATAAACCAGGTGGATGAAACTGTAAACCCACATGAGAAAAATCAACCATGCGCTAGAAAATGATATTATGTTACTCTATTTTTAATATTCCAGAAATATCAACCCTACCCTAATTTGATACCCCCTAACTTGATACCTTCAACCCCATCTCCACCCACCCCAATACCTAATGGTGCATACCTGAAGCCCCCGCCCCCCTTGGGTATTTACAATATGGTACTAATACTAATACACATGGTGTATATAATAATATTAATTGATAACAATGCATCTATATTAGGGTAAGGAAATAGTCATTTAAAATGTATTCAGTTGTTGCGTATATGACAATAATCCAATGAAATTATTGCCATGACGTAAATGAGTCTCCCATCATTTTTTTGTGTGTGTTTCTGACCAAGTTATTCAATTCAAAACATGCAATGGGACAATGGACATGCAAACTTGGAAAATGTTCTGTGAGGGAGATTGCTGCCAAAGATGCTCAGATAAAAAGTACTATATATAAAGTATTTATTAGATTAGAAATATGCAAATTGTAAATATAATAATGAACGAGGGTGTGAACAGTATAGTGTGTAATTGTATAGTTTTTATGATCAGATATTTATGTATTTGTCAACATTAAGTCTGACCCCCCCCCCCCCCCTCCCCCTGGAACCCTGGTCAGAGCTGCAAAGACAACATAGGTCCTGGGATCTGGTTGTGCTATTGTTAATTAGGCCAACAACTAAAAATTATTGTGTTGCCCTTAATTGCCAAAAATCTTGAAGTCGGGTAGGTCGGTCGGTTGATTTTCCTTTTCTTCTTTTCTTTTTTTGCTGACAAATATTACTGACAGACCGTGGTTCATAACAAGACAAAATTGGTAAATGTCAATTTGACTTATGTTTCTAGTGTGATAATACTAGTTTAAAAGCAATCTATCTATTCAAGCAAATGTATTCATTTCAAGCAGAAAATAGTAATATTTTGACAAATTGGGTAACATTTAAATATGAAAAAAATATATGAAAAAAATTGCGGCCCTGATTTTTTAGATTTGAGGGTCGGTCGCTGGGGGGAACACAACAATTTTATTTTTTGGCCTTAATGTTACATTTGTATAACTTTAGTTGGGAGTGTGTATTTTGTATATAATATGGATTAATTGATATTACTGGTGTGTATAATAGAGTTTCTAGTGCAATTTTTATTTATTTATTTTGCCCTGGTTGTGTTTCCACTACAGGGGACAGTTAACTATTTATAGCGCAAAAAATATATTATTTGTTAATCTGTATAAAGCATTAGTTTGCCTATGGTGTTCAGTGATCTGTGAGTATTTTGCCTAATGGAATAAAAAACAAAAATCGGATCAACCTAATGCAAAATAAAAAGTTTTGTTAGTTTACCAAAACTTCCATGTTGTCTTACCAAAACTTAGTTGTTGGACTGGAATTGTTACATAAATACGGATTTTGTTGTGCCGAATGGTACATAAATATGGGTTTTGTTGTGCTGAATGGTACATAAACATGGATTTTGTTGTGCCAAATGGTACGTAAATATCGCTTATGGTGGTGCCGGTCCCTGGAATATTTTGTATTCCTGGTTTAAAATTGTCACATCAAATTATCCAGTGAGGCCACATGACAGTTATCTGAATTGAAGTTTGGTGAAAAGCAATGTTTCACTTTCTCATGTTTGGAAACAAAATTCTGACAGTAATTTAATTTTAAAAATTAGCCTATTTTCTTGTCCACTTATTGTTTCACAAGTGGACACACTGTAAAAGTGAACTTTTTGTACTACATTTATTTTGCGCGCTTTTGGTTTGGCGCTCGTACCAGCTAGTGCGAAAATAATAACACACAAACATTATGTCTCTGACCGTATTCAAGTGAGACACTACTAGCCAAACATCTACATACAGATACCAACATATGCAGTCTGACATGTTGATTTCAAATTATATATACTTAACACTTTCCACGCGGCTATTTGTTTTACCATACACAAAACAGATTTTTCAGAAACCTTTCACAATTTTCAAAGCCTATCTCAAGGATTACTGAACCAATACTAGACATGTTTGTACTTATGTCAATGCATTTCTTATGGTGATTCCAAATATGGTGATGAAATTCAATAATTTTGACATTTTTTAAACAGTTTGTGAAATTTTTGAATGTCGTCTGCAACCGCCTGCCGCATGGAAAGTGTTAATATAAATATGTACAGAATTACATAACATATCAAATAAATGGTCTGCATTAATGCCCTGGATGGAATATAATTCTTGGTAGTGTTTGATCTGTCCACAAAATATTTACTCTTTGTGAGACTGATCAATACTTACGATGGAGAGCGAAATGAGGGGAATGGCCTCAATAGGGTGAACTCGGAGAGAGCGACCAGACAAAATGGTGGTTTTGAGAAAAGGAATGAAAGATTTATGTTGGGAATTATCTGATCTGAACAGATTTTATAACAACAAATCTTATTATTTTGTATCTTGAAAAGCACTTTGCCACACACTGCCCCCCCCCCCCCCCCCTTCAATTTGCTGCAATCAAAGTAATTGAACAAAAATGGTATAGTATTCTTATTTTAAAAACAATGTGTTCTTGTAATTTATACACAGATTTATTGTGTGTGTATGCATATTTATGAGCTCATACGAGAAATATTGTCAAGTGTTTATTTGTTTTATTTGTTATGTAATTGAAAGAAAAAAAATACTTGATTTTAATTTCTCAGGAAAAAGCCCTGACTTTCGATATTAATGGGTCGTTACGTAATTTTTCGCCAAAACGGGTTACAAATACAAAACGTGGGGGGGGGGGATTTCTAAAGAATACCTAACTTAAGTGACAAATATATGAGTCTGTGGGGGCTTTGTAATACAAAAATAAAGTCTAGTTGTTAAACAGTGTAGTTACACTGTAAAAATAATCCAGATCTTGTAAAAATTATTATGATTGTTTTAAATTGGGGAAATGTCGTTATCAGGCAGATGATAGCGTTCTTGTGTGTACTGGTGTCATATTTTCCCATCATTCATGGCAATGTTCACATAGAAATACATAATATGTTATTATAAAGAACCTTAGGGCTGTTTATTTCAAAAGATGGAGGTTTAAAGGCATATTATGTGATCTTTTCCAGGGAACGCCCTCAATCCTCGAAAAAAATTGAAAGCCGATTTTCTTGCAGATTTACATTTCTGATCATAAATCGTACATACATTCCAAGTTACAGGGCGATACGATTCTTAATTACTTCAAAATCATGGTTTAAGAGTGTAAATAAACTGTCAGAGTCTGCGCCGACAACTTATTTTTAATCTAAATTCACTCTAAAACCATGATTTTGAGGTAATTGGGAATCGTATCGAGCTGTAACTTGGAATATATTCATGACTTGTGATCCGAACTGAAATGTAAAACTGCAAGAAAATCTACTTTCTAAAAAAAATCATGAATAGAGTGCGCACCCTGGAAAAGATCACATCATATGCCTTTAATATAGAAGGCAATGGAGCTGAAATACTATGGATTTGTATGATTTCTAATACCAAGTGTCTGATTGAAGATATCTAAAATGAAATGATTATGTAACACCTAATTGTTGAATTAATTAATATTTCAAATTTGACATATGATTTTAAAATTCTGACACACAATTTATTCCTATAGTACTTCAGCATCATTGTCTTACACTTTAAGCGTCCATCTGTCCAAATTAACAGTCCCGAAAGATTCTTTGACAAAATATAATGTATTTCTTTATAAATGTTGCAATGTATCATGGGTGAATAGGACGTTAATAAATTCTGGTACGCTATCGTCTGAACTGATTATTCAGACATACACAGTAAAAAAAGAGGATACTTAAAGAAGGTGTCCGGCAAGCACAACATTGTCCATTATATGTTAGAAATGTATTAAATTATCAAGCCTTAATCGCGTAATTATATTGAACAAAACATTATACTTATCATAAAAAAATAGAAACTGCCATCTCTATCTCTCAACATGCCATTTTTAAATTGCGGTGATTTAAAGCTGATTTAAATGACGTCACGGTTCTTGGTGCTCAAATTTGCGCAAGTGCATTGTATAACTATGACTTCATTGAAATCAGGGCTTTAAATCACCGCGAATTTTAAAAATGTATGAGAGATGGCAGTGTATATTCATTTTATTATAAATATGATGTTTTGTTCAATATAATTACGCGATTTAGGCTCGATAATTACTTTTCTAACATAAAATGGGCAATATTGTGCTTGCCGGACATCTTCTTTAAGTGAGCAATAAAATATAGTTTAGTATACCAGTGGGGTACACTGTGAAAAAAGGAAGCTTATCACCAGCCTCTATTTTGGTTGGGTGCAATTTGGTTGGGGGTAATTTACTAGTGGGGGGGGGGGGGTGATTACTCTATGTACTCTAATTGAAATTTGATATAGGAATGTGCAGTGCTTCAGACCCCTTTCCACAACCATTCATCAGTCCCCCTTAGGCACCACGTCACACAGTTGCAACATCCCCCATTTAAGCCTCATTTTATGGACAGAATCCAAATTTGGGAGGGGGACATTCACATTGAACTTCCATAAAGGAATGTGCAGCGGTTAAGACCCCTTTCCACGCCTCTTCATAATGCATTTCGTGTTGTGACTAGTTCACCCCTCAGTCACTCACGATGATATGACCCTCATTTTAGCTTCAAACAGTACTTGGGGTCCAAATATTCCTTCTTTACATTTTCCTCCTTCAATTGGGAGTAAAATTGTTTGGGATTTCAGCTGTCTTTTAGGAAATACTGTCAACCAAGTTAATTTTGTGGCAACTTTTTTGTGTGAATTGCTAATCATCACTACTTTCACAGTAACTTAATTTTGCGAACTTGAAATTTCTATCACTTCTGTTATCTTCACACACATCAATTCGCGGCAATACAATTTCGCGAATTTCAGCCTCTTTTTCGCGAAATTAACTTGATTTACACTACCTGCTCACAAAACTTGTTTTTTAAGAAAATCCAATCTAGTCACAAGTCTGAAATTGATAGGGTACAATCTCAGCCTTAGCCACTAACTCAAAAGAAGTTATATAAAGAAATAATGGCCATTATGTACAAAAGACTACTCCCTAATAAATGCTGTGTCAATGGAAATTAGATGCATAATGATGGTTAATGTACCATTAAACATAGTAAACAAACGCCCTGAAAATATTATGCTGGCAGAGAAAAGGGGAATCATTTTACTACCATTAAATTAAACCAAGAGTATTATCCAGGTACCTTTAGGCCACAGAAAAAATCCTTGTTCTCTGGGCAAACGGACCTCTCAGGTAGGGTCGGGCGTGTTTTTTTTTTCTTTTTTCTTCTTCTTTTTTCCTCCAAAAATGGAATTTTCGGGGTATTTCCAACCATTTCCGAAATTTCCAATGTTCAAAAATGTGGAAAATGTTTTTCGAAAAATCAAAAATGTTCACAAATTTTTCGAAAAAAAAAGAAGATCGGTTGGGCCCATAGAACAGTGTTTATTTTTGTATATATCACCTGGGTGTACCATTTGCATGATTGACTCTATCCAGGGGTGTTTGTATGTAGAATACAGGGGAGTGAGTCATGATGTTTTGATTTATTCACATTTAAGTAGGGATAGGGGGCAGGGAGTAAGACAAAAGTTTAAATGTCACAATTAAATGGCAGTTGAAATCGGAGGTATAGTGAGCTACTGAGGTAATACATGTTTTGTAACCGCATACATGGTCTGTTAGTTTAGTAGTTCTTGCATGCGCATAAAGTTGCAGCAAATGATAGTGCAGACCAATGAACCAAGGGTTCTCTCAAGAACCATTGATCCATGCTTTTAGCTAAGCTTGTTTGAACCTTTGAACGGTACATGTAATGTAGATTCTGAAATGAATTGCAAATTTGCCCACTGAAAGGCCCCAATAAAATGGGTTTATTTGAAATTGACAAAAATAGCAGGCATTTTGAACTAGTTCTACCAAATTTAGGTAGCTATCATGAATCAGTCTAGTGCAAAACCTTCTATTGTACAAGTTATAAAATCGCTACCTCAGCACCGTCAGCCTAGCTGATCTAGTGGTTATGACATTCGCTTTGAAACCGAAAGATCCTGGGTTCGAATCCCAATGGGCCAAAGTTTCTAAATGGGAAGACTAACGACTAGGCTATTTCATGATATCGTTGACTTTTTAGAGTGTGTTTCTATTGAGGCAATGGAAAGTTGACGCTATTTGGAATCACAGTATTTACGATTAAATATTTTAATCATCTCCATTTCTACTCGCAAAAACTTACTGATAAGTGATACCAGTGTTTACCGTCAGACCAGTTTTCTTTACATTCAGGCCATTGATAACTAAGCGATAATATTTATTGGGTTGCTGTTTCGACTGGGCAATTAAGCAGTTATTACGGTAATATTCCAAATCGCGTTAACTTTCTAGCCCGAGGCAAAAGTAACGCGCTGCGGGCAGGCAGCGGGTGCTATTTCAAGGCCTGTTAATATTGGACCATGAAAGTATACTTTCATGATTGGACAGATGAACATGTCAGCTTTTAATTGAAAAAATGTCCGAACTTTCTTTTGAGGATTTTATAAGTCATCAGCAGAATAAACATGAGTAGATCTTCTCCAATTCATTTGATGATATTCATTTTGAGCATTAAAGTGGACTTAAAGTTCGATAGTCACTGGATTGGGAGAGTCAAGAGGTTCTATGAGCTGATATTGAAAAACAAGTGTGTGTATCATCAAGTATGTATCCTTTTTCCGTGTGTTAACTACATGCTCTATTCAAATCTTTGTATTTCCAAAAGTAGACATCAGATTGATCTCACAATTTCATCAATTAAGGTCTAATTTATTTACTTTCATATCCCTAAATATCATAAATATGAAGCTGGTATGTTTTCTACTTTTTATCGTAAGCTCTTTTATCGTAAGCTTTTATCTTAAGCTCTCTAGTTTTGGACTCAGTTTTATTGGGACATGCTGAAATGTTGTATTTCATAAATCTTGAGATTAATCTTAGGTGAACTTAATTAAGAACAGTGATTCTTGAACGCTTTTTTTTTAAAGAAGTTGTCCCAAGTTGATATTTATGAAGTAGGGTCCTATTTCATGAAAATCAACTGATGGATTCTTGAAAACATTTTCCTTTAAGAAGAGTTTGTTAAACAAAACACTTGTTTGAATTAAAGTTTAAGAAAACTTAAGAATCACACTCTCAAAACTTAAGAGAATCAATGTTATACCCACTATTAACCCAGTATTTTAACTACCAATACTTTATCTTTCAGAATCTGATCGGACTGAGGAGGGGCGTACAAGATATGCTGGTGAAACATCACCTCTTCAGCTGGGAACTTTGACCTTTGACACAGGGTCAAACGGATGATGCTACTGCTGCTGGCAATCAACTCTGAATGTATTGGTTCTATGTATCGTATACAAATGTTTATTTTGTGCACAAAATTGTTCAAATTCGGCCAAATTTAAACAATTTTGTGTGTTATTTATTAAAGGTAGATGTTCCGATTGCTGGCCCGATTTTCAACTCATTGTTTTCTATTTTAGATGAAAGGTCATCCTTAAAAGTGTTGCATTCCAAAGTTTAAGTTGCATAACTCCAACGGATCTATTTTTAGCAGCACAACATTTGCCCATTGAGTAGTACACAAACTGGTTGGTGGTCAATCACCTTTGGCAGTAATTCACCACATTTTAGCCTATAATTTATAAATGGAACATTTCTGGCCCTAAGATTTTACAGACATAATGAGAAAAATATGGGGATTCTTCTGATATCAAAATATCTTGATGTGAAAAAAAAATCCTAGCCCCAAAAAAGTGATCGGAGGAACAGACACCTTGAAGAAGGCAATGGTGACAAATTCGTATGGCTCTCGGAGGCCATATCTGTTATTATAAGGTTTATTGAGTGATGTTATGGAGGCTGCGCTGCGCCCTCAATTTTTACAATTATATTACATGTATGAATTGACACTTGTGGTCAACAAAATCCGCCCTCTTTGTACAACAAAGCATCAATTCAAATATTCTGATCTACGGCTTAGACAAGAATTTTGCACTAGTAAATAGTAGTTGGGGGCATAGGGGCTTTTCTGGTCCCGGTCTAGGCCGACACGGTTATATACCAAAATGTTCTTTGAAGTAGGTAACGACATAAATACTGGAATATGTGGACATCCTTGCCAACTTGGGTGGTTGATTGACCTTGATTTAGGGTAAAGGTGTTTCAATGTGCTTCAAACCACAGATAGTCTGTGTTCAAACCCATGTGTGCTCCCCAGCTATAAAGCTCTATAAACAGTCACAATATAAATATGCTGGTCATAAAGGCTGCTTTCTTGTTTTCTTAAGTGGCAACAGCAAAAATGACCATTATTAAATGTTCATCTTGAATTCTGCATATCCCTTTAAGGGGGCTGTGCACCTTCAGGTATAGCCTCCGTAAACTGCCATAACCATATTCATTAAATCTATATAAAAGTATATACTTTTTTGCAGAAAAGGGTTCAATGAATCCAACCATGATCATGAAAATTACCATTTTGGAGAAAATTATAAAAAACACGTTTTTTGACCCATTTTAGGTTCTGCAAAGATAACTCAAAATACTTGTTGTCAATAATTCAAAAAATAATAAAGATTAAAAAAAATGCTTCCTATTAAGAATATAATAAAACTAGTATGACAAAATTTGACAAAATATATTTTGAGTTATCTTTGCAGAACCTAAAATGGGTCAAATGTTTTATATAACTTTCTCCAAAATGGTCAAATTTATGATCATGGTTGGATTCATTGAACCCTTTTCTGCACCAAAATGTATACTTTTATATAGATTAAATGAATAATGAAGAAGTTACGGCAGTTTTACGGAGGCTGTACCTGAAGGTGCACAGCCCCCTTAAATGGAATACATGTAAATTATCAAAAGATTTCAGGCATCCTTATGGAACCAATATTTTGTCTAAGTCTTCATAACGAACACCCCCTCGAGAGGGATAGCAGGGGACTAAATGATGCACGGGAAGAGAATAGTTTACTGTTATACTCAAATAATACACAGCATCCCCGGCCCCCAACTCCACACAAAAGTTGGTAACCATGCATGTTTTTCAATTTTTCAAAGTACCCCTTTAAGCATTTTTCATCAAATTTAAACCCCTTTTTTGCAAAATCGAGGACAAGATTGTGGTGACAAATACCCCCAATTTTTTATTTTCAATGACTAGACTTTTGAACACCCTTTTTCAATGACACTTTATATACACTCGGCAAAAGAAGTTCTTGGACACTTAAATTAAATTAATATTTAATCGAATATATATAATTATATATATGATTATATATATATAATTGTATATCAAAATAAGCAGAAGGTAATCCTCTAACAGCTTAACATGGAATTTAGACATGATCACTCATGCATGGCAGATCCCATTCACTTGACAATGGCAAGAAGATTGCAAAAAATTGGATAATCCCTCCATTCAAATGACTGTAAATGCTCATTTCTTGCAATTTACCTTTACGCACCTTACCATTGCTTAATGAATGTGCTCAGCCATGCATGAATGCGTACATCTTAATTTCATACAGACATGATAGAGAATTATTGTCTGCTTATTTTGACATGCAATTGTTTAATTTATATTAAATATTTATGTGAAATATTTGAACTTCAATGAGTGTCCAAGAACTTCTTTTGACGAGTGTATAAAATAGATTGCTGCCAACATTACCAGGTGTTTATGGACCTGTGCTATAACTGATGTACCCCAAACGGCGAATTTGGGTTGTGTTCTGATCAAATAATTAAACGGAGGTGGAGCAGAAGGATTCCAAAACATATTTTCTGATTTCATAAATACCCCTTTTTCTGAATTTTGCAAAGACTGATTCATAAAATACCCCCTATTTTCATGATTTCGAGGTCCTTGATGACACTCAAAAACATACCCCTTTATCCTTTATATTTAGATAAGAACAAGCATTGTTACCAACTTCTGTGTTGAGTTGAAGGGGCTGGGATAACATCTTGCCTTGCCAGTGTAACATCTTGCTTGTAAAATTATGTTCAGTGTGCTCCAATAACAAAAAAAAGATTATATTCATATTTTGTAAAAAAAATTGACTTGATTGATGATTAAAGTCTTGACAATCATTTTATGGGCACATCAGGTAGTGCTAAAAACCCTCTGAAATAAATTACTGACTATATCACATAGCCCAACAAAAAAAACCATTTGCTTTGTTGTCCTATACATAATTGTTGGATACATTGACCCTTTAAGGGGGCTGTGGACTCTCAGGTACAGCCTCTGTAAAACTGCCGTAACTTCTTCAATATTCATTTAATCTTTATAAACGTATACAGTTTTTTGCACGAAAGGGTTCAATTAATCCAACCATGATAAAATGATAAAAAGTGCCAAAAAAATTTTGGCACGTTTTGGTCTCTAACTCAAAAAATAAATAAGATATTAAAAAAAGTAAAAAAATGCTCCTAGGGAATGTTATCAGGATTAACATAAAACTAGTAAGTATGACAAAATTTAACAAAATATATTTTGAGTTATCTTGTCCAAACTTAAAATGGGTCAAAAAACGTGTTTTTTATAATTTTTTTCCAAAATGGTCAATTTCATTATCATGGTTGGATTAATTGAACCCTTTCGTGCAAAAAACTGCATACGTTTATAAAGATTAAATGAATATTGAAGAAGTTACGGCAGTTTTACGGAGGCTGTACCTGAGAGTCCACAGCCCCCTTGAAGGTATATTGTGCGATCTTTTCCAGGGAATGCCCTCAATCCTAAAAAAAAAAAATTGAAGCAGATTTTTTTTGCAGATTTACATTTCTGATCATGAATCGTAAATACATTCCAAGTTTCCGGGCGATACGATTCCTAATTACTTCAAAATCATGGTTTTAGAGTGAAAATAGTAAATCGTCGGAGTTTATTTTTTGCACTCTAAATTTACTCTAAAACCATGATTTTGAGGTAATTAGGAATCATATTGTTCTGTAACTCTGCATATATTTACGATTTATGATCAGAAATATAAATCTGCAAGAAAATCTGCTTCAAAAAAAAAATTGAGGATTGAGGGCTGAGGGCCTCTCCTGGAAAAGATAACATACTATACCTTTTCCAAATCGTTTTTGAAAAAATTGTGATTTTTTTTTTTAATTTTAAAACATTTGAACCCAAAATTGCTGAAATTCACCACAATTTTCACACACAAAAAATGCCTGGCCGACAGACCCACCCAACCTGAGAGGTCCATTTGCCCTTTTAGAACGGGTGGGTTTTTTGTCGCTTATTTGTCATGCAATGTAATTATAGACAATCCTAAAATGATTTGTTAATTATTAAGTACCCTACAGGGCTTATTAACTGTCACTGACTGTCCAAGTGTAAGTTGCTAATACAACTATTGCTGTAAATGACATAAATGTATAATAAATATTGTAGGTCCTATTAAAGGCTTACTCAAGTAGAAAAGAAACAAAATGTTATGTTAAGTGAAAATTGATTCGTTGTGTCATCATGTTGCATGTCGTCAATATGTAAAACAAGCTATTTATGCTCTTGGAGCACTTATAAAGGAAGTTACTTTTTGAATTTTGTGAGTGCTGTAATTATTGAACTATGACTTAAATTTGTATAAAAGTATACATTTTTGGAAAGGAAATGGGTTAGAGAATCTAAATTTGACATCAATGTTGACCAAATATATAGATTTTTAGAAAAAAATCACTTTTTTAACCCATTTTCTTTTTTGGGACAGGCTAACAAAATTAATTTTGAGTACAAAATGCCAAAATTGCTTGATTATAATGTTGAGACACTTATCTAGGGATGAATTTCTCATTTTTTCACCTACAGTTGTATTTTTGAAATGTTGACCCAAAATGGCCAAAAAAGTGAAACTAATTGGAAAAACTTCACTTTTTTGTGACATTTTTGGTCAAAATTTCAAAAATACAAGTTTAGGTGAAAAAATTAGAAATTTGTCCCTAGATAAGTATTAACTTTTAAACAATCATAATCAATCATTTTTTGGCATTTTTTACTCAAAAATATTTTTGTTAGCTTGTCCCAACAAATTTGGGTCAAAAAAGTGATTTTTTTGTTGTTGTGATTTTCTCAAAACATCAACATTTACGGTCAAAATGGATGCCAAAAATGGATTTTCTGGCCCATATCCTTTTCCAAAAATGTATACATTTATATGCATTTGATTAATAGTTCAAAAATTACAACACTCGATTAATTCAACATATCCAATCAAAAACTTCCTTGAGTCCAAACCCAGCCCCCCCCCCCCCCCCGCCCCCCCTTAAAGTTCCTGTGGAGAGACACACACATACCAAGTTGTGATATAATTAATCAGGTTATTTACGATGTCAAATTTACAGCACTCTCGAGCTGTACGAGGGTCATTCAGTAAATAATGAAAGTGATCATGGTATGGGATGCTTGAGTGATTCTATTAAGGGATAATGTGATCAATACAAAGTATGAACCTTTATCTTTCAAACAATACACTTTTGGATTGTTAGATATCTTTGGTTATGTAACGTCATTAGCATAAACACAATAGGTTTCAGACACTGACTGAAATCTGTCAATTATTTGGCTGGATATGTAACATGTTGAATATGGGTTGATTGATACATGTGCGTATATCTCAGCAATGCAAGCATAAAAACAGATAACATTTGGCACATAGTTAGAACACACACTTATCCATGTTTGACACTCTTCAGATCTGAATTCCTTAAAACAAACAAGAAGGGACCATCTCAAATACGCTTTTATTTAGCAAAATTCGCAATAATATACCTTAGAAAACAACAAAGGATAATGAACAATGGAGGGATTATAATTTAGTAAATTGTTGTGGAATGTAAAGCAATAATAGTGGGGATTTCAGAAGGAGCTGTTCATAAAATTTCCTCAAACCATTGAAATTATGTGACGATTACTTTAACAATACATATCTAGTAGCTCTAAAGATAACAGTAATAAGAGAGGTCGTGGCAGCCATCTTTGATTGATACATTCATTTATATCTTCATTTTGACTACCACAATATTTATACACATTGATTTAAGCATTTTTCATTATTTCTGATTACAATTTGAAGGCACCGTAAGCTTTTATCTGGTAAATTTCATGATTTTAGCCATTTTTGGCCCAGTTCAAAATGATCTGCCGTCTGCGCATGCGCATATTTTCTGCATGTTTCATGCGAATAAGTTCAGATAATTAGTTAGTTATCATATGGAATCTCTCAAACTGGTTAATTGCTTGGATTTGTCCTAAATTGTTTGATTTTTCGCAATATTAGTGATTCACTTACTGGGCATTTTTCAATTAAATTGGCTATTTGAAATACTGATATTTGTATACTTTTTATTCAATTGCCTCTCCTTACTTTTTCCCTTTATACTAAATATATCAAATTACACAGGGATTAAAGTTATGGTCTTTTTTATCATACTTACGCGAAAAAAATTGGGATTTACCTGCTTCTGGTGTCATGTTAAGCAATCTTCTTACCACATGTTTCATACAAACAATTTAAATTTACCGCCAAATAACTGATTTAGTAGTGTCCCAAGTGTACTTACTTTGAGACAATGCTATGACGTCATAGTTCACACTTAGAAATCCAAAAGTGTATTGTTTGAAAGACAAAGGTTCATACTTTGTATTGATCATATTATCTCTCAATAGAATCACTCATGCATCCCATACCATGATCACTTTCATTAATTATTGAACGACCCTCGTACAATAAGTGAAATTGGTGGAACTCTGGACTGGCTGTGTATGTGCTTTTAAATTTGTAAATCTCCCAACCATGTATGCAGTGGTCGTAAAACTAGCTATTTATGCTCCTCTAGCACTTTAGCAATATTATGTGATCTTTTTCAAATTTTACAAACATTTTTTTCTCTTTGATAATGAAGTTTGACTATCAGGAAAGACATTCTTGGACTCATAAATCTATCTTGACTGTATTTTTCGTAGAAAAGGCTAATAACTTTACTAAATCACAATGAAAATCTGTTTTAATTATTTAAGGCATTTTCAACATATTTTTTTCGATTTTCATCATAAAAAAATTTAAGCACATGCGATATGATGGTGGGTATGTTTCCTACTTATTCCATTAATTTTATTGAGATATCTCTTTTTGTTCCACTGTGGCAAGATATAATCGAAAATCGATGAAAAACGTATTTTCATATTTTGGCTCATTTAATTCATCTATACAGATTTTATCTAGCACTAATATAGCATTTCAAACAATGAACCCCAGTTACCCCACACCTCATAAGTTATATTCAAAACTTCCGCCAAAGAAAGGAAGGTTAAAACCACTCAATCTATAACAAATCCTGCCCTTCTCAATCAAAGCTTTGTTTTCTATGCACATACTAATCGATTGTTATCAAAAGGCTAGTGTCATTAACTTAAGAAGAGGGTGCAATAATAATGCGAATAAAAATTCAGAAATAATTTAATTAGAGAATAATGACTGCGTAACAACTGTTTTCGTGAATTTGTTTTAAAATCAGAGGTTTTTGTTCTGGTCTGAGGAATTGTCCCGAGGGTCTGTATTTTCCATCAGAAATGTCCGATTTTCAAAATCTAAAATTCATATGAAAGCTGAGCGGTTGCCCAAGATTTATATGAAAATGGTTTGGACAATATCAAATAAAGCTCATACCGTAAAAAAATTGTATTACCTCGATATAGATCATTCTGGGACACCCTGTATCATAATAAAGGGGTCAAAAAAAGTAAGTCACCCCGTAAAATTTGATCACGTTTGTTTGCATAACTCTTCACATAATTAGCCGTTTAGAGAGATTGAAACACTTATGAAAAGCAAAAACACTTGGCTACCTATAGAAAGTTTCTCTATTTCAATATCATTATTACTTTTCCCAAAATAGTCACATTTCACAAAAATGATGTTTTCAAAAAAGTGGCACTTTTCAAGATTCTATACGAGTTTGTGTGCATAAATTCGAACACAATTAAGCGTTTTGAAAAGTTGAAACATTTATGAAACGGAAAAACCCTTGGCTACCCACACAAAATTTCCGCTTTTCAATACCATGTTTACTTTTCCCAAAACAGTCGCATTTCCCCAAAATGATGTTTTCCGAAAAGTAGCACTTTTCTAACGATACAGGGAAGTTATTGACAGCATGAATGAAATAAAATCATTTTATTTTTAATAGGCTATCAAATAAGGACCAGCTAAAGAAAGTAAAGACTTTCTTTTAATTGAAAAAAAAGATAATTCAAATTAGTTTTTAAACAGCACTGGAGAATTTTTTGTCACTTACTTGCATAAGATTTTGAAAATGAAGAGTGCCACTTTTTCTGAAAATATCATTTTGGGGAAATGTGAATGTTTTGAAAGAAATAAACATGCTATTGAAGACAAAACTTGCAATGGGTAGCTAAGCGTTTTTTCTTTTGATAAACGTTTCAATTTTTCAAAAGGTACATTTGTGTGTGGGGTTATGCAAACAAACGCGATTAAATTTTAGGGGGGACTTACTTTTTTTTACCCCTTTAAATCTCAATACTTAGCATGTAAAATCGTTTCATGTATCAGAGATCCCACAAAAACTTGTACATTTGGTCTATCTATCAAAATTTGTTTTATTATAACATTTCAACAGTCATACAGTTTGTTGTGCTGTGTGATTTGGGCTATTCCAGAAAAAAATTGCACCCAGGGACTCAAATTTTGAAGGAACCAACCCTAGGCCTACGTGAAAAACTCATTCAGTTACAACAGATTCAGTAGAGAAAGGTGTACAAATGGTTTTTTATACATCTCGACAAAAAATGTTGACTCACGTAATTTTAAAGGCATATTATGTGATCTTTTCCAGGGAGCGCCATAGCTATTCATGATTTTTTTTAGAAAGTAGATTTTCTAGCAGATTTACATTTCTGATATCGTGAATACATTCCAAGTTTAATACAGAGCGATACGGTTCCCAATTACCTCAAAATCATGGTTTTGGAGTGTGAATTTACTAGAGTAAAATAAGCTGTCGGACATCCGACAGTTTATTTTCACTCTAAAACCATGATTTTGAAGTATAAATTAAGAATCGTATCGCCCTGTAACTTGGATGAATGTACGATTTATGATCAGAAATGTAACTCTGCTAGAAAATCTGCTTTCAATTTTTTTTCGATGTTGAGGGCGTTCCCTGGAAAAGATCACATAATATACCTTTAACATGTTTAAGACAAAATAGTATTCCCACCCACCCACCTGCTGCTCTGACGTTGTAGGCCTAATTTGAATACAATTGGAAACTTATAATAAGCCTATAGTTATAGTTCAGCAGAAAGTTGAACTTTATATAACGATAGCATCTTTTCAAACATTCAAATGACAGCAATAACACTTTTGTTAGCCGGTGGCACACCTACGCCAAATATAGTCATATTATACCAATCACGATACGGACCATTTAAGACAATTGTCACGGTGAACGTGTGGAGTTTAACACTTTCCACGCGGCTATTGGTTTTACCATATACAAAACAGATTTTTCAGAAACCTTTCCGAACTTTCAAAAGTCTGTTTTAAGGATTACTGAACTAGGCATATTTGTACTTATTTCAATGCATTTCTCAAGGTGATTCCAAATATGGTAATGAAATTTAATAATTTTGAAATTTTTGAAACATTTTGTGAAATTTTGGAATGTCGTCTGCAGCCGCCTGCCGCGTGGAAAGTGTTAACGTGTTTAATGCAGTAAAGAAATAGTCGCTATAATAATAATAGCAGGTTTATTGCAGATTGTTTTGTGTTTTATATATGTATTGTGCTAAAAATAATTTGAATAGTGTTGACGCATTAATATAGTTCTGTATTTAATTGACAACATTTTCGTTGTAAACACGCATAAATCATTTGCCCGTCCCAAGCATTGATAAGCCTATTAGTATTAATACCATGATTATACTTATAGTAAGCGTATTCCCGATTCTCTTCAAAATTAAGTATGATCTTCAGAATGATTTATCTAAGAAGATAAAATACAAACAAACACCAGACAAAAATAAAATGGTGATCTAAAGAACTGAACAGACTAAGAATAGCATAGAGGTACATTGAGCTTAATAAAACATGATTAAATGGGATTCTTTCAGGCAGGGCAGTACAGTACATAGGCCTACATATGTCATACAGGGTGTCCCAGAATGATTTGGCCCATATCGTGTTTGAAAAATTATAGAAACAAAATTGCAGTCCAAGTATCATGCCTGTAACATAATAGAGATTATGTATCCTACCTACTCTGTTAATTACATCAAAATATATTCATCCGTTCCAATATGGCATGACATTGAAAATCGGTGAAAACCTGTTTCAACCGATAAAACTCCAAACTTTAAAACTACCGCTTAAGAAAGTGTGGCATACATCGCTCAAAACAGTTCCTTCACCACATTTATTGCTTCATAAAACATCACCAATAGGGCCTAAGTTGAAATATAATAAATTGTACTGGAAATCAAAAAAGGACCAGCATGTCACCTGCATATTATTTAAGTGAACTTTGTGCTGAATGATCGATGTTTTTATGACTTTCATACGAGGTAATTTTGGTCGAAATTGGAATGTACCATTTTTACAAAAGAGTCCAAAATCAGTGACAATTTCCGCCAGAAACGTCAGATTTTTAAAATTTAAAAATCCTAAGAAAGGTAAATGTATGTCATGTATGTAGATATTAGAATCATAAGCACTTTGACCAATGAAAATTCATAGCTAAATATTAAAAAGCATATTTCCCGGTATAAGGCCAAATAAAAAAATTAACATGTTTAGCGTCCTGACTTTTTCAAAAAAAGGAAGGAGAAGGCCCTTTTTTCTTCTTTTTTTTGCCCTTTTTGGAGCAAAATCGTCCCGATTAGCGACAAACTTTGTGAACTGAAAGAGAAGGAGGCCTCTTTAAATTGTTTTTATTCCATGTTTATGAGGGGTTGGTCACCACAAAACTTGTTTAAAATGCATATGAGAGAGAAACAAAGCTGTCACAAACATCTGAAACTCTGAAACACCTGAACAAAAAAGTTATGACTGAAATAATGAAAAAAGAAAAGAAATTTGAAGCAGACTCAAAAAAGGAAGCGTGAGGGTACACTAAACATGTCTTTATTTTTATTTTGCCTGAATCATTCTGGGATACCCTGTAAACCTACATACCATTTTTCTATTAATTAGGTCTATTGGTTATTCTGCATCCAACAGAATATAAACTTTGATTACCGTATATTATTAGCGCTAATGTATCCGGTTCGGAAAACTTCAACATTATCCTTACAACGCTTATCAATTAACTGATTAGGCTAATTTATAGTAATTATAGGATTAACACGTTTTAATTTATTAAAATATTTGAACAGCGCCTTCAAAATTAACCCCCATACTAGTAATGTCTTAAAGTTAAATATGTATTATATACATAATGCTTATAATATAAGTAAAGATAGAGCTAATTTACGGCCTAATTGAAAAATAAGCCAATTATCACTTGTTCAGTTATGCGTCCATTTCTTGTTTTATCATTTTTAATCTGTATCCTTGATCATTTTCAAAGTCATGCGTCTATTTTTGTTCTTCAACTTTTAAATCCTGGCTCATATTCAAACTCTGAATAATGTATATTATACTGTAATAGGCCCTAGTCGAACAAGTTTGAAGCATTGCAATGAGTAGGCCTAATAGTGTTATTTTCTGAAATAACAATTTATGTGATCTTCAGCAGAAGAGAGCACATTCTGTATAAATCATGGGAATATTCACATCTCAAAAGATGGCGATGCTATCTTCACACTTCAGAAGATAGTGATTTCTTGTTATCTTCTGAAGATGATTGTTAAATGTTTCAAACATACACACCCCATACACAATGTATTACATACTATACATGTACCTTTCTTTGTTAGTGTGATGATCCTAATAATATCTACATTATATCTTGCTTTCTCAGGAATTTTGAAATGTAAACATCAGACGTTTGTGACAGAAATTAAGGAACTCTTTTGTACAAAAGGTAGATTCCAATTTTGAAATCAAAATTACATCTTTTGTAACTCATAAAATCATGTTCGGCCCAAAGCTCAATTTAAATAATATGCAAGTAATAATACTTTATCCTCTTTTAATTTCCACTTTTTACGCAGTTATTAAATAGGTATCAACTTTGTGTGATGTTTTATGAAGCAATATTTGAAAGTTTAGGGGAAATTGTTCTGCTTGAGTGATTTATATCATACTTTGTTTTTGGTGTCTATTTTATCAATTGCAATACGTTGAAAGTGAAATACAGATTTTCACCGATTTTCGATAACGTCATGCATATCGGAAGAGATAAAGACATCTTGATGAAAGTTACAGATTAAGTAGAAAACGTGTTCCCCATCATATCGCAGGTATATTAGATTTGGACTGCAACGCAGTTTTTATATTTTTAATAATGTTTCAAACACGGTATAAATCATTCTGGGACACCCTGTAGATGAATTAATGCATTTTAAAATTCAATAATGTGTTCAGGCCATGGTACTGGTACACTTACATGCTTACACGAAACACGCCAGCATTTTGAATGAGATGCCTATATTATACTTTGTATGCATGGATACCATTGCACACTTTTGTTTCGAATAAGAAAACAATTCTTACAGCTAGCTCGACCTACCTAATATTAATAACCTTCACCATGAAAATACCGGTATAGGCTAACAAACTTTATGACATTTTGCCTCAATAATGTCCATGGAATCAATTATAAAGAATTCCCCCAGATACCATAAATTAGGCACGTCCATGCAATCTACAGAAGTGAACAATTTATGCCGTCTTCAAAATATAGCAATATTGTTATGCCTTCTTCAGAGGATAGCAGTTTTTATGCCATCTTAAGAGCTAACAATTGATGCCATCGTCAGAATATAGTTATGAATGCTATCTTCAGAAAATATCCTGCCATCATCAGCATGTAGGAACAAATGCTATCGTCAGAAGATAGCAATCTATGCCATCGTCAGAAATAGCAATTTATGTCATCTTCAGAAGATAGCAATCTATGCCATCTTCAGAAGATAGCAATACATGCCATCTTCAGAAGATAGCAATTTATGCCATCTTCAGAAGATAGCAATTTATGCTATCTTCAGAAAATAACATTTTATGCCATCTTCAGAAGACTACAGTTTATGCCATCTTCAGAAGATAGCAATTCATACCATCTTCAGAAGATAGCAATTTATACCATCTTCAGAAGATAGCAATTCATGCCATCTTCAGAAGACTACAGTTTATGCCATCTTCAGAAGACTACAGTTTATGCCATCTTCAGAAGATAGCAATTCATGCCATCGTCAGAATATAGTTTATGCCATCGTCAGAATATAGTTATGAATGCCATCTTTAGAAAATAGCCTGCCATCATCAGTATGTAGTAAGTAACATTGATGCGATCTTCAGAAGATAGCAATTGATGCCATCTTCAGAAGATAGCAATTCATGCCATCTTCAGAAGATAGCAATTTATGCGATCTTCAGAAGATAGAAATTCATGCCATCGTCAGAATATAGTAGTTAATGCCATCGTCAGATTATAGTAATGAAAAGGCGCTCAATAAATGACTGATATTATAATGCCATCTTCAGAAAATAGTAATGAATCCCATCTTCAGAAAATAGCCTGCCATCATCAGTTTGTAGTAATAAATGCTATCGTCAGAAGATAGCAATTCGTGTCATCTTCAGAAGACAGCAACAAAATTGATGCTATCTACAGAAGATAGCAATTGATGTCATCTTCAGAAGATAGCAATTTATGCCATCTTCAGAAGATAGCAATTGATGACATCTTCAGAAGATAGCAATTCATGCCATCTTCGGAAGATAGTAATTCATGCCACCTTCAGAATATAGTTATGAATGCCATCTTCAGAAAATAGCCTGCCATCATCAGTATGTAGTAAGTAACATAATTTGATGCCATCTTCAGAAGATAGCAACTTATGCCATCTTCAGAAGATAGCAATTTATGCCGTCGTCAGAATATAGTTAATGCCATCTTCAGAAAATAGTAATGAATGCCATCTTCAGAAAATAGCCTGCCATCATCAGTTTGTAGTAATAAATGCTATCGTCAGAAGAAGATAGCAATTCGTTTCATCTTAAGAATACAGCAATAAAATTGATGCTATCTTCAGAAGATAGCAATTGATGTCATCTTCAGAAGATAGCAATTGATGCCATCTTCAGAAGATAGCAATTGATGCCATCTTCAGAAGATAGCAATGTATGCCATCTTCAGAAGATAGCAATGTATGTCATCTTCAGAAGATAGCAATTTATGCCATCTTTAGAAGATAGCAATTTATGCCATCTTCAGAAGATAGCAATTTATACCATCTTCAGAAGATAGCAATTTATGCCATCTTCAGAAGATAACAATTCATGCCATCTTCAGAAGATAGCAATTTATGCCATCTTCAGAAGATAGCAATTTATGCTATCTTCAGAAGATAGCAATTTATGCCATCTTCAGAAGATAACAATGTATGCCATCTTCAGAAGATAGCAATTTATGCCATCTTCAGAAGATAGCAATTTATGCTATCTTCAGAAAATAACAATTTATGCCATCGTCAGAATATAGTTAATGCCATCGTCTGAATATAGTTATGAATGCCATCTTCAGAAAATAGCCTGCCATCATCAGTATGTAGCAATAAATGCTATCGTCAGAAGACAGCAATTCGTGTCATCAGAAGAAGACAGCAACAACATGTATGCCATCTTCAGAAGATAGTAATTTATGCCATCTTCAGAAGATAACAATTTATGCCATCGTCAGAATAGAGTTAATGCCATCGTCTGAATATAGTTATGAATGCCATCTTCAGAAAATAGCCTGCCATCATCAGTATGTAGCAATAGATGCTATCGTCAGAAGACAGCAATTCGTATCATCAGAAGAAGACAGCAACAACATGTATGCCATCTTCAGAAGATAGCAATTTATGCCATCTTCAGAAGATAACAATTTATGCCATCTTCAGAAGATAGCAATTTATGCCATCTTCAGAAGATAGCAATTCATGCCATTTTCAGAAAATAGCAATTGATGCTATCTTCAGAAGATAACAATTGATGCCATTTTCAGAAAATAGCAATTGATGCCATTTTCAGAAAATAGCAATTTATGCTATCTTCAGAAGATAGAAGATAGCATCTTGATGCCATCTTCAGAAGATAGCAATTTATACCAACATCAGAAGATAACAATGTATGCCATCTTTAGAAGATAGCAATTCATGCCATCTTCAGAAGATAGCAATTGATGCCATCTTCAGAAGATAGCAATTTATGCCATCTTCAGAAGATAGCAATTCATGCCATTTTCAGAAAATAGCAATTCATGCTATCTTCAGAAGATAGCAATTGATACCATCTTCAGAAGATAGCAATTTATGCCATCTTCAGAAGATAGCAATTTATGCCATCTTCAGAAGATAGTAATTTATGCCATCTTCAGAAGATAGCAATTTATGCTATCTTCAGAAGATAGAGATAGCAATTTATGCCATCTTCAGAAGATAGTAATTTATGCCATCTTTAGAAGATAGCAATTTATGCTATCATCAGAAGATAGCAATGTATGCCATCTTCAGAAGATAGCAATTTATGCCATCTTCAGAAGATAACATTGTATGCCATCTTTAGAAGATAGCAATTCATGCCATCTTCAGAATATAGCAATTTATGCCATCTTCAGAAGATAACATTGTATGCCATCTTTAGAAGATAGCAATTCATGCCATCTTCAGAATATAGCAATTTATGCCATCTTCAGAAAATAGCAATTCATGCCATCTTCAGAAGATAGCAATTTATGCCATCTTCAGAAGATAACAATGTATGCCATCTTTAGAAGATAGCAATCTATACCATCTTCAGAAGATAGCAATTTATGCGATCTTCAGAAAATAGCAATTCATGCCATCTTCAGAATATAGCAATTTATGCCATCTTCAGAAAATAGCAATTCATGCCATCTTCAGAAGATAGCAATTTATGCCATCTTCAGAAGATAACAATGTATGCCATCTTTAGAAGATAGCAATCTATACCATCTTCAGAAGATAGCAATTTATGCCATCTTCAGAAGATAACAATTTATGCCATCTTCAGAAGATAACAATTTATGCCATCTTTAGAAGATAGCAATTTATACCAACATCAGAAGATAGCAATTCATGCTATCTTCAGAAGATAGCAATTTATGCTATCTTCAGAAAATAGCAATTCATGCCATCTTCAGAAGAAAGCAATTCATGCCATCTTCAGAAGATAGCAATTTATGCCATCTTCAGAAGATGCCAATGTCACGCTCCTCTAACGCCACGCAATGGATGAAAGTGAGCGGGGTTCGTTCTTTCCACTGG